>CM066031.1:1731384411-1731984411 GCA_033557465.1 Ichthyophis bannanicus
ACCAGGATGAGGTGCTGTGGGGTGCATACCCCATCTTGTGATTATCTGTAGACTGCTGATTTGCATGTGCTGTGCATCATGGGTATGGGTGGGTTGACCCTATCCTGATAACCACAGCAGAATGTTCATGTGGTGACGTGCAGTCCTTCTATAGCCCGCCAGGGGCCTGTTAGCAGATATAGAGCTGTAGCACACTGGTTACTGCACTGCCTATAAAACCAGAGGTCATGGGTTTGATCCCACAGTGGGGTTATTTGAGAGGGCTGTCCAAGGCATTGGTTTTTTTTAATGTAAATTAGTGCTGCCAGCAAAAAATACCCTCACAGTGTTGTAACCTTAAGGTGCCTCATAAGGCGCCCTATAAAGTGCCTTATAGGGCGCCTTATAAGGCACCCTATAATGCGACTTATAAGGTGTCCTATAGGGGACATTATAAGGTGCCTTGGAAGACAGTGCACTTTA
This sequence comes from Ichthyophis bannanicus, assembly GCA_033557465.1. Taxonomy (NCBI): domain Eukaryota; kingdom Metazoa; phylum Chordata; class Amphibia; order Gymnophiona; family Ichthyophiidae; genus Ichthyophis; species Ichthyophis bannanicus. The sequence continues at coordinate 1,731,384,874 of CM066031.1, forward strand.
TAATGTGCCCTCTGGAGTGCCTTATGGGGCGCCTTATGCGGCACCTTAGGTTACGGCACTGTGAGGGTGTGTTTTCTGGCAGCACTAATTAAAATAAAATAAAATGCCTCACAAAGCACTGTTTAAATGTAAAGGGTAATACCTCAACCAGCCTTCTTCAGTAGGCACATTGGGGAGCAAACCTATGACCCCGTACCACAGTCCATGTATTAACCATCATGCTACACCTCTGCTGCTCTGTTTGCATGTCAGCGCGCCTACTTAAGCTTAATGCGTGTTGATGTTCATAGCTCAATCCATCGCATGATAATGTGCGCAGCGCATGTTATCGCGTGATAATCCCGGTTTGCTACGTTTAGACCGGAATGCCCAGTCCTTTTATGGCATCCTGCACACTATCGCCGGGCGCACGTTAAGACTGCTTAGTAAACATACCGCTTTATCTCCCTAGCATATCTTGCTGTGACACTGACCCAGTTCATACTGAGGTAAATGAAATCACCCATTTACTACTGTTGTAACTTTTGTTAGCTTCCCTGATTTCTTTTAGCATTTCATCATCCGTCTGTTCATTCTGGCATGGCAGTCGGTAGTACACCCCCACTGCCATTGCCTTCCCCTTTTTACATGGAATTTCTATCCATAGGGATTCTTCAATATATTGTGTTTCCTGCAACACTTTATTCTGTGTGACTCAATGCCCTCTCTAATAAGGCGCAAACCCTCCACCAATTTTATCTACCCTATCATTGCAATATAGTTTGTACCCAGGTATCACGGTGTCCCATTTGTTGTCCTCCTTCTCCCAGGTCTCTGAGATGCAAATTATATCTAACCTTTCATTTAGTGCTATATATTGTAGCTCTCTCATCTTATTTTTCAGACTTCTAACATTTGCATACAAGCATTTTAGAGGTTGTAGTTTATTCATATTAACGATCTGGTTATCAGTTGATAGGAGTAATTTGGAATCTTTCAGCTCTGTACTTAAAGGCATCTGGGTTACTTTTATCTTTATTGGTACCTCTCTGGATGCCCTAACTTCCCTCTTTTGCTAGTATCCTTCAAGGATACATCCTTCTGAACCATGAGCTCCTGGGCGACTTTTGGCTTTTCCCTATTATCTAGTTTAAAAGCTGTTCTATCTCCTTTTTAATGCAAGTAGCTGGGTTCTATTCTGGTTAAGGTGAAGCCCATCCCTTCAGAAAACCCCTCCTTTCCCCAGAATGTTGCCCAGTTCCTAACAAATCCAAAACCCTTTTCCTTGCACCATCATCTTATCCAAGCATTGAGACTCCGGCGCTCTGCCTGCCTTTTGGGTCCTGCATGTGGAACAGGAAGCATTTCTGAAATGCTACCCCCTGGAATTTCTGGATTTCAACTTCCCATCTAAAAGCCTAAATTTGGCCTCCAGAACCTCTTTCCCACATTTTTCTATGTTATTGATACTAACATGTACCAAGACAGCAGGCTCCTCCCCGGCACTATCTAAAACCTTGCCTAGGTGGCGTGTGAGGTCCGCTACCTTCGCACCAGGCAGGGAAGTTACCAGGCGATTCTCACGTCCAACAGTCTCCCAGCTATCTATATGCCTAATGATTGAATCACCAATGATAACAGCCATCCTATTATTCCTCAAGCTTTGCTAGATTGCTCCTTATGTTTTCCACACCTTCCAGGGTGTCTACCCTGTTGCAGATTTTGCTATCACCTGCAGAAAGGCAATATACTGAATATACTGTAAATAAGTAACTATTAAACTATTAAAATGTTTGACTTTGGCCATGTAGCAATTTATACAGCCAAAGGTTAGCCATTTCACAAGTTCACAAATGTTTAAGAAAGCAAGTATGTGATTGGCACCCATTGCCAACTGCATAGGTACTTCTGAATATTGACCTCAGAAAGTTTACTTTTCATTAAACAGTATAATTGAGTTTGGCCAGGAACACTGACAGACTAACATCCCTGCTGATATCTTAGCAACAACCCCCAAACATTCCTAAAATATCTAGTATGGTGATACAACTCCTCTCTGAGCAATTCCTCTCAGCAGACCTCTTCCCAAGCAGTTTTGCTCTGAGTCCTTGATCAGCTACCTCCCAAACAGCCTCACTGTTCGCAATGCCCATGCATCATCTACAAAAATTGCAATCCAGTATTTGCTAAGGGCTTAGTTGATATTGCATTAATAGAAGTCACAGTAATGCAAGTTGAAAATGCACTTTAGTATATAGGGGGTCTTAATTTTATATATGCAGTACTTGCCACAGTACTCTTAAATTAATTAAAAGAGGACATTTCAATGCACCAAAAATTGGCCTCATTTAACATTGGTTTGTATGCAGTGGAAAGATAAGAATTTTTGAAGCATAACCAATAATTAGCAAATTAATAAGATACCTACTGAGTTGTCTTAACAAGAATATCAATTGCAAAGAAACTAATTAGTATTTAGCTCATCCAGAATACAAAACTGTATTAATAATAGCCTTTGCAGAAGATTTTACGTTAACTGTGGTGAAAATCTAAGCAGGTGCTCGATCAAGATTTTGTCTTCTATATTTGCATTAGCTGTTACTTCGTGCATGAAGAAGTTTAGGTATTAGAATGTTAAGATTTCTTTGTTTCATCTGAAGACTTGCTTAATGAAAGTAAACAAGTGCCATCCAACTTAATAGAAACATTTGTCTATAACGCTATTTAAATTGATGCATATATCTTTTTTAGATAGTTTTATATTTTTATAGGGGTGAATGTACAATGCCAGATGCTAGAGCTTGTATAACCTGCTTTATCAGAAAGATTTGCCGTGGCCAACTGCAATCAACTACATTTGCGGAAATTGTATTGATGTAACAACCCATGGCAAGTGAAAAAGACTGTCAAAGTTGTCCTTGGCAAATGTCTATAGCTGATCTGAATGGAATAAATGCTAAATATGGAGCTTAAAAAATATGTGATCTATGAAATCTTTGGAGTCAAATGTCTGGCAACAAAGATATAGTACAAAATAGTGCTGGTAGCAAAGAAATCCACACATGCTGCCTGTGTTTGTGGATGGTAGTGTGACTGCAACTAACGCCATCTCAGTCGGTGGCATTAGTTGTACCATGCAGCTGGTTTACCACAGTGATGTGCTGTAACTGCAAGGGGATGGATGTACCCCTCCTCTCTGCAATTAGCTTGCAGCCCTGCACTAGTAATGCGGCCCCACAGGCGAGTTACTGGCATGGTGCTTAGAAACATACCCCTATGTGTCCTTATAAAATAAGCTAGCGATAGACATTCCCTCACCCTTTTACCCTAGGCAATCTGTTATAAAATGACTGCCTATATCAATAAATCGACATCTGGCATTTATACATGCAAAACGCCAACTCAAGATATGCATGAAATTGCAAATATTCTCTCCATTCTATGTCCGCATTCATCCTATCGGAAGAAAAGCTGCCAAAATGTTGTGGTCACTTCTGTTCACACATTTTTAATATTGTCAAAAATGATCTTTCCTCCCAGCCAATCCTCAAATACAGGTCCAAATTCTACACGTGCACACCATTAGTGAGAGTAAATCGGCACCATTAAGGGTCCCAATATGAATATAGGGCAGGGAGAAGGCGTTCCAGCGTCAAGAGTGCTAGCAGCCTGTTAGTGGGCAGAAAGTGGATATCAGGCATTAAGAGCGCCAAGTGTGCACAGTAATGTCCTCTAATGTCCATGGGAGATAGTTGGACGTTGGCAGTGAAAGGGGTACATGATGATGTCTGTGGGTGCCATGGGAGTGGGAGTGCCATGCTGTAACCTGCCTGCAGAACTAATGTGCACGTCACAGAAAACAGACGCTGGCTCGAACAAAACGCCGGTAGTGGCGACCACCCACTATGTGTGCTATGGCCACGTGTTACTCAATGGGGCCATGGCACACACAGAGGGCGGTCACCACTACCAGCGTGTAGTAAAGGAAAAATCAGAAAAACAAAACAGTACAAGCAACACAGCATTCTCATTTGTAGCCCCTTCATTGTGGAATAATCTCCCTGCTCAATTAAGGGAGATAAAAGACCTCAAGCAATTCCAAAAAGACTTAAAAACATATCTATTTTCTCAATTTTACTCTAACATAGATAATAAATTAGACAAGACCTCCCATCCTCCATAAATCACCAAGGCTCTCTTCTGCCCTAATAATCATGACACTACTCACATAACTGAACACCTGATGAAACATGATTTTACAATATTTATATATATATATATATATATATATATATATATATATATATATATATATATATATATACATACATACATACATATTGTAAAAAGTCTGTAAAATAGTTCAAAAGATGCTTATACTTATTGTTTCTAGTTCTGATTACCGTTCATTGTACCAGTTTTATTATTGAGCTGTTCTATGTACTACTTATTGTTTGATGTAAACCACCACTGATCTTCGGAAGTGGCGGTATATAAAAGACTTACAAATAAAATAAATAAATAAATAATAATAAAGGTACCCCAGGGCCAGCACAATCTCTAGGCAAACTAGGTGGTTGACTAGGACAGTAACTTCCAGAGGGCACAAAAAGCAGGGCATTCAAAGCTAAATAATAGATTTTGACAGTGAGAGAGAGTGTACAGCTTGAGGTTTGCCTAGGGAAACAACACTTTGAACCAAGTCTAGGGCCAGCACTGAGGTACCCCAAAATAAAACCAATGTGTGCCCTGTGTTTTCCTGGCAGTGGGATCAGAAATATATTGACCAGCCCTTCCTCAGAGATAATAGACATCACCAAGGTTGCAGTTGGGATCTGAACTCTGTCTTACTGAGCCAGTGCTCCAACCATTCAGTCACAGCTCCACATGTTTGGCTGTTACACACCTTACAATACATCAGAATACAGGTCCCTGCCAGCACAGACCTAAGTGTTGTACTCCAAACAACCTTGCAGGCACATTCTGAACAAGTTGGAAACCACACATAGGGCCTGCCTGCAGTGGGACATGTGCATTACAGCCTGCATTGGACACTAAGTACTACATCCAGATGATAGACACACAACAGCAGTAGTCATCTCCGGTGCAGTGACCAAGCAATGTGTGAGGGCAAGATGCCCTGCTCCCCATGCTGAACACACAATGCGCACTGATAACAGGGATTGACATGATCCCTTTGCAGAATCTTGTGTGAAGCAGAGGACCCCCACATGCATGGTATCATCAGAACACATACCCACATGAAAACATGGCGGCAGACACAGTCATTCACTGTCTCCAATGTATAGAGGCACACAGCTGTGCCAATGTTCTCAATGGAGAAAAGTAAATAGTGGCATACCGCAGGGATCTGTGCCTGGCCTACTGCTTTTTAACATAATCATAAATTATCCGGAAATGGGAATAACGAGTGCGGTGATCAAATTTGCAGATGACACAAAATTATTCGAAGTTGTTAAAAAACAAGAGGATTGTGAAAGCTGGCAAGAGGATCTCTAAAATGCTTTTAAGCAAATGTTAGAAGTCTAAAAAATAGGATGGGAGAGTTAGAATATATAGCACTAAATGAAAGGCAACATATGATTGGTATCCCAGAGACCTGGTGGAAGGAGGACAATCAGTGGGATATTGGGATACCTGGGTACAAACAATATCACAGTGATAGAGTAGATTGAGTTGGTGGAGGGATTGCACTATATGTTAGAGAGGGCATTGATTCACACAGGATTAAAGTTTTGCAGGAAACAAAATATACTGTAGAATCTCTAAGGGGTATGTTTACTAAACCGCGATAATGTTACCGGCGATAAGTGCAGCGTTAACATGAGCAATGCCATATAAGGAAGTGGGCATACCAGCGTTAAGGTAGCAATGGCTGTGTAACGCGCGTTAAAGGGCACCTTGGCCAGTTAGCGCACATTAACGGGACATTGCACGTTAAAGCTGAGAAACAAGACACATTACAAAGCTGACAAGGCGCTTCATAAGGTGCCTTGTAGGGCGCCCTAAAAGGCGCCTCAGGAGGTACCTTATAAGGTGCCTTAACCTAAGGTGCCATATAAGGTGCCCTAAGGATGTTAAGGTGACCCAAGATATGGTGCCCAAGGGTAGTAAGGTGCTCCAAGTTGACAAGCATGAAATGTAAGGGAAAAAAACTGATGTAACCCTAACACTGCACAGAGCACCAAGGAAAGGCAATGGACAAGTGATGGAAGGAAGTAGAGGTGGAAGCTGATGGACCTGCCAAATCTGCATGCTGCCGATGTGGCAGCCGGCAAAATGGACAAACATATTGGAGGCAGCTGTACCGATGCATAGGGTGTTGGCAATGTAAAGTGCTACAATGACAGTGGATGGAAGAGGATGGGAATACGTGTCCGCCAGTGGAGGTAGAGGTGGCAAGATATTTGCAATGATAGGAGGACAGAGGAGTAGTAGTGCCATGCAGAGCAGACACAGGAGAGGCAAGCATGAAGAGCCGCAATGGAGAAAAGGGTACCAGTGCAGGATATGGGGTAGCAGCCAGCACATGAAGACAGGATGCTACACAGCTGACAGACACAGATAGATGGACAGAAGAATGGCTTGCAACTGTGATGAGGGTACTATGTGCTGGCAGCACAGATCTGCAGAGATATGACTGTCACAGGAATGAAAAGGACTTGCCTCATAAAATGAGACCATGGAGGGATTGAACCCATGACTTCTGCCTAGGATGCCATTGTATTAACCAGTGGGCTATACTTCTATGGCTTCTGTCACAGCAATGGCTGGCTACAGAAAGATTGCAGGTCACTGCACAAACTGTCTGCTGTGTCCACCAGGATAGGTTAAACCCACCAGTACCCATGATGCAATGCACAAGCAAAACAGCAGTCTACATCTGATCACCAGATGGGATATGCAGCTCTCCAGCACCTCAGCATGGTAGGAGGAACTGACCATGTGTGATACTGGCACAGAGTAGCCACACACCATGCCATTGTGCCGGTTCTGTGTTCACACTGAGGGTGAGGTGGGGTGGCCAGCACCAGGTCCACAGTACCCGGGTTGCTTGAGGTAGGCTTTGCTGTAGGGCCCTATTATTGCTAGTGTGTAACAGGTATTCTTTGCAGTCACACTTAAGATAATCCTGTGTCCATCTGTACTCCCCAGTCACATCTAGCCCTTGGAGACCAGGAGCCACTCAAGTTAAGTATATCCAGTGTGGTTGCATGGTCAATTGTTATAAGAGCAGGGTGGGGGGCATCTGGACTCATATGTGGATTATGTAGCACCACCTACCAACCTGCCCTGTCTGTGTCAAGGTTGTTAGCCATTGTTGTTATGAGTACTCCTGATTGTGTTTTATCAGTGAGTTTCTGCTGAGGCTTTCACTCGTTGGCTAAGATTTAAATGTTGCATATTGTTAAATTTGATGAAGTCTCTTTCTAATTGTATGGTGTGTCAAGGTGGTGGACAGGATCTGAATCCAACAGACCCACACTCTACATCTTTGCAATGGAGGCAGTAGAGGGGCATGATGAAGGGCTGTGGGATCATCAACCCCAGTCCTGCTGGTGAAAGGGCACCATCCAGGGCAGTTGATGTAGATCTGCACTTATCATGCAGGCACTAGGCCTGGAAAAGCTCAGCCGCCCTCCCACCACAACCTGGCATTCACCATCAGAGGGCACAGTCAGTCTGCACCTGCTGCACCCTGCAAGGTGTTCCAGCCATACACATGCTGACTGCAGACAGTCTGCTAGCCAGTCCATAGTGCATGTCCCCAGAGGAAATAGGGCAGTGGTTCTTAACCAGTCCTCCTTGAACCCCTAGGCCAGTCGGGTGTTCAGGATAGCCCTAGAGAATATGCATGAGATATATATGCTTTAGAGATATCCTGCCAACCTGACTGGTTTGTGGCCCTCTAGGGCTGGATTCGGAGACCCCTGCCTTACATCTCTGTCATTTAAGAATGTGAGTGGGCAAGGTGCAGATCTCCAAGACATCAAAAAGGTTAGATAGGATTTGTCACATGCCACTTTGCTTCTCACCACCACCAAAATATTGTCTATTAGACAACTTTTTGGTGGTGGTGAGAATTGAGGAGGCATGTGACACAATCCCGGAGGGCCATAAACCAATCCTGGAGGGCCACAAACCAGTCAGGTAGGCAGGATATCTCTAATGCATATATATCTCATGCATATTCATTAGGGCTATCCTGAACACCCGACTGGCCTAGGGATTCAAGGAGGAATGGTTAAGAACCACTGCTCTAATGCATATATATCTCATGCATATTCATTAGGGCTATCCCAAAAACCTGCCAGGATTGCGGCCCTCCAGGACAGGGTTGGACACCCCTGTTCTAGGGAGTGCACATGTTTATGTTGTATGTGCAATGTGGTGTAAAATGTAGGGACATGGTCTGCAGGAGCCACAGCTGGGACTTGAAGCTGTGACCTTATGCCCCAGGACACATTGGCTGTGTGTATGGCATCATACTGTTACCACAGAGGCAAGTCACTCCCTGGGGATACCATGACTGTTCATCAGACAGACCTTGTCTGTTGCACTGCATGCCACCCACCTGAACAGGGCTTGGCCTTGGTCTGCTGTGGGCAGATTCCACCACCAGCACCCCTCCCCCACCATGCTGACATGCCCATATGCTAGTGCTGCTGGTGGTACACAGTCCCAGGCCATCCAGTGTTCAGGTAGGTGACTGCCTAGGGTGTGGGGTCTGGGGTAGGGGTGCCTACATAGACATTCACGCTTCCCCCCAGCACCGCCTGCCAATGTTATGTGCCCTTTGGAGTACCTGCTGTGTAATGTCCCCTGGATGGGACACTGTGGGACACAGACTCATGGGCATGTTTGGCCTTGGTCAGTTGCTGTCTTGCTGATTTCCAGATTTTGCGTTCCTATGTACCACCTAGGCATCTGCCTAGCCCACCCTTTGCCCCAGCTGCCCCACTGTATGTCCCGCCTGCAACCCCCTATGCCCCATTTGCAGCATCGCCATACTGCCTTTTCATACCTGGGCTCTATGCTGTTGCTGCACATGTACTATCACTTTTTTGGGGCTCCCTGCCTATGCTCTACATTGCTGACACTTAAATGGTTTCTCTCTCCTGCAAATGTGCATCTACCGTCAGGTTTTCACTCGTGGTAATGTTCAGCCCTTCAGTTCACCGTGTTAGTGTAGCAGGAGCCTCTCCCTGCCCACTGACCCCTCTCTGCCCTCTCTGCACCCTCTGCGGGACTTAACACTGCCGGAGACGTTAATGCGCACTAACGTTGCATCTGGTAACGTTAGTGCACAATAACGTTACATTTGGTAACATTATCGTGCGTTAACGTAGCCACTGCTGCGTTACTACCGTTTAGTAAACATACTCCAAAGAATTGAAATTCCATGTAAAAAGGGGAAGGCGATAGCAGTGGGTGTATACTATCGATTGCCTGGCCAGAATGAACAAATGGATGATGAAATGCTCAAAGAAAATCAGGGAAACTAACAAAAGTTGCAACACAGTAATAATAATGGGTGATTTCAATTACCCTTGTATCAACAGGGTTAGTGTTGTCAGGGGCAGCCCAAGGGGGGTGCGGGGCCATTAATTGTGTGGCCTCATTTGCATAGGGAGCCTCATTTGCATAAATATTTGCATAATATTAACATGCATTTTTAGTAAACATGCTTCTTAATGAGTGTCTGGATAAAGAAAGACTAACAGATTTCTATGTTACTATATTCCACTGCCAACCACCAGGACCATTAGGAAGTACTATAAACACTGACCGTTTAGAACTCATAGCAAATCCACCATATCATAACAGCTCTGCCAGGACTCACAAAGCACCAAACCCTACCTATCAAAAGGCAACACTACAAATATTAAACCAATACATCTCAATGAATACCCATGCATTTCTTACTGGAGAAAGAGAACAAGTGACACGGTCAAATAGAAACTACATAAACAGAATACCTCAGCTTGGTTAAAATGCAGAACATAAACCGTCACCAAAGAACAAGGGATCACAATTTAGAAATAGGAAGACAATAATTAAACTGGGAACCCCAAAAGCCAAACTTGGGATGTACAGCAACACTGGAGAAATAAAACTATAAATTAATTTCCTCTTGTACTAAACAAAACACAAAAAACGTTAATGATGCACATTTCCCAGAGCTGATATATTCCAGTTAAAAAATTCAAAATAAAAAAGTATTTTTCTACTTTTTGTTGCTTGTGCATTTTCTTTTTCAGTTGCAATTGCTCCAGTCACTTTCTTCTGGTTTCTTTGTGTCTTCTGCGAGCTATCCATTTGTCCTTTCTTCTCTTTTAGATTTTTTTCCAAATGTTTTCTCTATATCTGATTTAACATACTGATCTTTCCCCTTTTACTCTTTCCTCCATTTCTTTCCTTATTCCTTTATCATCCACTCATATTTCACCCTTCCATTCTCAATCTCCACTTACTCTTCCAATACCCAGCCCATTGTAGACTTTTCTTCCCTCCCAGCACTATTTACAATCTTATCTAGATGACAAGTGTGGTTCACAGTCTTCGCACCAGCCAGGCATGTGACTGAGCAACCTTCATGTCCGCCAGCCACCCAGCTAGTCCTCCCCCAAAATCAGCTCCCTTATAGATCTAGACCCACCTAGCATCTGCCCCCTTCTAGTCCCAGTCTCCCAAGCTTCCACATCAGCCCATTTCCAGTCCTAGCCCCCCATATGCTGTTTTCCAGTTCCATTCCAGCCCCCATCAGCCCATTTCCACTCCAAGCTCCCCCATCAACCCATTTCCAGCCCTATTCCAACTCCCATCAGCCCATTTATTTATTTATTTAGACGGATTTGGTATACCGCTTTATCATTAAAATCAAAGCGGTTTAGCACATCAAACAATCGATAATATTGTGTGTTCAGAAGCATGCAGTGGAGGTTTAAGAAGAGTGCTGAAAGGTGCAGTGTGCTAGATTTTATCAGTGAACTATATACATAGTGATTAATATACATATTTACAAGAATGGATCCATGTGAGAAGTGAGCTATGGTCAATGATCTACTATTGCCTTGAAAGTACTTCAAAATGTAATCAGTTCAGGTGAGGTCCTTGAAATGTTCTGTAAATAGGGCAGTTTTAAGAAGCTTTCTGAAGTCCTTGAGGTCTTTGGTTGATCTTAGGTGGTCTGGAAGGGAGTTCCATATAGCGGGCGCTGCTAGGGAGAGTGCCCTTCTTGACGTGGTGTGCTTTGTTTTTTCAAATTCCATTGGTGTGCTGATGGTGTCTGAGGTTTCTTTTCTTCTTGGTCTTTTGTTGTCGTCAGTTTTTATGAGTAGTTGTAGGCTGTCAGCTGAGAGGTTGTGTAGTATTTTGAAAATATTTACAAGTACTTTGAATTGGATTCGAGGGCTGATTGGGAGCCAGTGTATGTGGTACAATATGGGGGTGATGTGGTCGTGATTAGTACAATCTGTTATGAGTCGTGCGACTGTGTTCTGTGCTAGCTGAAGTGGTCTTATGGTCTTTTTTGGTATCCCCTGGTATATGTGATTGCAATAGTCTAGTGTGGGAATGATGAGGGCTTGACAGACTGTTCGAAAATGCTCCTGAGCGAGTATCGGTTTGAGCCTTCTGACGGTCCTCATTTTGATGTAGGCGCTCCTTGTGGTTTTTGCAATGTGGGATTGGAGGTTAAGGTCCTTGTCAAGTGTTACTCCCAGGTATTTTATTTCTTGTCTTACTGGTATAATGATGTCGTTCAGGTTGATGGTAGCCGTGGGTGAGAATGTCGGGTTTCTTGTGATGAATAGTGCTTCAGTTTTGTTGTAGTTTATTGACAGATTGTTTTCCTGAAGCCAGGTTTCCATTTGTTGGAAGCAGTTGGCTATGTTGGAGTAGTCTGGGTTGTCCAGTTTGATTGGTGTGAATATCATTATGTCATCTGCATATATGGTGTATTGAATCTTGTGGTCTTTGATGATGGCGCAGATGGGTTGTATGTATAGATTGAAAAGCAGGGCGGAGAGTGCTGAGTCTTGTGGGACTCCCTTTGTGGCTCTGAAAGGTTGAGAGGTCTTTGATCCACATTTGACTTGTAGCTGCCTGTTGCTGAGGTAAGATATAAACCATTTCATGGTGGTGCTGTGTAATCCTGCCTCCTGCAGTCTGGTTAGTAAAGTTGTGTGACAGACAGTGTCAAATGCTGAGGAGATGTCTAGGAATATCATGAGGATGCCCATTTTGGTGTTGTCGATCGTCAGTAACAGTCTGTCAAATAGTTGTATTAGTAGAGTTTCAACCCCATGGCTAGGTCGGAAGCTGTGTTGATTGGGGTCCAGGGGATTGTGGATGTCAATGTGTTGTTGGAGTTGATATTGGACTACTTTCTCGATGATCTTGGATAAGAATGGTAGGCTTGAGATGGGTCTGTAGTGTCCCCCTCAGCCCCCTCTGGTGGCGGCGTAGTGGTACCACCGGGGCTGGGGAGCACATAAGAAATAGGGGTTTTAGGGTTGACCTGTTGTGAGGGTCAATGAGGTAGCAGCCCTCTGTGTCAGCCTCATGGTCAACTTCCCAAAAAGCAACTCTTAGCCAAGTGTAGGGTAAAGAAAAGGCATTTATTTCACCTTTGCGCAAAAAGAGGTTCAAAATAGGCGGTTATGAGTAACAGAGCGATAACTTTCCTTGTATCAAAAATGTAAATCAGCAAAACATTCAAAGTAACATTGTTAACCTTCACCAACTTAAAGCATAAGGTCTCCTGTATTCTTTTCATACATTGGGTTTGCTTCCCTTAACTTAAACACGTCTCATTGTGCAATAATTACAGTCCATCGGTTCGATGGCTTCCATAACCTCAGATTCCCCTGGCAGCCATTCCATTTCTGAGGGGTCCGAATCTGATGTCTCAGGGATGTTAAAATCTGACTTTCTAAAAGCATGCCATACTGTATCCCAGTGTTGGCTTGACAGTTTGGGGGCGTCGGCTTTTAGGTATGTTATAACACCCTGGATTTTCTGCTGTTACAGGATTAAAAGTTTGCTTATTCCAGTCTTTGGCAGCACTAACCTTTTTCCTATAAAGATTATCTGGTATTTCTGGTTTAAAACTGTCCTTATCATCCAGATAAAAGATAGTCCTTTGTTTCCTCTCTTGGTCTAGGCCTTGGTAGACAATTACAGGCACCAACTGTTTCCCCTTTAAACTTCCTGCAATCCCTTTTGTGTAAGGCTTGAGGCCTAGTCTGAATGTCCTCCGCTTCAGGCAGTTTCCAGTGATCCCAGGATATCTTTCCTGCTTTAGAATAGGGTATAACTCTTTTGAGGCAGGGCTGCTGCTGAGGCACCTGTCTTCCACCTCCACCCCTGTGGCAGTTGGCTACTGGCCGCGCCCTCTCAGTGATGTCCTCTTCCCCTTGCCTCTGAATCTTTCTTTCATCTTTCAGGTCACTTTTATAAAAACTTTTAAAAGTACCTTTTCCTCCTTGAAGGTTCCTTTCCAGTGGATATATCTTCCTCTGCTTGTATCCCCGTCCTTCTCCTTGGACAAGGCTTCCTCTCCAGCTGGAAGGGTAAGCACCTCCTTCCTTGGCTGCACTCTGTAATACTGCCCCTTGCAGTTGTGTATGGCCTTCCTCTAGGCCTGCTCTTGGGCCTTCACCTCGGCCTGCTCTCCCAGTAGCTTTCACTCCTTGAGTTATTCTGGGTCTGTCAGTGACTTCACCCCGGTCTCTGACTCCGGCTTCTGGAGCTGCTCTTGGCACTGCTTCCTGTAATGCTCTCTGTGAAGCTCTCTGCCAAGCTCCTTGCCTCCCCTCTTGTAATGCTCTGTCCCTGCTTAAATCGAGACCAGCTGCTTCTGGGTCCTGCCCATAGAGGCGTGGTTCCTCTGCTTCCAGGCTTGCTCTCCTGCTCCCTCTATGTGTACCTTCATGTAATTGCGGGTAAATCTTGTTTTTTTCAAGATTTAAAACTTTTTTTTTTGTATCAGAGGGCCTGCAGTATCACAGTAGGCGGCGGGGTCTGTTTTAGCTAATGTGGTTTTCTTGGGGATCGGATGTATTGTGGCTAGTTTCAGGGCGTTTGGCATTATTCCTTTGGCGAGAGAGTTCTGTATTTTCCGTATGACTTGCGTCAGGTCTTCTTTCGTTGCTTTAATCCAGGATACTGGGCAGGGGTCTGTAGGAGCGGTGCTGGTGTTGAGGTCAGTGATGATTTTGGAAAGTTGTTCTTTCGAGGGGATGCTGAATGTGCCCCAGCTCTGTGTTGATGTGGAAGACCTGAGTTTGACAATCTCATTGCTGTTCTTAGGTGTTGCAGTGAATTTGGTTTTGAGGTGGTCTGCGAATGTCTGTGGGTCTATCTGTTGCTCATTTCTGTTGTAGGGCTCTTTATGAGGTCTTTACAACTTCGTAGAGTTCACGGGGTTTGTTGGTGGACTTCAGGATGAGGTTCGTGTGGAATTCTTTCTTCTGTTGGTTGATGAGCTTGTTATAGTCCTTTTGTTGTATCTGGTATTGTTTCTGTAGGGAGGGAGATTTGTTACGTCTCCAGCGTTTCCAGTCCTATTCCAGCCCATCACCCATTTGCAGTCCACGTTCCCCCCATCAGCCCATTTCTAGTTCTATTCCAGTCCCCCATCAGCCCATTTCCACTCCAAGCTCCCCCATCAGCCCACTTCGTCCTATTCCAGCCCCCATCAGCCCATTTACAGTCCTAATCCAGCTCTTCATCAGCCCATTTCCAATCCAAGTTTCCCCCCCACCATCACAGCCCATTTGCAGTCCTATCCCCCCACCATCACAGCCCATTTGAAGTCCATTCCCCCCATCACAGCCCAATTGCAGTCCGTTCCCCCCCCCACCATCACAGCCCATTTCCAGCCCATTTCCACCATCCAACATCGCAGCCCACTTGCAGTCCTCCCCCCATCACAGCCCAATTGCAGTCCATTCCCCCCCCACCATCACAGCCCATTTCCAGTCCATTTCCCACCCCCCACCATCACAGCCCATTTCCAGTCTGTTTCCCCCCCCTCCACCATCACAGCCCACTTGCAGTCCTCCCCATCACAGCCCAATTGCAGTTTGTTCCCCCCATCACAGCCCATTTCCAGTCCGTTTGCCCCACATCACAGCCCATTTCCAGTCAGTTCCCCCTTCCCCCCCATCACAGCCCATCCAGTCCTAGCCGCCCCCCCCCCCTCCGAAGAGCCCCGTGCCGTCTAAGGGGCTGCAGAGGGAGCTGGGGAAGCCCGCGCGAGGCCCCGGCTCCCTCTGCACAGCCTGTCAGCTTGAAGAGCCTTTTCCTTCACTCTGGCGTTTGTTTCAATGAAGCCACGAATGCCGGGAGATGTTAAAGGGTATTGCCTTTAACCTTTCCCGGCATTCCCGGCTTCATTGAAACAGCTGCCAGCGTGAAGGTAAAGGCTCTTCACGCTGGCGGGGCCTTACGCGGGCTTCCTCGGCTCCCTCTGCAGCCTTCCATTGAGCGAGAATGTGGTTCGCGCGGGGCCCTGTGCGAACAACATTCTCGCTCAATGGACGGGCCGGCCCTGAGAGTTGTTTGGATTAGGAGGTACAGTGGAGAGAAGGGCGTCGTGCTCTCACATGTGATGTGGCCTTTGGATAAGAGATTGAATACTGGTACTGTGTCAGTACAGAGGAGTAGTCTAATGGTTAGAACACTGGCTTCAGAGCCAAACATTTGGGCTTTGATTCCTACTTACACTCTTTACAGCCTTGGGTAAGTCACTTAACTCTCTATTGCCTCTGACAAATCAAGTTCTTAATGTTCCTGTGTAATGTACATTGCCAAGTCAAAGTTACAATAGAAACCACTTTGACTGAAATGATAAAGCAGTATAAAAAAACCTATTAAATAAATGTAGATTAGAGTTGCCAACTTTTTGAAAGAGAAAAACCCACCACCTGTGGCTAGTCATGCTCCGCCCATGCCCACCCCCACCCTGCCCTTTCCCTGCCCCTGCCCCTGCCTTGCCCCCCTGGCCTGCCCCCACCCCACCCTTGCTCCACCTCCTGTCCCAAAAAAAATTGCAGACTGAAGCAAGACTTCTACACATTCTTAAACAGAAATTCTATACTGACAGAATATGCAGCATTGGTTGTGTACACACACACACACACACACACACACACAATACAGACAGGTCTTCATCAATAAATGAGCACAAAACAAAAAGAGAAATATATAGACAAAAATTAAACTGAAACCCCCAAGAAGACAGATTCTGCATGCAGTGCAATATCAGATAAATAAGAGATGCAGTTCCCCATACTGTGTAAAATATTCAAAGTCCAATCATTAAATTGAAAATAAAATTATTTTTTCTACCTTTGTTGTCTGACCATTTTATTCTCTGATCATGCTGGTCCCGATCTGAGGCTTCCATTTTTCTGTCTTCTCTTAGCTCTCTTTCTATGGTCTATAGTCCATCTGCCATTTCTTGTCTCTTCTTCACTTCCTTCCATCAGCCTATTTCCAGTCCCAGTAACCCTCCCCAGTATCAGCCCCCTTTCCAGTCCTCCCCTCCTATTACATTCCAGTGTCAATCCCCTTATGTTCCCAGAACTGCCAGGGGTGTCCATTCCCTTTTAGTCGCCCTCCTTCCTCACTGTCCAGCCCCTTCTAATCCAAACACCATCCCAGATATCAGCTCACTTCCATTCCCAGTGCCTTCCCTGTGTCAGCTCCCTTTCAGTCACCCCTACCCAAACTCGCAGCCAGAGAAAAAGAAACGGCTTTTCAAGGGCCGGCTTCTGTTCTCTGCCAGTAGCCGACCTGGTCATTGGAAAACTGGCCAGGCTGTCTGAAAACCTGCCGGTTGGCAACCCTAATGTAGATGCAGTATTGAGTGTCCAGTGCAGTCTGTACTGCTGCAGTTAGGCCCTAGGTGTGGTTTTCAGCTGTCTCTGAATGTGCTGACCGGGTTGTTTCAAGTCCTTGGTTTAGGCTATTGTAGGCAGGGACCTGTAGTCTGGTTTATTCTAGAGAGTGCTATAGACAAAGGTATGGAGATATAGCCAAATGATTAGAGCACTGGCTCAATAAGAAATAGACCAGAGTTCAAAACCCTCTTATAGCCATGGGAAAGTCACTTCACCTTCCATGGCCTTTGAAGAAAGACCAGGCAACATACTTTCAGTCACACTGCCAAGAAAACCCTGGCTCTACTGGGTCCCCATGAGACAGCATAGGTTGCTATTATTATTCTTTTTTATGTGTTATGATAACACATTGGGTCTACAAGGATGCACACTGCAATCATACTCATCTGACAGCATGAGTTTATTGGCTCTGCTGCAGCACATTGCAAAGGGTCATACAACTTGACACTGTAGATGCATGACACATAAGTTGTACATGATTGGAAACTTTTGTGATAACTGTAAATGAACATCCTTTGCTCCATCACATATATGTAGTACATACAGGTATGTCATACCCCTGGAATGGCAAACTGCATAGATCATCACATATCCTTATTTGCTCCATATGGCCAATATGAGAGATACATCAGTTCAGAGACATGAGTGGATGCCAGGTGTGTAACATCATGTGAGAGACCTTGTTCCACAAGACAGTATGAAGGTTATTCTGTGCTATGAATAGCGGTTGTGCGGGGAAGTTAGACGGGGCCAGGGAATGGACGGCCCAGGGTGGAGTCTGGGCAGGCAGTGGGCAGTCGCTGGCCCTGGATGTACAGGGCCGATTCTAATGTTGGCTCTGTACACCCAGGGCCAGCGACATGTGCGGGAAAGTTATTCCACCTCCGAGGTGGAATAACTTCCCTGGATGTGTTTTTTTTTTAAGTGTCCGGGGCTCGGATGGGGCAGGGGGAGCTAGGGTGCATTCCCTGCAGCCTGACCCTGGCCTTAGGAGGCCAGATCAGGGGTCAGGCTGCAGGGAATAAACCCCTTTTTTCAGGTGGTCGGCATCGAATCTTTTAAATGGAGTCGCGGTGCCATGGCAACATGATGCCATGGTGCCGCAGTGCCATTTAAAAGCCCTGACTGAGTTAGTCGGGCTGTGCCTGTAGGTCCTGCATGTTCAAGCCTGATTGCGATTATGATCTCATGGGGCTAGACGTGCCCCGTGGGATCAGAATCGCAATCCCCTCTATGCATCCAGTTCAGACCAGACACACAGAGGGGGTTTACATGTGGGACAGAATCGGGACCTATGAATATAGACCATATTTGTACAAGACACCTAACTCTCCATTGCTCAAAAAAATCCAAGTTATCAATGTCCCTGTTTAATGTACGTTTACCAAGGTTAAGTTACAATGTAAACTGCTTTGATTGAAATGATAAAGCAGTATAAAAAGACTGTTAGATAAATAAATAAGAGCACTTTGTATTTGCATGCAGCTTATGCAGATGTGTGGTAGTTATATCCTTGAACATAGTCTATTTACTTATCCAGTTGTTAAATGCATATGTGTCAGGGAGATTGTATGGTGGTCAGAGCAGCTGAGACAGCTGTGAAACTCAAATATTTATTTTTATTTATTTATTTAATGCTTTTTATGCAGTATACCTTATTTCCGAGAGTCAATGTAGTTTACAGGGAAAGCTGACCATATACACAACATGATACATATAACAGTTGGTAGTTAGTTCGGGTACATTGAACTTGGGTTGGTTAATCAAGAACTTTCATAAGGGTAGGTCAAAGCAATTCTAGTGTAAATTATTCACAATATTTACATTTTTTGTACAGGGGATGGCAGCATGCATGAGTTAGGTCTGAGTTGTGTGATGGTGTTGGGTGTTCTGGGTGTAAGGCAGACTCGCGAGGTGTTGAGGTGGTTGTTGGCCTCGGATGGGCATTGGGCCTTTCAGTCATGAAGCAGATCTGGGCCAAAGAATTCCATGAACAGGTAGGTCTTGAGTCTTTTTCAGAAGTCCGCTAGCTCATTTGTGTCACGCAGCTCTGTTGGGAGGGAGTTCCAGAGAGCTGGAACGTAGAGAGTGAAGATGCAGTTGCATGTCATTTGATTGCTCTTCACTCTTTGTGGTGGTATGGTGAGGAGGTTCTGGATAGACTGTTTCCTTAGCCTGTCACGTCTAGTTAGTGATGAGTGGACATAGGCATTCTACTGATTGGTTGTGAATAATCTTGAATGTGGAGAGGATTGTCTTGTATCTTATTCTGACGTGGATGGGGAGCCAGTGCAGCTGTTTTAGTATGGGGGTTATGCGGGTGTACCTTGGGGCTCTGAGGATGATTCAGGCTGCAGTGTTTCTGGCTAGTTGAAGTGGATACAGCACGTGTTTAGGTAAGCTGTGATATATTATGTTGCAGTAATCAAGTTGTTAGTGTTTGGCATACTGACATACTGATCTGAAGTCGTTTGGCCTGAGTAGGGGGTGTAGATTCCTGAGTGATTGTAGTTTAAAGTATGTTGATCTCGCAGTCTTTTTGATCTGTGAGTGTAGGTTTAGCTCTTGGTTGATGTGATTCCCACATATTTAACCTCGCTTTTGACTTATAACTCTCAACTAGCTTGACTGTTTGTGGGGGGGTGAAATTATGAGTCCTGGGTTACAAAGAGAACCTCAGTCTTTTTGTAGTTAATGGATAGATTGTGATGAATTAGCCAATGTATGACTACCGCAAAGCAGTCAGAGAATCTTTGGTGGCTTGGGTCAGATGTGGAAAATGGGGTGTAGAACATGATATCATCTGCATAGATCTGATTTCTGATCTTGAAATCTTGAATAAGGGAGCACAGTAGCTGGAGGTAGATGTTAAAGAGAATTGCTGAGAGGGATGATCCTTGTGGTACACCTTGCTGTTGGGGGAAGGGGCGTGATTTCTTAGGACCGATTTTTATCTGTTGGCTGCAGTCGTTTAGATAAGAGTGCAGCCAATTAATTGTTGTTTGCTGTAGTCCAATGTCGTGGAGTCAGGTGAGTGGTTTTAGACCTTCCCTGTGGTACAGCAACTATTTTTCACACACACTACAACTACAACGTGTGCATAGGCTGTTTTAGTTTGCTTTTCTCTGATCAGAGAAAGGCTGAACTTTTACAGAGCTCTGCTAGTGAGTGGATTTTTGCCTCCTGGGACATCTTACTGTGAGTTCTAGCTGTTTATTTAATTATTTACTGTTTGTCTAACTGTTGTTTGTTTAATTATTTAGTGTTTGTCTTAGTGGTGTGCAAGTTTCAGCCTTCTCAGCTGTACTTACCTTGCCTCTCTCAATTAACTGGGCCTTGTGTGGTAGCCATTTTGAATTAATCTCTCTCCCCAGAGCCTGCTGTTTGTTAAGCTTTTCCTGTCCTTGCCTGCCTGAGTGACTCCTCCCCCTGTGTGTGTGGTAGCCATTTTGAATTAATCTCTCTCCCCAGAGCCTGCTGTTTGTTAAGCTTTTTCCTGTCCTTGCCTGCCTGAGTGACTCCTCCCCCTGACCCCCTCCCCCTGAGGTATCCTGTAACCTTGTTCCTGTTTTCTCCACGTGTGCATAGGCTGTTTTAGTTTGCTTTTCTCTGATCAGAGAAAGGCTGAACTTTTACAGAGCTCTGCTAGTGAGTGGATTTTTGCCTCCTGGGACATCTTACTGTGAGTTCTAGCTGTTTATTTAATTATTTACTGTTTGTCTAACTGTTGTTTGTTTAATTATTCAGTGTTTGTCTTAGTGGTGTGCAAGTTCAGCCTTCTCAGCTGTACTTACCTTGCCTCTCTCAATTAACTGGGCCTTGTGTGGTAGCCATTTTGAATTAATCTCTCTCCCCAGAGCCTGCTGTTTGTTAAGCTTTTCCTGTCCTTGCCTGCCTGAGTGACTCCTCCCCCTGTTTGTGTGGTAGCCATTTTGAATTAATCTCTCTCCCCAGAGCCTGCTGTTTGTTAAGCTTTTTCCTGTCCTTGCCTGCCTGAGTGACTCCTCCCCCTGACCCCCTCCCCCTGAGGTATCCTGTAACCTTGTTCCTGTTTTCTCCACGTGTGCATAGGCTGTTTTAGTTTGCTTTTCTCTGATCAGAGAAAGGCTGAACTTTTACAGAGCTCTGCTAGTGAGTGGATTTTTGCCTCCTGGGACATCTTACTGTGAGTTCTAGCTGTTTATTTAATTATTTACTGTTTGTCTAACTGTTGTTTGTTTAATTATTTAGTGTTTGTCTTAGTGGTGTGCAAGTTTCAGCCTTCTCAGCTGTACTTACCTTGCCTCTCTCAATTAACTGGGCCTTGTGTGGTAGCCATTTTGAATTAATCTCTCTCCCCAGAGCCTGCTGTTTGTTAAGCTTTTCCTGTCCTTGCCTGCCTGAGTGACTCCTCCCCCTGTGTGTGTGGTAGCCATTTTGAATTAATCTTTCTCCCCAGAGCCTGCTGTTTGTTAAGCTTTTTCCTGTCCTTGCCTGCCTGAGTGACTCCTCCCCCTGACCCCCTCCCCCTGAGGTATCCTGTAACCTTGTTCCTGTTTTCTCCACGTGTGCATAGGCTGTTTTAGTTTGCTTTTCTCTGATCAGAGAAAGGCTGAACTTTTACAGAGCTCTGCTAGTGAGTGGATTTTTGCCTCCTGGGACATCTTACTCTGAGTTCTAGCTGTTTATTTAATTATTTACTGTTTGTCTAACTGTTGTTTGTTTAATTATTTAGTGTTTGTCTTAGTGGTGTGCAAGTTCAGCCTTCTCAGCTGTACTTACCTTGCCTCTCTCAACTAACTGGGCTTTGTGTGGTACCCCCATCCCCCTGCTGAGGGTTCAGGACAGGGTACCTTGTAACTGCCCTCTTTAATAGGACTTATCTCCCCCCCTCCCTCCCCAGCACCCACCCACCCCTGGGGAAATTGTAGTTTTATAGGTACTTGGACATCTTAGAGGAAAGGGGCTGCTCTCAGGTGCAGCTCTTAATCCAAATCAGTCATACACAGAGGACCTGTGATTAATTAGCTTCAGGTACACAGGGTGTATTAGGGGTATTAGATACACTTTTATTAGTATAAGCATCTACACCAATCCTTATTATATACCGATTTAAAAGACCTAAACACAAGCTTTAAACTAAGATGCAGTCAGAGGTCCAGCAACGAGATGGGGGTTCTCCAGTCTTTTGCATCGAGTGTCACATGTATGATTATCTCCCAGTTGGTGAGAGGTCCTACATATGCACTAAGTGCAGGGAGCTCTTTGCTCTCAGGGAACGAGTCCGTTCTCTAGAGGCTAGAGTAGCAGACCTGGAAGACATAAGAAAGACAGAGAGGTACATGGACGAGACCTACAGGGATATAGTCCTGAAGTCCCACCTCCAGTCTGGCAGCATCCCTGTTGCCATGGAGGAGAGAGGTCACGTGACAGGAGAGCATCACCCTGGTGTGGCAGGAAGTGATCCTGTAACTAGGACCTGTCCTCCAGGTGATGTAAAACCCTCTCGCACCGAGGACGTTTCTCCAGGGCCATGTCCCCATGAGGGGAGGGTCAGGACAGCTGTTATAGTTGGTGATTCAATCATTAGGAATGTAGATAGCTGGGTGGCTGGTGGACGTGAGGATCGCCTGGTAACATGCCTGCCTGGTGCGAAGGTAGCAGATCTCACGCACCGCCTAGATAGGATCATAGATAGTGCTGGGGGGGAGTCTGCTGTCTTGGTACATGTTGGTACCAATGACATAGGAAAATGTGGTAGGGAAGTTCTGGAGGCTAAATTTAAGCTTTTAGGTAGGAAGTTGAAATCCAGAACTTCCAGGATAGCGTTCTCCGAAATGCTTCCTGTTCCACGTGCAGGACCCAAAAGACAGGCAGAGCTCCGGAGTCTCAATGCGTGGATGAGACAATGGTGCAAGGATGAGGGTTTTGGATTTGTTAGGAACTGGGGAACATTCTGGGGAAAGGGGGGGCTCTTCCGAAGGGATGGGCTTCACCTTAATCAGGATGGGACCAGACTGCTGGCATTAACCTTTAAAAAAGAGATAGAGAAGCTTTTAAACTAGAAAATAGGGGAAAGCCGACAGTCACCCAGGAGCGCACGGTTCGGACAAAGGTATCCTTGAAGGATACTACCAAAAGCAGTGAGGTTCCAAAAGGGAGTATAGTAGCCCAAATGCCCTTGAGTAAGGAGCAGACAGAGCATAAAGATTCCCAATTACCCATGCCTACCAATAGCCAGATTAATATTAATAAAATACAGTCTCTAAAATGCTTGTATGCCAATGCTAGAAGTCTAAACAATAAGATGGGAGAATTAGAATATATAGCATTAAATGAGAGGTTAGATATGATTGCACTCTCAGAGACATGGTGGAAGGAGGATAACCAGTGGGACACTGTGATACCTGGATACAAACTATATCGTAATGATAGAGCTGAACAAATTGGTGGAGGGGTTGCGCTCTATGTTAGAGAGGGCATTGAGTCAGAAAGGATTAAAGTTTTGCAGGGAACAAAATATGCTGTAGAATCTCTATGGATTGAAATTCCATTTATGAAGGGGAAGGTGATGGCAGTGGGAGTATACTATCGACCACCTGGCCAGAATGAACAAATGGATGATGAAATGCTCAAAGAAATCAAGGAAGCTAACAAAAGCCACAACAGAGTAGTAATAATGGGTGATTTCAATTACCCCGGTATCGACTGGGACAGTGTCACAGCAGGACAAGCTAAAGAGATAAAGTTTCTAGATGAAATAAATGACTGCTTCTTGGAGCAGCTGGTTCATGAACCGACCAGAGGGGAAGCCATACTGGACCTAGTCCTTAGTGGAACGCCAGATCTGGTGCAAGAAATAAGGGTGTTGGGACCACTTGGCAATAGTGATCATAGTATGATCATGTTTGATTTAATCAGTGGAGGACAGATAGTAAAGGAATCCACAGTACTACCTTTTAACTTTCAAAAGGGTGACTATGATAGAATGAGGAATATAGTTCGGAAAAAACTAAAAGGAGCGGTTCCAAAGGTTAAAGACTTACAGCAAGCTTGGGTGTTATTTAAAAATACTATCCTCGAAGCCCAGACCAGCTGTATTCCACGCATTAAGAAAAGTGGAAGAAAGTCCAAAAAACTGCCAGCATGGTTTAAAGGTGAGGTCAGAGAGGCTGTTGCTGCCAAAAGAGCAACCTTCAGAAAATGGAAAAAAGAGCCAAATGATGAAAACTGGAAACAGCACAAGCACTGGCAAGTTAAATGCAAAGCATTGATAAGGCAGGCAAAGCGGGAATTTGAGAAGAAACTTGCTACGGAAGCAAAAACACGAAATAAAGACTTTTTCAAGTACATTCGTAGCAAAAGGCCTGTGAGAGAGTCAATTGGACCATTAGATGATAGAGGGGTAAAAGGGGCAGTAAGAGGAGACAAGGCTATAGCAGAGAGACTGAATGAATTCTTTGCTTCGGTCTTTACTGAGGAAGATGTAGGGGTGTTACCCAAGACTGAAGTGGTATTTAAAGGTGATACTGCAGAGGAATTGAGAGAAATATCGCTACACCGGGAAGATATATTACAACTATTTGATAAACTGAATAGTAGCAAATCACCTGGACCGGATGGTATACATCCCAGAGTGTTGAAAGAACTGAAATATGAGATTGCAGACCTGTTATTGGTAATCTGTGAACTTTCATTAAAATCATCTGTAATACCTGAAGATTGGAGGGTCGCCAACGTAACACCAATTTTTAAAAAGGGTTCCAGGGGTGACCCGGGAAATTACAGACCGGTGAGCCTGACGTCAGTACCAGGGAAAATGGTAGAAGCCATCATAAAGAACAAAATTACACAGCATGTAGATAGTCATGGCCTAATGGGAGACAGCCAACATGGCTTTAGACAAGGAAGATCTTGTCTTACTAATCTGATCTGTTTTTTTGAAGGTGTGCATAAACAGGTAGACAAAGGTGAGTCGGTTGATATAGTGTATCTGGACTTTCAGAAAGCTTTTGACAAGGTCCCCCATCAGAGACTTTTGGCGAAGCTAAAAAGTCATGGGATAGGAGGCAGTGTACTATTGTGGATCGGGAACTGGTTAAAAGATAGAAAGCAGAGGGTAGGGCTAAATGGCCAATATTCCCAATGGAAAAAGGTGGATAGTGGAGTACCCCAGGGATCTGTACTGGGTCCGCTACTTTTTGACATATTCATAAATGACCTGGAAAAGGGAATAACTAGTGAGGTAATCAAATTTGCAGATGACACAAAACTGTTTAAAGTTGTTAAAACCCAAGAGGATTGTGGAAAACTGCAGGAGGATCTGGATAAATTGGAAGACTGGGCATCCAAATGGCAGATGAAATTTAATGTGGACAAGTGCAAAGTTATGCACCTAGGAAAGAACAACCCACACTATAGTTACAAGATGCAAGGCTCCACATTAGAAACCACCACCCAGGAAAAAGATTTAGGAGTCATCGTGGATAACATGTTAAAACCCTCCGCCCAGTGTGCAGCGGCGGCCAAGAAAGCAAATAGAATGCTAGGTATCATAAGGAAAGGGATGGAGAATAAAACAAAGGATATTATAATGCCTCTGTATCGCTCCATGGTACGACCGCACCTTGAATATTGTGTGCAATTCTGGTCACCGTATCTTAAAAAGGACATAGAGTTATTAGAAAAAGTACAGAGAAGAGCCACCAAATTGGTGAAGGGGATGGAAGGCTACTCCTATGAAGAGAGGCTAAAAAGGTTAGGGCTCTTTAACCTAGAAAAGAGGCGTCTGAGGGGAGATATGATAGAGGTGTATAAATTAATGAATGGAGTGGAACGGATAAACGTGGATAAATTGTTTACGCTATCAGAATATAGAAGGACTAGGGGGCATGTAATGAAGCTACAGGGTAAACTATTTAAGACAAATAGGAGAAAATATTTCTTCTCTCAACGTGTAATCAAACTCTGGAATCTGTTACCGGAGGATGTAGTAAGGGCTGTTAGTATAGCTGGGTTTAAAAAAGGTTTGGACAAGTTCCTGGAGGAAAGGTCCATAAACCACTATTAAAAAGGGACCCAGGATATCAATGCTTGGCCTAGTACAAGCACTGCAGAACCTGTGTCTTTTGGGGAAACTGCTAGGTACGTATGACCTAGATTGGCCACTGTTGGAAACAGGATACTGGGCTTGATGGACCTCGGTCTGACCCAGTATGGCATTTCTTATGTTCTTATGTTCTTAAGGTTATCTGCATTTGTGAGGTCACATCAGCTACATTGAGCATCAAAGCCATACAGCACTCTCACCTGCCCCAATCATCCTTCAGCCCATCCATCAGCATATATCTATCATGTTCACTCATGTATTATCCTGCCAGCTGCTGTACTCTGGCCCACATTGGCATTTTACTCATTAGGGTATATCATTCACACCTCACCAGCAGCTGATGTGTAGGTTGCCACTGTGGCCCAGACATTCTTTCTATGCTGATGATATCGTGGCCATTGTGGTTTGATGGACCTTGGTCTGACCCAGTATGGCATTTCTTATGTTCTTATGTTCTAAATGAAATAGAGTCTTCAAGGAGAAGTCCAGTTTTGATGAGAGCAAGAATATGCAGAGCATTCAAGATAAAGATATCATGAATGAAAGCAACATTTATTAGAGACAGTGTGCATTTCACAAGGCACATGAGAAAAGGAGAGAAGAGTGAGAAAGACAAGGGATATGAATAAGATTTGAGTGGTTGCACATTGATCTGCCTTGAGAGTGAAAATCTAGGGGCCTAGGGTTGGGATTGATATTCCCAGATGAGAGAAGTAGAAGGAGCAGGAGAGTATGTGGGAGACAGCACGATGGTGATGAGGATGAGGTTCTTTCAGAGAGAGTGGAAATGGCAGAATGAGAGGGAGAAAATGGTGAAACTCTAGAATGGATGATAGAGTAGAAGACAAAATAGCAGGAGAGGTGAGGAGAGTAAGCAGTGGGTGATAAGGACTAGAGATCTGGAGATGTTGAAATGAGGGAAAACATTAGGGAGAGTCAGCATTAAGAAGAGAAGGTGCGGAGTCATGGGACTATGAGGGGAGGATAGAAGATAAAGTAAAGGAGATGTATATAGGGAGGCAGGAGAAGCATTCCAGATGGATGGGGCGCATCTGAGAATAATGGTGCTAATGATCCTAAGAAGACTATATGAGGCAGCTAAGCCACTGGTTGTGTGGGTGGGAGGGAAAGAAAGTCAGAAGTTGAGGAGGGAGGGAGGATATCAAGTCAAATGCTGCAGAGAGAAGAGGGAAATTACAGTAGCGTGCAGAAAGCTGGATACAATTACAGCAAGCCAAATACAATTAAGTAATAACAGCACACACATACACACAAGAATAAATACTAATAAACAATGTTAAAGCTCTGAACAAGCAGAGTGGGAGGTATGAAAAGGAAAAGCAAAACTACCACAAAGGGGCTTTAAACAGGGGCTCAGATGTAGAGACAGAAATCAAGTTCTGCTGAATGACTCAGCAGGGGGCAAGCCCTTCCCCATCACGTGCAGACTAAGGGCCAGAGGCAGGCAAGCCAAACAGTATTTAAGATTATAGGAGGGAAGATAAAATAGGACAGACATAGTATGTGCCCAGAAGATAAAGATTAGGATGGCCAAGGGCATGTGCCCAGGAAAGAAGGTTAAGGATGGGCTTTATAGCTGGGTGGCTGGCGGACATGAAGGTTGCTCAGTCGCATGCCTGGCTGGTGCAAAGACTGTGAACCACACTTGTCATCTAGATAAGATTGTAGATAGTGCTGGGGAGAAGCTTGCTGTCTTGGTACACGTTGGTACCAATGACAAAGGAAGGTGTAGGAGGGAGGTTATGGAAGTTACATTTTTAAGTTAAAAAGTAGAAATCCAGAACTTCAATGTAGCATTCTCAGAAATGCTTACCATTACATGTACAGGATCCAAAAGGCAGACAGAGCTCTGGAGTCTCCATATGTGGCTGAGATGATGGTACAGGGAAGAGGACTTTAAATTTTTTTTAGGAAGCGGGTAACATTCTGAAGAAGAGGGAATCATTTCTGAAAGTATGGGCTCGACCTTAACCATGATGGAACCAGGTTTCTGGCATTAACCTTTTAAAGGGAGATAGAGCACCTTTTAAATTAGATAATAGGGGAAAACTGACATTCCCCCAGGAGTGCATGGTTAGGAATCATGTATCTTTGAAGGATACTAACAAAACATGGAAGTTAGGGCATCCTGCTAGAAAGGTTAAAATAAAGGTAAAAGTAGCTCATGCCTTTACATGAAGAGAGACAGAGCTTAAAAATTCCAAATTACCTGTCAACTGAACAAAAAACAGCTTTAAATTTGTAATGTAATTATACCAGGCTATACTTTATTCAGGAAGGACAGGATAGGAAGAAGGGGAGGTGGTGTGGTACTATATGTTATATACTGATCCCTCTCATAGGGTGTAGAAGTGGATGAAGATTTAATACAAGACATACACAGTATTGCCATGAAAGGAGAAGTGCTACTGATAGGTGATATGCCAGATGTGGATTGGCACATCCCTGCTGTGGTGTCATCTACAAGTAAGGAGATCCTGGATTCTCTACAGGGAGAACTATTCAAGCAACTGGTAACAGAACCCACACATGATGGAGCCATACTAGACTTAGTCCTTACCAATGGGGAAAGTGTTTCTGATGTTACAGTGGGAGATCATCTCGCATCCAGTGATCACCAGATGGTATGATTCAGTATTAGGACTAGGGCTGATAAAATCCATTCAAAAGCGAGTGTCTTAGGGGCATGTTTACTAAAAGCCGTACAATTGCGTGCCGCACAATAGCGCACGGAAACGCGGCACTCAAACGCTCAGAAACGCTCTTAAACGCCCCGCACAAGTGCGCGTGGGCCCCGCACAATTGCGCGCCGCACTAACGTGCCCCGCACAAGTACCCGGCCCGCAAATGTCCGATAGAGGCGTGGAAAGGCATTCTGAGGGCGGAGGAAGGCTCCCGAGGGGCGGAGAGACGGGGTCAATGGGCGGGGAAGGGGAGGGGAGAGGCTCCCCGCACAGTATCGGGGACGAATTTGCAGGTTAAAAATAGCGCGAGTGAAACACTCACGGTAGAGGGCATTTAAAGGGAAGAGAAACCATTTCCGTCAGCAATGTTCAGGGAAACCGGGGAAACCTGCAAAACGTGAGCAGTGTGATACATGTGCACAGAACAAAAGTGCAAATAAAGATAGAAAAAGACCCAAACAAACATATTAAAAATAGGAAGTCAGCTGGGGAACCCTGATGTTAATGGGCAAACATAAGAAACACACCCAGGAAAGCTCCAAAAAAATGAAATGAAGTATGGAAGGGGCTACGGAGCGGAGACCCTTCCAAAAACCATTTCCTTTTTTCTGAGCCTTCCTGGGAGTGTTTGCTATGGTTGCCCATTAATATCACTGTTGCCCAGCTTGGTTATATTTATCCCCAGTTCGTCGTGGTCGGTTGAGGGGTTTATTTGCACTGTTGTCACCAGACAAGGTGACTGAGCCCACAGTACAAATGTGCAGAGCAGGGTTTTTGACTCCTTTGGTCAGGTTTCCCACCCCCAGGGACTGCACTATCACTGTGGCCACAGTGTGGTGCAGCAGACAGAGGCAGTACCTCTAGGACCAGAGGGTCACAGGTTCAAATCCAAGCTGGAGCTCCTGCCAACCCAGTCCCCATATTTTACCCACCACCAAACAGAGATAGTAAAGACACCCCTTTATTGCAGAGAACATAAGCATGGTGCACACACCCATTTTGTACCCAACACCGCACACACACCATAACAATGGGCATTACCGACAGCCGAGTCCCCCAAATGCAGTCCTGGAGTGCCACAACTCAATCAGGTCATATGCTTTTCCAAGATACGGACATGCCAGCATGTTGGCGGTAGGGTACAGGTGGTGGAGGGGGCAGTGGCTGCTAGCCACAGAAGACAGTGGCCGAGCCATGTGCAGGCTGGCACGTCCACTGCAACATAGGCCCTGTCGGATGTACAGTCATGGACTTCCCAGGGAATTCAGCACATCTGTGGCAACACAGTGGTGCAGTGCACACAGACAGTGTGTGCAGGAGCAAAAGGTCACAGGTTCAAAGCCCAGCTGGGGCTACTGCCATTCCTGTCCACATATTTTCCCCACAACTAAACCATGTTAGTAAGGGCAATCCTTTATTGCTGGGGATATACGCATGGGTCATACGCCTATCTTTTACACCACCAAGCACAGACACCATGACCAGGGGCATTACCTAGAGCAGAGTCTCACAAATGCAGTCCTTGAGGACCACACACCATTCAGGTTCCATGCTGCCACTCATACAAATAACCGTGCTGTATATCTATGCACCACCCCCATGGCATGTAGATGTAGCTCATGCATATTCATGAGGGACAGCAGGAAACCCCAACCAGTGTATTGCAAACCTGGACTGGATTTGCGAACCTCTGCCGTACAGCAGCAGCCAACAGGGACAGACACACCCACACCCACACCCACAGGCCCCATTGGCCAATGCCTCCTGGTGAGGCAGGACATTGGGCCCTGCGTGCATCTCCCAATACCAGCACTTGCATACCTTAGCAATGTCACCCTACACCAGGGTATATGATACACAGCTCTCAAACGTTTGCTATGAGTACTGGCAGATAGATATCCCTACGTTACGCACAGTCTGCTCTATGAGCTCCATCATAATAATCTATCTGATTTTTGCAGTGTGTGCATCAGGTCTGGCCCCTGACAGTGTTTACCACCCTAGGGAGGGACCCCCAACGGTATTGCATACCATACCCATGCCTGTACTGTGCCCAGGACTGGTGTGGTGGGCAAGGATTCTGAACCCCTCTATAGTAGCACAATGCTGGCATACATGTGGGAGTGTGTGTCTGTCTATACAGTGTGTGTTGGCTGCAAACACTGTCCACAGTTTTGGCCTGATGATGTGCATAATGAGCAGCAAGGTACCATGGGTATAGCTCAGACAGGGTGGGCTGGCCAGGATGCATCTGCACAGGGCATAGGGCACTCGCAGGGACATTGTAGTGGCCGTCCACCACCTCCACAGACAGGGTGACTTCTGTATGTGCTGCTGGGCTTTCACTCCACCCTGACTGTGCAGTGATGGCAGCATGGCTAGGCACCCCCATAGTGCTTCATAGCACTTCCCTCATGTGATATATATGGGTCACCTATTGGGACCTAGTCACTGATGTATCTGCTTGTGTGTGCTGCCATCCCAGTTGTGGGTGCATGCATTTCTAGTGGGACTAACCAGCAGACTGTTCACAGCTGGTATGTGCCCTGCTAGAGTGCCTTGCAGGGTGCAGTGGCTGATGGCTTGATGCAGGGGAATATCAGATAGTGGTGGGGTGCATCTTAGCATATCCAGGCCTACTGTCTGTCTGATATTGTGGTCTGGGTGTGTGTGTGTGGGGCTGCTTGGACTGCCCTGTAAGGTGTCTGTTCCCCAACAGGACTGGGGTTGATGGTCCACTCTACTGCCATCATTGCAAGGGGGGGGGTGTATAATGGGGATCTGTTGATAGGAGACCCTGCCTGTTTGCCACCCTCGGTGGGGCGGGGGGGGGGGGAGGAGGAGGGGTGGTGGTACATGGCCCACCTAGGGGTCCGTGGGGTTCCCCATGACTGAGACAGACAGAGATATCCAAGGTGTTCCTGCAGAAACTACCTATCTCACAGATTACGACTGTTTTGGAGCTCTGCCATGGCCTCTCTCAGCCATGGAGGGTGCTGTGGACCTGATCCAGGGCGCCTCATCGCACACTCAGGGTGAGCACAGTTCCCGCACAGTGTGACTGTGTGTAGCTACTCTGTGCAAATTAAACACCCGGTCAGTACCTCCTACCAGGCCAAGGTGCTGTGTGGGTGCACACGGACACGTCCCCCTACCAGGCCGGGGAGCTGTTGGGGTGCATTCCCCATCTTGTGTTCATCTGTGGACAGCTGATTTGCATGTGCAGTGCATCATGGGTATGGGTGGCCTAACCCTATCCTGGTTCCCACAGCAGACTGTCTGTGTGGTGACATGCAGGCTCTCTGCAGCCAGCCAGGGGCTTGCTGGCAGTTATATAGCTGTAGCCCAATGGTTACTTCACTGCCTGTGGAGCCAGTGGTAATGGGTTCGAGCCCACAGTGGGGTTATTTGATAGGATTGTCCAAAGCTTTTTTTAGATTTAATGTACATATGTTGCTGCCATCAAACACACCCTCAGTGTACTGTACCCATAAGGTGCCTCTGAGGGTGCTTTATAGGGCACCCTATAGGGCACCTTATGGTTGCCGTCCATATAAGGTGCACTATACATTATCCTGTGACGCAACATATATGGTGCCCTATAGGGGACATTCAAGGGTGCCTTGGCGGACAGTGAACTTTAACATGTGCCTTATGGGCCGCCTTATGTTAACACGCTTTGTGAGTGCGTTTGCTAGTAGTGATAACTGAAATAAAAATAGATTGCCCTCTACAGCACTCATCCCCATAATACACACTGCCTCAGTGAGCCTTCTTCATTGGGCACTGTGGGGGATTGAACCTCAGATCTCTGCACCATTGGTCAGTGTCTTAACCATTGGGCTGTGGCTCCATTCCTATGCTTGGGCATCTGCGCACCGCCTTATGCCGCCCAAAATTAACAGTGCACCGCCTTATGCCGCCCAAAATTAATATGCCTCCTAAAGCACTTTTACCCATTACAGTTAATGCCTCAGCCAGCCCTTTTTGTTGTGCACAATGGGGAATTGAACCCATGGCAGCTGCACCCACAGTCAGTGTCTTAACCATTGTACTATGGCTCTGCTCCTTTGTGTGTGTACATCAGGGCGCCACTTAGCCTTCCCACGCACTATTATGCACGGCGCACAATAGCGCGGCGCACAATAGCGCCCCGCGCAAATGTGCGATCGCTTACTCCCGTTTTTTTTCTTTTCTCTGCCTGAACCGCCCACTCCTTATATGGCACAGGCACACTACCGCGGCCCCGCACATTAGGAATGTTTAGTAAACAGACCCCTTAGACTTTAGGAAAACTAACTTTGCAAAGATGGGACAATACCTCAGAGAGTGGTTAGCGGGATGGGAACAGCTGGGAGATGTAGAAAAACATTGCACAAAACTGAAAGGGAATATTTTAAGGGCAACATTTGCTTTTGTTAGAAAGGTAAATAAAAGGAAAAGTAGACCATTATGGTTATCAAAAGAAGTAGCTGAGAAGGTGAAGAAAAAGAGAGAGGTCTTCATGAAATACAAAAGATCACAGAGAGAGGAAGACAGGCATTTACAGTATATTTGGCGAAACTTGGAGAAGAAAGCAAAGGTATAAAAAGAAGAAGAAATAACCAATGCAATAAAATGCAGGAATAAGACATTTTTAAGATATGTTATTTATTTTATTTATTTATTTATTTAGGCTTTTCTTATATACCGCCTCTTCCAGAGATCAAAGGCGGTTTACAGGTAACAAGAACTGAACAAGGTTTTACATGGAACAATTTTGAATTATTTACAGTCAACTTTTGAACAACATCTTGTAAAACTAATTACAATCAACTATTTACAGGAACAATTGTAACAGGCAGTATTGTTGATTAATTACAATTGAACATTGTGTAATTACATTGGAGATACTTGAGGAGAATTTGGGTTAATAAAATCAAGTTAAACTTTTTATCCGAGTTCTTTTTATTTGTGTGAGGTGTAGGGTAGGGGGGGGGGTTGTATTCTGTAGTTATGGTGGGTTTGTGAGGTGTATTGTGTGGGGAGGTTCTGTTGAGTTTGTAAAATGTTCTGTGAATAAGTGGGTTTTAAGTTCTTTCCTGAAGAGATGGAGGTCTTTTATCATTCGGAGATTTAGAGGAAGTTTATTCCAAAGAGTGGGGGCGGCATATGAGAAAGCTCTAGAGCTTGCGGTTTTCTTAGTTTTTAGTATGTATAATGAGTGTGTTAGTGAGAGGAGGAAGGACAGACTCAAGGGTTCAGGGGAGGAATATGCAGAATATGCAGAAACTGATGAGGATAAAGCTGATTTGCTCAACAAATATTTCCGTTCTATGTTCACAAATTAAGGGCCTGGAGCAGGACCTCAGAAAACACACATACAGTAAATAGCAACAGAAGTGATGCAGATCTTGAATGATTTTCAGAAGACTGTGTTCAAAGGAACTAGCTAAACTAAAAGTAGACAAAGTCATGGGTCCAGATGGGATACATTCAAGAATACTGAGGGAACATGAGGACGTCCTAGCGGCTCCAATGTGACATTTTCAATGCCTTTTTGGAGTCAGGAACGGTGCCAGAGGACTGGAGAGAGTCACATGTGGTCCCTTTACACAAAAGCAGACATAAGGATGACATTGAAAACTACAGGCCGGTTAGTCTAACCTCTGTGGTTAGGAAAAAATTGGAAATGCTACTAAAGGAGAGAATAGTGAGGTTTCTGGAGTCCAATGGATTGCAGGATTCGAAGCAGCATGGATTCACCAGAGGCAGGTCTTGTCAGACAAATCTGATAGATTTCTTTGACTGGGTGACCAGGGAGTTGGACTGAGGGAGAGCCCTAGATGTGGTGTATTTAACATAGTAACATAGTAAATGACGGCAGATAAAGACCAGCATGGTCCATCCAGTCTGCCCAGCAATACGGTAAGAGTAGGTACACCTGTCACTCTGTGCAGGCCACCCCTCCCCATGTCTTGTTTAGGGGTGGACCCACCACTCCATGTAGGACACCCCTATTTGTTGAGAAGTTAGATGGTTCCGTTTATTTTGGTTTTATCCAGGTGCTGTAAAGGGATCCGCTGTGCTTGTCCCATGCTGTTTTGAATTCTGTCACCGTGTTCGCCCCCACCACTTCCATCGGGAGAGCATTCCAAGCATTCACCACCCTCTCAGTGAAAAAATATTTCCTGACATTGCCTTTCAATTTTTCACCTTGCAGCTTCATGTTATGCCCTCTAGTTTTGCAGCTTCCCCGCCTTTGGAAGAGGTTTGTTTGTTCATCGTTCCTCTTTAAGTATTTAAAGGTCTGAATCATATCTCCCCTATCCCTTATCTTCTTCCACCCTGTCATCTCCTCCTTTAGGTACTCGGCCATTTTATTGAAGTCAGTGTTTTTGAAGTTTAGGACTTTGAGCTTGCTATGTTTGGCCTGTACCTTGGTTTTTATCTCAAACCACACGATGTGATGACCGCTGTTGCTCACAGGGGCACTCACGCAGACATTCGACAAGCTATCACCGTTGGTGAGTACTAAATCCAGCGTTGAGCTTTCCCTGGTTGGTTCCATGACCATTTGTCTAAGTAATGCATCTTGGAGAGCATCTACAATTTTTTTGCTTCTTTCCAGATGTGCAGAAGGAGTAATCAAATCCACATCAGGTAGATTAAAGTCACCCAAATTGATTGCTTCCCCCTTTGTGGCTATCTTGGCAATATCTATAATCAATTCGTTATCTATCTCTTCAATTTGAGTCAGAGGTCTGTAGACTACAGCAGTATGGATGACAGTAAAGCCTTTGAAACTGTTCCACACAGACTACTTATAAACAAACTGAACACCCTAAGGATGGACCCTAAAGTTACTAATTGGGTTATAAATTGATTGAGTGGGAGGCGACAAAGGATACATATAAATGGAGCTCACTCTGAGGAGAAGGAGGTTACTAGTGGTGTGCTGCAGGTATCTGTCCTTGGTTTGATTTTGTTTAACATCTTCATTAGTGATATTGCAGGACTGTCAGGTAAGGTTTTCTTGTTTGGGATGATATCAAAATCTGCAATAGAGTAGACACACAGGAAGGAGTTGACAACATGAGGAAGGATCTTGCTAAACTTCATGAATGGTCTAGAATATGACAGCTGAAATTTAATGCTAAAAGGTTCAGGGTCATGCATTTAGGTTGCAAAAATCCAAAGAAGCTGTACAGTGTAGAGGGTGAGGTACTTCTTTTAACAAAACAAGAGCGAGACCTGGGCATAATTGCGTCTGACAATCTTAAAGTAGCTAAAAAGTAGAAAAGATGACTGTGAAAGCCAGAAGGATGCTTGGGTGTATAGGAAGAGGAATAGCCATCAGAAAAAAGGAGGTGATAATGCCTCTGTATAAGTCTCTGGTGTGACCTCATTTGGAGTATTGTGTGCATTTCTGGAGACTGCATCTTAAGAAGGATATAGGCAGGTTGGAGTTGGTGCAGAGGGTGGCTACTAAAATGGTTAGTGGTCTTCGTTATGAAGCATATGAGGACAAACTTAGGAGTATGTTTACTAAACTGCGTTAGTGTGATTCGCGTTAGGATCCGCGGTAGAGAAAGAAATCCCAAATAAGGACATGGGCGGTACATTGTTACCGATAATGCGCATTACAAGGCGCCATAAATTAACGAGCGTTACATGGCACGTTACCGCGCATTAATCTTAAGAAGACGCACAGACATAAAAAGCAGAAACAGAGCTGTAGCACAATGGTTACTACACTGACTGATGGTACAGGGTCATAGGTTCAATTCCCCAGTGTGCCCAATGCATAAGGCTTGCTGAGGCATCACCCTTTACATTTAAGTAGTGATTGTTGAGGCATTTTACATTTAGTTTCATTAGTGCTGCCAGCAAACACACCCTCACAGTGGCGTAACCTAAGGTGCCGCATAAGGCACCCATAACACACTCCATAGGGTACATTATAAGGTGCACTGTCCA
Source organism: Ichthyophis bannanicus (assembly GCA_033557465.1). Lineage (NCBI taxonomy): Eukaryota > Metazoa > Chordata > Amphibia > Gymnophiona > Ichthyophiidae > Ichthyophis > Ichthyophis bannanicus. The sequence continues at coordinate 1,731,421,539 of CM066031.1, forward strand.
CCAAGGCACCCCATACTGTCCCCTATAGAACACCTTATAAGGAAAATTGGCCACTTAGCCCTCCCTTCTGCTTTCTATCTTTTAACCAGTTCCTGATCCTCAATAGTACACTGCCTCCCATCCCATGACTCTTTAATTTTGCCGAAAGTCTCTGATGAGGGACCTTGTCAAAGGCTTTCTGAAGGTCTAGATACACTATATCAACTGACTCACCTTTGTCTACTTGTTTATTCACACCTTCAAAAAACATAACAGATTAGTAAGACCACATCTTCCTTGTCTAAAGCCATGTTGGCTGTCTCCCATTAAGCCATGTTCACTAATTTTGTTCTTTATTATGGTGTCTACCATTATTCTCGGTACTGATGTCAGGCTCACCTTTGCATCCTTAATAACCCTTAGGGATATGTTTACTAAACCGTCTTAATGTTACCGGCGCTAGTTAAAGCGTTAATGTGAAGAATGCCATATAAGGTAGTGGGCGGTTTGGTGGCAAGGTAGCAAGAATCTGTATTGCGCGATAGTGGGCACGTTAACGCGCGTTAACCCTAAGTTCATGCCAGCGCAGTGTTAGATGCTATAAAGATGTAGCCCACTGGTAACTGCAATGACCGTGGAGGCAGAGGTCATTTGTTTGATCCCGCAGTGGTGTTATTTAAGAAGGCTGTCTGAGGCATTTCCTTTTCATTTAAATCAGTGCTGCCAGAAAAAACACCCTCACAGTGCCGTAACCTAAGGAGCCTCATAAGGCGCCCTGTCTGCAAAGGCACCCTATAATGTGTCCTATAGGGCGCTTTATAGGGCGCCTATGAGGCACCTTAGACTACGGCACTGTGAGGGTGTTTCTGATGGCAGCACTGATTTAAAGTAAAAGGAAATGCCTCAGACAGCATTCTTAAATAACACCACTGCGGGATCAAACCCATGACCTCTGCCTCAACAGTCACTGAAGTAACCAGTGCCCTACATCTCTATAGCACCTAACTCACTGTTGGCTGGCTACAGAAATATGGCAGGTCACCACACAAACTGTCTGCTGTGGTTACCAGGATAGGATAGAGATAACAGTACCCCTGATGCAATTCACATGCAAAACAGCAGTCTACATCTGAACACAAGATGGGGTATGCGCCTCTATAGCACCCCAGCCTGGTAGGGGGAACTGACCGTCTGTGTTATTGGCACAGAGTAGCTACACACCGTGACATCATGCGGTTCCTGTGCTCACCCTGAGGGTGAGGTGGGGGGCTCAGCACCAGGTCCGCAGCACCTGGCTTGGCTGAGATAGGCTGTGTTGCAGGTCACCAACAGTGCCAGTGTGTGATAGGTAGTCCCTGCAGATACACCTGTGTCCATCTGTATTTCCCAGTCACGTCTAACCCTTGTGGACTATGATGCACCCAGACTAGTGCATATCCTGTGTGGGTGCCATGGTCACATGTTATTTATTTATTTATTTATTTATTTGCATTTCTTATATACCGCACTATTTGTGATCAGCGCGGTTTACATAAAACAAAAGGTATCCGACAATGAACAAAAGTCAGGTCATTACATTGAACAGGAACAAGTAACTTGGAAAACAGGGTAAACTATATACATATGCGTAGCATTGAATAGGTTATAAGTGAAGGGTGATGTTTAGACACCAAAAGCGGATTATGTAGCACCACCCAACCCACCCCTGTCGGTCAGGGTGGGGGACAGGATCTCCCACCAACAGATCCACATTCTACATCTCTGCAATGGTGGCAGTAGAGGTGACCATCAACCCCAGCCCTGCTGGGGAATGGGTACCCTACAGCGCAGTCAATGCAGATCTGTACACATCACATAGGACAGTAGGCCTGGAAAAGCGCAGCTGCCACCCACCCCTATCTGACATTCACAAGCAGAGAGCACAGTCAGTCTCCACCCACTGCAACCTGCAAGGTGTTCCAGTCATACACATGCTAACTGCAGACAGTCTGCTAGCTAGTACATAGTGCATGTTCCTGGTGGAACTGTGTGCACCCACAAATGTGATGTGAGCACACACACTAAGCAGGTATATCCGTGATTGCGCCCCAGAAAAGGGAACCCAGAGATATCAGTTGAGAGAAGTACTGGAGAGCACTATGGGGGATCCTAGCCATGCCGTGGTCACTGCTCAGTCAGGGTGAGAGTGACATCCCAGCATGACATGCTATAGCCACCCTCTCCGTGCAGGTGGTGGTCGGGCACTACAATGTCCCAGCCATTTCCCTATGCCCTGTGCAGATGCATCCTGCTCAGGCCGCCCTGACCATGCCATACCCACAGTACCTTGCTCCTCATTATGTACATTGGCAGACTAACACTGGAAACAGTGCAAGCATTGTGGGCTCAGTAAGGTGTAGGCAGCCACATAACACTTGATAGACATATGCACACTCCCACACCTATTTCAGCATTGTGCAAATATAGAGGTGGTTGGCAGCCCTGGCCGCCACACCAGTCCTGGGCACAGTGCAGGCATTGCTATGGTATGCAATACGGTTAGGGTCACTTCTCAGGGTGCTAAACACTGTCAGATACAAAACCTGAAACACACTCTACAGATATCAGAAAGGTTGCTTTGATGAATCTCTGCCAACAAATTGGGTTTAATTTAGGATTTGTTATCTGACATCATTCATAGCAACCTTTTGATATATGTGGAACGTGTTCCATTTTTAAGACAGCATTGCTAAGATATGCAGGTGCTAGTATTGGTGGATGCTGCTGCGCGCAGGGCCCAACAGCCTGACTCTCCATGATCCGCTGGATAGTGGAGCCTGTGGGTGTGGGTGTTTGTGCCCCTGTTGGCCGCTGCTCTAGGGCAGAGGTTCCCAACTCAGGTCCTGGTGGGCCAAACGTGGTTCAGGTTTTCATAGAAACATAGAAACATAGAAACATGATGACAGAAAAAGACCACAAGGCCTATCTAGTCTGTCCTTCCATAACAACAACTACAACAGTCCACTTTTTAACTTTAGAGATCCTCTGTGTTGGTCCCATGCTTTTTTGAATTCAGTTACTGTCCTCATCTCTACCACCTCCACTGGGAGACTATTCCACGGATCCACTACTCTTTCCGTAAAGAAATATTTCCGCATATCACTCCTGAATCTATCTCCCTTCACCCTCATCCCATGTCCCCTCGTAGCAGAACTTGCTTTCAATTGAAAGAGGCTCTCTCCCTGAACATTTATGCCACGGAGGTATTTAAACATCTCAATCATATCACCTCTATCCCGCCTTTCCTCTAAGGTGTACATATTAAGATCCTTAAGTCTGTCCTCATATGCTTTATAATGAAGCCCATTAATCATTTTAGTAGCAACCCTCTGCACCGACTCCATCCTGTTCACATCCTTTTGAAGGTGCGGTCTCCAGAATTGCACACCATACTCCAAATGAGGTCGCACCAAGGACTTATACAGAGGCATTATCACCTCCTTTTTTCTGCTAGCCATTCCTCTCTGTATGCACCCAAGCATCCTTCTAGCTTTTGCCGTCGCCTTTTCTACCTGTTTAGCTACTTTAAGATCATCAGACACAACCACACCTAGGTCCCGCTCTTCTTTAGTGGAGAAAAGTACTTCACCTCCTATACTGTATTGCTCCCCTGGACTGCTGCAGCCCAAATGCATGACCTTACATTTTTTAACATTAAATCCCAGCTGCCAAATTCTAGACCATTCTTCAAGCTTAGCTAGATCCCTCCTCATGTTATCTACACCTTCCTGGGTGTCTACTCTATTGCAGATTTAGGTATCATCCGCAAAGAGGCAAACCTTACCCGACAGCCCTTCCGCTATATCACTAACAAAGATGTTAAAAAGAATCGGACCAAGGACAGATCCCTGGGGCACACCACTGGTAACATCCTACTCCTCAGAGTGAGCTCCATTTACTTGTACTCTTTGTCGCCTCCCACCCAACCAATTTCTAACCCAAGCAGTAACTTTAGGGTCCATCCCTAGGGTGCTCAGTTTGTTTATAAGTCGCCTGTGAGGAACAGTGTCAAAGGCTTTACTGAAATCTAAATACACCACATCTAGAGCTCTCCCTCAGTCCAACTCCCTGGTCACCCAGTCAAAGAAATCAATCAGATTTGTCTGACAAGACCTGCCTCTGGTGAATCCATGCTGCCTCGGATCCTGTAATCCACCGGACTCCAGAAACCTCACTATTTTCTCTTTCAGCAGCGTTTCCAATAATTTACTCACCACTGAAGTTAAACTAACCGGCCTGTAATTTTCAACCACATCCTTTCTTCCGCTTTTGTGTAAAGGCACCACATGAGCCTCTCTCCAGTCCTTTGGCACCACTCCCGACTCCAACGAGGCATTGAAAAGGTCAGTCAGTGGAGTTGCTAGAACGTCCCCAAGTTCCCTCAGTATTCTAGGGTGTATCCCATCCGGTCCCATCGCTTTGTCTACTTTAGGTTGAGCTAGTTTCTCACGAACACAGTCTTCTGAAAATTGTTCAAGATGTCCCTCGCTTCTGTTCTGATTTGTGGGTGTTTTCTGAGGTCCTGCTCCTGGTTCTTCATCTGTGAACACAGAACAAAAATATTTGTTAAGCAATTCCGCTTTATCCTTATCAGCTTCTACATATTCCCTCCCCCCCCCCTGCACCCTTGAGTCTGACAATACCACTTTTGCCCTTCCTCTTCTCGCTAATATATCTGAAAAATGTCTTATCCCCCCATTTTATTGCGTTGGCTATTTCCTCCTCCTTTTGAATCTTTGCCTTCTTGACTACTTTGCTAGCTTCTCTAAGTTTTTCCAAATACAGATGCCTGTCTTCCTCTCTCTGTGATCTCTTGTATTTCATGAATGCCTCCCTCTTTTTCTTCACTTTTTCAGCTACTTCCTTCGAAAACCATAGCGGTCTCCTGTTCCTTTTGCCTTTATTTACCATTTTAACAAAAAGGTTGGTTGCCTTTAAAATACCCCCTTTCAGTTTTGCCCACTGTTTTTCTACATCCCCCAGCTGTTCCCATCCCACTAACGACTCCCTGAGGTATTGGCCCATCTTCGCAAAGTTAGTCTTCCTAAAGTCTAAGATCTTCACCTTGGAATGGATTCTAACAGCCCTAGTCCTAATACTGAACCACACCATCTGTTGATCACTGGATGCAAAATGATCTCCCACTACAACATCAGAAACACTTTCACCAAAGGTAAGCACAAAGTCCAGTATGGCCCCTTCACGTGTGGGGTCTGTTACCAATTGCCTGAATAGTTCTCCCTGTAGAGAATCCAGGATCTCCTTACTTCTAGATGATACTGCAGCAGGAATGTGCCAATCAACATCTGGCATATTGAAATCTCCTAGCAGTAGCACTTCCCCTTTCCTAGCAATGCTGCGTATGTCTTCAATTAACTCTCTGTCCACCTCTTCCTCTTGTGAGGGAGGTCTGTATATCACACCAATGCAAATAGATTTCTCTTTCCCTCTTTCTAGTTTAACCCATAATGCCTCCTCTCTCCCTTTTAAGCTCTGTAATTCCAAAGCTTTAAATGCTGTCCCAAATGAATATGCATGGATATATTTGCATATAATGGGGGCAGTGCATGTAAATGCATCTCATGCATATTTATTAGGGACATCCTGACAACCTGAATGGTGTTTGGCCCTCCAGGACTGGAGTTGGGAAACTCTGCTCTAGGGATTGCATATGTTTATGGTGTATGTGCTCTGTAGGGTACAATATAGGCATTTATGGTGTGTTTCTTTTATCAGCAATAAAGATTCCGTCTTTATTACCATTGGGTAAAATGTGGGGACCTGGTCTACAGGTGCCACAGCCAGGACTTGAACCTGTGGCCTTCTGCCCCTGAATATACTGGCTGTGTACTGCACCAAACTGTTGTCACAGAGGCACATCATTCCCTGGGGATACCATGAACGTCAGACAGACCTTGTCTGTTGCAGTGCACAGCACCCACCTGAACAGGGCTTGACCTTGGTGTGTTGTGGGCAGATGCCACTGCTCCTACACCACCAGAACCCCTCCGCCACCATGCTGACATGTCCTTATTCTGGTGGTGCTGGTGGTGGCGCAGTCCCAGGACATCAATTGTGTTGGTAGGCAGCTGCCTATGGTGTGGGATCTGGGGTAGGGGTGCCTACATAGACATCTGCGCTTCCCACCGGCACCGCCTGTCACTGTTATGTACCCTTTGGGGTACCTGCTGGGTGCTGTCCCCTGGGACACTGTGGGACACACACTTGTGGGCACGTTTGCCCTTGGTCACTTGCTGGCTTGCTGATTTGCAGTTACTGTGTTCCTATGTGCTTCCTAGGCATCTGCCTAGTCCACCCTGTGCCCCAGCTGCCCCACTGCATGTCTCGCCTTCAGCCTCCTGTACTCCATTTGCAGCCTCACCGTCGTGCCCTTTGTACTTGGCCACTATGCTGCTGCTGCTGCACATGTATCACTACTATTACTTTTCTTGGTCTCCTTGGCTTTGCTGTACATTGCTGACTTAAATGGTTTCTCTCTCCTGCAAATGTGCCTCTAGCACGAGGTTTTCACTGGCGCTAATTTTCAGACCTTCATTTCACGGCGTTAGTGTGCATGGAGCTTCTCCCTACCCACTCTCCGCCCATTGACCCCCTTATCTCCTCCCCTGGGGAGCCTTACTATGCCTTCTGGGGAGCCTTACTCTACCCTCTGCGCACCTTAATGCCACCGGAGACATTATCGCGCGATACGTGACATTCTCGCACACACCAGTCTGGTTGGCAGGATATCTCTAATGCATATATATCTCATGCATATTCACTAGGACTATCCCAAAATCCTGCCAGGATTGTGGCCCTCCAGGACAGAGTTGGACACCCCTGTCCTAGAGCACGGGCCAACATGAGCACAAACACCCACACCCACAGACTCCACTATCCAAAGCCTCATGGAGAGTCAGGCTGTTGGACCCGGCATGGAGCAGCAGATACCACCAAAGCACTACTACTAGCACCTGCATACCGTAGCAATGCCTGCACTGTGCTCAGGAATAGTGTGGTGGGCAGGGCTGCCAACCACCCCTATCTTTGCACAATGCTGAGATAGGAATGGGAGTGTGTGTATGTCTATCCATTGTTTTGTGGCTACCTATTCCTCACTGGGCCCACAGTGCTTACACTGTTTCCAGCGTTAGCCTGCCAATGTGCATAATGAGGAACAAGGTATTGTGGGTATGGGCCTGACAGGGCAGACTGGGCAGGATACATCTGCACAGGGTGTGGGGCAATGGCTGGGACATTGTAGTGCCCGACCACCACCTGCATGGACAGGGCGGCCACAGCATGTCATGCTGGGAGGTCACTCTCACTCTGTGCAGTGACCATGGCATCTCCAGATTCCCACATAGTGTTATGCAGTGACTCTCTCAACCGATATCTGTGTGTAACCTGTTCTGGGCCCCATATTGCTGAGATACCTGTTTGGGGTCTGTGCTTACATACCACTTCTGGGTGCACATAGTTCTCCTGGGAACATGCACTATGGACTGGCTAGCAGACTGTCTCCAGTTAGTATGTGTATGGCTGCAACACCTTGTAGGGTGCAGACTGACTGTGCCCTCTGCTGGTGAATGTCAGATAAGCTTAAGAGGCCTACTGCCTGTCTGCCAGTGGCCTTGTGACAAGTACAGTTCTACATTAACTGTCGGTTCGCTAGCAGGACTGGGGTTGCTGGTCTCACAGCCCGTCATCATGTACCTCTACTGCCCCCATTGCAAAGATGGAGAGTGTGGGTCTGTTGGGGGAAGATCGTATCTATCACCCTGACCCAGAGAGGGTGGTTTGCCAGGTGGTGATATATCATCTGCATGTGAGTCCAGACACCCCCTGCCCCCTGCTCTTATAACCAGTGACCATGACAACCACACTGGATATGCACCATTTTGGGTGCATCATGGTCTAAAAGGACTAAACGTGACTGGGGAATACAAATGGACACAGAACTAGCCTAGGCATGTCTGCAAGGAATACCTGTCACACACCTGCACTGATGGAGACCTGCAGCAAAGCCTATATCAACCAACCCGGGTACTGTGGACCTGGTGCTGGCTACCCCACCTTACCATCAGGGTGAGCACAGAACATGCACAATGGCATGGTCTGTAGCTTCTCTGTGGCAGTAACATGCATGGTCAGTTCCCCCTACCAAGCTGACGTGCTGTAGAGGTGCATACCCCATCTGGTGAGCAGATGTAGACTGCTGTTCTACATGTTAATAACCCAAACTATGGTTACACGATGCAAGGTTCCACATTAGGAACCACCACCCAGGAAAAAGATTTAGGCGTCATTGTGGATAACATGTTAAAACCCTCGGCCCAGTGTGCAGCGGCGGCCAAGAGAGCAAATATAATGCTAGGTATCATAAGGAGAAGTCTCTACAAAAGGTGAAAAAGCAAAAACGGCCAAAATGGATGACGGAAGAAACTCTGAAAATTGCCCAGAAACGCCGAGATGCTAAAGCCAGAGGAGAAAGAAAGACAATCGCAGAACTCAACAGAGATTTCCAACGTGCAGCAAGACAGGACAAGGAAAAGTACTACAATGACACTTGCAAGGAAATAGAAGCAGAAACTATTAGAGGAAGAACAAGATCGGCTTTCCTAAAGCTACGAGAGTTAAAGAAAAAGTTCCAGCCTCGAATTGGAATGTTACAAGATGCTCAAGGTTCTATGTTGAATGATGCTGAGAAGATCAAGAAAAGGTGGAAGGAATATACAGAGTTTTTATATGATAAAGATCAAGTGGACCAACAGCCGTTTCAACCTGTACCTTATGATCGGGAACCATTGGTGATGAAAGAAGAAGTTGAAGCAGCATTGAAAGCCTTATCAAAGAACAATAATCAAAACTTAAAACCTATCAATTTCCCACAAGTTAAGCCAGTAGAAATAGAGAAAAAGAAATTTAGAACATTTTTGTTGGAACGCACACCAGGAAGGTAGGAGAAAAACTATCCCCTTCTTGTAGTGTAATGTTCCGTTTTTTTCTTTTTATAAAATGTAGGGACACCACCCTAATATAGGATTGAGGGACCCATAACCCTCAATACCAACCGAAAAAAAGGTGTATGAAACTCAGTACTTATCTATAATTGTCCTTGCTGCCTCGCACTTCATCGGTCCAAGAAAACAAAGACCAACAACCAGTGTAGATCGCACCACATCAAAAAGCTCTCCGAGCTAGATATAAGAGCCTACATTATAATCGAGGCAAGGGATAGGAAAATATAGATGATTGTAAATGTCCCAACACCATGACAAAATGCCCGTGTTTCTCCAAAGGTTTCTTCAAAGTATTGTCCCAAAAGACAAGTTCACCGCTATCATACGCAAATAAATCTGGTATTATAACCCAACGTTGTACGGTTTTGAGCCACCGGTATTCTTGGCTCTTTCTCAAAACAAATTGCGTTATGCTATCCCCCCACGAAACGGAAGTTAAAAAACCCCGGGGAAATCACATGATCAGTCGATATCCAATAGGCAAAGAGGCTTCTGAACAAACTAAATCAATGTCCACCATTCAACAGTTTGATTCAAACCAAAGGGCTCGACAGAATTCAAAGAGTGGATCCAAAACTGTTCTCGAAGGGCCAGACGAGCTTGTCTATCTCCCCCCCCTAAAAGAAGGTGGGATATAATCAATTATCCGCCATTGAAGATCCTGAAATGTATGATTATGTTCCTGGCAGTGGGATACTAAAGGTGCTGTTATGACATTTCGATTGAGGCGGGATCGATGTTCCTGGAGTCCTTTTTTCATATTTCTCGATGTTTTCCCAACATAACATAGATGACATGGGCAGATTAAGATATAGATGACAAAAGATGTTAAACATGTCGTGGCATATTTCATAATAAACTGTCGATGAGTAACTGGACATTCCCAAATAGCACCTTCAATCGTTAAACCACAAAAATCACATCTATTGCATTTAAAATGGCCCATTTGATGTTCAGCCATTGGCGAAGATTGTCGATAGTTATGATGCACTACCCAGTCGGCAATATTTCTGCCTCTTTGAAGTACAAACATCAATGGCTTAGCAAAGGCAGAATGAATAGATAAAATAGACCAACGGGCTTTCACAAGTTTAATTATCTCCGAAGTGCCCGGCATATAAGGTAGCATGCCTACAAAAGGTGGAAGAGTAGTTTGTATGGGAGTAGGTTTTGGGAAGTCCCACCATTCTCCATGATTAAAACGAGCACGTTTGTAGGCTCTATCAACCAGAATTCGGGGATAGCCTTGTTCCAATAAGCGGGTCCTTAAATGTGCCGCTTGAAATTTAAAGTCATCCAATGTGGAACACAGTCGACGTAGTCTAAGGAACTGCCCTATTGGTAGCCCTCGTTTTAGAGGGCTCGGGTGATAACTGGAGAAGTGTAATAATGTATTACGTTGAACTTCTTTACGATATAATGTTGATGTAACTTCAGATCCTTCTTTTATTAAACGAATATCTAAAAATTCGATATTAGTTTTATTCACCTTAGGTGTAAATTGAAGATCGGTAGACAAAGAGTTTATCCAAACAAAAAATTGATTTAAAGAATCCTCCGTAGTCGTCCAAAAAAAGAAAATATCATCTAGAAATCTAGACCATAGGCGTATCTGTTGAAACCATGAAGAGGAATAGATATATCTAACCTCAAATTCTGCCATGAAAAACGTAGCTATAGACAGGGCGACTGTCGCCCCCATCGCTATACCGTGAATTTGTTGGAAATAGTGGTCATCAAAAAAGAAGACGTTTCTTGTGAGGACTAATCGTAACAAGTCCAATACAAAAGATTTTGGTAAACGAGTGGGTAACTCTAAAGGAACACATTCAGCCATCTGTAAGGCCTCCTTCTGCTCAATATTAGTATAAAGTGCCTTAATATCCATAGTTACCATAAGCCAGTTAGTTTTATCTCCTGGCAAATCACGTAAGAGTGATAAAAAATGAAAAGAATCTCTTATATAAGAAGGTATGGTGGATAGTAATGGTCGAAAAAATAAATCACAAAATTGTGAAAGAGGCTCGAGCAAAGATCCACGGCATGAGACTATCGGTCTACCTGGCGGGTTTTGTAGGTCTTTATGAACCTTTGGCACCATATATAAGATCGGTACAACTGGATATTGGACATTTAAAAATTGATGTTCTTTAGTCGTTATCCAGTTATGGGATAGAGCTATCGCCGTCAGCTCCCGAATTTCTGTTTGAATGAGAGCCGTAGGATCTTGCGATAAAACTTTATAATATTTCCCATCTGATACATGGTCCCATACTACACGTTGATATTTTTGAGTATCCTGGATAACGATCGCCCCTCCCTTGTCAGCCCGATGAATGATTATATCGGGATCTTCAGATAATGACCGTAGAGCTAGAACAAAGCACCAGGCATTGAAAGCATTCCCATAGAAGTATTGCAGCAATCTGATGCAGCTGTTACCGTACTCACAAGGCTCTGCCAAGAAATATGGAAGACAACATCATGGCCAATTGACTGGAAAAGATCTGTGTTTATACCAATACTAAAGAAAGGTGATCCAACTGACTGTGGAAATTATCGCACAATCGCTCTGATCCCACATGCCAGCAAGATTCTACTGAAGATTATTCAAAAGAGACTACAACCATACCTGGAACAAGAACTACCTGAAGTGCAAGCAGGGTTCAGGAAAGGGCGAGGAACGAGAGACATCATTGCGGATGTGAAATGGATCCTTGAAAAGACTAAAGAATACCAAAAGGATATCTATTTGTGCTTTATCGACTATAGCAAGGCTTTTGACTGTGTAAACCATGAGAAACTCTGTGCCACATTAAAAAGTATGGGTATACCAGAACACCTGAACGTTCTCTTGCGCAATCTGTACATTGATCAAGAAGCAACAGTTCGAACGGAACAAGGAGAAACAGAACGGTTTAAAATAAGCAAAGGTGTAAGACAAGGCTGCATACTTTCCCCCTACCTGTATAATTTATATGCAGAACAAATCATCAGAGAAGCAGGATTGTATGAAGACAACAGAGGTGTGAAGATTGGTGGAAGACTCATCAACAACCTTCGCTATGCTGATGATACCACATTACTGGCTGAAAGTGAAGATGATCTGAAACATTTGCTTCTCACAATCAAAGAACATAGGGGCATGTTTACTAAACATTCCTAACGTGCGGGGCCGCGGTAGTGTGCGTGTGCCATATAAGGAGTGGGCGGTTCAGGCAGAAAGAAGAAAAAAACCCGACCGTACGTGTGTGCGCGTCGCGCTAATTTGCGGGGCCCACATTAGCGCGTGGGAAGGCTAAGTGGGGCGCTGCTGAGCACATATCAGAACAGAGCTGTAGCACAATGGTGAACACACTAACCAATGGTGCAGGGGCCACAGGTTCAATCCCCCATTGTGCGCAACAAAAAGGCCAGCTGAGGCAACACCTTGAATGTGTAAAAGTGATTCAGGAGGCAAAGTACTTTTGGACGGCATAAGGCGGCGCACTGTTCTTTTTGGGCGGCACAAGGCGGCGCACTGTTCGTTTTGGGTGGCACAAGGCTGCGCACTAATTGTGGGCAGCAGGAGGTGGCGCGCTGATGGGCATAAGGCGGCACGCTGATGCCAAAGCAAAGGAACACAGCCACAGCACAATGGTTAAGACACTGACCAATGGTGCAGGGACCAGGGGTTCAATCCCTCACAATGCCCATGAAAAAGGCTAGCTGAGGCAGTATGTTATATGTTGTGGAGTGCTGTAGGAGGCTTTTTAATTTTATTTTGTGATAACTACTAGCAAACGCACTCTCACAGCATATTATTATAAGGCGGCCCATAAGGCACATGTTACAGTGCACCGTCCGCCAAGGCACCCTAGAATGTCCCCTATAGGGCAGCATGTATGTTGCGACACAGGATAATGTATAGTGCACCCTATATGGCTGGCAACCGTAACGTGCCCTATAGGGCGCCCCATAAAGCACCCTCAGAGGCACCTTATGGGTACAGTACGCTGAGGGTGGTATTGCTGGCAGCAACATATGTACAGTAAATTAAAATAAATCTGTGAACACCCCTATCACATAACCCCACTGTGGGTTTGAACCCATGACATCTAGCTGCACAGGCAGTGACGTAACCATTGGGCTACAGCTCTATAGCTTTAAGCAGCCCCTGGCTGGCTGCAGATAGCCTGTACGTCACCTCACTGACAGTCTGCTGTTGTGAACCACCCGTACCCATGATGCACTGCACATGCAAATCAGCTGTCCACGATTGAACACAGGATGGGAAATGCACCCCTAAAGCTCCCCGGCCTGGTAGGGGGAAGTGTCCGTGTGCACCCACACAGCACTTCGGCCTGGTAGGGTGTCCTGAGTGGGTGGACAAACGGCAAAGAGTAGCTAAACACCATCACATTGTGCGGTTACTGTGCTCACCCTGAGTGTGAGATGTTGCGCCCAGGACCAGGTCCACAACACCAGCCATGGCTGAATACGGCCATGTCAGAGCTCCAAAGCAGTAATAACCTGTGGAATAGGTAGGTGCTGCATAAACATTTTGGTAGATCTCTGTCTGGCTCAGTTAGTGGGACACCCCCCCCCCCGTGGATAAAACAGGGCTTCCCCTCAACAGATCCCCACCCCCAATGGCAGTAGAGTAGACCATCAACCCCAGTCCTGCTAGGGAACAGACATCCTACAGGGCAATCCAAGCAGCTCCACACACATCCATAACACAATATCAGACAGACATTAGGCCTGGATATTCACAGATGCACCCCACCACTATCTGATATTCACCTGCAGCAAGCCATCAGCCACTGCACCCTGCAAGGCACTCCATCACAACACATATCAGCTGTGAACAGTCTGCTGGCTGGTCCTGATGGACATGCATGCACCCACAACTGGGGTGGCAGCACACACAAGCAGATAAGTCCATGAAGAGGCCCCCACAGGACACCCATACATATCACATGGGAGAATCACAATATAGCACTATGGGGGTGCCTAGCCATGCTGCCGTCACTGCACACTCAGGGTGAGAGTGATCCCCCAGCAGCACATACAGAGGTCACCCTGTCTGTGTAGGTGGTGGCCGGGCACTACCATGCCCCTGCCAGTGCCCTATGCCCTGTGCAGCTGCATCCTGGTCAGTCCACTCTGTCTGAGATATACCCATGGTCCCTTGCTACTCATTATGCACATTGGCAGGCCAATACTGGCAACAGTGTTGGCAGTGTGGGCTGTGGAAGGGGCATGCAGCCAACACCCACTGTATAGACAGACACACAATTCCACACCTATGCCATCATGGTGCTACTATTGAGGAGGTAATTAGCCTTGCCCACCAAACCGGTGCTGGGCACGGCAAGGCATGGATATGCTATGCAGTACTGCTGGGGGTCACTCCCCAGGGTGGTAAACACCGTCAGAGGCAAGGGCTGGAGCACGCACCGCAAACACCGAACAGATTGTTCGGATGGGTTCAACTAGCAGTATGTGCGTAACGTATGGATATCTATCTGCCAGTACTCCTAGCAAGCGTCTCAGAGCTGTGCACCGTATACCTCAGGTGTAGGGTTACATTGCTAGGGTATGCAGGTGCTAGTATTGGGAGATGCACGCAGGATCCAATGTTCTGCCTCTCCAGGAGACATTGGCCAATGGGGCCTGTGGGTGTGGGTGTGGGTGTATCTGCCCCTGTTGGCTGCTGCTTTACAGAAGAGATTCCCAACTCCAGTCCAGGTTTGCATCACACTGATCGGGTTTACCTGCTGTTCCTCATGAATATGCATGAGCTACATCTACATGCCATGGGGGTGGTGCATAGATATACAGCACAGGCATTTGTATGAGTGGCAGCATGGACCCTGACTGGTGTGTGGCCCACCAGGACTGCATTTGGGAGATTCTGCTCTAGGTACTGCCCCTGTACACGGTGTCTGTGCTCAGTGGGGTAAAAGATAGACGTAGTACCATTGCATATGTCCTCGCCACGAAAGGTTTGTCCTTACTATCACTGTGTAGCTGTGGGAAAAATATGTGGGTAGGATTGGTGGTAGCCCCAGCTGGGCTTTGAACCTGTGACCTTCTGTTCTTGTATGCACTGTCTGTGTGCACTGCACCACCTTGTAGCCACAGAATGGCTGGATTCCCTGGAACATCCATGCCTGTGGATCCGGCAGGGCCTGTGTGTTGCAGTGGACTGTGCCAGCCTGCACATGGCTTGGCCTCTGTCCTCTGTGGCTAGCTGCCACTGCCCCCTGCACCACATGTACTCGTGCGCCAACATGCTGGCATGAGCTTCTCTCAGAAAAAGCAGATGACCTGATTGCAATGTGGCAGTACGGGACAGCATTTGGGGGACTTGGCTGTAGGTATGCCCATTGTTGTGGTGTGTGTGCGGTGTTGGGTAACATATGGGTGTTTCCCCCATGCTTATGTTCCCTGCAATACAGGGGTGTCTGCTCTATCTTTGTTTAGTGGTGGGTAAAATATATGGACTGGGCTGGCAAGTGCCCCAGCTGGGATTTGAACCTCTGGCCTTCTTGTCCTAGAGGTTATGGCTATGTCCTCTGCACCAC
The DNA here is from genome assembly GCA_033557465.1 of Ichthyophis bannanicus. Lineage (NCBI taxonomy): Eukaryota > Metazoa > Chordata > Amphibia > Gymnophiona > Ichthyophiidae > Ichthyophis > Ichthyophis bannanicus. The sequence goes on from CM066031.1 coordinate 1,731,437,152, forward strand.
ACTATGGCCACAGAGACAGTGCAGCCCCTGGAGGTAGTAAACCTGGCAGGATGGAGTCACAAACCCTGCTGTATGCATTTTTACTGTGGGCTCCTTCACCCTGTGTGGTGACAAACGTGCAAATAAAACCCGGGAATGACCACGGAACAAAGGGGGAAAACATATACCCAAGCTGGGCAGCAGTGATATTAATGGGCAACCCTAGATAACACTCCCAGGACAGCTCCAGAAAAAGGGAAATGTTTTTTGGACGAGTCTCCGCTCCGTACACCTTTCCATAAATCATTTCTTTTTTTTGGAGCTTTCCTGGGTGTGTTATCTAGTTTTGCCCATCACTATAACTGTTCCCCAACTGCATTACTATTTTTCATATTTTTGTGGTGGTCATTTTCTATTTATAATTGCACTTTTGTGCTGTGCACATGTATCACACTGCTCACGTTTTGCAGGTTTCCCCGGTTTTGCTGTACATTGCTGACGTAAATGGTTTCTCTTCCCTTTAAATGCATTCTAACGCGAGTGATTCACTCGCGCTATTTTTATTTGGAAATTCAGCCCCGATAATGTGCGGGGCGCCTCTCCCCTCCCCTTCCCCACCCATTAACCCCTTCTCTCCGCCCCTCTGGGGCCTTCCTCCGCCCTCCGTTAGCCTTTCCACGCCTCTATCGGACATTTGCGGGCACGTACTTGTGCGGCACCCGTTACTGTGACGCGCAAGTGTGCGGGGCTTCATCGCACGTTTGCGGGGCATTTAGGCGCTCTTAAGTACCGCTTTTAGTGCGCTATTTTGCGGCGCGCTAAATAGCGGTTTTTAGTAAACATGCCCCATAGTCTCAAAATGGGCCTGCACCTTAATGTAAAGAAGACAAAGATCATGACAACTGGCATAATCAACAGGTTCATCAACAGGTTCATCGTTGAAGGAGAAAAAATTGAAATTGTGAACAACGTTAACCTACTTGGATCAACTATCAATAAAGAAGCAACAAGCAGTCAAGAAATCAGACAACGCATTGCTCTTGGCAGAATGGCTATGAAAGACCTAGATAAGATTCTCAAGAGCAGAGATGTCTCTCTCCATACAAAGATTCGACTTGTTCAAGCCATGGTATTTTCAATAACATCATATGGATGTGAAAGCTGGACAGTGAAAAAGATAGACAGGAAGAAAATTGATGTCTTTGAATTATGGTGCTGGCGGCGAATACTGTGTATACCATGGACTGCCCGAAGAACAAACCAGTCGGTACTAGAGGAGATCAAACCTAAGCTTTCTTTAGAAGCTCAGATGACAAGACTTCGACTTTCATACTTTGGACACATCATGCGAAGAGAGAGATCATTAGAGAAAGACATTATGCTTGGCAAGATAGAAAGTCAACGCAAAAGAGGAAGGCCAGCAATGAGATGGATCGATACAATAACAGCAGCTACGGGTACCAGTCTGTCAACAATGAGCCGCCTGACTGAAGACCGAACACAATTTAGGATAGCTATCCAGAGGGTCGCCATGAGTCGACTCTGACTCGACGGCACTTAACAACAACATCATAAGGAAAGGAATGGAAAATAAAACAAAAGATATTATAATGCCTCCATATCGTTCCATGGAGAGACCGCACCTTGAATATTGTGTGCAATTCTGGTCGCCGTATCTTAAAAAGGATATAGAGTTATAATAAAAGGTTCAGAGAAACGCCACCAAAATGGTAAAGGGGATGGAAGGATACTCCTATGAAGAAAGGCTAAAAAGGTTAGGGCTCTTTAACCTGTAAAAGAGACATCTGAGGGGAGATATGATAGAAGTCTATAAATTAATGAACGGAGTGGAACAGGTAAACGTAGATCGATTGTTTACGTTATCAGAATATAGAAAGACTAGGGGACATGCAATGAAGCTACAGGGTAAACTATTTAAGACTAACAAAAGAAAATATTTTTTCACTCAACATGTAATCAAACTCTGGAATTTGTTACCGGAGGATGTAGTAAAGGCTGTTAGTGTAGCTGGGTTTAAAAAAGGTTTGGACAAGTTCCTGGAGGAAAGGTCCATAAACCATTATTAAGAAGGGACCCAGGATATCAATGCTTGACCCAGTACAAGCATTGCAGAACCTATGTCTTTTGGGGAAACTGCTAGGTACGTATGACCTAGATTGGCCACTTTTGGAAACAGGATACTGGGCTTGATGGACCTTGGTCTGACCCAGTATGGCATATCTTATGTTCTTCTTATGTTCTTATGGATACTGATGGTTTTATCCTATCCTGGTAAACACATCAGACATTTTGTGCGGTGACCTACTGTCTTTCTGTAGCCAACCATTAGTGTGGTAGGAGCCAGAGAGATGTAGCATAATGGTTAAAACAATGACTTCCATGGTAAAGGTCTTGTGTTCAATCCCTCAGTGGTCCCATCTAAATAAATTATTGAAGGTGTGATGAATAAAGGTCATGGATTTTGGTTAGCACTACTTTTTCAGGGAAATCACGGCCTTTTAATTAGTGCTTTTGAAAAAGTAGTGCTAACCAAAATCCATGATCTTTATTCATCACACCATCACACTTTCAATAATTTATCAACCCAACAAAATAAAGCACTCAATACTTTAAAAGACAATAATTCTATTATTATAAAACCTGCTGATAAAGGCAGAGCTTTGGTGATTCAGAATAGAGATTCTTACATAAAAGAAGTTTTATAACAATTGAACGATACTGACTTCCTTCTCGTTACTCCGGGCCAGTCCAGGGAATGATAGGGTTGTCAATCCCCTTCAGCAGCTGAGGACTGTAAATCAAAAGTTTGCTAACAGCTTAAGCCACTCCCTCTTGCTGCACTGCTCCAGTCTTACAGTCCTCAGCAGCTGAAATGGATGTAGGTTCTGTGCTTCTCCCTACTAAAAGACTGGATAGTTCAGTGGATGAGAATAATTTATTACCAGATTGGCTCTGGCTGAGCTAAGACTATGCTATATTTCCCTAACAAAGCTACTCTGATCTGATTACATGCCACCAGGAGAGCTGGAGCTGTGGATAGAAGCAGTGTGAGAGGCAGAGCCTGCCTCGCATTAGCCGGGCTCTGTGGCGTTAAGGAGTTTTGGCCTGGGAGCCCCAGGATCCACCCGTCCATGCAGTGAGTCGTGTTCTCCGTCTCCCACTAGCTGCGGGGCAGCGGAGGCATGACAAGGAGCACTACCCTCAGGTACGGGGATTCGGAGTACAGCAGATTGCGTTGCCGGCTTAGTTTTTCGTGACGGGGTATCATTGTAGGGCATAGGCTCAGCGGTAGCGTGTTCGGGAGTGGACGGCTGGTCGGCGGTTCGTTCAGCGGCTAGCGGTTCCTGTCCCCGTTGTTTAGGCGGTTTCACTGCTAGATATGGAAGGCAAGTCGGGGCTTAAAGAGGGGGACAAGCCACAGGTTGCCTCAGAAAAGGCGGGAACGGCGGCCATTTTGGTGGAGCCGGCCATTTCTCCCGCGGCTCAGAATAAGCATGTCAAAAGGAAATCCAAAGCGCATAAGGATTCCCCTGCACCGGTAAACACTGCACCAACCTTTCCTGAGGCTCAGGGAGAGCTTTCTTCATTATTTTCGCCCGACTTTATTTTGGCTTTGCATAAGGCCTATTTGCTGAAGGCATCACAGGTACTTAGTCCCTCACTAGCTGCTTCTACTGGGGACAGTTTGAAACCTGAAGGGGCTGCAGTGGATCCGGGGGAGGGTCCTTCCCAGAAGGTGGCCTCAGTAGGAGCTGGATTAGACAGCTCAGAGCCGCAGATCTCGATACCTCTGGGATTGGAGGATGGGGAAATCATTTCAGAGGCAGGTATTGACTCTTGGCCCATAGAGCTTGAGGAAGGCGAACTGACTCCGGGCGAGGACCCTAATGTTTTTAGGGTGTTCCGTAAAGAGGAGCTGAGGGCTCTTATTGCGCAGTCTTTAGCCACTCTGAATATTGTTGTGCCCTCGGTGCCACAAGAGCCATTGGAGGATCCCTTGTTACAGGGATTTAAAACAGAGCAGCACTGTTTTCCAGTTCACCGCGTGATAAAGCAGATGGTGGAGTCTGAGTGGGAGTTCCCGGAGGCTACGCTTAGGGGGGCTCGTGCTCTGGGTCGTCTATACCCGATTCCACTGGAGGAGAGAGATTTATTAAAAATGCCTAAGGTGGATGCCTTAGTCTCAGCGGTGACAAAGAAGACGACGATACCCGTAGAAGGGGGAGCGGCGCTTAAGGACCTGCAGGATCGTAAGCTTGAAGTGCTCTTGAAGCAGGCCTTTGATTCTAGTGCACTAGCTTTGCAGACATCCATTTGTGGAGCATATGTGTCCAGAGCTTCGATCCGTTGGCTCCAAGGGGAGTCGGCTGCGGAGTTGCCGGAAGGTTCGTCCGCTGATGGAGCTAAGTTGGAGTCGGCCGCAGCTTACCTCGCGGATGCTTTCTATGACTTGGGTAGAATCTCCGCAAAATCCATGGCTTCGATGATTGCGGCCAGGTGTTTCCTTTGGCTAAGGAACTGGGCAGCTGATGCTTCTTCAAAGTCAAGGCTCAGCAAGCTCCCCTACAAAGGCAAGCTGCTTTTTGGGGAAGCCTTGGAGAAAATAGTAAAAGATCTCGGGGACTCCAAGGGGGGTCGTTTGCCAGAGGACCGTCCTAAGACGCCTAGAGCGAGCATGGTGCCTAAGGGGCAAGGTCGAGATTCTCGCCGGTTCAGGGGGGCATGCTTTGCTCCCTATCCGAAGCCTCATTTCAGCCCTCACAATCAATCCTTTCGAGGGGCTAGGGGCTTCGGCAGAGGTTATTTCAATCCTCAGCAGGGTGCAGCAAAGAAACCTCAATGAAGGTCCGCTGGTCCAGGTGGAGAGACCTGTGGGGGGTCGCTTGCAGGGATTTCTCTCTGCCTGGGCCGCAATTACGTCAGACCAATGGGTGCTAGAAATCATTTGAGAGGGGTATGCGTTGGAGTTTGCACACCCATTACGAGAAGCCTTCATGGTGTCTCCCGGGGGAACAGGACAGAAAAGGCAGGCTATAGACGATATGCTTCAGCGGTTATTACAGCTGCAGATGGTGGTGCCGGTGCCCCAAGACCAGTGCAAACTAGGTCTATACTCAATTTAATTTGTAGTTCCCAAGAAAGAGGGTTCTTTTCATCCTGTTCTCGATCTCAAGCATGTAAACCACTCGTTAAAGATAGCACATTTTCGGATGGAAACGCTCAAATCCATTATTCGGGCAGTGCGACAAGGGGAATTCCTCTCGTCCATAGATCTCACAGAAGCTTATTCCAATCAGACCAGATCATCAGCGTTTTTTGAGATTTGCGGTGCCCAAAGGCCATTTTCAGTTTCGAGCATTGCCGTTCGGCTTAGCAACGGCTCCTCGGACGTTCACAAAAGTTATGGTAGTAGTAGCAGCATCATTGCGCAAGGAAGGTATTCGCATGCACCCTTATCTAGACGATTGGTTGATCAGAGCAGTGTCTCGTCCAGATGCGGTAGCAGCAATTGCTCGAGTGGTACAGGTCCTCGAGCAGCTCGGTTGGGTAGTCAACCGTTCGAAGAGTCAGCTGCACCTGGGTCATCAGCTTACTTACCTAGGAGCATTGTTCGACACGAAAGTGGGGTCGGTGTGTCTACCCGAGAACAGGGTGTTGAAGATCTTGCTTCAGGTGCAGGCATTCTTGAAACAGACAGCTCCGTCGGCATGGCGATACCTGCAGCTCTTAGGGTCCATGGCGGCGACTCTGGAGCTGGTTCCTTGGGCCAGGGTGCATATGCAACCTCTGCAACAAGCCTTGTTGTCCAGGTGGTCTCCTCAGCTTCAGCCTCTCTCTCAAAGGTTGGTTTGTCCAGAGATGGTGAGGCTCAGCCTGCAGTGGTGGTTAGACGCCAATCATCTACGAGCAGGGGTTCCGTTGTAAGAGCCAAGTTGGGTGTTGCTCACCACAGACGCCAGCTTATCAGGCTGGGGAGCTCATTGTCAGGCTCAAGTGGCGCAGGGGCTATGGTCCCTGATGGAAAGCTCCTGATCGATCAATCGGTTGGAGCTCAGAGCGGTACTTTTCGCGCTAGAGCACTTCCAGCCCTCGATCGAGGGCAGAGCGGTCCGAGTTTTCTCCGACAATGTGGCAACGGTCTCATATATCAATCGGCAGGGCAGGACAGGCAGTGCTGTCTTGCCGGAGGAGAGTCAACAGCTAATGAGTTGGGCGTAAAGTCATCTCCTGGCCTTGTTGGTGGCTCATGTGGCAGGGAAAGACAATGTACAAGCGGATTTTCTCAGTCGACATCTTCTAGATCCGGGAGCGTGGGAACTGAATGCAGCGGTATTTCATGGCCTTACCCAGCGCTGGAGGCAGCCGGCGATGGATCTCATGGCTACTCTTTCCACTGCCAAGGCGTCTCGTTTTTACAGCAGACGCAGGGAACGCATGTCGGAAGGTCTCGATGCTCTCGTTCAGGTCTGGCCGGAGGATCTCCTGCTGTATGTGTTCCCTCCGTGGCCTATGATCGGTCGTGTAGTCCAACGCATTGCGGACCACGGGGGGAGAGTAATTCTTATCGCATCGGATTGGCCCAGGAGGCCGTGGTATGCGGATCTGGTTCGGCTTCTGGTGGATTCGCCGTGGCGTCTACCTGTTCGTTGCAACCTGTTGAATCAAGGTCCGATTTTAATGCCTCAGGTGGATCGCTTCTTGCTTACGGCTTGGCTCTTGAAAGGGAAAGGCTGAGGTGCAAAGGGTACTCGGCTTCAGTGATAGCCACCATGCTGAGTTCGAGAAGAAGGTCTACTTCATTGGCCTATGTCTGCATCTGGTGCGTGTTCGAATCTTGGTGTTCAAAGCATAGCATTCGTCCATTTTCGGCAGTGATCTCCCACATCTTATCGTTTCTGCAGAACGGTCTAGATAAGGGGTTGGCGCTGAACACCCTCAAAGTTCATTTAGCGGCCTTAGCCTGCTATAGAGGGTCAGTGCGTGGTTGTCGATTGACTGCGCATGGAGATATCCAACGTTTTTTCCGGGCGGCTGGAATTCTCAAGCCTCCGTTGCACCAGGTAGTACCGGCTTAGGATTTGAACATCGTTCTAGAGGCTTTAACACAGCCTCCGTTTACATCGCCGTTGTCAGGGGAGTTGAAGGAATATCCTGGAAAACGGCATTTCTGGTCGCTCTATGTTCAGCGAGAAGAATTTCAGATTTGCAAGCACTGTCGTGTAAAGAGCCTTACCTGCAGTTTTTGGCGGAAAAGGTGATTCTGCGTCCGGTACCCTCTTTTCTTCCGAAAGTAGTTTCTGCTTTTCATGTAAATCAGTTGGTATCATTGCTGGTGTTTTCTAACCTCACGGGCTCTCCGATGGATGGTGCACTCAAAAGCTTGGATCTTGGCAGAGTGTTGAAGAAATACCTCAAGGCCTCTAAGATTTTTCGTAAATCCGATAGATTGTTTGTTCTTTTCGGATGGCCACATAAAGGAATGGCGGCATCGAAAGCGACCATTTCCAGATGGATAAAGCAGGCCATAGTATCGGCGTATGAGGCCAGGGGTAGGTCGCCCCCCGAGGGTCTCAAAGCACATTCTACATGGGGTCAGGCGGAGTCCTGGGCAGAATATGCCACAGTTCCTCCGGTGGATATGTGTAGAGCTGCCACCTGGTCTTCGTTGCATACTTTTACGAGACACTACAGGTTGGATGTTCAGGCCAGGGAGGATGCGAAGGTTGGAGAGGCTGCTATTATCGCAGGGCTCGCTGGTCCCTCCCAACATTAGGTACTGCTTTGGTACTGCCCTATCGTTCCCTGGACTGGCCCGGAGAAATGAGAAGGAAGGAGAAATTAGGTCTTACCTGCTAATTGTCTTTCCTTGAGTTTTCTCCGGGCCAGTCCAGGGTCCACCCAGGTTTCTTTTTACCTATACTCAGCTAAGATGTTTTTGGATAAAGCACGCTACATGTCCCAGAATCCTACATGACTTTTAAGAGCGGGGCTTCTGGTTGGCATAGATTTTGGGGCTCCCTCGAGTTGGCCACGAGGGGGGGTTTATGAAAAAAAAAATTTAAAATTTTGCGGTCGGAAATATGCATAGTTCTCAGTATTTGGGTTTTTTATTTTCTAGTTTCACAGTTAAGTTATTAGCTGCTTTGGCAATAGGAGACTGGAGCAGTGCAGCAAGGGGGAGTGGCTTAAGCTGTTAGCAAAACTTTTGATTTACAGTCCTCAGCTGCTGAAGGGAATTGACAACCCTATCATTCCCTGGACTGGCCCGGAGAAAACTCAAGGAAAGACAATTAGCAGGTAAGGCCTAATTTCTCCTTTTTTACCAAAATATACGATGACCCAACACCTTCCTTGAAACAACAAGTTGATACTCTTACCTATGTTGGAGAACATACAGGGTACCTGACTCGAAAGAAATAGAATTTTTGATGGTTAAAAATACAGTTACCCCCACAATATATACATTACCAAAAATCCATAAATCATTAGATAATCCCCCAGGACATCCAATAATTTCCACAATTGGTTCCCTTTTTGAGCCTCTTTCCAAGTTTCTTGATATTTTTTGAGACCTTTTGTAATTAAAGTAGGATCATATGTAAGGGACACCTCTCACATTATCAATATTCTAAGTGACTTTCAAAATTACAAAGAAGATCTTATCTTAGTCACTCTCAACATAGCATCCTTGTATACAAATATTCCACAGAAAGCTGCACTGGATATCATTGAAGACACTCTATTCCAAAGAGAACAACCAAGTCGGACTCCGTCATTCTTTATTACTCAAATGGCAAGTCTCGTAATGATGGAGAACTTCTTCTGTTTTAGAGGGGTGTTTTATAAACAGATAAAAGGGGTCGCAATGGGGTCATCCTTGGCCCTAGACATGGCCAACCCCTATGTTGCTAACTTCGAGACAATGTTTCTAACACATCATCTGTTTATTACCCAATTGAGACTTTGGAAACGTTATATCGATGATGTTTAATTATTTGGGATGGTACGGAAACGTCACCTTTTGACTTTTATGCGTGGCTTAACACACTTGATGAAAACTTACAATTTGAAGGTGCAAAAAAAAAGAAAACTCAAAATGGTTTCATCACAGATCTCTATCGGAAACCAACAGATAGGAATACACTCCTAAAGTTTGATAGTTTTCACAATAAGTCCCTTAAAAAAATTTACCTGTCAGCCAGTTCCTAAGGATACGTCATCTATGCACACATCAACAAGACTTTGAACATCACGCCAGAGACATGAAAGACAGATTCTTACAACATGGATATCCTAGTCATTGCATTCAAGAGGCCTACAACAGAGCTAAAAACACCAATAGAGACGTTCTACTCACCACAAAAGAACGCGGACCCTCAAACAAATTAGTTTGTGCTCTCACATTTTCCAACCTGTCTATTACCAGCTTTTGCATCCAAACAGTTAACTATTGCTTACAAACGCAATCATAAGCTTGCTGACACCTTGGTCTCCTCGGCTTTATCTAAACCAAGAACTCATCCAAAAGTGAAAGGACATTTCAAATGTGGGAGATGCTCTGTGTGCCCTCACGTTTTGATTACAAAAAATTATTTTCAACATGGTGATTCAAAAACTTGTTTACACCAATTTTCAAATTGCAACACATCAAATGTGATTTATACTATACGCTGCCCTTGTAATATGCTCTATATAGGAAAAACAAAAAGACCAGTAAAGGTACGTCTCATTGAGCATAAAAGCTGTATACAAAGAAAAATTGAGGAGAAACCATTAGTCTCCCATTGGATAGAAAAGAGTCATTTAATTCCAGATATACAATTTTTGGTTATCAAAGTGGTGCAACCTCACTGGCGTGGTGGAGATTTAGGGGTATGTTTACTAAATGGCGCTAACGTCGCAGCTGCGACGTTATCACATGATAAGTGATGTTATCACGTGATAATGGCACATTACTGTGCGAGAACATCACGTATCGCATGATAATGTGGCCAGTGGAGTTAAGGTGCACCGAGGGTGGAGTAAGGCTCCCCAGAGGGCGGAGTAAGGCTCCCCTGAGGGCAGAGTAAGGCTCCCCAGGGGCGGAGAGAAGGGGTCAATGGGCATAGAGTGGGCAGGGAGAGGCTCCATGCACACTAACGCCATGAAATGAAGGTCTGAAAATTATCGCCAGTGAAAACCTCGCGCTAGAGGCACATTTGCAGGAGAGAGAAACCATTTCAGTCAGCAATGTACAGCAAAGGCAAGGAAACCAAGAAAGTGATAGTAGTGATACATGTGCAGCAGCAGCAGCATAGTGGCCAAGTATGAGAGGGCACGACGGTGAGGCTGCAAATGGGGCACAGGGGACTGAAGGCGGGACATGCAGTGGGGAAGCTGGGGCACAGGGTGGACCAGGAAGATGCCTAGGTGGCACATAGGAACACAGAAAGAGAAAAACAGCAAGCCAGCAACTGACCAAGGGCAAACATGCCCACGAGTGTGTGACCCAGTGTCCCAGCGGACATCACCAAGCAGGTACCCCAAATGGCACATAACATTGATAGGCGGTGCTGGTGGGAAGCGCGGATGTCAATGTAGGCACCCCTACCCATACCCCAGACCCCAGACCCCACACCATAGGCAGCCGCCTACTGGAACACTGGATGGCCTGGGACTGCGCACCACCAGCACCACCGGCATAAGGGCATGTCAGCATGGTGGCAGAGGGGTACTGGTGATGAGGAGGCAATGGCATCTGCCCACAGCACACCAAGGCCAAGCCCTGTTCAGGTGGGTGGCGTGCAGTGCAACAGACAAGGGCTGTCTGATGAACAGTAATGCTATCCCCAGGGAATAACCTGCTTCTGTGGCAACAGTTTGGTGCAGTACACACAGCCAGTATATTCAGGGGCAGAAGGTCACATGTTCAAGTCCCAGCTGTGGCTCCTGCAGACCATGTCCCCTCATTTTACCCTTACTAAAACGTGGTAATAAAGACGGAATCTTTATTGCAGATAAAAGTAACACGCCATAAACGTCTATATTGTATCCTACAGAGCACATACACCATAGACATGTGCAATCCCTAGAGCAGAGTTTCCCAACTCCAGTCCTGGAGGGCCAAACACCATTCAGGTTGTCAGGATGTCCCTAATAAATATGCATGAGATGCATTTGCATGCATCCATTTGAAAGACTAGAAAAGGGGACTGTTACTTCTGGAGAGAGATCTGCAATTGTGAGTATATACTTCTGGGAATTTTCTGAAAGGAATTCTTTTTATTAAAGCTAATTAATTTGTGAACCCACTATTTTTTGTTAAATCGGTCAGGGCCTAGTAGCAGCAGTTTAAGTTTACATTTAGAACACAGAAGAGAGCTTTCTGGTTAAATTTCATACCCAGCAGAGAGCTTGTAGTTTAAATTTAATAGTCATTCAGGGCCTAGCATCAGCAAAGAACTTTTAGTTTAAATTTAAAACACAGAAGAGAACTTTCTGGTTAAATTTAGAACCCAGCAGAGAGCCTGTAGTTTAAATTTCATAATAAGTTAGAGCCTAGCAGCAGCAAAGAGCTATAATTTAAATCCAATAAGAATATAGCTTACCTCAGCAGCACAGGACAGGGTATTGTGTAGCAGCCCTCTTTTAATAAGTTTATTTCCCTCCCTCCCTCCCTCCCCACACCCACCTACCCCTGGGATAATCATAGCTTTATAGGTACTTACACATTTTAAAAGACAAGAGGTGCTCTCAGGTGAAGCTCGTTACCCAAATCAGTCATACACTAAGGACTTGAGATTAATTAAGCTTCAGGTGAACAAGGTATATTAAACGTATTAGGTACAGTTTTATTGGCAACCCTTAGTAAGTAAAGAACTTAAAGATCTAAACAAAAACTTCAAACTAAGATGCAGACAGCAGTCCAGCAGCGAGATGGGGGCTTTCCAGTCTTTTGCATTTAGTGTCACATGTAAGATTTTCTCCCAGTTGGTGAGAGGTCTTACGTGTGCACTAGGTGCAAGGGGCTCTTTGCTCTCAGGGAACGAGTCCGTTCTCTAGAGGCTAGAGTAGCAGACTTGGAAAACATAAGACAGACAGAGAGGTACATAGATGAGACCTACAGGGATATAGTCCTGAAGTCCCACCTCGAGTCTGGCAGCATCCCTGTTGCCATGGAGGAGAGAGGTCACGTGACAGGACAGCATCACCCTGGTATGGCAGGAAGTGATCCTGTAACTAGGACCTGTCCTCCAGGTGATGTAAAACCCTCTCGCACTGAGGAAGTTTCTCCAGGGCCATGTGCCCATGAGGGAAGGGTTAGGACAGCCGTTATAGTTGGTGATTCGATCATTAGGCATGTAGATAGCTGGGTGGCTGGTGGACATGAGGATCGCCTGGTAACATGCCTACCTGGTGAGAAGGTAGCGGACCTCACGTGCCACCTAGATAAGGTCTTAGATAGTGCTGGGGAGGAGTCTGCTGTCTTGGTGCATGTCGGTACCAATGACATAGGAAAATGTGGTAGGGAGGTTCTGGAGTCTAAATTTAGGCTTTTAGGTAGGAAGTTGAAATCCAGAACTTCCAGGGTAGCGTTCTCCGAAATGTTTCCCGTTCCACGTGCAGGACCCAAAAGGCAGGCAGAGCTCCGGAGTCTCAATGCGTGGATGAGACAATGGTGCAGAGATGAGGGGTTTGGATTTGTTAAGGACTGGGGAACATTCTGGGGAAAGGAGGGGCTCTTACGAAGGGATGGGCTTCACCTTAACCGGGATGGAACCAGGCTGCTGGCATTAACCTTTAAAAAGGAGATAGAGCAGCTTTTAAACTAGATAATAGGGGAAAGCCGACAGTCGCCCAAGAGCGGATGGTTCGGAAGAATGAAGGATACTACCAAAAGCAGAGAGGTTCCAAAAAAGAGTAAAGTAGCCCAACTGCCCTCGAGTATGGAGCAGAAAGAGCTTAAAGATCCAAATTACCCATGTCTACCAATAGCCAAATTAATATGAATAAAATACAGTCTCTAAAATGCTTGTATACAAATGCTAGAAGTCTAAAAAATAAGATGGGAGAGTTAGAATATATAGCACTAAATGAGAGGTTAGATATGATTGGAATATCAGAGACATGGTGGAAGGAGGACAACCAGTGGGACACTGTGATACCTGGGTACAAACTATATTGTAATGATAGAGCTGATCAAATTGGTGGAGGGGTTGCGCTCTATGTTAGAGAGGGCATTGAGTCAGAAAGGATTAAAGTTTTGCAGGAAACAAAATTTGCTGTAGAATCTCTATGGATTGAAATTCCATGTAAAAAGGGGAAGGCGATGGCAGTGGGGGTGTACTATCGACCACCGGGCCAGAATGAACAAATGGATGATGAAATGCTCAAAGATATCAAGGAAGCTAACAAAAGTTACAGCGCAGTAATAATAATGGGTGATTTCTATTACCCTGGTATCGACTGAGTCAGTGTCACGGCAGGACATGCTAGGGAGATAAAGTTCCTAGAAGACATAAATGACTGCTTCTTGGAGCAGCTGGTTCATGAACCAACCAGAGGGGAAGCCATATTAGACCTAGTCCTTAGTGGAACACCAGATCTAGTGCAAGAGATAAGGGTGTTGGGGCCACTTGGCAATAGTGATCATAGCATGATCGCCTTTGATTTAATTAGTGGAGGAGGGATAGTACGGAAATCCACAGTACTACCTTTTAACTTTCGAAAGGAGACTATGATAAAATGAGGAAAAGAGTTAAGAAAAAACTAAAAGGAGCAGTTGCAAAGGTTAAAGACTTACATCAAGTTTGGGTGTTGTTGAAAAATACTGTCTTGGCAGCCCAGACCAGCTGTATTCCACGCTTTAAGAAAAGTGGAAGGAAGTCCAAAAAACTGACAGCATGGTTTAAAGGTGAGGTCAGAGAGGCTGTTGGTGCCAAAAACGCATCTTTCAGGAAATGGAAAAAAGAGACAAATGACGAAATCTGGAAACAGCACAAGCACTGGCAAGTCAAATGCAAGGCATTGATAAAGCAGGCAAAGGGAGAATTTGAGAAGAAGCTTGCTGTGGAAGCAAAAATGTGAAATAAAGATTTTTTCAAGTACATTCGTAGCAAAAAACCTGTGAGAGAGTCAGTTGGTCCATTAGATGATAGAGGAGTTAAAGGGGCACTAAGAGGCGACAAGGCGATAGCGGAGAGACTAAATGAATTCTTTGCCTCAGTCTTTACTGAGGAAAACGTAGGGATTTTACCCATGACTGAAGTGGTATTTAAAGGTGCGGAAGAATTGAAGGAAATATCGATCCATCGAGAAGATGTATTACAACTATTAGATAAACTGAAGAGTAGAAAATCACCTGGGCCGGATGGTATACATCCAAGGGTGCTGAAAGAACTGAAATATGAGATTTCAGACCTGCTATTAGTAATCTGTGAACTATCATTAAAATCATCTCTAATACCTGAAGATTGGAGGATCGTCAATGTAACACCAATTTTTAAAAAGGGTTCCAGGGGTGATCCGGGAAACTACAGACCGGTGAGCCTCACGTCAGTACCGGGAAAAATGGTAGAAACCATCATAAAGAATAAAATTACTCAGCATGCATATAGTCATGGCCTAATGGGAGACAGCCAACATGACTTTAGACAAGGAAGATCTTGTCTTACTAATCTGTTGTATTTTTTTGAAAGTGTGAATAAACAGGTGGACAAAGGTGAGTCAGTTGATATTGTGTATCTGGACTTTCAGAAAGCCTTTGACAAGGTCCCTCATCAGAAACCTTTGGCAAAACTAAAGGGTCATGGGATAGGAGGCAGTGTACTACTGTGGATCAAGAACTGGTTAAAAGATAGAAAGCAGAGGGTTGGGCTAAATGGCCAATTTTCCCAATGGAGAAAGGTGAATAGTGGTGTACCCCAGGGATCTGTTTTTGCGGTTTAGTAAACATTCCCCATGGACTTAAATGTCTGTTTTATGATTTAGACACCCTGTACAAAATTAGGCTGTTAAATGTGCATTTTACAAAGGGCATCCAAGTGCAATCTGGAATGTCAAAGCCAGAATATCTGGATAAAAGCATGCATGTGCAATTTCAGGTATGATTTCACAAATGTGGACATGTCTGATATGGACATCTATGGAAATGGGGATGGGACTGGGGATGGAGATGTCTAATAGCATAATAGAGTAATGGGTTAGAAGTAGAGTAGCCAGCATTCAAATCCCAGTGTGGGCCTCTGTGATATTAGGTAAGTCACTTAACTCTCAATACCCTCTGGATGTTTTAAGGTCAAAACAAGTACTTTCCTGATCCCTATTTCCCTAACAGTTCTGAAATCTAACAGAGACATTGAATTTTCATTGCACATGTCCAGATATGCCTTCACCACACTCCCTTGCCTTCCTGGACATCCACACACTGGTGGCATCTATAAAAGCCATTTGTAAAATGGCTCTGGAGACATCTCCATGATTTGGACATGGATGTGCACATGCGTGTCTTCAGATGTCCAAATCATGACTAATTGGTATGTTTACTAAAGGGGGTTAAGGGAGTAAGTGTGCTGTTAACACCTGTTATCAGCACCCTTGCACCCTTAATGCTGCAAAAAATCTGCATTAAGGGTGTTAAAGAACTCCTGCGGCATTAAGGGTGCAGTAGACAAAGAGTGGGCATTAATGGGGTGGAGAGTAGGTATTCCCTTAATGCCTGTTACGCTAACATGTGTTAAAGCTCTTTATGCTGGGATCCTTAATGCCAAGTAAAACCTGTGGAAAGGATGTATTGTGAGGGGACAGAGCGTATTTAAACATCTGCAATGTGAAGCACAATGTTGAGGTATATCAAATAAAACATAACCATAACCATAATCATAACCATATTGACAGTGCAAATGGGGCAAAGGAGGTGGCATGTTGGTCATGCAGTGGGAGTTGCTGGGGTGCAAGACAGACCAGGCAGCTGCCCGGGTGGCACATTTGTGATGTTTGTCATGATCCCACATTGACAATGGTGACACACAGACATGCTGCTGCTGCTATAGAAAGCTGATGTGCCACATGGGGCAGGCTAAGGTTTCCAGGCACCACAGGCAGGCACCCAAGCTGGCCTCACCCCTTGCCACTGCTGCTGAAGCCAGCTCCAGAGGAAAAGGACGATAGTGCCAGCAGCTATAGCACTACAGGGAGCTGCAAAATGCAGGCACCTGCATAAATACCACAGTTGTGGCTGCCTGCCTCCCCCCAAGACATATCCGTGGCATGCGGTGATGGGGTTCTGGCAGCGGCAGTTGTTTGGGGGGGACGGCGTGTCTGTCAATGTGTGTCTCTGCCCCACCCATTTGGTCCTGGTGCCCTAGGCAGCTGCCAAAGCTGCATGATGGACCGGTCAGTACCACGCACCACCCCCACTGACAGCATGCTGGCATAGCAGCATAGTGTGGTGTCATCAGCGGTGGGTGCAGTGGCACCTGCCTGCAGCAGACAAGACCCATGTCATGGTCCTGTTTTCCCAATGCATCACAACATGTGGCCAGGTGCAGCAGCCAGCAAGGGTACAGACATCCATCAGCCACACGGACAGGCTCCACTATCCACAGATGGATGGAAAGGCAGGCTGATAGCACCTGCTCACTGAGTGGGTGTTAACAACCTGCATGAATGTCAGAGTGTGCTACTAGTGCCTATATCAAGAACACATGCTAACAATGCTTGAGCTGATATGGATATCAAAGTGGAGGTAGGAATGCCACCCATCCACACTTTTGCACAGTGTGTGTTCTTTTTTGTGACTATGTACTACTCAGTTCATTATTATGCCTATACATTCTGGGCTCTGCTGTGACTGGCAGACACACATCCTTAGGGGTATTTATTTATTTATTTATTTAGCATACATTTGTATACCGCTACTTCCAGCGATCAGTAGCGGCTTGATTACAGGCGGGAAATTGACAAATCATGACAGAAAATTTGATGAATATACATGTTGATTCGAGAGGGAAAGCACAGCACAGCACACAGTGAGTGGGTCTTAAGGAGAGGGGTCAGATATTCACATATTCATATATATACATAACTGCGTCAATGATCTGTCTAGGTAATGCCGTAATGGGATTGGAAAAGATGGATCTTAAGCTTTTTCCTGAAGTCCTTTAGGTCATTGATCTGGCGTATCTCATGAGGCAGGTGGTTCCAGAGCATTGGAGCCGAGTAAGTGAAAGCCCGGTTGCTTGTCCGTATGTTGACTGCTCTTATGCTGCTTGGTACGCAGAGGGTGTTCAGGTTAGTGGTCCGTCTGCTTCTGTTGAGAGGTAGTGTGGTGATGAGGTTAGAAAGGAATGAGGGGGATACTTTGTGGATGATTTTGAATGTTGTTATAAGCACTTTGTATATTATTCGTGCCGAGATGGGTAGCCAGTGTAGTTCAATCAGGACTGGTGTAATGTGATCAACTAGATTCTTGTTCATGATAATCCTGGCTGAAACATTTTGTGCCATTTGTAGGATGTTTAGTGTTTTCTTCAGTAGACCCTGAAGGATGGCATTACAGTAGTCAAGGTGAGGAATGATGAGGGCCTGAGCTACTGTTCTGAAGTCAGAGTGGTCAATGATGCTGCGTATAGGTTGAAGAACCCTCAGCTTGTGAAATATTGCTCTGTTGGTTGACCAGAGGTGTTTCTCCATTTTTAAGTTATCATCAATCATTACGCCTAGATATTTGATCTCTTTTTTAGATTGATATGAGTTATTGTTCAGGGTGATGGTTGCAGGAGGATCAAAGTCTTGTTTCCCTGATATGAACATTACTTCAGTCTTCTTGTGGTTTATCGACATATTGTTGAGATGGAGCCAATTTTGCATTTCGAGTAGGCATTCTTCTAATTGGTTGTAATTGGGATTGTTTACATCAAGTTGAGTGTAAATTATAATATCGTCCGCATACAAGTGGTAGCTGATATTGAACTTTTGGAAGATCATGCATACTGGTTGTATGTAAACGTTGAATAGGAGGGAGGAGATGGCTGAGCCTTGAGGTATGCCTTGTGTTTGGGGGAAAGGCTCTGCTTGTTCGTTGTTGTAGCGTACCTGCTGCATTCGATTTGTTAGGTAGGACTCGAACCACTTTAAGGGGGTTCCTGATATACCTATGGACGCAAGTCTGCGCAGGAGAGTTTGATGATGAACTGTGTCAAACGCTGCTGAGATATCTATGAATATGAGTATGAACATTTTGTTTTTGTTTTCCAGTCCCTTGATGAGGTTGTCTAGGAGTGCTATTAGCAGGGTTTCTACTCCATGGTGTGGTCTGAAACCGTATTGATGGTCATCGAGGATTTTGTTTTCATCCAGGTGGTTCTGCAGTTGCTGTTGGGTCACTTTCTCGATTATCTTCGCAAGAAAGGATATACTTGATATCGGACGGTATGAGGTTGGATCTTCTTTGTTGAGTGCCTTTTTTTTTAGTATAGGCCTGATTAGTGATCTTTTCAGATGAGCAGGCATTATACCTTGCTGCAGGGATTGATTTACTATGTGCGTTATAATATGTGCAATTTCTTGTTTCGTAGCTTTGATCCACTCTGCTGGACAAGGATCTAGGAGAGAAGTTGTTGTATTTAAGTTTGAGATGGTATGGATGATGAGATTCTCATCAATTGTCTGGAACGTAGACCAGCCTTCTTTCAGTTTATTGCTTGTTTCCTCGCAGTTTGGCTGAATTGTGGTAATGTTCAGTGGTTGTCGTGGGGGATTTAGTTTGATAGCATAATGATCAGCCAATTCTTGGGCCGTAATTTTGCCATTGCAGTCCTGTTCGTGTAAGGGTTTTGTGAGCCCCCTAACTAGCTCAAACAGCTCTCTGGGTCTATTGATGGCCTTGTTGAGTAAGTTGGTGTGGTGCGTCTTTTTGGCAAGGTTAATCTCATGCTTGTATTTGGCTAGGAGCGCCAGGTATTCCAACTTGTGCGGATCATTTTTAGACCTTCTCCATTTTCTCTCCAATTTTCTTATTTCCTTCTTCATTTTGTGCAGCAGTGGTGTGTACCATGGTTCAGTTTTTGTCTTTGTCGGCCTGGTTAATGACTTCCATTTTGGCTCCGAATTGGCTTCTATTGCAGAGGTCCATTGTTGAATTAGGTCCTCGATGTCTGTGTTGTCGTGGGTTATGTGTTCTTCAAGAGAGTTTATTAGCGCTTCCTTGTTAAATTGCTGGAACCTTCTTCGATGTTGTTCAGCTGGGCTAGATTTGATCTTGTCTGTTGTGGAGCATAGATATAGAGTGAGGTGTATTTGGAGATGATCGGACCATGGTACTTGGGTTACACAAGTTTTGGGTTGCTTTCCCTCTGATTGCAGTGGCATTTTGGGTAGGAATATCAAGTCCAGAGAGTGCCCTTTATTATGGGTCTCCTCTTGTATCACTTGTTTATACCCGAGCTGGTCCATGGCTTCTAAGAAGGAGGTAGCCTGCATGAGTGGGACTGAGTTAAGATTAAAGTCACCCAGAGTTATTTGGTATTTCTTAGCTGCAGTGGAGGAGATGGTTTCCAATGCATCAGCGAGGTCTTCATAGTGCTGTGTAGGAGGTCTATACAAAAGGCATATCGCCAAGGTCCTGTTCTCCACTCTGAGAATATCGATTCCTTGGGTAGAGACTTTTGCAGTGTTAGTCAACCTGAGAGCTGACTTAGCAAGGATTAGGACGCCTCCTCCCTTTTTGTGTGTGCGTGGACAGTTGAATAAGACATATCCCGGTTTGTTTATCTGGTTCACTATAGCAGCATTGGTGTTGGAGAGCCACGTTTCAGTGATGCACAGGAGGTCAGGTTTTTCGTCGTAAATGATGTTGTGTATGATGTGGGTCTTGTTCCTTATGGATCTTGCATTTATTAGTATGCATGAGAGTTGAGATTGTGGAGGGGTGTCAGGTTGCATGGGCAGATTATATCTTACCTTATTCTTAGCCTTACGTGATTTCACTTGTTTTGCGGTGCTCTTGGTGAGGGCCGTGTTGGGGGGCCTCAGGTTGAGATGGTGTAAGGTTTCTATGTGGGCAGAGTTGATGAAACTGTGTGGTATGCGAGTAGGCACAGTGAGTGGGGAATAGTAAAACACTGGGCACCATATGTAGGGCGAGTAGAAGAGAAGGATTTGGTTGTGGAGAGCATCAGTTAAAGACAATGCAAAAGTTAGGAAACAATAAGACATAAGACCATACATTAAGATAGACATTCTGAGGCTTCGTCCGAGGCCCTGAGTAGTGATATCTGGTGGGGTTGGAGCTACTAGGTAGCACCTAGCTTGTCGGTGCTACAGATATTTGAGATACAATATCAGAGATATTTACAATGCAAATTAAGATACAATGTCTAAGATTAGGAATGCCAAGTTTACGTTAATGGATACCAAGTTTACGTTACTGAGTAATACCAGGGCCAAGATTCTACGACCCGGACCAAGACTAAGAGGTACAGACAAAGATGAAAGATTAAGCTAAAAGGACTAAGCTACAAAATTACTTGACTAGGAATGAAAATCATTAACTGCTGATGGAACGCAATATAGTTAGAATAACTTCTCGGGGGGTCAGTTCACTGAGCTTTGTGTAGGTCTTTGGTTACCTCCTTAGTTGCTGGGCGGTTGTTGTTCAACGGATGTTGTCCGGGTTAGCGAGCTCGACCAGCTGTGGGAGCTCCAGCTGAGTTCATCCGTTATGTCGAGGAGGCACAAACACGACTATGTGGGTGCGTTGGTGAGTAGAGATGATCTACAGTTCTTCCGTGATGGGTGTCTTTCACGCTGATTCTTGCGTTGTGAGGGCCTCTGCCTAAGTCCCTCCGCCTAAGGGCCACACCAAAGGGCCCTCTGGCGAGGCCCTCAGGCGCGGGCGCGCCCGACAGCGCTCCGCTTTTATCGGGGTCGCTGACTGCCCCGATTGGGCAGTGCAGGTCCTGAGCTCAGCGGTGGAGGGCTGCTGCACGGTGGAGCTGGCTTCCACCTGCTCTATCCCCGGACTGGGGAGCCTTGCTCTGGAGAAGCACCCGACAGCGCTCCGCTTTTATCGGGGTCGATGACTGCCCCGATTGGGCAATGCAGGTCCTGAGCTCAGCGGTGGAGGGCTGCTGCACGGTGGAGCTGGCTTCCGCCTGCTCTATCCCAGGACTGGGGAGCCTTGCTCTGGAGAAGCGCCCGACGGCGCTCCGCTTTTATCGGGGTCGCTGACTGCCCCGATTGGGCAGTGCAGGTCCTGAGGTCAGCGGTGGAGGGCTGCTGCACGGTGGAGCTGGCTTCCGCCTGCTCTATCCCCGGACTGGGGAGCCTTGCTCTGGAGAAGCGCCCGACGGCGCTCCGCTTTTATTGGGGTCGCTGACTGCCCCGATTGGGCAGTGCAGGTCCTGAGGTCAGCGGTGGATGACTGTTTACTAAACTGCGGTAACATTACATACCGCGCGTTATGTAACGCTAACGATCATTAACATTACATAATGCGCGTTATGTAACGTTAACGCACGTTAACGTTACTTAACGATCGTTAACGTCCCCGGCCGCGGTAAACACCGCAGAAGGTGGAGAGAGGGCAGAGAGAAGGGGTCAATGGGCGGAGAGTGGGCAGGGAGAGGCCCCTTTCACACCAACGCGCTGAACTGAAGGGCTGAATCCTACCGCGAATGAAAACCTGCCGTTAGATGCACATTTGCAGGAGAGAGAAACAATTTAAGTGTCAGCAATGTGCAGCCTAGGCAGGGAGCCCAAGAAATGTGATAGTAGTGCTCCATTTTCAGCAACACCATAGTGCCAAAGTATGAATGGCCACTATGGTGATGGTGCAAATGGGGCATAGGGGGCCGCAGGCGGGGCATGTAGCATGGGCAGCTGGGGTACAGGGTGGACCAGGCGGGTGCCTAGGTGGCACATAGGAACATAGAAACCGGAAATCAACAAGACAGCAGCTGACCAAGGCCAAACACAATCCACCTATATCTATCTGGTTCACCCTAGCCAATAGTTGCTAGGGCACTGACCTGACATCCCCCCAGCCATCCCGCCCCCATGTGGAAGGGACATAATATTGGTAGGCAGTGATGGGGGGAAGTGAGGATGTCCATGTATGGCCCCCCACCCCGGGATCCGCTCCCTAAGTGGGCGCCTACCTACACAGCGGATGGCCTGGGACTGCGCACTACCACCACTGACAGCAAATGGCCATGTCAGCTTGACAGGGGGGGGATGCCACCTCCCTGCAGTGGACCTTGGCCATGCCCTGCATCAGTACGTGGTGTGCAGTGCAACATACAAAGTCTGGCTGAGGAAAAGTACAGGTAGCCCCAGGGACTATTTGCATGTGTCGTGCAGTACACCCAGCCAGTGTGTCCAGAAGCAGAGGGTCACAGGTTCAAGCCCCACCTGCAGAGCATGTCCCTATGTTTTACCCTACAATGCAGATATAACAGCAACATATGCAAAGCCCAAGCAGTGGCGAACAGGGGTACAAACACCCACCTACACAGGCTCCACAATCCAAAGATGCATGGAGAGTCAGGCTGTTGGCCCCAGCATTGAGCTGAAGTTATCACCAGAGCACTACTTCTACCCCCTGCACAGTTTAGCAATGTCAGCACTGTGAGCAGGACCAGTGTGGCGGGCAGGGTTGCCAACCACCCCTATCTTTGTACAATGCTGCAATAGGAGTGAGCGTGTGTGTATGTCTATCCATTGTTCTGTGGCTGCCCACCCTTCACTGGGCCCAAAATGTCCCACTGTTACCAGCGTTAGCCTGAATAGGTGCATAATGAGGAGCAAGGTATTTTGGGTATGGCCCGGACAGGGCAGATTGGCCAGGATGCATCTTCACAGGGTGTGGGGCAATGGCTGGGACACTGTAGTGCCTGACCACCAACTGCATGGACAGGGTGGCCACAGCATGGCATGCTGGGAGGGCACTCACCCTGATCAAGCAGTGACCACGGCAGGTCTAGGTTCCCACATAGTGCTCTACACTATCTGTCTCCAGTGGTATATTTGTGTTTCCTAGTCCTGGGGTCCTAATCACTGAGTTGCTTGCTTCTTGTACATAGTTCCTCTGTGAGCAGGCTGGTGGACTGTCTGCAGTTGGACTGTGCATGGTCAGAACACTTGTAAGGTACAGTCTGACTGTGCTGTCTGCTCGTGACTGTCAGACAGTGGTGGGAAGCAGTTGTTTTCCAGACCTAACCCCAGCATTGCTGCTGGTCTGCCACTGCTCCAATCATAGGTATGGCTCTGGCCCACCAATCCTAGAGGACTGTCTCATACAAACAGGATGGAGGTTGCTTCCCCTGAGGCAGGGGCACCTGTTCTTTATCTACAAAAAGGGTGATGTGGGCTCTTTGGGGTATGTAGTATATACCACTACAACCTATAAAGGCACGGCTACACCCACCTCATGCAATTCTTGGGACCCCTCTGCCCTGATAACAGCTGCCCTTGTCAGCCAGACCCTAACACAGAGTACACACCAATCTGGCTGGTGTCTGGTCCCACAGGGCCACATGTGACTGCAGGATACAGATGGACACCAAATTACCTTTGGCTGCACTGTACAGAACACCTGTCACACACTGGTAGTGATGGGGATGTACAGCAGGACCTATCTTTAGCACCACATGTACTGCGGACCCAGTGCTGGGCACCAATCCTATCCCTCAGGGTGACCACAGAACCTGCACAATGGCATGGTCTGTAGCTACTCTGTGCCAGTATCACACACTGTCAGTTCGTCTTTCCAAGCTCAGGTACCAGAGAGGTGCAGACCCCATTTGGTGATCAGCTGTAGACAACTATTCAGCATGTGCATTGCATCATGGGTATGGTGGGGTTACCCTATCCTGGCACTCAGAGCAGACAATTTGTGCGGTGACCTGCAGTCCTTCTGTACCCAGACATTGCTGTGACATACACCATGGAGGTATAGCCTACTGGTTAATGCAATGCCATTCTTGGCAGTGTTCATGGGTTCAGTTCCTCATTGTTTCCCCCTCTCATGCCTGTCCTACTCATATAGTGTGCATGCCTGTAGAGGTCATATTTTTGCAGATCTGTGCTTCCAGCCCATAATACCCTCACCACAATTGCCAACATTCCCTCGGTCCATCTATCTGCGTCTGTCAGCTGTGTAGAGTCCTGTCTGCCAGTGCAGGCTGCCACCCCATGTCATACCCTTTCCTGCATTGCACCTCTTCATGCTTGCCTCGCCTCTGCCTGATCTGCATGGCACCACCACTCCTCTGTCCACCCATCATTGTAACTATCCTGCCACCTCTGCCTCCACTGGGGGACACATATTCCAATTGTCTGCCACCAACTGTTTTTCTGGTACTTTACATTACCAACACCCTGTGCTGTGGTACAGCTGCCCCACCATGTTGTCATCAGTACTGGCAGGCACATGGGATGCCCACAGATATGGCAGGTCCAGCAGCTCCCACTTTATTTATTTACATTCTCTTTTATATACCGCGCTATTCTGCATCAGTGCAGTTTACATTGAACAAATTGAAATTACATTGAACAGGGCATTATAACTTGGAGATAATTTACAGGGAACATGGGCTATGGAGGGTTAAGTGGCTTGCCCAAGACCACAAGGAGCACCTGTGGGACTAGAAACCCCAGTCCTTCCAGCCCAAGGTTTCTGTTCTCTAGTGGGATTTGAACCCCCGACCTTCCGTCCTGAAGTACCTTGCCCCAACCACTAGGCCACTCCTCTCCACTCCAATTCTCTCTCCTTCACTCACCTGTTCATTGCCTTTTCTGAGTGCTCTATCTAGTGTTAGGGCTACATCTGTCTCTGTTCTGCACAGGTCATGCATGTCATCCTGAGGCACCTTGCAGTCCCTAGGGCACACTAACCTAATACACCATAACCTTGTTAGGCCACCTTAACCTAGCCCATAACCCAGGGTGCCTTCTGCGGTGCCTTGTCCAAGGGTGCCTAATATGGCACTTAGCCTAGGAGGCCCTATAGGGCGCCTTATGAGGCACCTTACAGGGCACCTTACTAGGCACCTTATAAGACACCTTACATGGCACCTTATAAGGCACCTTACAAGGCACCTTACAAGGCGCCTTATAAGGCACCTTACAAGGTGCCTTGCAAGGCGCTTTACAAGGTGCCTTGCAAGGCGCCTTGTAATGCTCGTTAGTCTAAGGCACCTTGTAACGCGCGTTAGCTGTCAGCTTGCTGTAACGATGCAATGCCCATGCCTTTATATGGGCATCTCTACTTTTACCGCGGAACCTACTGTGAATGACATTACCGCAGTTTAGTAAACATACCCCTTAGAGTTTGTTATGTGTTCTGGCCACAATTTGGGTCATCAAATAGACTATTAAACTTCATATCCTTCTGGGAACATGGCTTTATTGGCTCTGCTGCAGTCCATTGCAGGGAGTCAAACATGTTCACCCTGTAGATGTCTGGCAACAACTCAGAGGTGTGGCATAATGGTCATGGCACTGGCTTGGGACGAAGGGTTCAAGGTCCACTAGCACTCCTTTTGCGACAATTTGGAATGTTTAACTGTGGCATTTTATGTATGCCACAACCTTCATGGATTGCACACACCTCCTTATGATCTTGGGCAGGTCACCTAACCCTCCATTGTCTCAGATGACTGCAAGTTCTTACAGTCCCTGTTTTTCATCAGACATTACCACATTTTTGGTACAACGTAACCAGATGTGACTGCACTGATGCAGCGGTATACTAACAGGCAGCTACATGCATACATCTGTAACCTACTTGTGCAACATGAGTCAGGTATGACATCATGACTGTGACTGTATCGCTGTGGCTCCATCATATCTCTGCATTACATACAGACACATGCTACCCCTCGGATAGCCACCTGCAGCTCTCAAATGATGTCTGTATGTGCCCCTTTTGCCAAGTTTAAGTGATTCCTGTCCAGTTGTTGTATGCACTTTTGTCTGAATTGTTGTATGGTGGGTTGAGTGGCTGGGAAAGGTGTGAGACCCATATGTCTTGTATCAGGCCTTACATGTGGCACTGACACATGTTTTTCCCACACAGTACAAAGCATTTTATCACCATCTCCGGTGCACCTGTTTCTGGTTTGTTTGGTTTCACACCTACGGGTGTCTTTGTTCTTCTTTGGTTTGTCACACTCTCCTTTGCCACCATCCTTCCTGTAGCCCATCCATCAGCTTCTGGTGGTTATGTGCAGTCATGTCTTCTCATGCAAGCTGCTACATCATGGCTTACACAAGTACTTTATTCTGCATTTGAATGCTTCACTCACACCTCTACTGTGCCTGATCTTCACGTTTCCACTCCTGCTCCATCCTCCTTTCACTGCACACATCGTGCCACTTCTGACTCTGCTGGGGATCACGTCTTCCCCATCCTATGCCACACACTGACATTACAGCGTTTTATGTGGGCATCTCCCAGTGCATAGGTACAGCTGCCTTCCACTTGCTTGTCATACCTACTGGCTGGTACGTCAGATGCCCATGGATATGTCAGGCCCTTCAGCTCCCACCTGTCCTTGCATTCAACACCTTTACATTGACTTTTGCTGGGGGCTCCCTTGTCCAGCAATAATGTGATTTGGGCATTAAGGTGAACACTTGCCCGATGTCCTGTCAATACCCATTAAATGGCCCATTGCACCCTTAATGCTGGAATGCCTCCTACCCGCCTAGTGCCTTTTGCGCATGTAACACCCCTTAATGCTGCCGTAACTTTAACAACCTTTAGTAAACATACACCTAAGACTAACAAATTCCTCGCCACCCTAAGGTACTCCAATATTTTAACAAACCTACCACTTGTGAAGTGCAGGGCTTAACATTGTGCCCCTTGTTCTGTTTCATCCAGGATCCCTACTCCTACCAGGTCTACCCTGAGGTACTGCTTTACCATATATCATTCCTGAAATCATACACAAATAATTTAACTTCTTCAAATATTCACATGGGGCATATTTACTAAAATGTGTTAGGTTTTGCAGGTGCCATGGTACATTAGGTGCAACACCACCATGTTAACTGCCGGCAGCATGGAAAGCATTTGCTTGGCAGTTAATGTTGAGCCCTGTCCCCTAGCACAAGTTACATAGTGCAGGTTCACCTAAAGTCACAAGTTCATGGTGTGAACACAGCGCTACACTGAGCTCACCACTCCCACTCTCCCCTTCTAACCCGCCTATTTGAGACCCTAACGGGGGTTGCACAGTTAGGGTGGGAATCATCCCACACTAACTGTCATAGCCCTGTACTAGTTGCCAATGCATGCTGAAACACGCACTGCCAGCTAGCGCCCATTAGTAAAAGACCCCCCTTAGACTGAAAATAAACACACAGTACATGCAACAGTTGTGTACTTCCTGTTGGGTCATGTACAGTGTGGCCCCAAAAGATACCACACTAAATCAGACCCTAACGCATGCCAGCGGCAATCACAAGTGACTGCAAAATTGATAGAGAATGCGTGTTGCCAACCACTGCATTACCCATAATGTGCAGTCGCATCCATTCTCTATCCTTACCTATTTACCTCCCCCTCGTATGCAAGACAGATAGCGTGGAATTAATCTTGCGCTGTCTGTTTAGTGCATGCACTAGCTGTTAGCATGGCCCTGTGCATGCCTGTTAGCATGTGCTCAATCCCAGGTTAACTGCTAGCACAGCTTAGCAAATGTGCTCCATGGTCTCTTTATCAAATACACTAAATGCTGCATGCAACATATCAAAAATGTTTTAAACCAATTCTGTTCCACCCGAAAAAATAACTATAACATACTTATTTATATCAAAAATTTATTTTCAAGAAAAATATTTACAATAAAATATGAGATTTCATAAAAGTATCACTGAACAGAGGCAATTGGGAACTCATCGAATCTTCAGTAGTACATACCTTATGATCATTTACTTCATATAAATTTTTTAATTGATTTTGGAAAACTTCATAAATTCGCCAAATCCAATAATTTATAATTCATGAAATCTATTAATTTATAATTCACACTCCATCAAAATGTATTATAGCCAGCAGTGCATTTGCATCTCCCAAGATGCTAGCGTTTCAGCAGGACTGCCTTGCTCAAGGAAGCATGGAGTGCTTTATTTCATATACGATGAGCTTAATATAAACCCCTCTGAACATAACAAAAAGTTGTTAAGGGCTCCTCATGTATAGCATGATCAAATGTTATAACTTAGGGGACTAGTAACTAAAGTGTGCTAACATTAACATGCACTAAAACAGCGTGTGTTACGGTGAATTAATGTGTGCCATGTTAGCATACCTTAGTCACTAGCCCCCTTAAGAAAGGCATCATACCAAAAATCTTGAATCCAGCGCTTCTGTCACACGGACACCCACGCGTGCACTTTATATTACAAAGAACAGCCAATCATAGCACAGCACACATTTTTGCAAAATACATTTTACTAATAGGAGGTTTGGTAGAGTCTTTTGTAGATCAAAACAGTGGTGCATGTTTACTAGAGGGTGCATCAGTAGCAGGTTTACAAGCTGCCAAACAAGCACAGAGGATTGTGGTAACTTTAGGGGGCATGTGCATCTGACCCTCTGCTGTTAGCGTGCTGCTAATGCATGGCACCACCCTAGCCAGCATGCAGGTGCTCATAATGGCACCCATCGAGGTGGTGTTAAATGCACTCCTGCTAATAGCATATTCACAGTTAGTGCACACCCAAACCACTTGCACATCAATGACCACGTTCTGCTCATAACGCACCCACCCCTCACCGAGTTGTGCGCTATCCTGTTAGCATGGGATTTTTTAGTGGAGGGCTCCACGCTGACAGTATCTTTTGATGAGAATAGAAATGAGTTTTAATCTGAGGCATGACTCCGTAAGGTAAGTAAACCAAAATGTTGAACTGATGGCCGAGGAGAAACTTCTTCAGGTTTAGAATTTAAAAAAATATTTTCTTGAAACATGCATTCATATCTCTACTTGTTAGGCAGGACTGATGTTAATCCACAAACATGACACATATATACACCTACAAAAAAGAATAGAAATTGTGCACACCAGCACCAGCCCATCCACTAGGCAGACTAGGTGGTTGCCTCGGGTGGCAGACCCTGGTGTGTGGCCCGATTCCGTTTTGGAAGCAGCAGCTTTGTGCTGCTGTTTCAAAATGGAGTCCGGCCACTGCTACCCTCAAATCCATTTCTGTCATCTTACAAAGGCGGTGGCAGCAGTGATATGGATGCACATTTGAGCCAATGCCACTTTCAAAACGGAGTCAGGTCTACTGCTACTACTACTACTACTATTGAATAGATTAGACAGTAAGCTCTCTGTATAGCACTGTATATGCCTTGTAGCGTTATACAAATGATAAATAGTAATAGTAGTAGTAGTAGGCCCGACTCCATTTTGAAAGCGGCATCGGCTCAAAATGCAGTCAGGCTGCCACTGTTGCTGCCAACACCGCTGCAAGATGAAAAGATGGATGCGGGGCGGCTGCAGGCGGAGGCAGCGGTGGGAAAGGGAGCTGGCAGTAGGGGCTTCTTCCTGGAGCGGCAGAAACCCTTGAGCCTCCCCTGATGCACACCCTAGAGATTAAAGATACCATTATCAGTATTCTGTAACAGAGAGACCTGCTGTAGTATTCTAGCCTTTCACCAGAAGTGAAATTCCTTGATAGTCATGGGAAAATAGATGCCAAGGTCGATAGTGTTGCCCTTGAGAAACTGTTAAAATGTACAAGTATAGCTTACTAAACTTGAAAACAGCAATAAGCTTATTTGGGCACCTAGCAATGTTTAATTCAGAGGTGCAAAAATATCAGAGTAAATTTTTGTAAAATGATAACTCTTACTTTAAAAAAACACTTCTGGTAAATGTTTCTGTAAATAACAAACATATGATTTGTCTGACTCATATCTATTTCTATCACTAAAATTATACATTGCCTTTTCATGTGAAGACAAATTGCCCTTCAATTTTGCATTCGCTGTCAGAATACTGACAAATGAGAGGGTATTTTAAACTTCAGTATGCATTGGAGAACATGAAGACATAAAACCATTTCTTTGCCATTTTTTCCCTTGAGTAGACTTACAGATGTTTTTATTAACATTTTTGTTAGTTCATTATGTCGAAAATTATGGCAAGCATATTAAAAAAATTTAGCCAGACCTGCTGACTGGCTGAAATGTGATGATCCGGCACTTTCCAGATAAAGCCGCTGAAAATCCCCACAGACCACAGAACAGATGCCCAATTAAAACTGGGGCAGTCTGTGGGTGGAGCGGGAGCGGTCCCAGCAGCTATCCCATTAGTTGTGCTATTCAGCTGTTAACTGGATAGCTAAACCAAATAAAGTGAGGTCGGGTCAATGGTTGTCTGAACTTTATGCGTTTTTTGCGATCCGGTTAGCGGCTGAATATTGCCACCAACTGGATAGTAACCGCGCCGTCTGACAAAACCTGATTTTCAGTGCCATTTGCCAGATATGTTCCTGCACAGAATATCCAGTTTAAAGCATTGGTGGCTAGGCACTTTAAAAGTGACCCCATTGCAAGCTTCACAACGCGCATCTCGGAAACTAGTTGTTCAAGAATGCAATCTTTTTATTACTTTTCACATGTCAATATTCTCTTTATATTGCACCATGAGAGGAATAATTTTCATCCGCTAGGTGACGCTAGTGATGAATTGCAGCACAGAGTACCAGTGGGGTAATTTTTGACCCCAGTTGCTTATGTCCGGTTTGGATCGTGATACAGTTTGCAGTTTTGTGAATTTTTTGATCTGACAAAGGTATTTATCATTAATTATGTATCATTTATTTTTTGTACTCTTATTTTATGAAAATTACACATTTTCTGTAATTGATATCATACGTTCTCTCATTATTTCCGATGAAATCTAAAGGCTTTCAGCTCGTTCATCACGATTATTGTACACCTATAGTAAAACTGCTTTGCGTTTTATCCAACTTTATCTTTGTTTATTTATTTTAGGTTATTGTTTATGATGTCAAAACGAAAGTATTTAGCTGCCCAAGTAAGAGAAATATTGCAACGAGATGCTGACAGTGACGGCTCTGAGTCGTCTGATGATGCAGCATATTCAGCAAGCGAAGAAGCATATCAGCCAAGTTTGGGCGATAAATCTGATGGCAGTCATGATACAGATGGCGACAGCAGTTGGTCGCCAAGTGAATGTGAGACTGATGTTGAGCCGGTAACATCGCCTGCAGCAAAGTGTCAAGTTACAGGTCGAGGCAAAGGTTGAGGCTGTGCTGGACGGGGAAGAAGGCAGGAGTCCTCGGTGTCAGTATCATCTGTGAGGAATCTTAGTTGTGGTCATAGAGGAGCTAAGAGGTCATCAACTATAAGTACAAATGTTGCCATCGAAGCCTATGTATCTAAGGATGCCACATCATGGAACAGGAAACATATAAAGCAAGCTGCTGGAAGATACGCTAGAGCTAATGACATGCCCGTACAACAAGGTCCTACAAGGTATGCTATACGAAATGTTGATGGCCTTCTCGCAGCATTCCACTTGTTCATGAGGAAGAACTTATTGAATGAAATCATGATGTGGACGAGCAAACAAGGAAGACACATTTATGACGACACCTGGAAAGATTTGACAGATGGAGAATTTCAACATTTTCTTGAACTTCTGATCCTCTCAGGAGTGTACAAGTCACGAAATGAATCCATAGTTCAGTTGTGGAACCTTGAAGATGGTCGTTCTGTTTTCGACAAAAATATGGCCCGTATCCATTTTCAGCAAATTTCTTGTGCTCTCAGATTTGATGATGCAACCAACAGACGTGAACAACGAGGCATGGATAAGCTTGCTTCAATCAGACATGTTTTTGATACCTGGGAAGCAACTCTAAGTGACGCCTTTGTTCCTGGTGAAAATGTTACTGTGGATGAGCAACTGCTTACATTTCGTGGCCATGTAACATAGATAGGAACTTGGCTTTACTTTCCTTCAGCATGGTGATTCCAGACTGACTCCTCCTTCCTTTCTCTTCCTGTTTAATCAGGTGACTTTTTAAAGGGTTTCCTGCGTCTACTCTCTCTCTCTGAATACCTTTTATTTCTCCTTGAGTTGTGGCTTCTAGAGGTTCTGGAAATTCTAGTTCCCTGGTTCCTGCCATCTTGCACATTTTTTCCCTCTTTTGGTATGTATACTACATTACATACCTCCCCCTTTTTACTTCGGCCTGCTGTACTCTTGTACTATTCACTCTATATTTTCTCTTGACAAAAAAACAGCATTATTATGCTCCTTTCCTGTCCTTTATACTATTTTGAATACTGTTTCTCATTACACTAAGCCATTATTTATTTTATTTAACTAGGCTTATATGCTGCTTTTCTACCAATCAAAGCAGTGCACATTCAGGTATTTTATATATATATATATATATATATATATATATATATATATTTCCCTTGTCCCCAAAGGACTCACAATATGTTGTGTACCAGAGGCAATGGAGGATTAAGTGGCTTGCCCAAGGCCAAATGGAGCACCTGTGGGACTAGAAACCTCAGTCCATCCAGCCCAGGGTTGCTGTCTTCTAGCAGGATTTGAAGCCTTGGCCCTCCAGCCCAAGGTAATTTGCCCCGACCACTAGGCCACTCCTCTCTACTATTTCTGTTGCTCATTACACTGAGCTATTTCAATGGAGAATGATTGGCCACTATAGTGAACAATTGACAGCAAATACTACTTTAGAATTTCCATTGCCTATTTAATTGCCAGACATTCCTTTTCTATAGTGGTGTATCTCCGCTAGGCTTCTGTTAGTTTTCTACTCAAATATATTATGAGATGTGCTCACACCAGCTGCTGGCAAAGGCTGCTATTCAAATTAATGAATGCCTGCTCGCACATAGCATCATATGTTACCTGATTTGAGTAATCATTCTTCAATATCTCTGTTAAGAAATTGGTGATCCAGGGAAGTCTGGAAAGAGTAGGGAACAAAGGATATGGGTGAAATAGACAGGGAGAGAAGGGATCACAAACGTTTTACCCCAAGTCTTGAAGGACTGCCAAAAGGGACTGCTACAACTGGAAAAAAGAAGATCTTTACTTAAATGTTGTAGAAAAGTTAATTCCTTGGGTTAAAGCTGATAAATCTGTCTATTTTAGAATTCAGTGTTTTTGTTGAATCAGTCAGGTCTTAGAATCATCAGAGAGCATTTTATTTAAATCAAATCAAAGTATAGCTTAGAATAGAAAGTAAAATAGAGCAAATAGTCTTTGAGTAGAAAGAAAGAAATTTGTTTCTAGAATCCTTTACAAAGAGGCCTTCCAGTAACGAGGCAAAAGATCTGTGAAGTTGTCTTAAATAGGTGTTAAAGCCAAATGACAGATCGAAGGGGCAATTTGAAAGGCCCCCTCTATCAAATCAAGGGCTGTATGAATCACCCAGGAGATTGTTAAGACATTACCTTAGAAGCACAGGTTAGGCCACTGTGTAGCAAACTAGTTTTTATTAAGTTTGCTTTTCCTCCCACCCACCCTGACTCCCACTCATCTCAGGCATAATCTTAACTTTATAGGCTCTTAAACCTATTAAAGAGATGGAGGTGGTCAAATTCTCTTTTAGGTTCAGCAGATTATCTTCATCAGGAATAGATTAATTAAGGACCTAAAATAATTAATCTTGATGTGAACAAGGTCCATTAAACGTATTAGGTATAGTTGTATTAGTGCAAGTATCCCCAACAAACTTAAGTAAGTAAACAATTTAAATAGCTAAACAAAACCTTAAAGCTAACATGCAGACAGCAGTCCATCAGGAAGATGGGGGCTATCCAGTCTTTTGCATTGAGTGTCACATGTATGATTTTCTCCCAGTTGGTGAAGGGTCTTATGTCTGCACTAGGCGCAAGGAGCTCTTTCCTCTCAGGCAATACGTCTGATTTCTGGAGGCTAGAGTAGCAGACTTGGAGGATGTAACGAAGACAGAGAAGTATATAGACGAGACCTACAGGGACATAGTACTGAAGACCCACCTCCAGTCTGGCAGCCTCTATGTTGCCATGGAGTATAGAGGTCACATGACAGGAGAACATCACCCTGGTGTATCATGAAATGATCCTGTAGTTAGGATCTATCCTCTAGGTCCGGGGTCTCAAACACGCGGCTTAAACACAAGAACTTTGTGCGGCCCGCAACAGAGGGAAACAAAAAACCCAAAAAACCCTGGCTTCTGCTGCTGCCGTTGCCGCCATGGCAGCGGCAGAATCAACTGTCAAATTTTAAAAAAAACCTGGCTTCTGCTGCTCAAGCAGCAAAATCAGCTGTCCTGCGGCCCCTTCCCCTCTGCCCGGAGATCCCTGAGTCTGCTCCATCAGCAGCGTGCTTTTCAAGCCGCGAAGAGAGTATTTCCCTCTCGCGTGGCTTGAAAAATGAATAGGCTTAAGCCACGCGAGAGGGAAATACTCTCTTCGCGGCTTAAAAAGCCCACCGCTGATGAAGCAGACTCAGGGCTCTCTGGGCAGAGGGGAAGGGGCCGCGGGACAGCTGATTTTCTGCTGCAGCAGCAGAAGCCAGGTTTTTTTAAAATTTGACAGTTGATTCTGCCGCTGCCACGGCGGCAGCGGCAGCAGCAGAAGCTAGAGGTTTGGGGGGTTTTTTGTTTCCCTCCATTGCGGGCCGCGTGTTTGAGACCCCGGTTCTATATGATGTGGCTCAGTAGCACTTCACTTCACTTGTCAGCTGCAGAAGCCAGGTTTTTTTTTAAATTTACCTGGGCTGATGGGAGGGAGGGAGGGGGGGTGTAGGACTGGAAATGGGCTGATGGGGGTTAGTAAGGACTGGAGGTGGGCTGATGGGGGGAGTAAGGACTGGTAATGAGCTATGGAGGGGCTGACTGAAATGGGGTAATGGGGGTTAGGACTGGAAGTGGGATAATGGCAGGGGGGTAATGACTGGTAATCGGCTATGGTGGGGGCTAGGACTGGAAATGGGCAGATGGGGGTTAGGACTGGAGGTGGGCTGATTGGGGGGTTAGGACTGGAGGTGGGCTGATTGGGGGGTTAGGACTGGTAATGGCCTATGAGGGGAGGTAAGACTGAAAATGGGGTGATGGGGGATAAGACTGCAAGTGGGCTATGGGGGGACTAGGACTGGTCATGGGCTATGGGGGGGTAAGACTGAAAATGGGGTGATGGGGGGTAAGACTGGAAGTGCGCTATGGGGAGGTTAGGACTGGTAATGGGCTATGGGGGGTCTAAGACTGGTAATGGGCTGGGGGGGTTGCTAGGTCTGGAAATGGGCTGAGTGGAAGGGGGGCTTGAACTGCAAATGGCTGATGGCTTGGAATGGAAATGGGCTGTGAGGGGAGGGAGCTAGCACTGGAAATGGGCTGAGTGGGGGGGAGCTAGGATTGGAAATGGGGTGATGGGGGGCTAGGATTGGAAATGGGCTGATGGTAAGGCTAGGATAGGACTGGAAATGGACTGATGCAGGGACTAGAAAGGAGCAGATGCTGGGTGGGGCTGGAACTAGAAGGGAGCTGATGTTGGGGAAGGATTAGAATGGGATGGAGCTGGGAAAGTGAAATGGAGAGGGGAAAAATATTTTGTCTGGGAGAGAAGACAAATCTACAGTTGGCCAGGTATTGGGAGAGTAAGTGGGGATTGAGGATGGAGGGGTAAAATTTGAGTGGATGAAATAGGAATGAGGAAAGAGCAAAAGGAGAAAGATTAGTATGTTAAAGCAGATGTAGAGAGAGAATGGAAAAAAAACTAGGAGAGAGAGAAGAAAGGACAAATGGACAGCAGACGATGGAGAGTTAGCAGAAGACATGAAGAAACCAGAAGAAAGTGGCTGGAACAATTGCAACTGAAAAAATGCACAAAAGGTAGAAAATATCTCTTTATTTTGAATTTATTAACTGGAATATGTCAGCTCTGGGAAATGTGCATCATTAATGTTTGCGCTTTGTTTAGTACAAGAGGAAATTAATTTATAGTTTTATTTCTACAGTGTTGTTGTACATTCCAAGTTTGGCTTTTGGGGTTCCCAGTTTAATTATTGTCTTCCTGTTTCTAAATCTTTTAGTCTTTCTTTATCCATACTCATTAAGAGGCATGTTTACTAAAAGTTAGTGTATGGTAACATTATGCAAATATTTATGCAAATGAGGCCCCGCGTCTTATGCGGCCCCCGGGTTACTTTACAAGTCCTCATTTGGCCCTCAAAGCAATTTGAGTTTGAGACCCCTGCTCTAGGTGAAGTAAAAAACCTCTTGCATCAGGGAGGCTTCTATAGAGCCATGTACCCATGACAGAAAGGTTAGGATAGCCATTATAATTGATGATTCCATCATTAGGCAAGTAGATAGCTGGGTGGCTGGTGGATGTGAGGATTTCCTAATAACATGCCTACCTGGT
The DNA here is from genome assembly GCA_033557465.1 of Ichthyophis bannanicus. Taxonomy (NCBI): domain Eukaryota; kingdom Metazoa; phylum Chordata; class Amphibia; order Gymnophiona; family Ichthyophiidae; genus Ichthyophis; species Ichthyophis bannanicus. The sequence goes on from CM066031.1 coordinate 1,731,473,570, forward strand.
GCGAAGGTAGCGGACCTCATGAACCACCTAGGCAAAGTTTTATATAGCACTGGTGTGGAGTCTTCTGTCTTGATACATGTTGGTACCAATGACATAGTAAAGTGTGGGAGGGAGGTTCTGGAGGCCAAATCTAGGCTTTTAGTTAGGAAGTTGAAATTTAGAACTTCCAGAGTAGCATTCCCTGAAATGCTTCCCATTCCACACGCAGGACCCAAAAGGCAGGCAGAGCTCTGGAGTCACATGCATGGATGAGACGAAGGTGGAAGGAAGAGGATTTTGGATTTGTTAGGAACTTGGCAACATTATGGAGAAAGGAGGGGCTTTTCCAAAGGGGTGGGCCTTACCTTAACCAGGATGGAACCCGGCTGCTAGCATTAACCTTTAAAAAGGAGAAAGAGCAGCTTTTAAACTAGATAATAGGGGAAAACTGACAGTCACCCAAGAGTGCATCATTTGGAAGGATGTATCCTTGAAGGATACTAGTAAAAGAGGAAAGTTAGAGCATCCTGACAGAGAAGATCTAATAAAGATAAAAATAACCCAAATGCACTAAAGTACAGAGCAGACAGAGCTGAAAGTTTCCAAATTACCCCTGTCTACTGATAACCAGATTATTATGAATAAAATACAACCTCTAAAATGCCTGTATGCAAATGCTAGAAGTCTAAAAAATTAAGAAAAAGAAAGCGCCTCCAGGCACTGGGACACATGCTGACCATCCACCAGCTCCCGATTGCCATCAGGGTAGGAGGCAGGAACTGGAAGGCCACCCTGCCCCCCACCACAAGGATAGTTGGGCCCAGACTCACCACCAGCCAGCATCAGCACAAAAATGAAGCACCTCCAGGCACTGGGACACACTGACCATCCACCAAGCTCCCGATTGCCATTGGGGTAAGAGGCAGGAACCAGAAGATCTCCCTGCCCCCTACCTCAAAGACAATCAGGCCCGGACTCACCACCAGCCAGCATCAGCACAAAAAGAAAGTGCATCCAGGCATGCCCACACCTGGTGGGCCCGTGCCTGAAGGCCTAGCCAGAGGGCTTTTTGGCATGGCCCTTAGGTGGGGACCCCTTCAGCACAGAAGCACACCATCGAACCAATATCCCTGATCACCCAATGACCATCCAAAATGTAGGAGGAGCATTGAAGCAGCAGAACCAGCTGGCCGGTAAGCCCTGCCCGCTGCCCTGGCACTCCACTCTCAGCCGCAGACTAACTCTAACACCCGAGGATCGAGACAATCCCAAACACACCCACAAGAACGCCTTAGTCTCCAAGAATGCCTCAACCTCTGAGAACATACGGACTACCGGAACTACCAATCATGCAGGCAATATATGTAATCTTGTATACCCTATGTATCCTTCTTATCCTAACCACTGCCCACTATACCATACTCACCCCTCCTTCTCCCTATCACCCCACCCCAACACTACCTAATGCTCACCAGACCCAATGACACTAAACAATGCCTCTACAAACGCATAATACTGATTCAAACAACCAACCTCCCTCACTCTCTCATTACAATCATCAAATCCCCCATTCAGATGCTTACATGTGCACTCATAAAAGCGAGATCCATCAGGAACAAAATCCCCACCATCAGAGATTTACTCACAGACTACAAATTAGACATCCTCTGCGTAACGCAAACCTGGACTGCTGACATTGACTATGTACTCCTCAACCTACTCAGGCCAGAAGGCTTCTCCATTTTCAACTGCCCACAAAGTCATAGTAAAGGCAGAGGAGTCCTGTTCATAACCAAATCACACCTTCACTTTCAACTCCTTGCAACAGAGAGCATAGAGGAAACAGATATCATTACCATCACAAATAATAAACTAACCCTTCTCCTCATCTACGGGTCCCCAAACAACACACCATCTGACCTCTCCAGTATACTAGAAAAAACTCTGGAAAATACAGAAACCAACAAATACCTCCTTGTCCTAGGGGACTTCAACCTCCCTTCACTGCAATGGAAACAAGCAGAAACATTCATCACAGTCATGGCTGACTTGAGTTTTATGCAGAACATAACCACCCCCACATATGAAAAAGGTAACATCCTTGACATGATATTCACCCCTACTCACCCGACCCACTTCCAACCTCCACACACAATATCAACACACAAGGTGCCCTGGTCAGACCACATGCTAATCTCCTTCTCCCTTTCCCTCAACCACCCAATGCCCCACCCCACACTCCAACAGCCCCACCGCAGATTCAAACAATTCAACAAAGAATCCTTCCTAGATGACATCCTACCAAAGACGGATCTCAGCTCTATACTCACAAGAATAACACAAGTAGTATTGCAACAAGGACAAATGCCAGAGCCCCTGAAACTCTCCTCCATCTGACCCACCCTGAAGAAACCAAACCTTGACCCATTGGATCCAGCCTCCTATAGACCCATTGCCAGCCTCTCCTTCCTAGCAAAGGTCATTGAGAAGACCGTCCAGCTGCAACTACAGGACCATACTAACAACAACTCCCTCCTGGACCCACAACAACATGGATTCTGTCCACTGCATGGAGTGGAAACCCTGATGACCATACTCATCAATAACCTAATCAAAGGCATATGAGACACAACCCAAGGCTTCCTATTGATCTTTCTCGAAATCTCAGCAGTGTTTGACAGTGTTGACCATAAGACTCTCTTCCAGCACTTGTAATCAATGGGAATCCAAGAAACAGTATACAGATGGTTCCACTCCTACCTATCTAGCAAAACCTACAGCACAGTAATAATAAATGGTGATTTCAATTACTCCGATATTGATTGGATCAGTGTCATGGCAGGACATGCTAGGGAGATAAAGTTTCTAGATGAAATAAATGACTGTTTCTTGGAGCAACAGCTTCAGGAACCAACAAGAGAGGAAGCTATTTTGGATAAGGGTGTTGGGGCCACTTGGCAATAGTGATCATAGCATGATCACATTTGATTTAATAAATGGAGGAAGTAATACACAGTACTACCTTTTAACTTTCTAAAGGAAGACTATGATAAAATGAGGAAAATAGTTAAGAAAAAACTAAAAGGGGCAGCTGTAAATGTTAAAAATTTATATCAAGATTTATATCAAGCATTGTTTAAAAATACTATCATGGAAGCCCAGACCAGATGTATTCCATGCTTTAAGAAAAGTGTAAAGAAGGTCAGAAAACTGCCAGTATGGTTTAAATGTGAGATCAGAGAGGCTGTTGTAGCCAAAAAAGCATCTTTAAGGAAATGGAAAAAGGAGCCAAATGACAAAAGCTGGAAACAACATAAACACTGACAAGTTAGATGCAAGGCATTGATAATGCAGACAAAGAGAGACTTTGAAAAAAAGCTTGTCTTGGAAGCAAAAATGCATACTAATAACTTTTTCAAGTACATTGTAGCAAAAAAACAGTGAGAGAGTCAGTTGGACCATTGGATGATAGAGGGGTAAAAAGGACAATAGCAGGGGACAAGGCCAGAATGAAGAGATTGAATTAATTCTTTGCTTTGATCTTTATTGAGGAAGATGTAGGGAAATTACCCATGCCTGTAATGGGATTTAAAGGTGATGCATTGGAAGAACGGTAAGAAATTAATAAATCGGGAAGATGGATTATAATTATTTCATAAACTGGTGCTGTGGCAGACAGTGCAATTTATAATGTGCCCTATGGAGTGCCTTATAGGGTGCCTTATACGGCACCTTCAATTACGGCACGTGAGGGCGTGTTTGCTGGCAGCAATTAATAACATAAAATTAAAGTGCTGCAGGACAAAATATGTACAATGCAAAGCTGATGCCACAGCCAGCCTTACGTATTAGGCACACTGGGGAGCAAACCCATGACCCCGGTATCAGCAGTCAGTGCCTTAACCATTGTGCTCCACTGCTGCTCCTCCTTGCCTGTCAGTGCACCTACTTATGCTTTTCATTCCTTAAACTGCACAGTGCTGCCATAAAAACCAGTACACTGACCTTGCGGTACCCTCTAAAGCGCCCTATAAGCAACATTCTAGGTTGCCTTGGCTGACAGTGCACTTTAAAATGTGCCTTATAGGGCACCTTATGTTAACACGCTTTGGGAGTGCGTTTGCTAGTAGTGATAATTAAAATATGAATAAAATGCCTCCTAAAGCAATCTTCCCCTTAATATGTTATGCCTCAGCTAGCTGTCTTAATTGGGCACTGTGGGGGATTGAACCCCTGATCCCTGCACCATTGGTCAGTGTCTTAACCATTGTGCTATGGCTCTGTTCCTCTGATTGCATATCAGCGCGCCGCCTTATGCCATCCAATATTAGAAAGCCTCCTAAAACATTAGCGCGCCGCCTTATGCCCATCAGCCCGCTGCCTTATGCCGCCCAACATTTAAATGGCTCCTAAAATAATGCCTCAGCCAGCTGTCTCCATTGGGCACTGAACCCCTGATTCCTGTACCATTGGTTAGTGTCTTAACCATTGTGCTGTGGCTCTGCTCTTCCAGCACATCAGTGCGCCACTTATACCGCCCAGTATTATAGTGCCTCCATAAACATCAGCGCGCCGCCTTAGCCCGCCCAGTATTAATATGCTGCCAAAAACATTAGCATGCTGCCCAGTATTTCTGCGCCTCATAAATTGACACCTCAGCCAACTGTCTTCATTGGGCACTGTGGGGGACTGAACCCCTGATCCCTGCACCATTAGTAAGTGCCTTAACCATTGTGCTGTGGCTCTACTTTTCTTCCTGCACATCAGCGCGCCACTTATACCGCCCAGTATTATAATGCCACCAAAAACATTAGCGCGCCGCCTTGTGCTGCCCAATATTTCTGCGCCTCATAAATTAATGCCTCAGCCAGCTGTCTTCAGTGGGCATTTTGGGGGATTGAACCCCTGATCCCTGCATTGTTGATCAGTGTCTTAACCATTGTGCTGTGGCTCTGCTCTTTTTTTTTTTTTTGCACTTCAGCGCGCCACTTAAGCCTCCCGCGGAGCGATCTCATGAGCTAAGGTGCGGGGCGCACATGGGCGCCGCGCACCTTAGCACATATGTAAATTCCGGCTTTTCTTTTTCAGGACGGAACGCCCACTCCTTATATGGCACATGCACCCTACCGCGGCACACACTTTACCGGGGTTTTAGTAAACATACCCCTAAGATGTGCTAATGTTAACATGTGTTAAGTCACCATTAATGCGAGTTATTAGTAAGTATGTCCCATTGAATAAAATAGACCTAGTTACTACTAACATGTATTAATGGTGAATTAAGACACGTTAACATTAATGCACCTTAGGGGTATGTTTACTAAACCGTCCTAATTTTACCGGAGCTAGTTGCAGCGATAATGCCATAGAAGGAGTGGGCATTCCAGTCCTAAGGTAGCAAGAATATGTATCGTGTGATAGTGTGCGCCGTGGCACGTTAACACGCGTTAACCCTAAGTACATGCCAGTGCAGTGTTAGAAGCTATAACGATGTAGCCCACTGCTTATTGCAATGACTGTGGGGGCAGAAGTCATGGCTTTGATCCTGCAGTGGTGTAATCTAAAACTGCTGTCTGAGGCATTTTCTTTTAATTTAAATCAGTGCTGCCAGCAAAAACACCCTCACAGTGCCATAACCTAAGGTGCCTCATAAGGCGCTCTATAAGGCACCCCAATAGGTCACATTATAAAGTGCCCTGTCTGCAAAGGCACCATATAATGTGCCCTATAGGGCACGGTATACGGTGCCTTACAGGGCGCCTATGAGGCACCTTAGGCTATAGCACTGTGAGGGTGTTTCTGCTGGCAGCACTTATTTAAATTAAAAGAAAATGCCTCAAACAGTCTTTTGAGATTACACCACTGTAGGATAGAACCCATGACCTCTGCCTCCACAGTCATTGAAGCAACCAGTAGGCTACATCTCTATAGCTACTGCTATGCTGCTGGCTGACTACAGAAAGACTGCAGGTCACCACACAAACTGCCTGCTGTGGTTACCAGGATAGGATAAACCGGCCCGTACCCATGATGCACTGCACATGCAGATCAGCAGTCTACAGCTGATCACATAATGGGGTATGCACCCCCACAGCACCTAGGCCTGGAAGGGGGAACTGACGTGTATGTTACTGGCACAGAGTAGCTACAGACCATGACATTGTGCGGGTCCTGTGCTCACCCTGAGGGTGAGGTGGGGCACCCAGCACCAGGTCCGCAGCACCTAGCTTAGCTGAGATAGGCTATGCTGAAGGTCCCCATCAGTGCCAGTGTGTGATAGGTAGTCCTTGCAGACACACCTAGGATGTATCTGTGTCCATCTGTATTTCCCAGTCATGTCTAGCCCTTGTGATCTATGATGCACCCAGAATAGTGCATATTCTGTGTGGGTGCCATGGTCACAAGTTATAGGTGAAGGGGGGTGTTAGGACCCAAAAATGGATTATGTAGCACCACCCAACCCACCCTCTGTGGCTCAGGGTTGGGGGACAGGATCTCCCACCAACCGATCCACATTGTACATCTCTGCAATGGTGGCAGTAGAGAGGACCATCAACCCCAGTCCTGCTGGGGAACAGGCACCCTACAGGGCAGTCGATGCAGATCTGTATGCATCACATAATACAATGGCAGACAGGCAGAATGCTGAAGAAGCTCAGCTGCCCCCCCTGCCCCTGCCCCCTGCCCCCGCCCCCTGCCCCCGCCCTGCCCCCACCCCCCCCACTCCCCCCCGCGTGCCCATGTTGGACCCTTGTCAGTTGCTGTCTTGCTGCTTTACAGTTTCATCATTCCTATGTGCCACCTAGGCATCTGCCTAGTCCGCACTGTGCCCCAGCTGGACCACAGCCGCCTGCAGCCCCCTGTATCCCATTTACAGCATCAGTACACTCGCCCTTTCCTTCGTGCCCACTCTGCTGTTGCTGCACATGTGCACGCCATAACAAACCTAAATATAAATGACCAGACTCTGATCACCGCTATTTCACTGTGGGATCATTCACACATATCGTATGCATGTAAAATAGATGCTAACATTTATACCTACTCTTGAACAGGCATAATGCTCATGCCTGCAATCTAGGCGTGATTTCTTGAGGATTTATTTATTAATTTATTTTATTTATTTCATGTTTCTTCTATACCGTGCTATTTAATATCAGTGCAGTTTACATACAACAGTAGATTATACATTGCAGGCTGGGCTGCGCTGTATTTACATAGAAACAGGTACTATAACTTGGACAACGCTGGGGTAACTATTTACAAAGCTAGCATTATGCTAGCATTTTATAGACACACAGAGCCCAAGTCACAAAGGTGCATGTCCAAGCCGTCCGGACAGCCCCGAGCAAGACGGGCCCATTAGGACCCGATTCTGGATCGCGGGAACAAAACGTTCCCACAGTACACAGAATCTGGTGCCTGGAACGGGCAGCGAGGACCATTCCCCCCCGCACCCGGCCCTGGCTCCAGGGAGGATCCACGGGCCCGATCGCCCCACCGGTGCTGATTATTCCACCTTCGAGGTGGAATAATCAGCATGTCCCCTCTGATCCAGCGGGACATACAGGGCCGTGACCTGAATAGACCCTGTAAATCCTGCCAGCTCGGCCCACCCTCACTCTGCCCAGACCCCACCCCCTCCTACTCCCCTGCCGGCTCTCCCTGTCCTGCAATTTTAGCCATGTGGGAAGAGCAGGAGAGGAATAGGGTCCAGAGAGCTTGCAGGGCTGCACGCCCCACTGGGACATGCAGCCCCGCAATCTGCAACTCGGAATCAAACCCAAAGGCACCTATGCATCTTGATAAAATAAGCTAAAAGTAGGTGCCTTCCTGTCATATTAATCTAGATAGCCTGTTTTAATATTACCCCCTTAGAGGACTATCTTATGAAAGGGCACCCATGTCAGGCTGCAAAAGTTGCCTATTTCAAACCTATTTTATAAAGACAACATAGGCATCTATAGGCCTTTATAAGACAGCTTCTAGGATCCAGCCCCAATAACATGCACATGCACAGATTTACATCTGTGATAAAGCTGGTGCAAATGTGTACATGTATTCTAGACCAAATCCTTGTATTTTATAAAATATATGCGAACATTAGAACTCTGCCCAGGTCTGTCCAAGCTATACCCATGAATGCCCATGTGCGATCCACATAGAAGTACCAATGGTCTTTCTGCTTGCAAATGTTTATCTGCATATGCAGTCTGACCATTTTGTAAAGCCCTTTTCTGCATGCAAAACAGGCTTTACACCTGGGAAAAGCTTTATAAGATTTTCTCTGAGAGAATTTGATTGAAGTTGTGTTTTCCATGCTGAAATAGGCTTTTATATAATTGCATGCCAAATTTGCATATGATATTGCGTGTATAGGGCCTCTACATGCATAACTTTGTCTGGATTGAGTGGATATATTCCCAAGAGCAGGGTGGAGGAGTTGACAGCATTTACTTTCATTGTTTAGAAAATACATGCATATGGACATAAATTGACCTGTCATATTTGTGCAGGGTAAAGAGCAGGTATAGATGTGAATACATAAATTCCTTATGGTAGTTTTCAAAGTGGAAGTACACACATACTTTGTTTTTAAAATTTCACTGTAATGTGTACAGCGAAAAGTATGTGCATATATTTTAGGTGTGCACCGGTTTAGAAAACCAGCCACAGGATAATTTTATAATCCACACCTAGATTTGCATGTGTGTTTATGTGCATTCATATATGCATGTGAATGGGCATTTATGTGTGTACATGATGTGGTCACTATTCTAAAAGTATAAATGTTGAGCCTATCATGCATGCTTTCACTGTAGGCTTACTGTATACAGGGGCAGATATTGGGCAGGGTCTGGGCAGAATATTACGTGTGTAAATTATAGAATAATATATTCATATGTGTTTCTGAAGCTTCTAGGCTTGAGCATTTACTCCTGCTCTGCTGCAATTAGATGGAGGTGTGTCTTTACGCTCCGATATTTTATTGTAAATTTTGCACATACTTCATTTTATAAAATAGATCCCAAATGCATGCATGGAAATGTACATTAACTGCACTGGACTTTATTAAATTATCCTCTATGAAATACTATGATCATCATTTTTTTGAATGCTATTTTAGATACATTCAGTACAACTATCTATACAAACAGTGGTCCTGAATATACATATATAGCAGCAGTCAGCATTGATATACTGATAGCTGGCGATATTCAACCACTAACCATAGGGGCGGCTCCAGAGCAGGGGAGGGAGTCTTTCTCAAAATTCCAGTCAGGGACTGAACCAAACCAAAAAGTCAGTTAGATAATATAGAGGCAGTGCACGATGTCCGCACACCAAGGAGCTAAAAGAAAGAGCGAGAAGCCAGGGCCGGATTTACCTATACGCCATGTACGCCATGGCGTAGGGCCCACAGCCGGCAGGGGCCCACAAAAAACAGAACAAGTTCATTTTTTTTAATACAATTTAAAAAAAAACCTGGTGGCTGCCGCCGCGGGGCCCCCTCTGCTGCCGCGGCAGCACCGACTGACCCGCGGGGGCCCCGTCTACAAGCTGAAGCCGTCGGTTCGGTTCGTTCCTCCCTCCCTCCCTCCCTCCGTGCAGGCTGCAGGCTGCAGGCTGTGAGAGACGCGAAAGGAGAGTGTCTCCTCGCGTCTCTGTTAAGCCCGCAGGGGCTGATGGGAAATTTCCCATCAGCCCCTGCGGGCTTAACAGAGACGCGAGGAGACGCTCTCCCTTCGCGTCTCTCACAGCCTGCAGCCTGCACGGAGGGAGGGAGGGAGGGAGGAACGAACGAACCGAACCGACGGCTTCAGCTTGTAGACGGGGCCCCCGCGGGTCAGTCCGTGCTGCCGCGGTAGCAGAGGGGGCCCCGCGGCGGCAGCCACCAGGTTTTTTTTTTTAAATTAAATTTTACTTTAGGCCGATGGGGGGGGGGTAGGACTGGTAATGGGCTATGGGGGGGGTAGGACTGGTAATGGGCTATTGGGGGGGCTGGGGCTGGAAATGGGCTGGGGGGGTAGGGCTGGTAATGGGCTATGGGGGGGTAGGACTGGTAATGGGCTATTGGGGGGGGCTGGGGCTGGAAATGGGCTGGGGGGGGTTAAGGCTAGAGGTGGGCTGATGGGGTTAGGACTGGTAATGGACTGTGGGCTGTTGGGGGGGCTTAGAACTGGCAATGGGCTTTGGGGGGGTTAAGACTGGTAATGGGCTGTGGGCTGATGGGGGCTGTCTGGTAATGGGCTATGGGGGGGCTAGGACTGGAAATGGGCTGGGGGGTTAAGACTGGAGGTGGGCTGATGGGGTTAGGACTGGTAATGGGCTGTTGGGGGGGGATAGAACTGGTAATGAGCTTTGGGGGGGTTAATAATGGTAATGGGCTGTGGGCTGATGGGGGTTGTCTGGTAATGTGCTATGAGGAGTCCTAGGACTGCAAATGGGCTGGGGGGTTAAAACTGGAGGTGGGATGATGGGGTTAGGACTGGTAATGGGCTGTGGGCTGATGGGGGGGGTAGGACTGGCAATGGGCTATAGGGGGCTGACTGGAAATGGGTTGATGGGGTTAGGACTGGAAGTGGGCTGATGGGGGGTTAGGACTGGTAATGGGTTATAGGGGGGGCTTAAACTGAAAATGGGGTGATGGGGGGTTAAGGACTGTAAGTGGGTTGATGGGGGTCTAGGACTGGTATTGGGTTGGGGGGTTGCTAGGACTGGAAATGGGCTGATGGATGGCTAGGATTGGAAATGGGCTGATGCAGGGACTAGAAGGGAATGGATGCTGGGTGAGGCTGGAACTAGAAGGGAGCTGATGTTGGGGGAGGATTAGAATGGGATGGGGCTGGAAGAGTAAAATGGAGAAGGGAAAAATATTTTGTGTGGGAGGGATAAAAAATCTACAATTGGCCGTGTATTGGGAGAGTAAGTGGGGATTGAGGATGGAGGGGTAAAATTTGAGTGGATGAAATAGGAATGAGGAAAGAGCAAAAGGAGAAAGATTAGTATGTTAAAGCAGATGTAGAGAGAGAATGGAAAAAAATCTAGAAGAGAGAAGAAAGGACAAATGGACAGCAGACGATGGAGAGTTAGCAGAAGACACGAAGAAACCAGAAGAAAGTGGCTGGAGCAATTGCAGCTGAAAAAAATGCACAAAAGGTAGAAAAATATCTCTTTATTTTGAATTTATTAATTGGAATATGTCAGCTCTGGTAAATGTGCATCATTAACATCTGCGCTTTGTTTAGTACAAGAGCAAATTAATGTATAGTTTTATTTCTACAGTGTTGTACATTCCAAGTTTGGCTTTTGGGATTCCCAGTTTAATTATTGTCTTCCTGTTTCTAAATTGTGATTACTTGTTTGGTGATGGTCTATGTTCTGCATGTGTAACTGAGCTGAGGTGTTCTGTTTATATAATTCCTATTTGACATTGCCACTTGTTCTCTTTCCCCAGTAGGTCATGTATTGTTGTTCTCTGAAATGTATTGGTTTAATATTTGCAGTGTTGCCTTTTGATTGGTAGAGTATGGTGCTTTGTGAGTCCTGGTAGTGCTGTTAGGATACGGCGGGTTTACTATGGGTTCTAAATGGGCAGTGTTTGTAGTAGTTCCTAATGTGTCTGGCAGTTGGCACTGGATTATAGTAATGTAGAAATCTTTTAGTCTTTCTTTATCCATACACTCATTAAGAGGCACGTTTACTAAAAGTTAGTATATGGTAACATTATGCAAATATTTATGCAAATGAGGCCTCTTATGCAAATGAGGCCCCGCACCCCCCTTGGGCCGCCCCTGCTGGGGGCCCACAATTTTTGTTGGCGTAGGGCCTCACTCAAGGTAAATCCGGCCCTGGCGAGAACCATAGCACAGTTTATAACATCAAATTATAACTCATTTTTATTTTCTTGTTATAACCTTACTTTTTCTTTTTGAACATGTGTTTTGCATTCACAGAACCCCCTTCCTCAGCAATGGATGCAGAGTAGAGCTAGGACATTCACTCACAGAACTCAATATCTAAAAAAAATAAATAAATCTGCTTCTGGTCCTCTCATTAACAACACAAAAAAATTCTCCAGTACTAGGCATATTGTAAACTAACACAAAACCCTACAACAAAGTCACTAAGGATTTTTAGAGGTAATCTACCATACCAGCACCAACTTCCAAAACTCAGGAAGGAGCCTACCCCCCAAAAAAGCATCACTGTAAATACTGCAGCGGACACTGGAACATCTAACACCTATTTGAAAATCTGAACAATTCAGATTACTACAGTACAGATCCCTCATACAAACTCCATGTTAACAGAACACCTGGTCTTGGTCACACATCCAGAACAAAGACCCTCACCAAGCACAGAATAAATGACCATAACCTAAAAATAAACATATGTAGATAAAAATTAAACTGCAACCCCAAGGAGTCAGATTCTGCTTACAATGCAACCCCAGAGAAATAGAAAGAGTTGTATTTCTGTGTACTATATAAAATATAAAGATAGCACCAAATCCTGTCATTAAATTGAAAATAAAACTCTCTTCTACCTTTATTGTCTGACCATGTTATTATTCTCTGATCATCCTGATCCCAATCTGAGGTTTCTGCTTTCCTCCACCTCCCAGTGCCCCCTCCTATGTACTTCCCCCCAGGGACGGCATGAGGGTGATGCAGGGCAATGTGCGGAGACTCACTATGGCATCATTTGCATAAATTTAGTATCCTTTTTTTTAAATGTATATGCCATCCATCTAAAATCATAGGAGGCTTCCAAACATACACATGAAATTTAGTAAAACAGATGTTACAATAAAACAAACATAATAATAAAACAGGAGTGTAGGAGTAGCCTAGTATCTAAAGGATCAAGAGTTAGATTCACACTGACACTCCTTGTGACCTTGGGCAAGTCGCTTTACCCTCCATTGCCTCATAAGAAAAGGCCTGACAATCTGCTTCCAGTGATACATTGCCAAAAACACCCAGAGGCAGTAGGGTCACTATGGGGTATGTATACTAAAGGGCGCTATTTGCACTGCTGTGACATTATCAGGGGATAAGGTATGTTATTGCGCGATAATGGCGCTTTACCGGGCGATAAGGTACCTTATTGCGTGATAACGCGCACAGCGGCGCAAATGAGCGCTGAGGGTGGAAGAAGGCTCCCCAGGGGCGGAGAGAGAGGGTCAATGGGTGGAGAGTGGGAGGGGAGAGGCTCCCTGCACACTAACGCTGTGGATTCCGGGGCTGAAAACTAACACCAGTGAAACCCTGGCGTTAGAGCAGATTTAAAGGAGTGGTGGAGTGGAGGAGTGGCCTAGTGGTCGGGGGCAAGGTACTTCAGGCCGGAAGGTCGGGGGGTTCAAATCCCACTAGAAGACAGCAACCTCAGGCCGGAAGGACTGGAGTTTCTATTCCCAATGGTGCTCCTTGTGGTCTTGGGCAAGCCACTTAACCCTCCAAAGCCCATGTTCCCTGTAAAATAGTTATCTCCAAGTTATAATGCCCTGTTCAATGTAAACTGCACTGATGCAGAATAGCATGGTATATATGAGAATATAAATAAAGGGAAGAGAAACCATTTATGTCAGCAAAGCCAGGGAAACCTAGTAAAAGTGATAAGTGTGATACATGTGCACAGAACAAAAGGGGGCAAATAAACATTGAAAATGACCTGCACAAAATGGCCCAACAGCCTGACTCTCCATGAGCTGTTGGATAGTGGAGCCTGTGGGTGTGGGTGTGGGTGTTTGTGCCCCTGTTGGCCGCTGCTCTAGGGCAGAGGTTCCCAACTCCGGTCCTGGTGGGCCAAACACAGTTCAGGTTTTCATACTGTCCCTAATGAATATGCATGTGATACATTTGCATACAATGGGTTGGTGCATACAAATGCATCTCAAGCATATTTCTTAGGGACAGCACAAAACCTGAATGGTGTTTGGCCCTCCAGGGCTGCAGCTGGGAAACGTTTCTCTAGGGACTGCACATGTGCTCTGTAGGATAACATATTTATTTTATTTATATTCTCTTATATACCACGCTATTCTGCATCAGTGCAGTTTACATTGAACAAACTGAAATTACATTGAACAAGGCATTATAACTTGGAGATAACTATTTTACAGGGAACATGGGCTATGGAGGGTTAAGTGGCTTGCCCAAGACCCCAAGGAGCACCTGTGGAACTAGAAACCCCAGTCCTTCCGGCCCAAGGTTGCTGTCCTCTAGTGGGATTTGAACCCCCGACCTTCCAGCCTGAAGTACTTTGCCCCAACCACTAGGCCACTCCTCCACTCCAACATATAGGCGTTTATGGTGTGTTTATTTTATCTGCAATAAAGGTCCCTTTTATATTACCATGGTTTAGTACTGGGTAAAATATAGGGACATGGTCTGCAGGAGCCACAGCTGGGACTTGAACCTGTGACTTTCTGCCCCTAAACACACTGGTTGTGTGTACTGCACCAAACTGTTGCCACAGAGGCAGGTCATTCCCTGGGGATACCATTACTGTTCGTCAGACAGACCTTGTCTTTTGCAGTGCACGGCACCCACCTAAAAAGGGCTTGGCCTTGGTCTTCTGTAGGCAGATGCCACTGCCCCCTCCACCACCAGCACCCCTCTGCCACCATGCTGACTTGCCCTTATGCCGGTGGTGCTGGTGGTGTGCAGTCCCAGGCCATCCAGTGTGCCGGTAGGCGGCTGCCTATCATGTGGGATCTGGGGTAGGGGTGCCTACATAGCCATACCCACTTCCCCCCCGGCACCGCCTGCCAATGTTATGTGCCCTTTGGGGTACCTGCTGGGTAATATCCATTGGGGCACTGTGGGACACACACTCGTGGACATGGTTGCCCTTGGTCAGTTGCTATCTGGCTGCTTTTCGGTTTCTACATTCCTATGTGCCAGGTAGGCATCTGCCTAGTCCACACTGTGCCCTAGCTGGCCCACTGCATGTACTGTCTGCAGCCCCCTGTATCCCATTTACATCATCACCATAGTGCCCTTTCCTATGTGGCCACTTTGCTGTTGCTGCACATGTGAAAGCCACATAAGCAAGCTACCCAATATACACCACAGCAAAGTCTCATCAACACTATCAATGTTGGAACATTCACTTTGTAGGGGGAATCAGAATTGACCGTTCCAAACGTGACATCTTCCTTTTTATTCTTTATGAGTAGTGTTGCTTACCGTTTACCATTGCTTTTTCTATTGGCCAGCTCAGTGTTTTGTATTTCTATTTTGGTTATGGTCATTATCTCTCTGGTTTTTGAATGTTTTGTTACTGCACATGTATCACTACTATCACTTATATGGGTCTCCCTGCCTTTGCTGTACATTGCTGACTGAACTGGTTTCTTTCTCCTGCAAATGTGCCTCTTGCACGAGGCTTTCACTGGTGCTAATTTTCAGACCTTTATTTCACGGCGTTAGTGTGCATGGAGCCTCTCCCCGCCCACTCTCTGCCCATTGACCCCTTATCTCCGCCCCTGGGGTGCCTTACTCTGCCCTCTGGGGAGCCTTACTCCACCCTCTGTGCACCTTAATGCTGCTGGAGACATTATTGCGTGATACGTGACGTTCTTGCACGGCAATGCGCCATTATCACGTGATAACGTCACTTATTGTGCTATAACATTGCCGCTGCAACGTTAGCGCTGTTTAGTAAACATACCCCAAAGACAATACATATTCCAGTACCCTTACAACCAAAACCCTACAGTTGACTACACCAAGAATTCACTGTACTGGGCTCATAAAGCAAATCTACTATTCCATAAGAGCACAATCTTCCGAAACGCACACAACACAGAGCGTACCCAGAAAAGGGCAACATTATAAATATTGCAGTGAGCCCTAGAACATCCATATTCCTATTCAGAAAACTGAATAAACTGGATTACTACAGATTCCTACATAGAAACTCCATGCTAACAGAACATGTAGCCTCAATTACACATGCAGAACAGAGAGAGATCTTCACCAAGTAGAGAATATATTAATTCAAACTAAAAACAGACATATATAGACAAAAAATGCTTTTACTCCATTACTCTTAGGTTTACAGGATTTATTTCCCAAAATTATACTTTACTCCAGAGTGAGGCAAGAGAAAGAATTCTCACATGCAGGCATCTGTATTGTCTGTAGAAAGTAACATAATGGCTCAGCGCAAGTAGCATGGGTACCACTAATGCCACCTCAGTGGGTGGTCTTAGTTGCACTGGCAGCCATTTTGCCATGTTGAAAAGCAGCAACTGCAGGGAGACATAACAGCCTCCCTGTAGTTAGCCTACGGCCCCGTGTAATCAAACTCTGGAATTAGTTACCGGAGGCTCATAGTAAAAGCTGTTAGTGTAACTGGGTTTAAAAAAGGTTTGAACAAGTTCTTGGAGGAAAGGTGTATAAACTATAAGTAAAGAGGACCTGAGAAATCCACTGCTTGTCACCAGATAAGTATTGTGGAACCTGTGTGCCTTTTTGGGAACCTGCCAGATACTCGTGACCGTGATTGGCTACTGTTGGAAACAGGATACTGTGCTTGATGGTCCTTGGTCTGACCCAGTATGGCATTCTTATGTTCTTATGTTCATATGTTACCAGCGCAGAGCCTAGGAAACATGCTGCTAAATATGCCAAACAAGAGGGGCTCAACAGCACCTATGCAACACCTCCCACTTCCACAAAAACATGAGCGACTTGGTGCCCCAACACAGCACTTTCCACCTACTGAAAAACAAGAGGGACTTTATGACACCAACACAACACCTTTGACTCTAACATAAACATCAAGGAGGGCTTGGCAACTCGAACAACATAACTCCTGAAACTGCGCAAACGAGCGCTGAAGGTGGAGAAAGGCTCCCGGAGGGCGGAGGAAGGCTCCCCAGGGGCAGAGAGAGAGGGTCAATGGGCGGAGAGTGGGAGGGGAGAGGCTCCCTGCACACTAACGCTGTGAAATCCGAGGCTGAAAACTAACGCCAGTGAAACCCTGGCGTTAGAGCTGATTTAAAGGGAAAAGAAACCATTTCCGTCAGCAATGTACAGCAAAACCAGGGAAATCTACAAAAAAGTGATAAGTGTGATACATGTGCACAGAACAAAAGGGCAAAGAAACAGTGAAAATGACCAGAAGAAAATGTAAAAAAAACATAACCAAGTTGGGCAATAGTGATATCAATGGAAAACATCAAAAAACACCCCCAAGAAAGCTTCAAAAAAAGACATGAACTTTGGAAGGGTCTATGCTCTGTCCCCATACAAGGTGAACGAGCCCACAGTGAAATTGCGCTATTCAGGGTTTTCCTCTCCATTGGACAGGTTTCCTATGGTGTGCACATGTTCCACAACAGCAGGGCGGGCATGTCGGAATGGGCAACTGGATAGATGCTGGAAAATTGGACACAGAGGGCTGCAGGCGGCACATGCTGTGGTGCAGCTGGGGCACAGTGCAGACTAGGGTAATGCCTAGCTGGCCCATAGGAATGCTGAAACAGTAGAGCAGCCAGACAGCAACTTATGAGGGCCCAACATGGGCAAGAGTGTGCTTCCCATGGTGTCACAGGGAATAGTACCCAGCAGGTACCCCCAATGGCACGGAACATTGGCAGGCGGTGCTGGGGGAAAGCGTGGACAGCTATGCAGGCACCCCTACCCCAGACGCCGCACCATAGTCAGCCGCCTACCTGCACACTGGATGGCCTGAGACTGTGCAGCACCAGCAGCACCAGCAGAAGGGCATGTCAGCATGGTGGCAGAGGGGTACTGGTGGTGGAGGGGGCAGTGGCAGCTGCCCAGAGCAGACCATGGCCTAGCCCTATTTAGGTGGGTGCCATGCACTGCAACAGACAGGCTCTGTCTGACAAACAGTCATGGTATCCACAGTTCTAAAATCAAGCAAGGATGTATAATTCCATTGTACCTCCCCAGACATGCCTTTGCCACACCCCCTTGCCTAATTGGACATCCTCATACTGGTGACATCTTTAAAAGCCATTTGTGAAATGGTTCCTGTTATTTAGATGTCTAAATCATGATTACAACTTTTAAAATGCCCCCTAGGGCAACTCATTCCCAATTTGCATCAACTAGGACAAAATTGGAACTGAAGGTGCCCCAAAGAGACACTTCCTGTTGGTCACAGCCCTTTGTTCACACACCACAGTCACATGCTATGGGACTACATTTTATATGCATCAGGTGCTATCACTGACTGATTACCTCATGAAGGGTGTGATCGCACACACCCAGAAGGCATAGATCTCACACTCCGTTGCTCACTGCCAGTCTTCCACTTAGCCCTGTGGACTTCCCATACTCCAAAGAATGTCTGCAAATTCTCCTCTTTCAGCGTGCCAAGAGAATACTGAATTATTATATGCACAAGTCACTGTCACTGACTAAAGACCTCACAAAGACACAGCTTTCACATTCCACTTCTCATCTCAAGTCTTCCAGTACCCCTAATGGGTTTCCTGCACTCCAAACATCTTTACACAATCCTCCAGGGAAGTATTCTCTATTCTTCCCATAGCTGCATTTTCAAAGAAGCCCTGTGCAGACTTTCCTTTTGAAAATGGGCTTGCATGTCCATGGGGAGAATGCCTGTGTGGATCTGCATACTCTGCAATCAGTTTGAAAATTGCCCCTTTAATGAAAATTGGATGTGAACAATATTTTGGAAATTTAAATACCTACTTCACATAAAAGGTTTCTCAAGTTGCAAAACTAGTCAGGAAGACAGTTATTTACTGCTATCCAACTAACGTATATTTTTTTGCAAAATCGAATTCACAATATTGCCCTTTAAAAAATATTATGGATTACGCTAAATGGTGTGTTTAAATATTTTATTTAAAATTGACATAGGGTAGAGCCTTTTAAAAGCAATCATTTCCAAATAATGATCCTACTTTCATAATCACAAATTGTTTTACTACGGTACTTCATTCTGTGTTCATGAACACAATTCATTAATGAAACAGCAATTATTTCTGTGAAACCAGATTGATGTGTTATTTGACTTGACATCCATCTCTTCACATAAGAACTGTAGTTATAACAGGGAACCAGTCTATTCTTTCATAAATTAAAAACACAAATATTGATAGTAGTGGTGTGCTAACAGCCTCCATTTCACCAAAAGCAATTTACGTACTTGCATTTCATTCCATCAGTGGAAATAAATCCGCTAACATTTGAACATGTCATAAAGCAGCAACTTCATGTTATTTCCAAAATGTGCAAATTAAGAGCCTCATTTACTAGTGTTCATTAATTGCCATTACCATGTGTTTATAGGATTTTAACCACGAAAGAGCGTTCAAACCTCACTTCTACTCTTTGTGATCTTTGGCAAATCACTTAATCCTCCTTTGTCTTGGGTACAAACTCTGGGATCCTCTTACTAATATATGTATATTTTTGCAGTTACCATATGTTAGGAGCAAAACCTAAGGTGCAGGAAGTGCAAAAGTCATATGGTAAATGTCGGGTGCATGGACAGTATGTTTGCTACAGTTACCACACTGAAAAGTCCCTTACTGTTTGTTAGGTTCATTCACAATTAGGATGGGTAAACCTAATGCCACCTCTTGAATTGGTGTTGAGTGCACTCATGCTAATTGCAAAAGTGACAGCATGCACTAATTCCCACACACTAACGGCAATGTGCAGTCCATGGCCATTCTCCACCCATAACTTGCCCTTTCTCCACTTCATCACGCGATGAGCTGTTAACATGAGAATTAGCACACGCTATCATGACAGTGCATTATAATTTACCGCAGATGTGCACTGACCATTGGCGCACTAATTGCTTACAGCACTTTAGTAAAAAGGCCCCTTAATTTGTAAGCCCTTTGGGGTCAGGAAAACACCTTGGGGTATGTTTACTAAACTGTCTTAATGTGCACCCGGGGACGTTATCATACGATAAGGTACCTTATCGCACAATAATGGCGCTTTATCGGACAAAAAGATACCTTAGTGTGCAATAACGCGCACAGCGGCACAAATCAGTGCTGTGGGTAGAGATAGGCTCACGGAGGGCGGAGGAAGGCTCCCCAGGGGCAGAGAGAGAGGATCAATGGGCGGAGAGTGGGAGGGGAGAGGCTCCCCGCTAACTAACGCTGTGGAATCCGGGGCTGAAAACTAACACCAGTGAAACCCTGGCGTTAGAGCAGATTTAAAGGGAAAAGAAACCATTTACGTCAGCAATGTACAGCAAAACCAGGGAAACCTACAAAAAAGTGATAAGTGTGATACATGTGCACGGAACAAAAGGGCAAATAAACATTGAAAATGACCAGAAGAAAACATAAAAAAGACATAACCAAGCTGGGCAATATTGATATTAATGGGAAACATCCAAAAATCCTCCTGAGAAAGCTCCAAAAAAAAGATATGAATTTTGGAATGGTCTATGCTATGTCCCCATACAAGGTGAATGAGCCCACAATGAAATAGCGCAGATCAGGATTGTCCCTCCCCATCGGACAGGTTTCCTATGGCATGCACATGTTCCGCAACAGCAGGGCGGGCATGTCGGAATGGGCAACTGGACAGATGCTGGAAAAGGGGACACAGAGGGCTGCAGGCGGCACATGCTGTGGTGCAACTGGGCCACAGTGCAGACTAGGGTGATGCCTAGGTGGCCCATAGGAATGCTGAAACATTAGAGCAGCCAGAGAGCAACTGATGAGGGCCCAACATGGGCATGAGTGTGTTTCCCACAGTGTCACAGGGGATAGTACCCAGCAGGTACACCCAAGGGCACAGAACATTGGCAGGCGGTGCTGGGGGGACGCGTGGACAGCTATGCAGGCACCCCTACCCCAGAACCCTCACCATAGGCAGCTGCCTACCCGCACACTGGATGGCCCGAGACAGTGCACCACCAGCACCACCAGCAGAATGGCATGTCAGCATGGTAGCGGAGGGGTACTGGTAGTGGAGGGGGCAGTGGCAGCTGCCCAGAGCAGAACATGGCCTAGCCCTGTGTAGGTGGGTGCCGTGCACTGCAACAGACAGACCCTGTCTAACGAACAGTCATGGTATCCCCAGGGAATGCACTGTCTCTGTGGCAACATGGTGGTGCAGTACACACAACCAGTGTGTTCAACAGCAGAATGTCACAGGTTCAAGTCCCAGCTATGGTTCCTGCCAACCCAGCCCCCTACATTTTACCCACTACTAAAACATGGTAATACAGACAAAACCTTTATTGCAGATAATGTAAACATGCCCAAAACGTCTACATTTTACCCTACAGAGCACAGACACCATTAACATGCGCATTACCTAGAGCAGAGTCTCCCAAATGCAATCATGGAGGGCCAAACACCATTCAGGTTCCATGCTGCCTCTAATAAATATGGTTGTGCTGCATTTCTATGCACCACCCCCATGCTATGCAGATGTATCTCATGCATATTCATTAGGGACAGCATGAAAACCCAAACAGTGTTTGGCCCTCCAGGACTGGAGTTGGGAACCTCTACCCTAGAGCAGCGGCCAACAGGGGCAGACACACCCGCACCCACAGGCTCCATTATCCAAAGCCTCCTGGAGAGGCAGGATGTTGGGCCCTGTGTGCATCTCCCAGTACTAGCACTTGCATGCCTTAGGAATGCCACCCTAAACCTGGGAATACGGTACACATCTATCAAAAGGTTGCTATGATTATAGCAATTCCTACGTTAAGCACAATTTGCTGATTGAGCTGCATCATAGCAACCTTTCTGATGTCTGTGGAGTGTGCTTCAGGTCTGGTGTCTGACAGTGTTTACCACCCTGGGGAGTAACCCCCCAACAGTATTACGTACCATAGCCATGCCTGCACTGTGCCCAGGACTGGTGCAGTGGCCAGGGCTGCCAAACACCTCTATAGTTGCACAATACTGGCATAGGTGTGGGAGTGTGTGTCTGTCTACCCAGTGTGTGGTGGCTGCCAACACCTTCCTCAGCCCACACTGCTTGCACTGTTGCCAGTGTCAGCCTGCCAATGTGCATAATGAGGAGCAAGGTACCATGGGTATAGCCTGGACAGGGTGGCCTGCCCAGGATGCATCTGTACAGGGCATAGGGCAATGGCTCGGACATTGTAGTGGCCGGCCACCACCTGCATGGACAGGGTGGCCACAGCATGTCCTGCTGGGAGGTCACTCTCTGCCTGACTGACCAGTGACCACGGCATGGCTGGGCTCCCCCATAGTGCTATATTGTATTTCTCTCAAGTGAAATGTATTGGTTCCCTCTTCTGAAGCCCAATCACTGACATATCTGCTTGGTGGGTGTGCTCACATTCTCTCCAGCAGCATGCACTGTGGATTAGCTAGTAGACTGTCTGTGGTTATATGTGTATGGCTGGAACACCTTGCAGGGTGCAGTGGTTGGTGACTCACTGTGCCTGCTGCTGGAGAAGGTCAGATGGTGGTGGGGGGCAGCTGAGCATTCCCAGGCCTCCTGTCTGTTTGCCATTGCCTTATGGATGTGTACAGCTCTGCATTGGTTGCCCTGTAGGGTGTCCGTTCCCCAGCAGGACTGGGGTTGATGGCCCCCCCTCTACTGCCACCATTGCAGAGAGGTAGAATGTGGATCTGTTGGTAGGAGATCCTGTTCCCCACCCTGAGCCCCAAAGAGTGGGTACATAATCTGCCTATGGGTCCAAACACCCCCTTCACTTACATCATGTGACCATCGTACCCACACAGGATAGGCACTATTCTGGGTGCATCATAGCCCATAAGGGCTAGACCTGATTGATAACTACAGATGGACACTGATGTATCCTAGATGTGTCTGCAAGAACTACCTATTGCACACACTGGCACTGATGGGGACCTGCAACATGGCCTATTCCTGGCATGAAAGGTGCTGCAGACCTGGTGCTGGCCGCCCCAACTCACCCTCAGGGTGAGCATAATACCCACACAATGTAATGGTGTGTAGCTACTCTGTGCCACTAACACATACCGTTGGCACCCCCTACTAGGCTGAGGTGCTGTGGGGGTACACTCGGTCAGTTTCCCCTACCAGGATGATGTGCTGTGGGGTACATACCCCATCCTTTGATCATCTGTAGACTGCTGATTTGCATGTGCTGTGCATCATGGGTACGGGTGGGTTGACCCTATCCTGGTAACCACAGCAGAATGGTTATGTGGTGACCTGCAGTCCTTCTGTAGCCAGCCAGGGGCTTGTTACAAATATAGAGATGTAGCCCACTGGTTACGTCACTGTCTGTAGAGCCAGATGTCATGGGTTTGATCCCTCCGAGGTGTTATTTGGTAGGGCTGTCTGAGGCATTTTCCTTTTTAATTTACATTAGTGCTGCCATCAACAACACCCTCACAGTACTGGAACCATAAGGTGCCTCATAAGGCACGCCATAGGGTGCCCTGTAAAGCGCCTTATAGGGTGCCTTATAAGGTGTCCTATAGGGGACATTATAGGGTGCCTTGGCGGACAATGCACTTTATAATGTGCCCTATGGTGTGCCTTATTGGGTACCTTATGCGGCACCTTAGGTTACGCCACCGTGAGGGTGTGTTTGCTGGCAGCACTAATTAATATAAAAGTAAAATGCCTCAAAAAGCACTACTTAAACGTAAAGGGTGATGCCTCAGCCAGCCTTACTCATTAGGCATACTGGGGGATCAAACTCATGACACCTATACCATCAGCTGGTGTATTGACCATTGTGCTACACCTCTATTTCTGTGTTTGCATGTCTGCACGCCTACTTAAGATTACCGCACGGTAACGTGCTTAGCAGCTTCTCGCACGATAATGTACGCAGCGCATGTTATTGCGCGATAATCCATTTTGCTACGTTAAGACCGAAACGCCCACTCCTTTTATGGCAGCCTGCACACTAGCGCCGGGCGCACGTTAAGACAGTTTAGTAAACATACCCCCTAGACTACCTAAACGGAACTCACCTTGAACTACTACTGACAAAGGTGTAAAATTAAATCTGGTTTATCATCAAAGAACGTGCTGCTTTAATTCAATTTTACAATAATAGTTGAATAATTCATTGATGTTACCATCAGTGACTAAGAGAATTCAGTGTACGATGAATCAGCGAGCATGTTTTATAGTGTGTGGGCAGTAAACTGCATGGGGTAACCTCCCCAGACCTGACCTTCTTGCAGTTATATTACTTTATCTGCAGGGGCAACTAGTGATGGTGTTATAAGATTTTCTAACTCACAGCACCACAGATTGTGCATCATAAGCAATGTATTTATTTAATTGATTTAAGAGCTTTTTTCTACTGTGCATCATGTATTATGAACAGTTAACAATATAACATAGACATAAATGACAAACAGAATTAAATCCCATTTTCCAATACAATTAAAATTGCTTTTCTTATTCAATAAAATAGCTAAAACTACAGCTCCTTTTTTCTAATAAATCCACTGAAGTATTAATCAAATGCATCCTCAAAGAAATATGTCTTAAAATTTTTAGAAAAGTCTTTTTTGTCAGAATAGCTATGAAGAACCTAGACAAGATTCTCAAGAGCAGAGATGCATCTCTCCACACAAAGATTCCACGTATCCAAGCCATGGTATTTTCGATAACATCATATGGATGTGAAAGCTGGACAGTAAAAAAGATTAAAAGGAAGAAAATCGTTACCTTTGAATTATAATGCTGGTGAAAAATACTGTGTGTACCATGGACTGCCCGAAGAACAAACCAGTTGGTACTGGAGGAGCTCAAACCCAAGCTTTCTTTATAAGCTCAGATGACAAGACTTCTACTACGAACCCAACAGGCTGCAAGGGGGAGAGAGGCCGTGGAGCCAGAAGTCCTTCCAAGGCAAGCCGTGCAAAGGAGCAATGAGGTATGAACTTTAACTGGGGCTGGAGGAAGGGCCAGGAGAACCAGCTTGTGGAGGTTTAACAAGATGGGACAGAATACAAACTGCTTTTGTTTTTCATGAACTGCTGTCTGACCTAGTGTGCATGCCACACTAGCACATATGGTGGTAGCTTGGGGATTTCCTCTATCATGTGCCTGAGGGCAAATCCACATCCCTCTAGGGTTTGGCCTCTACAGCAGGGCAAGATTTTTTTTGTCATGCCCCACCTGCCAACTTCATAATCCTGCCCCTCTAGTGCCCATGCCTATCATTGAAACCCCATTTGAAAGAGTGGCCATGGATCTGGTAGGACCCTTGGAGTGAACTACTCAAGGCAACAAGTATATTTTAGTCATCCCGGACTACACTACCTGATACCCGGAGGCCATTGCTCTAAGGAATATGAAGAATTCTACAATCGTGAATGCTCTCTGGGAAGTATTCTCGTGAGTAGGAATACCCAATGAGATCCTCATAGATCAAGGAACACCCTTTGTATCCAAGATGATGAAGCAAGTATGTGCCTTGGTGAAGGTCAAGATGCTGTGAACATCAGTATATCACCTACAGATGAATGGCCTCATTGAGCGATTCAATAAAACTCTGAAACAGATGTTAAAAATGTTTGTGCAGGAGGATGGGAAGAATTAGGACATTCTCCTACCCTATTTGATGTTTGCCATCTGTAAAGTACCTCAGAGTTCCACAGGTTTTCGCCTTTGAGTTGCTCTTCAGAAGATGGCCAAGAGGCATATGAGACGTAGTAAGAGAAACCTGGCAAGAAGAACCCCGTGCCAGGTGAAATTTGGTGAAGTACATTATACAAATGTCTGACTGAAGAAAGCTGGAGAGATGGCCAAACTTAGTCTGGAAAAAGTCCAAGCCGAGCAGGCCAGGGGCTACAGTCGGGCAGCTGTGCTCCGCGCCTTCCAACCAAGAGACAGAGTTTTAGTCTTGCTGCCCTCATCCAAGAGCAAGTTACTCTGTAAATAGCAGGGGCCCTATGAGGTGGAAGAGAAAGTGGGGCCTCTTAACTACAAGATTGCCCAGCCAGATAAATGGAAGAAAGTAAAAAATTACCATATTAACCTATTGAAAAAGTGTACTCTGGTGACAGCTATGTTTGTACAGGAAGATGATTTTTAGCCAAATATTTCAGATCCATTTCAAGTCCCAATTGGAGACCAGCTCTCTGCTGCCCAGAGAAGAAATTTAGAAGGTTTGATATACCGGAACCTAAAGGTGCTCTTCACTAACCCAGGATGAACCCACCTCATTTGTCATGATATCGTTACTGACCTCAGGTGGTTATCCAACAATGAACCTACCAGATTCCAGAGGTCTACTGACAGGCTGTCGTCATGGAGCCAGAAGAGATGCTTAACCTGGGAGTTATAGAAGAGTCTATGAGTGACTAGTCGTCACCCATCGTCTTGGTTCCTAAACCCAACAGAAGCATCAGATTCTGCATTTACTTCCGTAGGGTCAATGCAGCTTCTAAACTGGAAGCTTATCCCATGCCCAGAGTAGATGAGGTACTCAAGCGACGTAGTAGAACACGCTTCATATCAACCTTGGATCTGATCAAGGGATACTGGCAGGTGCCCTTCACTCTAGCTGCCAAGGAGAAAATAGCTTTTTCAGTATCACAAGATCTGTTCCAGCTTGCAATACTGCCCTTTGGATTACACAGGGTGATTGCCACATGTCAATGCCTAGACGACTGCCTACTGAGACCGCACAAGGAGTATGCAGCTGCATACCTTTACAACATCATCATCTACAGCAGAGACTGGACCACCCATCTAAATCAAATACAAGCCATGTTGGCCAGCCTGCAGAAGGCCAGGTTGATGGCCAAGCCCAAGAAATGTTTTCTGGAAGGTCGGGGCATTCAATACCTAGGATATTTAATCGGGAATGAGCAGATATGACTCAACTATGGAAGATGGATGCCATTTCCGAGGTTCCCACCCTGAAACTGAAGAAAGACATTTGTTCCTTCCTTGGACTGATTGACTATCACCACCAGTTTATCCCTAATTTGGCAGAGTAGCAAAGCCGTTAACCAATCTCCTCAGGAAGAGAGCTCCCGAATGGATTAAGTGGTCACTGGATCTGGACCTGGCCTTCCAGTGCCTTAAGAAGGCCATGTGCTCCGAACCCATCCTGATTAGCCTTGATTTCTCTCTACCATTTATTGTGGAAATGGATGCCTCAGAGGAGAGTCTAGGAGCAGTTCTGGCCCAGGAAGTCAGGCGGGAAGAACATCCCATAGCATTCATCAGCAGGGAGCTGCTTCCTCAGGAACAGCATTATGCAATGATCGAGAAGGAAGCCCTGGCTGCCAAGTGGGTGCTTGAGCCCTTTCAATATTACCTGCTCAGCCATCCATTTATGCTAGTGATGACCACCAACCTCTCAAGTGGCTGGTTCAAAATAAGGAATCCAACGGCCATATTTTGCAGTGGATTTTGAGAATTCAACCCTACCAGATTCGAGTCCGTCATAGGACTGGTCGGACTCACCTGAACACGGACTTCCTTTTCCAGGTGGGGCTCCCAGGTGAGAGAGGCGCTCAATGGGACATGGTTGAGCTGAGAAGGATGGTGTGTGATGGGGTCTATAGAATGTTACCTGTCTGTCTCCACAGGGATTATCAACAGTCCCCTTTAAGAGAGTCTGCAGCCCAGAACTCAGGGCTGGGAGGGTATGGCTCACAGGGAGAGGATAAGAACCCAACAGGCTGCATGAAGGAGAGAGGCCTGGGGAGCCAGAAGTCCTTTCAAGGTAAGCTGTGCAAAAGAGTTCTGAGGTCAGAACTTTAACTGGGGCTGGAGGAAGGGCCAGCAGAACTGGTCTGTGGAAGTTTAATAAGCTGGGACAGAAGTTCATTTATTTTATTCTCTTATATGCTGCATTTTACATTGAACAAACTGAAATTACATTGAACAGGGCATTATAACTTGGAGATAACTATTTTACAGGGAACATGGGCTATGGATGGTTAAGTGGCTTGCCCAAGACCACAAGGAGCACCTGTGGGACTAGAAACCCCAGTCTTTCTGGCCCAAGGTTGCTGTCCTCTAGTGGGATTTGAACCCCCAACCTTCTGGCCTGAAGTACCTTGCCCCAACCACTAGGCCACTCCTCCACTCCAGTAAAACTGATTTTTTTTCTCTGAACTTCTGTTTCTTCTGTGTTTTGCTCTGTGGAAGTTTAATAAGCTGGGACAGAATAAAAACTGCTTTTGTTTTTCCTGAATTGCTATCGGGCCGGTGTTTTAAAGAAAACGCCTTCCCATTGCACGCCACACTACCACATAGATAGTTACCAAGCTTAATCCATATTCTGTTTAACTTAAACCAGCTAAAGTTAGACAGGCCTTTTTTTTACCTAACTTTAGCTGGTTTAGCTATTCAGACAGTGGTTAGCTAAAATGCTCTGACCAGTTAGCTAAAATGCTAACTGGGTAGGCTGGATATTCAATGCCTGTGGCTGGATATGACTCCTGCATTGAATATCCGGGTCTATCTTAAAGTGTTGATGGCCAGTCGCTTTGATATGTGCTGGTTACCACCGCTGAATATCATCTCCATAGTATATGCCTACTTATGTTTCCCACCCAGTACATGTCCATTCCCTACCTAGAACATGTCCCTTTTGTAGACGTGTACTTCACTGCATGATAGACTATGCATGTGTAAATTATCTCTCTTTATGAAATAGTAATGAATATACAACACTCAATCTACATATGCATATGCCATTTCTTCACACATACTTGGTAAACAGACGTTATAAAATTGCCTCAGTAAATGGCATGATGCTTTTTTTAAGCACCTGCTGCTGACTATGTAAGAGCTTTTGAATATCGGGAATCACAGTTTTAGACCCTACTAAAAAATCCTATAAATCTTGGCATAACCATATTTCATCAGGTAAAATACTCCATCTAGGGGGAGCACTTGTAGAGAAAACTTTCTTATTCCCATAAGCTGAAGCTCAAATAAGACAAGCATTGTAAGAGAACTTCTTTGGACTGCAAAAGATTATGCATAATATTCAGACAGCATAGTCATGCAAAGAAGTCCCATTATAAATAACTTTTGACTTATGTTTAGGACAGGATTAGAGGCCTTTTCACATCGGAACTGTTTGATTTAGTACTATTCAAATTTACTTTGCCATTTAGTAAATTCTAGTAAAAACTAACTGCCATTGTTTACACGTCCCGTATAATTATTTCTGTGCAGAGGAAAGTATATCTGAGCATCATCAACATTATACAAAGTAATGCAGCCTGGCAATACAAATTAAATCACATAAAGACTGTAGGTATATATTAAAAAGTACTAGTGAAAGTAAAGAGCCACCTGGGACACCATAAGCAAGAAGCCAAGGAGCTGGGCAGTATTCCTTTAGGTCAGAGGCACTCAAATCCAGTCCTGGAGGGCTACAAACCAGTCAGGTTTTTGGGATATCCCTAATGAATATGCATGAGATATATTTGCATGCACTGCCTCCATTGTATTTGAATCTATCTCATGCATATTCATTAGGGATATCCCAAAAACCTGACTGGTTTGCAGCCCTCAAGGACTGGATTGGTAACCAATGTAGTGAGAAGAGAATTGGGGTAATGTGGTCAGTTAGCTTGGCTTTAGATATTATTCTTGCAGTAACATTTTGGGCCATTTGGAGAGTTTTTAGGTTCTTTTTTGTTACTCCTTGAAGTATGCCATTACAATAGTCAAAGTGGGGGGTAATTAAAGCCTGTGTTATAGTTTTAAAGTCATCATTATCTAGTAAAGGCCTCATTTGTTGAATTGAACGAAGCTTGTAATAAATTGTTTTGGTTATTTTCTTGATGTGGGTGTACATTAAAAATAGATAATGTGTTAGACAGCCCTATCAACCAACTCCACTGTGGGTTTGAACCCATGACCTCTGGCTCCACAGGAAGTGAAGTAACCAGTGGACTACAGCTACTAACAAGCCCCTGGCTGGCTGCAGAAGGACTGCATGTCACCACACAAACAGTCTGCTGTGATCACCAGGATAGGGTTAACCTACCCATACCCATGATGCACTGCACATGCAAATCAGCAGTCTACAGATGAACACAAGATGGGATATGCACCCCCACAGCACCTCGGCCTGGTAGGGGGGAACTGACCGTGTGTGTTACTGGCACAGAGTAGCTACACACCGTCACATTGTGCGGGTACCGTGCTCACCCTGAGGGTGAGGTGGGGCGCCCAGCACCAGGTCCACAGCACCTTCCACAGCAGAAATACGCCATGCTGCAGGTCCCCAGCAGTGCTTGTGTGTGAGATAGATAGTTCCTGCAGACACACTTTGGATACATCTCTATTTCTCAGTCAGGTTTAACCCTTATTGACCCATAGGCGGATTATGTACCACCACCCACCCTCTGGGGCTGAGAGTTGGAAACAGGGTCTCCCACCAACAGATCCACATTTTACCTCCCTGCAATGGTAGCAGTAGAGGGGACCATCAACCACAGTCCTGCTGGGGAATAGACACCCTACAGGGCAGTCAATGCAGCTCTGTACACATCTATAAAGCAATAGCAGACAGACATTAGGCCCAGAAATGCTCAGCTGCACCCCACCACTATCTGATATTTTTCTACAGCAAGCCTCCAGCCACTGCACCCTGCAAGGTGTTCCAGCAAGACACATAATAGCTGCAGACAGTCTGCTAGCTAGTCCATAGTGCATGTTCCTGGAGGAGATGCATGCACCCAGAACTGGGATGTCATCATACACACCAAGCAGATAAGTCAATGATTGGGCCACAAAAGGGAACCCATAAATACCACATGAGAGAAATATTATAGAGCACTATGGGGGAACCTAGCCATGCCATGGTCACTGCTCAGTCAGGCCAATACTGGCAACAGTGCTGGCAGTGTGGGCTGTGGAAGGTGTTTGCAGCCACCACACACTGGATAGACAGACACACACTCCCACACCTATGCCAGCAGTGTACAACTATAGAGGTGTTTGGCAGCCCTGGCCACCGCTCCAGTCCTTGGCACAGTGCAGGCAGGGCTATGGTACGCAATACTGTTGGGGTCACTCCCCAGGATGGTAAACACTGTCAGACACAAGAAGTGTAGCACACTCCACAGACATCAGAAAGGTTGCCATGATGCAGCTCAATCAAAAACTTGTACTTCAGAATTGCTATCTGCCAGTAATCATAACAACCTTTTGATAGCTGTGTACCGTACTCCCGGGTTTAGGGTGGCATTGTTAAGGTATGCAAGTGCTAGTATTGGGAGATGCATGCAGGGTCCAATGTCCTGCCTCTCCAAGAGGCATTGGATAATGGAGCCTGTGGGTGCGAGTGTGTCTGCCCCTATTTGCTGCTGCTTTACGGCAGAGGTTCCCAACTCCAGTCCTGGTGTGCCAAACACTGTTTGGGTTTTCATACTGTCCTTCATGAATATGCATGAGATACATCTGCATACCATGGGGGCAGCGCATAGAAATGCAGCACAGGCATCTTTATTAGAGGCAGCATGGAACCTGAATGGTGTTTGGCCCTCCAGGACTGCATTTGGGAGACTCTGCTCTAGGTAATGCGCATGTTTATGGTGTCTGTGCTCTGTAGGGTAAAATGTAGGTGTTTTGGGCATGTCTACATCATCTGCACTACAGATTCTGTCTGTAGTAGCACGTTGTAGTAGTGGGTAAAATATGGGGGCTGGGTTGGCAGGAACTACAGCTGGGACTTGAGCCTGTGACCTCCTGTTCCTGAACACACTGGCTGTGTGCACTGCACCACCATGTTGCCACAGAGACAGTGCATTCCCTGGGGATACCATGACTGTTCATCAGACAGGGCCTGTCGGTTGCAGTGCATGGCACCCACCTACACAGGGCTAGGCCACGGTCTGCTCTGGGCAGCTGCCACTGCCCCCTCCACCACCAGTACCCCTCTGCCACCCTGCTGACATGCCCGTCTGCTGGTGCTGCTGGTGGAGTGCAGTCTCAGGCCATCCATTGTGCGGGTAGGTGGCTGCCTATGGTGCAGGTTCTGGGGTAGGGATGCCTGCATAGCTGTTCACGCTTTCCCCAAGCACCGCCTGCCAATGTTCTGTGCCCTTGGGGTACTGCAGTGCCAAGTCCCACAGTACCTGCTGGGTACTATCCCCTGTGACACTGTGGGAAGCACACTCGTGCCCATGCTTGGCCCTCATCAGTTGCTGTCTGGCTGCTCTACTGTTTCAGCATTCCTAAGGGCCACCTAGGCATCACCCTAGTCCGCACTGTGGCCCAGCTGCAGCACAGCATGTGCCGTCTGCAGCCCTCTGTGTCCCCTTTCCCAGCATCTGTCCAGTTGCCCATTCCGACATGCCCACCCTGCTGTTGTGGAACATGTGCACGCCATAGGAAATCTGTCCAATGGAGAGGGAAACCCTGATCAGCGCTATTTCACTGTGGGATCATTCACCTTGTATGGGGATGGAGCGTAGACCCTTCCAAAATTCATATCCTTTTTTTGGCGCTTTCTTGAGAGAGTTTTTCAATGTTTCCCATTAATATCACTATTTCCCAGCGTGGTTATGTTTTATTTATATTTTGTTGGGGTCATTTTCAGTGTTTATTTGCACTTTTGTTCCGTGCACATGTATCACACTTATCACTTTTTTGTAGGTTTCCCTGATTTTGCTGTACATTGCTGACATAAATGGTTTCTCTTCCCTTTATATCAGCTCTAACGCCAGGGTTTCACTGGCGTTAGTTTTCAGCCTCGGATTTCACAGCGTTAGTTTGCAGAGAGCCTCTCCCCTCCCACTCTCCACCCATTGACCCCTTCTCTCCGCCCCTGGGGAGCCTTCCTCCGCCCTCCGGGAGTCTTTCTCCGCCTTCAGCGCTCGTTTGTGCCACAGCGCGCGTTATCACGCGCTAAGGTACCTTATCGCGCGATAACGTCACAGAGCGCACAATAAGATGGTTTAGTAAACATACCCCTTAGTAATAAAAGAATTTAGATCTTCCCCTAATTTCCATTCTGTATTCATTAAACCTCCAAAGTCTCTCTGGATCGGGTACAATTCTCTCAAAGCTGCCCAGAACCAGAACCTATAAAGGTTAAATTCTGTTCCATCATAATGAGTGTTAGATGTAGTTACTGCGCTTAAACATGCAGCTTGAAAAACTTCATAGGTATTACTCATGCTAACAGTGCCTTGATATCTCCTATGCAAAGGGCATACCCAGATGTTACTTTTCAAAAATCTGTATCCAAGCACGGCCACCTTTGGTTAGAGGCAGCAGAGCTTTGACTGCTGTCTCTAAGGGGTTATGTTTACTAAACCATCTTAATGTGCGCCCGGCGATAGTGTGCAGGCTGCCATAAAAGGAGTGGGCGTTTGAGTCTTAAAGTAGCAAAATGCGCGGTAATCTTAATATCACTATTGCCCAGCATGGTTATGTTTTTTTTATATTTTGTTGGGGTCATTTTCAGTGTTTATTTGCACTTTTGTTCCGTGCACATGTATCACACTTATCACTTTTTTGTAGGTTTCCCTGGTTTTGCTGTACATTGCTGACGGAAATGGTTTCTTTTCCCTTTAAATCAGCTCTAACCAGGGTTTCACTGGCGTTAGTTTTCAACCTCGGATTTCACAGCGTTAGTGTGCAGGGAGCCTCTCCCCTCCCACTCTCCACCCATTGACCCTCTCTCTCCGCACCTGGGGAGCCTTCCTCCTCCCTCTGGGAGCCTTTCTCCGCCTTCAGCACTCGTTTGCACCTTAGCACGTGTTATCGTGCGATAAGGCGCCATTATCGAGCGATAAGGCACCTTATCGTGCGATAACATGGGAGAGCACACAGCAGGATTCATTAAATTTGTTCCATGGAATTTTACAGAATTAGGGGTATGTTTACTAAACCGTCTTAACGTGCGCTCTCCCACGTTATCGCACGATAAGGCGCCTTATCGCGCGATAACGTGGGAGAGCGCACATTAAGACAGTTTAGTAAGCATACCCCTAATTCTGTAAAATTCCATGGAACAAATTTTATGAATCCTGCTGTGTTATGCAATAAGGTTAATAATTTCTGGCCTTCTGAACCTTTCTGTGCCTTTTTCACAACACTTTTATCCTCATATTTTTCCCACACCTTCAAGCCTACATGCATATAGAGAGAATCCCAATGGGGGTCTCCACAACCTTACCATATACACATTCATGCATTGTTCATATGGATTGTATCTAGAGAGCCTTCTTGTGGCCATTGCAACATCTGTGGTTGGTTAGCGAGCGTCCAGCCATAAAGATTGTCACTTCACCGTAAAACATACTAATCACTCCCCTCGCCCATATGGACAACCTGGGCTGGGGTTGATTTAGATTTTTGAGCCACAAAGACCTTACTTTTTCTTAGATCATATGGCAGTTTCTGGCATCTCCTATAGCTGTTAGCTTGATACTCTGCAGCCCTTCTTTCCAATATCTCTAGGTCCTCCTGAGCTAAATTGTCCTCCTCACCAGATAGAACAGTCAGGGTTTGACCCAAAGCCCCAAGTCTGTCTGCTAGAACCTGGAGATCAAATAAAGGCCCTGAAATGGGGGTAAAGTGTTCACAGTAGGATGGGGTCATGGTGGAAGTAGAATTTAATGTAATGGGATCATCAATATATTCTAATTTCATGCACCTCGATACTCTTACCCATTGTTCTGTTTCTTAGGAAGCATCTGCTAGAGCATGTTTAAGTTCTGGGTCCATTTTAATGGGCTTTGCCTCAAAAACATTATAGGGGTTGGGGTCATCAGGTGGCACAACATAGCCTTGCACCACCAAAGGCTTTGTTTGAACAGGCAAAGCAGGATATAATCCTATAGCAGGGGACTTTGAATGCAGAGCAGGTGCAGTCGAGATAGGTGGAGGATTATAAGGTGGGGGAGGTTCCTCAACCTTCTGTAATTTTTGTTTTATCACATTTTCATTGTCTAATTTCAAAATTTCTCCTCCCACACTCCCAGTTTGCTGCCATAAGTCAAAATGTTGTAAATTTGTAATCAAGGCTTTTTCTTTCTTATAAGAACATAAGATATGCCATACTGAGTCAGACCAAGGTCCATCACATGCAGCCTATCTGTGATATCATCCGGTCATTCAAAGTGAATTGCCTGTTATACGCCGATGACATTCTCCTGTACATGCCATTCTCGACAGAGTGCCCTGACCTCTCCCCACTGACCGACTGTTTCAACGCGGTATCAAGCTGGCTACAACCCCAAAATCTCCGAATTCAGCATAAGAAAACTGAGGTCCTTTTCATAACAAGGAATCCAAACTTCATCACACCACCCTGCCTGAAAGTCAAGGAAGCAGAACCTCTTACCAAACCCTCAATAAGATACCATGGAGTCACCCTGGACCAGTGACTAGACATGAAGACACACATAAGTAATATAGCAAGAGCAGTGTATCACAAGATCCGAGCACTCAGTCACCTACGCTCCCTGCTCGAATCGGATGACTTCCGGACAGTTTATCAAGCATTAATCATACCACATTTTGACTACGCAAATGCCATACTCCAGGGTCTCCCTCAATCTACTTTGCACCCATTACAGCTTGCGATGAACTCAGCAGCAAGAGTTCTCCAAGGGACATCCAGGTGGGATCACGTGACACCCATCCTAAAATGGCTCCACTGGCTCTCTATACAAGGCAGGCTCACTTTCAAAACCTTAATACTGACTTTCAAAGTCATAAATGGGCTCTCCCCTGCATCTCTAACGGATCTCATACAGAGCATCCTCTCTAATAGATCCAGAAGATCACAAGCAGTCAATAAACTAATAGTCCCAA
This sequence comes from Ichthyophis bannanicus, assembly GCA_033557465.1. Classification (NCBI taxonomy): domain Eukaryota; kingdom Metazoa; phylum Chordata; class Amphibia; order Gymnophiona; family Ichthyophiidae; genus Ichthyophis; species Ichthyophis bannanicus. Next base: position 1,731,509,296 of record CM066031.1, read on the forward strand.
AAGAAACAACCAAGTGCACCCAGGCAATGGTAAACAGAGCTTTCAAGTTCTGTGCGCCTAGATGCTGGAACAGCCTCCCTCACAGCATCCGGGCAATCACTGATCTAGCCCAGTTTAGGAAGGCTTTAAAACATCACCTCTTCCTCTTGCATTACCCTGATGGCAGCGCTACAAGAGCCTCATCATTGAGCTAACCAGTGCAGCACAAAGAGTTCACCTTAGTCGCTATTGTACAGCTGTAAATAGTGACCCAAGTTCTAGTACCTGTTAATTGTAAACGCAGATCAACCAATTTGAAATGTGTATATTTTATGTTATTTATTTATTTAGAAGGATTTAGTATACCACCTTATCGTTAAATCAAGGCGGTGTGGCACATCAATCAAAATCAATAATAAAATCACATGGTATAGAAACCATCCTCACTACCTTATTCAATGACCTAGTCATGGGAATTGATGATCTACACCAAGGCTTCATCCTTATTTTTATGGATATTGCGGCCGCATTTGATTCTGTGAACCACGAGACATTATTACACCACCTCAAAGATAAAGGTTTACAAGGTCTTGCATTAGCATGGTGCAGATCATATTTGAGCGACAGGTCACAACAAGTCAGAGTAGGATCCACTACATCTGACCCATTCGTACTCAAACAAGGAGTCCCCCAAGGTTCTTCCCTTTCATCTCTTATGTTTAATATATATATATGCAATCAATCTGCGACCTGATCCGCTCTTTCAACATCCAGTGCTTAGCATATGCAGATGATATTCTCATGTACTCATCCTTCAAGCTTGACCATCCAGACTTCTCAGCAATAACAAAATGCTTCGATGTAGTTTCCGAATGGCTTCTCTCCCAAAACTTACGCATTAATCACAGCAAGACCGATGTCCTTTTTGTCACTCGAAATCAGAAGTTCATACCACCGCCTTCTCTTCGAGTCAACAACCACGACCTCACAGTCAAACCTACCATCCGGTACTTGGGCATCACCCTTGACCAAAAGCTGGACATGTCACCGCATATCAAAAACATCACCAAATCTATCTACCACAAGATACGGTCACTACGCCACCTTTGACCACTTCTTGACCCCTCTGATTTCCGCTCCATTTTCCAAGCACTGGTAACCCCCCACCTCGACTTTGCCAACATTATCCTCCTTGGACTCCCACAAGTAACATTGAACCCACTTAGGCTAGCCATGAACTCTGTGGCTAGAATACTTACCGGAACTTCTAGATCAGATCACATAACTCCAGTACTGATGAGCCTACACTGGCTGCCTTTACAAGCTAGAATCATATACAAAGCCCTCGTACTAACTTTCAAGGCATCAAAAAATCAGCCCCCCACCCCGCTCTCCGAACTCATTCAACCTATGCCATCCAACAGAAGCAGACGCTCGTCATGTTTGAACAAACTAGAAGTGCCAAAAACAATCACAAAATGTTCAAAAACGACGTCCAATAGAGCCTTCTCACTATTTGTTCCAGGAGCATGGAACTCTCTCCCCCCAGAAATTCGTTCCATCACCAATATCATTTCCTTCAGAAGGGCTATCAAACATCATCTGTTCATAAAATACTATTCCAATCTCTTTCCCCCCAGTCAATCCCAACACAATACACATCTTCACCAAGATTCACGCTTAACACAACCTCAACTAGAAAATTCGTTAGCCTGACACTCCTCCTGTTACCTATCCATTTTTCATATTACAATGCCTAATTTGATGTTGAATCTATTTACATAACAATGTACATAGTTTTCTCCCTGTTCATCCAAGTTTGTATCCCTTGTTTATTGTAAACTCAATGTAACCGATTACATTGCAGTATATTTTGTTCAAATGTAAACCGCACTGATTGAAATAGCGCGGTATATAAGAAATGCAAATAAATAAATACAAATAAAGTGTGGTTTGTAGCATGCAGTGTGAGAACTGAGAAGTGTAGTTTGTGGGGCAGTGCGTTAGATTATATCGGTGAACTATTTACATAATGAGCAATATACATATATACAAAATGGGGTTGTTTGAGAGGCGTGCTAGGATTGAGATATAAATGTTCCATGTAAACTGCACTGATGAGGAATAGCACGGTATATAAGAGAATGTAAATAAATAAATAAAATCAAGCCCAGTATCCTGTTTCCAACAGTGGCCAACCTAGGTCATACGTACCTAGCAGTTTCCCCAAAAGACACAGCTTCCACAATGCTTGTACTGGGTCAAGCATTGATATCCTGGGTCCCTTCTTAATAATGGTTTATGGACCATTCCTCCAGGAACTTGTCCAAACCTTTTTTAAACCCAGCTACACTAACAGCCTTTACTACATCCTTCGGTAACAAATTCCAGAGTTTGATTACACATTGAGTGAAAAAAATATTTTCTTTTATTAGTCTTAAATAGTTTACCCTGTAGCATCATTGCATGTCCCCTAGTCTTTCTATATTCTGATAACTTAAACAATCGAGCTACCTTTATCCGTTTCACTCCGTTCATTAATTTATAGACTTCTATCATATCTCCCCTCAGCCGTCTCTTTTCCAGGTTAAAGAGCCCTAACCTTTTTAGCCTTTCTTCATAGGAGTATCCTTCCATCCCCTTTACCATTTTGGTGGCTCTTCTCAGAACCTTTTCTAATATCGCTATATCCTTTTTAAGATACGGCGACCAGAATTGCACACAATATTCAAGGTGCGGTCTCACCATGGAACGATATAGAGGCATTATAATATCTTTTGTTTTATTTTCCATTCCTTTCCTTGATACCTAGCATTCTATTTGCTCTCTTGGCTGCCACTGCACACTGGGCCGAGGGTTTTAACATGTTATCCACAATGACGCCTAAATCTTTTTCCTGGGTGGTGGTTCCTAATGTGAAACCTTACATCGTGCAATCATAGTTTGGGTTGTTCTTCCCTAGGTGCATAACTTTGCACTTGTCCACATTAAATTTCATCTGCCATTTTGATGCCCAGTCTTCCAATTTATCAAGATCCTCTTGCAATTTTCCACAATCCTCTTGGGTTTTAACAACTTTAAATAATTTTGTGTCATCTGCAAATTTGATAACTTCACTCGTTATTCCCTTTTCCAAGTCATTTATGAATATGTCAAAAAGCAGCGGACCCAGCACAGATCCCTGGGGTACACCACTATTCACCTTTCTCCATTGGGAAAATTGGCCATTTAGCCCTACCCTCTGCTTTCTATCTTTTAACCAGTTCCTGATCCACAACAGTACACTGCCTCCTATCCCATGACTCTTTAGTTTTGTCAAAAGTCTCTCATGAGGGACCTTGTCAAAGGCTTTCTGAAAGTCCAGATACACTATATCAACCAACTCACCTTTGTCCATCTGTTTATTCACACCTTCAAAAAAACATAACAGATTAGTAAGACAAGATCTTCCTTGTCTAAAGCCATGTTGGCTGTCTCCCATTAGGCCATGACATGCTGAGTAATTTTATTCTTTATGATGGTTTCTACATTTTTCCTGGTATTGATGTCAGGCTCACTGGTCTGTAGTTTCCCGGATCACCCCTGGAACCCTTTTTAAAAATTGACGTTACATTGGCGATCCTCCAATCTTCAGGTATTAGAGATGATTTTAATGATAGTTCACAGATTACTAATAGCAGGTCTGCAATCTCATATTTCAGTTCTTTTAACACCCTTGGATGTATACCATCCGGCCCAGGTGATTTGCTACCCTTCAGTTTATCTAATAGTTGTAATACATCTTCCCAATGTATCGATATTTCCTTTAATTCTTCCGCACCTTTAAATACCACTTCAGTCATGGGTAACATCCTTACATCTTACTCAGTAAAGACCGAAGCAAAGAATTCATTCAATCTCTCCGCTATCGCCTTGTCGCCTCTTAGTGCCCCTTTAACCCCTCTATCATCTAATGGACCAACTGACTCTCTCACGGGTTTTTTGCTACGAATGTACTTGAAAAAGTCTTTATTTCACATTTTTGCTTCCGCAGCAAGCTTCTTCTCAAATTCTCCCTTTGCTTGCCTTATCAATGCCTTGCATTTGACTTGCCAGTGCTTGTGCTGTTTCCAGGTTTCGTCGTTTGGCTCTTTTTTCCATTTCCTGAAAGATGCTTTTTTGGCAACAACAGCCTCTCTGACCTCACCTTTAAACCATGCTGGCAGTTTTTTGAACTTTCTTTGTCGCCTTTATTTTATTAAGAAGGGATAAAAGGCACGCTGGGTCGAGGGAGCCCTCCTTTGCCCAGAGGAGGGAAGCATCCTTGCCCATTTATGCCATTTCTTATTATACTGCTCTATAGTTTTCTAAAGCAGGGGGAACTTTGCAATTACTTTTTCAAGTGGTGAAGTCATAGCAAAAAGCATAACATTTAAGCTAAAATGTAACTAAACATAATAATGAAATTAAAAGGAATGATACACATCAGAAGTCTTCTACAGGAATCCTTATGCAACTGTCCACCCGTCCAGCGGGGGTTTTCTTATCATGTCGGGGTCCCCAGATATTGAGGATTTTTGTTTTTACTGTTGCATGACACCTCCATATAAGTTCCAACCCATTCAATTAAATCAAGCAGGACAACCAGTCTGTAATTTCAATACAGCTTTATTATGAACATTGCAAGCAAAAGCAAGTTAGTACTATAGTGTAGCGAGTAAAATGTCTAACACCTTCAAGGTAGTGCTGCTGAGCAGAGGCAATGTCACTCATCTGAGCTTCAGTTACTATCTTCTCAGATCATAATCTGTCTTTTCACACTCTTTATGTAATTTTCCAATAGGCTTATGTGACTAAGTGGTTAGCCAACTTCTTTGCTCTCTTTATTTTCTGCATATTTCATTTCCTTATCTATCCCCTCAGTAATATGCCTAAACCCACGTATTTCATATACACCCACCCAGCATTCATATCAGTACTTATCACTGTGTCTGTATTTTCCACTTCCTCTGACTTACTATTTCTGCTTGCATCTGCACATCTCTTCTTCCATTTTCTGCTGGGACTGGTTCTTCTCTTGCACATCGCATACCGTGGGGTCCTAGCCTCAGTCATAAGGAAATGCTGCAGATTATACTTGTTTTTGCCAAGTTCCTATGTTGTTTTCTTCAAGTGACTTAGGGGTATGTTTACTAAACTGCGTTAGTGCGATTCGCGTTAGGAGCCGCGGTAGAGACAGAAACCCCAAATAAGGACATGGGCGGTACATCATTGCCGAGAACGCGCCGAGAACGCGCGCTACAAGGTGCCATAAATGAACGAGCGCTACAGGGCACGTTACCGCGCGTTAATCTTAAGAAGGCGTGCAGGCATACAATCACAGCAACAGAGCTGTAGCACAATGGTTACAACACTGATTGATAGTACAGGGGTCATGGGCTCAATTCCCCAGTGGGCCTAATGTATAAGGCTGGCTGAGGCAGCACCCTTTACATTTAAGTAGTGATTGTTGAGGCATTTGACATATTTTTTAATTTGTGCTGCCAGCAAACACACCCTCACGGTGGCATAACCTAAGGTGCTGCATAAGGCACCCCATAACGCACTCCATAGGGCACATTATTTTTATTTATTTTATTTAGTGTACACTTGTATCCCGCTACTTCCAGCGATCAGCAGCGGTTTTCTATACATAAGGGTGAGGCTGTACAGGCCAGAATTAGAGCATACAGTATGATTGCAGGGATGGGTAATAGTCACATCAAACGGTTACAGATTTACATTTGATTGCTTGAGAGGAGGCCTTACATATATACATAAATTACATAATTACTGAGTGTACTGTCCCCAAGGCACCCTATAATGAGTGTACTGTCCACCAAGGCACCCTATAATGAGTGTACTGTCCGCCAAGGCACCCTATAATGTCCCCTATAGGACACCTTATAAGGCTGTGAACAAAGCCCTGGCTGGCTGCAGGACTGCACGTCACCACACAAATTGTCTGCTGTGGTTACCAGGATAAGGTTAACCCACCCGTACCCATGATGCACTGCACATGCAAATCAGCAGTCGAGAGATGGGCACAAGATTGGGTATGCACCCCCACAGCACCTCGGCCAGGTAGGGGGAACAAACCGTGTGTGGTACTGCCACAGAGTAGCAACAGACAGTCACATTGTGCGGGTACTGTGCCCACCCTGAGGTTGAGGTGGGGCGCCCAGCACCAGGTCCACAGCACCTTTCATGGCTGAAATACGCCATGCAGCAGGTCTCCATCAGTGTGTTATAGGTAGTTCCGTTAGACACACCTAGGATACATCTGTGCCCTGCTGTATGTCTCGGTCATGGCTAGTCATTATGGGCGGTGATGCACCCAGAATAGTGCATATCCTGTGTTGGTGCCATGGTTACCAGCTGTAGGTGAAGGGGGGGGGTGTATGGACCCATGGGCAGATCATGTACCACCACACAACCCACTCTCTGGGGCTCAGGGTGGGAAACAGGATCACCCAACAATAGATCCACAGTCTACCTCCCTGCAATGGTAGCAGTAGAGGGGACCATCAACCCCAGTCCTGCTGCGGAACAGACAGAGCGGTACACATCCGTAATGCAATAGCAGACAGACAGCAGGCCTGGAAATGCTCAGCTGCCCCCCACCATTATCTGACATTCTCCAGCAGCAAGCCTCCAGCCACTGCACCCTGCAAGGTGCTCCAGCAAGACACACACTAGCTGCAGACAGTCCGCCAGCTAGTCCATAGTACATGGTCCTGGAGAAGATGCATGTACCAGAATGGGGATGTCAGCATACACACCAAGCAGATAAGTCAATGACTGGGCCCAAAAGAAAACCCACACATATCACATGAGAGAAATGCCATATAGCACTATGGGGGAACCTAGCCATGCCATGGTCACTGCACAGTCAGGGTGAGAGTGACCTCCCAGCAGGACATGCTATGGCCACCCTGTCCGTGCAGGTGGTACCGGGCACTACAATGTCCGAGCCATTGCTCTATGCCCTGTGCAGATGCGGCCAGGCCAGGCCACCCTATCCAGGCTATTCCCACAGTACCTTGCTCCTCATTATGCACATTGGCAGGCCAATACTGGCAACAGTGCTAGCAGTGTGGGCTGTGGAGGGTGTTGGCAGCCACCACACACTGGATAGACAGATACACACTCCCCACACCTCTGCCAGCATTGTGCAACTATAGAGGTGTTAGGCAGCCCAGGCCACCACACCAGTCCTGGGCACAGTGCAGGCATGGCTATGGTATGCAATACTGTAGGAGTCACTCCCCAGGTTGGTAAACACTGTCAGACACAAGACCTGTAGCACACTCCACAGACATCAGAAAGGTTGCTATGATGCAGCTCAATCAGAAAATTGTACTTAACCTAGGAATTGCTATCTGCCAGTAATCATAGCAACCTTTTGATAGATGTGTACCATATTCCCCGGATTAGGGTGGCATTACTAAGGTATGCAAGTGCTAGTATTGGGAGATGCACGCAGAGCCCAAAGTCCTACCTCTCCAGGAGGCTTTGGATAATGGGGCCTGTGGGTGCGGGTGTGTCTGCCCCTGTTGGCTGCTGCTTTACGGCAGAGGTTCCCAACTCCAGTCCTGCGGTGCCAAACACTGTTCGGGTTTTCATGCTGTCCCTCATGAATATGCATGAGATACATCTGCATACCATGGGGGTGGCGCATAGAAATGCAGCACAGGCATCTTTATCAGAGGCAGCATGGAACCGGAATGGTGTTTGGCCCTCCAGGACTGTATTTGGGAGACTCTGCTCTAGGTAATGTGCATGTATATGGTGTCCGTGCTCTGTAGGGTAAAATGTGGGTGTCTTGGGCATGTTTACATCATCTGCAATAAAGGTGCTGTCTGTATTAGCACGTTGTAGTAGTGGGTAAAATATGGGGACTGGGTTGGCAGGAACCACAGCTGGGACTTGAACCTGTGACCCTCTGCTTCTGAATACACTGGTTTTGTGCACTGCAAAACCTTGTTGCCACAGAGTCAGTACATTCCTTGGTAATACCATGACTGTTCGTCAGACAGGGCCCGTCTGTTGCAGTACACGGCACCCACCTACACAGGGCTAGGCCACAGTCTGCTCTGGGCAGCTGCCACTGCCCCCTCCACCACCAGTATCCCTCAGCCACCATGCTGACATGCCCTTCTGCTGGTTGAGCTGGTGGTGCGCAGTCTCAGGCCATCCAGTGTGCAGGTAGGCGGCTGCCTATGTTGCGGGTTCTGTGGTAGGGGTGCCTGCATAGACGTCCACGCTCCCCCCCAGCCCCGCCTGCCAATGTTCCGTGCCCTTGGGGGTAGCCGTTGGGTACTATCCCCTGTGACACTTTGGGAAACACACTCGTGCCCATGTTGGTCCTTCAGCAGTTGCTGTCTGGCTGCTCTGCTGTTTCAGCATTCGTATGGGCCACCTAGGCATCACCCTAGTCCGCACTGTGGCCAAGCTGTACCACAGCATGTGCCGCCCGCGGCCCTCTGTATCCCCTTCTCCGGCATCTGTCCAGTTGCTGTTCCGACATGCCTGCCCTGATGTTGCGGGACATGTGCACGCTATAGGAACCCTGTCCGATGGTGGGGAAAACCCTGAGCAGCGCTATTTCACTGTGGGCTCATTCACCTTGTATGGGGACGGAGTATAGACCCTTCCACGATTTATATCTATTCCATGGAGCTTACTCGGGGGGGGGGGAGGGAGGGGTTGATGTTTCTCATTGATACCACTATTGGCCAGCTTGGTTATGGTTTTTTTCCAGTTTGTTGGGGTCATTTTCAGTGTTTATGTGCCCTTTTGGTCTGTGCACATGTGTCACACTTATCACTGTTTTTTGGTTTCCCTGCTTGGGCTGTACATTGCTGACACTGAAATGGTTTCTCTCCCCTGTAATGTGCATTTAACGGCAGGTTTTCATTCGCGTTGGAATTGAGCTCTTCAGATCAGCGCGTTAGTGTGAAGGGAGCCTCTCCCCGCCCACTCTCCGCCCATTGACCCGTTCTCTCCGCCCTCTCTCCACCTTCTGCGGTGTTTTTACCGCACCGCGGGAGTTTACGATCGTTAGCGCATCATAACGCGCGTTATGTAACGTTAACGATCGTAAGCGCATCATAATGCATGTTATGCTGCGCTTACGATCGTTAATGTTACATAACATGCGTTATGTACGATTACCGCAGTTTAGTAAACATACCCCTTAGTCTGTACATTCTCCAATGGACAGGATAGGGATCAAGGTAAAAGGCAAGATTCATTGGTCTCCTCAGTGTCTCTTCACTGCATTGCAAATAACCAAATTCAGTGTTGAACTTAATTCCTCTAAAGCTCTATTTTCAGCCATTGTAATGTTAAAAAGATGTAGTTTACATGTTAATCTGTCTCTGTGGTCTGAAATATATTGGTCGCATGATCTGCCCTTTGAAAACTCACTTAGGCAAACACAATAAATACTAAGAACATCTCGGCCCCAATGTTTCACACTATCTTTAATATGCTAACTCCTTTTGTGATTTTCACTGGCCAGTGATTGATTATGTATACCCGGATCCTCACAAAAGTGATCATGAACATCGTCTTAAGACATTTTAGCAGTCATGAATCTTTAAATTGCAGACTATAACTCCAAGAGGTCTGAACCTTGAATTAGATTGGTGGAGTCTTCTTTCATTGATCATACTACTCATTGACATCTGTCTACAAAGCATGCTGTTTTTTGTCCAATTAGTAGTTTTATTCTTCCATCCAATTGCAAGGCAGTTTCACTTTTGATATCACACGCCATTTGTTGCTAAAACTAGGAGCGATGGACTGCCATGACATAATGTCAGGCTTTATAAACCTTTGCTACAGCGTGAGCATGAAGTCCTATAAATGTCTGAAACAGAGATCATGGTAATATATTTGTAGCTTGAAACACAGTACTGTGACAGGACGAGTCTTCATTGCTTCACTAATTTGCGGTTTTGTGACAGGACAAGTCTTCATTGCTTTGCTAATTTTGCTGTTTCACACTTATGGAGAATTAAGTTAAGTACAAAATTTGTGTTTTCACACTCTTATGTGTTTTGCACATGTTTACTTAGGTCTTTTGACCATATTTAAGATAAAAATGGAATATTTGCACTTTGAGAGGTTGTTTCCTCTCTAACACAAACAGTCTGACATTTCTTTGAGAAATAGCTCTTATATTTGGTACGACCTTGATTAAGGTGCTTTTTTTTTCAGACATTCTGGCTTTGACGTCTCAGATTGCACTTGGATGTCCCATTATTTTTATTTATTACTTATTATTATTTTTTGTTGTTTGGTCCTTTTTTAGCTGTTTTAATTCCTTTGTCTAGTGTCAGCCTTTCCCCCCTCCATCCCTCCTTCCCCTTCCCCTTTCCTTCTCCCTCCCCTTCCCTTTCTCCCCTCCCCCCTATTCCCCTTCCCACTTTAACCCCCCTTCCCCCCTTCTCCCTTCCTCCCCCACCCCTCTCCCCCCACTTCCCCATTTCCCCTCCCCTTCCCCGTTTCCTCTCCCTCCCTTCCTCCTCTTCCCCATTCCCTCTCCCCCCTTTTCCCCCTCTCCCCTGCCCCTCCCCTTCCTCCCCTCCCCTCCCCCTCTCTCTCTCCCCCTCCCATTTGTTTAGTTTTTATGATGGTTTTTATGATGGTTTCTATTGTTTATTTATTTGTTTTTAATATGTTACTATATTTTATTATTTCATTATTATATCACTAATTTATTTTTAACCATTATGTTTTACTTTTTATTATTCATCTTTTTATTATTTTTCACCTTTTATTATTTTATTTAGTGTTTTTTTATACACTTTTAAGTATTTATTGCCTACAATCTACCGATTGTAGTCTCATCCATATGGTTTACTTGTTAAACAAATACACTATCTAAAAGAAGACACAAGATTTTTCTCTTTCTCTTTTTCGTTCTTGGAGGAAGAATAGTATTTTAGTTTTTCATTTTTTACCTTTTATTTGTTTATGAAATATACTTTTCTTATTTCAGATCTATTTTAGTACTATTTATTTATTTATCCAGTGTATACACATTTTTTACATTCCTTTACTGACACGATCCGCTTCAATTCCATAGAGGTCATGTGGAACACAGTACTGTGCTGCACGCCGTCACAACACTGTTTACGTCGCTCCTGTTTTTAAACTCCTTTTATTCTTTTTAAACATTCTTTGTGATCAGTGATTGACATGCCGCCAGCTCATTGGTCCCTCCTCCCTTTCCTTTGACCTTGGTTTGGCACGGTTCTGGAAGGTATTTATACAATGTATCCTCAGAGCGCAAGTGCTGTCAGAAACTGTCGGAGAATCATTTTTCCCAGAATAAGTACTACTGGACTGCTTTCAAGGTTCGTCATTTTTTCTGCACTATATTGGCATTAAGTATGTTTCTATGGGTATTTCATGACTGACCCAATGTACGTCCCTTAGACTAGTTTTTAAGTTGTTTTGCTCGTAATGCTCACATGCCTCTCATTGTTTTGGTGGTCAAGGCATACAGCTTTGCCGTTTACAGAGCCTTGGGCTCCGATTGAATTTGCTTGTATTTTTGGATTGTTTTTAACTGTGAATGGAGGCAGTTTTAGGAGCATCGAGATAGTACTCCCAGTGCTCTACTGAGTTTAAAACAGATTGAGACCCATGTACCCCAGCGCTTTTGTTTGGGGCTCCTTTTCATTAATACACTTTATGAGTTTCCAGCATGTGTACATTTTGGCACCTGATAACATAGATTTTTTTGGCACTATATTAATTATGAACGGCTATTAAAAGATAGATCTACCCCCATCTACCATGTACATTACACTGTATTGATTTGGGTTCTCTTGCATTTGTTCACATTTTTACTTAGATAATTGATTAATACTTGTCTTTCAGGGTTGGACCCTACTGAATTTATTTTAGAGCTACACAATTATAATTTTACACTATGCATTTCATTTTTTACCCGTGCTTTTCCATCTGTATTGAATAGTTATTCTAATTCAGTTTTTTAAATTCCATTGTTTTTTTGCTGCTCCTCTCCATGGTACAATACTGATATAATCATAGGGGTATGCTTACTAAAACCCCGTTAGGTGCGCGCCGCGCTAGTGTGCGGGATGCCATATAAGGAGTGGGCATTTCAGTCTGAAAAAGCAAACCGGGATTAATCATGCGCTAATGTGCGCTGTGCGCTCATGTGCGCCGCGCACATTAGCGCATGAGAAACTTGCACGGGAAGCATAAGTGGCGCGCTGATGTGCACACACAGGAAAAGAGTCACAGTACAATGGTGAAGACACTGACGGTGCAGGGATCATGGGTGCAATCCCCCACTGTGCCCAATAAAGAAGGCTGGCTGAGGCATTACCTGTTAAAGGAAATATTGCAGTCTGAGGCATATTAATTTTATTTTAATTACTGCTACTAGCAAACGCACTCTGAAAGCACTGTAACATAAGGCGCCCCATAAGGTACCCCAGAGGGCACTTTTTAAAGTGCACTGTCCGCCAAGGCACCCTAGAATGTTGCTTATAGGGCGCTTTATAGGGTGCCGTATGAGGTACCGCAAGGTCACAGCACTGTTTTTGATGGCAGCACTGTGCAGTTTAAGGAATGAAAATCATAAGTAGGTGCGCTGATATGCAAGAAGGAGCAGCAGTGTAGCACAATGGTTAAGATATTGACTAATGATGCAGGAGTCATGGGTTCAATCCCCCACTGTGCCTAATGAAGAAGGCTGGCTGAGGCATTACCTGTTATAGGTAATATTGTGTAGGGGGCATTTTATTTTTATTTTAATTAGTGCTGCCAGCAAACACACCCTCAAAGTATTGTAACATAAGGTGCTGCATAAGGCGCTTCATAGGGTACCCCAGAGGGCACATTTTAAAGTGCACTGTCCGCCACGGCACCCTACAATGTTGCTGAAAGGGTGGCCTATAGTAGCACAGTAGCGCACGAGAAACACGCACGGGAAGCATAAGCAGGCACACTGATGTACAAACAGAAGAACAGGGCTGCAGTACAATGGTAAAGACACTGACAGATGGTGCAGGGGTCATGGGTTCAATCCCCCACTGTGCCCAATGCATAAGGCTGGCTGAGACACTACCATTCATGTGTAATATTGCATTATGAGGCTTTTTAATTTTATTTTAATTACTGCTGCTAGCAAACGCACTCTCAAAGCGCTGTAACATAAGGTGCTGCATACGGCATCCCATAAGGTACCCCAGAGGGCACATTTAAAAGTGCACTGTCCGCCACGGCACCCTACAATGTTGCTTAAAGGGTGGCCTATAGGGCGCCATATAGGGTGCCCTATGAGGCACAGCAAGGTCATAGCACTGTTTTTGATGGCAGCACTGTGCATTTAAACGCATGAAATCTTAAGTAGGTGCGCTGACATGCAAGGAGGAACAGCAGTGCAGCACAATGGTTAAGGCACTCACTGATGCTACAGGTGGTCATGAGTTCAATCCCCAGTGTGCCTAATATGTAAGGCTGGCTGAGGCATCAACTTTGACATGTAAGTGTTGTTTCCTGCTGCACTTTATTTGTATTTTATTAATTGCTGCCAGCAAACACACCCTCATGTGCCATAACCTAAGGTGCCGCATAAGGCACCCTATAAGGCACTCCATAGGGCACATTATAAAGTGCACTATCCGCCACGGCACCCTATAATGTCCCCTATAGGGCACCCTATCAGTCGCTCCAAAGGATACTGTATAGTGCACCTTATATGGACGGTAACCATAAGGTGCCCTATAGGGCGCCCTATAAAGCACCCTCTGAGGCACCTTATGGGTACAGTATGCTGAGGGTGTTTTTGCTGGCAGCACTAATGTACATTAAAAATAGATAATGCTTTAGACAGCCCTATCAAATAACCCCACTGTGGGTTTGAACCCATGACCTCTGGCTCCACTGGTAGTGAAGTAACCAGTGGGCTACAGCTGCTAGCAAGCCCCTGTCTGGCTGCAGAAGGACTGCAAGTCACCACACAAACAGTCTGCTGTGGTCACCAGGATAGGGTTAACCCACCCATACCCATGATGCACTGCACATGCAAATCAGCAGTCTACAGATGATCACAAGATGGGGTATGCACCCCCACAGCACCTCGGCCTGGTAGGGGGAACTGACCATGTGTGGTACTGGCACAGAGTAACTACACACCGTCACATTGTGCAGGTACTGCACTCACCCTGAGGGTGAGGTGGGGCGCCCAGCACCAGGTCCACAGCAGAGATAGGCCATGCTGCAGGTCCCCAGCAGTGCTACTGTGTGAGATAGGTAGTTTCTGCAGACACACCTTGGATATATCTGTATGTCTCAGTCAGGTGTAGCCCCTATGGACCCCTAGGTGAATTATGTATCACCACCCTCCTCTTCCTCCAGGGCTGAGGGTGGTAAACAGGGTCTCCCAACAACAGATCCACATTCTACCTCCCTGCAATGGTGGCAGTAGAGGGGACCATCAACCCCAGTCCTGTTGGGGAACAGACACTCTACAGGGCAGTCATTTCAGCTCTGTACACATCCATAACGCAATAGCAGACAGACATTAGGCCTGGATATGCTAAGCTGCACCCCACCACTATCTGATATTCTCCTGCAGCAAGCCTTCAGCCGCTGCACCCTGCAAGCCGCTCCATCAAGACACATACCAGCTGCAGAGAGTCTGCTAGCTAACCCATAGTGCATGTTCCTGGTGGAAATGCTTGCACCCAGAACTAGAATGTCAGCATACACAACAAGCAGATAAGTCAGTGACTGGGCCCCAAAAGGAAACCCATAAATATTTATTTATTTTATTTATTTAGCACACATTTATATACCGCTCTTTCCCAAGTATCAAGTGCGGTTTACAGAGAACAGAAAAAATTTAAGGTACATGGATAATCATGTCCTAGTTGTTTTACAGAGAACAGTTTTAACTTTTTACATTTAACAGTATAATTAAGGACATGCAATCAAAAGACATGCAAACAATGATTTCATCCAATTGTATTGAGTGGATGTAATCAAACTTTTTACATATTTACAACCTTTTTACATAAGAATAACCTTTTAATATCTGAATATCACATGAAAAAAAATGCTATACAGCACTATGGGGTGCCTAGCCATGCTGTGGTCACTGCACAGTCAGGATGAGAGTGATCTCCCAGCAGAACATGCTCTGGCCACCCTGTCTGTGCAGGTGGTGGCCGGGCACTACAATGTCCCAGCCAGTGCCCTATGCCCTGTGCAGATGCATCCTGGCCAGGCCACCCTGTCCGGGCTATACCCATGGTACCTTGCTCCTCATTATGCACATTGGCAGGCCAATACTGGCAACAGTGCTGGCAGTGTGGGCTGTGGAGGGTGTTTGCAGCCACCACACACTGGATAGACAGACACACACTCCCACACCTATGCCAGCATTGTGCTACTATAGAGGAGTTTAGCAGCCCTGGCCACCACACCAGTGCTGGGCACAGTGCAGGCATGGATATGGTACGCAATACTGTTGGAGGTCACTGCCCAGGGTGGTAAACACTGTCAGAGACCAGACCTGAAGCAAACTCCACAGACATCAGAAAGGTTGCTATGATGGAGCTCAATCAGCAAACTGTGCTTAACGTAGGAATTGCTATCTGCCAGTAATCATAGCAAACTTTTGATAGCTGTGTACCGTATTCCCAGGTGTAGGGTAGCATTGCTAAGGTATGCAAGTGCTAGTATTGGGAGATGCACGCAGGGCCCAATGTCCTGCCTCTCCAGGAGGCATTGGCTAATGGAGCCTGTGGGTGTGGGTGTGGGTGTGTCTGCCCCTGTTGGCTGCTGCTTTACGGCAGAGGTTCCCAACTCCAGTCCTGGTGTGCCAAACACTGTTCGGGTTTTCATGCTGTCCCTCATGAATATGCATGAGATACATCTGCATACCATGGGGGTGGTGCATAGATATGCAGCACAGGCATCTTCATTAGAGGCAGCATGGAACCTGAATGGTGTTTGGCCCTCCAGGACTGCATTTGGGAGACTCTGCTCTAGGTAATGCGCCTGTTTATGGTGTCTTTGCTCTGTAGGGTAAAATGTAGGTGTTTTGGGCATGTTTACGTCATCTGCTCTAAACGTTCTGTCTGTATTAGCATGTTGTAGTAGTGGGTAAAATATGGGGACTGGGTTGGCAGGCACCATAGCTGGGGCTTGAACCTGTGACCTTCTGTCTCCAAACACACTGGTTGTGTGCACTGCACCACCATGTTGCCACAGAGGCTGTGCATTCCCTGGTGATACCATGACTGTTTGTCCAGCAGGGCCTGTCTGTTGCAGTGCATGGCACCCACCTACACAGGGCTAGGCCATGGTCTGCTCTGGGCAGCTGCCACTGCCCCCCTCCACCACTAGTACCCCTCTGCCACCATGCTGACATGCCATTCTGCTGGTGGTGCTGGTGGTGTGCAGTCTCAAGCCATCCAGTATGCAGGTAGGCGGCTGCCTATGGTGCGTGTTCTGGGGTAGGGGTGCCTGCATAGGCGTCCACGCTTCCCCCCAACACCGCCTGCCAATGTTCTGTGCCCTTGGGGGTACCTGCTGGGTACTATCCCCTGTGACACTGTGATAAACACTCTCGTGCCCATGTTGGGCCCTCATCAGTTGCTGTCTGGCTGCTGTTCAGTTTCAGCATTCCTAAGTGCCACCTAGGCATCTGCCTAGTCCTCACTGTGCCCCAGCTGCACCACAGCATGTGCCGCCTGCAGCCCTCTGTATCCCCTTTCCCAGCATCTGTCCAGTTGCCCATTCCGACATGCCCGCCCTGCTGTTGTGGAACATGTGCATGCCATAGGTAACCTGTCCAATGGAGAGGGAAACCCTGATCAGTGCTATTTCACTGTGGGATCATTCACCTTGTATGGGGACGGAGCGTAGACCCTTCCAAAATTCATATTTATTTTTTGGGGCTTTCTTGGTAGTGTTTTTTGATGTTTCCCATTACTATCACTATTGCCCAGCTTGATTATGATTTTTTTTTATTTTGTTGGGGTCATTTTCAATGTTTATTTGCACTTTTGTTCCGTGCACATGTGTCACACTTATCACTTTTTTGTAGGTTTCCCTGGTTTTGCTGTACATTGCTGACAGAAATGGTTTCTTTTCCCTTTAAATCAGCTCTAACGCAAGGTTTTCACTTGCGTTAGTTTTGGCCTCGGATTTCACATCGTTAGTGTGCGGGGAGCCTCTCCCCTCCCACTCTCCACCCATTGACCCCTTCTCTCCGCCCCTGGGGAGCCTTCCTCCGCCCTCCGGGAGCCGTTCCACGCCTTCAGCCCTCATTTGCGCCGCTGCGCACGTGAGCGTGCACTAAAGCACATTTTTGCCCCGTAAAGCGTCATTAGCGCGCGCTAAGGTAGCTTAGCGCGTGCTAATTGCACAGTTCGCACGTTAAGAAGGTTTAGTAAACATACCCCTTAGTGTGTTTGTACTGAATGCCATCTCAGTAGGTGGCAGTAATTGCATCATGGTAATTGCAGCAAATGACTTAGCACAGGGGTGGCACTGGATGCGCACTAACTGCATGGGGATAATCCATGTATGCCCCTATTTGTTAGTGTGGATATGGTGTCTCCCCCACCTAGGTTTTGGGGCTGACATGTGGTAGACTACCATCTTTTAGTACACTCCAAAGTAAAGAATCGCTTTGCTCAGCACAGGAAAGACAGTGCTAATGAAAACAGCAGCAGCAGCAGCAGGTAGATTTCTGCCATTCCTCAGATACAAAGGAAGTACAGGTTAATCTGAAAACTCTTGTGGCAACTACAAGAGGAAGCCACCTCATTGATGTGCCCTTAATAGGATATGCTGATACCTGGGCTTAGGAGACAGGTCTGATGAAGTGTTGGGTTCTGTGTGTAGTATAAATGAAAAAACAAGACCTAATCAAAATGCAAATTGTATGCATTCATAATCTATATACTGGCCTTCTCAGAATCCAAGACATTTGCATGATATAAAAGGATGCATGGTATGGTCAAGGTATTTAATAACATCACTTCTATTAAAATCATTAGATTCATGATAAACCTCATTTTTGAGAACCTTTATCCACCGAAATTCATAATGTAGAACTGTAAAACTTTTTAGCTTGCTACCTTTCCATGCATGCTTTCTTTGTGTCTAGATGCAATTTATAAGGCACAGTCATTGCACTATGCTCAAAATGTAATGTCAGTGCAGTTTAAGGAAATGAGCCAACCATTCTTGCCCACTAGGGATGTGCATTGTTTTTGGACAAATGAGGACATTTTCAGTTCATATATCTTTGAACAAATGAAATTATTGAGGGGGCGGAATGAACTAAATCCTCAATCATTCCATTTACTTTTGTCAGCCAAGTGGCTGAGGGAGGAAGGAGAAGGACAAAATAATCAAAGTCACTTTGGTAAAGGGAGAAAGCAGAAGCACAAGACACTTGTTGAACGTCTCCTACTCACCTACAAATATATTCATTCTGCAGCAACTCATTACCTCTCATCCCTTATCTCTCCCTACACCCTTTCTCGGCAACTCCACTCATCAACAAATCACTTTTATCTATTCCCTTTTCTTCCACTGCCAACTCCAAACTCTGTTCATTCAAAGTTATCAAGTTACCCAGTTCCAGAAGTGAGATTTTTAACCAGTTCTGGTTTTAAATTTGCCTTGTAATGCAGTGTGGTATTTGTAGTCCTTGATTTTACCCATTGGAATCAACACTACAGGTCCTATAATGCATCAAGATGAGACTATCAGACATCCAGGAATGTCTTAAAATCTCATTCCTGGAACTGGGTAACTTGGCAACTCTGTTCATTCCACCTTGCTGCACCATATGCCTGGACTACAGAGTTAGTACGTCAGGTTCCATTTTGCCTCTTGAGAACCCTGGCTTTAGTGGTTTGGGAGAGGAGGCCAAGTTGAAGAAGGAAAGCTCTGAGGGTAGGGGATGGAGCTAACCGGTGTAATTGGCAAGCTCTAAACTTTTGTGGAAGAGGTCACTGCTAGGGAAGGAGCTGCCTATGGCAGTGCATCCACCGTTATACTGCCCGATCGTGCCTGAGCTGGGCCCGATGAGAGGAGAGAGGAGAAGCAATTCACAGTTGCAGCCATAGGGAGATGAGCGATCTTGACTTGGTGAAACTTGCCTGTCTGAGGCCTGCAGTGGAATTTTCCTGAGAACCTTTATCTTTTTTTTTTTTTAAAATATGGCGATTGTAGCTCACACTGGGGGGGGGGGAGGGGAAATGCGATACTGAAACCACGGCATTTGACGTTTGTTGTTGGCTTTTTTTTTTTAAGAGAGTTCTTTTGAAAAGAAGGGGAAAATTGTGGCAGTTCTGGCACAGTAAACGAAAAACGGATTTTGCAGTGGCAAGCAGTCAGGAAGACACACACACACTTGCATGCTCAGAGAAGTCCAAAGACTTCTCTGAGCTAGAGGAGAGCCCAGCAACTCAGCTTAGTAGGCACTTCACCAGCAGAGTGTGTCTACATCCCCCTGCTTGCTCTGGAAAAAGGGGTGTACCAGAGAGACAACTGTGATGCACACGAGGAAAAAGTAGGCATGTCATCAAGCATTACTTGCTGCATGAGCAGCACTTATGAGCTACCATTTGCTCCCTTAGCTTGATCTGCCAGTCACTGATAGGTGCTACAACACTTTGTTGACTCAGGCCATACTACATTGGTAAGTGGCAGAGACCAACATCAGTCTATTGCAACTGAGCTCTCTGCAGTCTTCTGTGATATCGTACCCTGAAGAGCCCATCAAGACCATGACCATAGACTTTTGCATTTGCCATACTGAGTCAGGTCAAGAGTCCATCAAGCTCAGTATCCTGTTTCTAACAGTGACCAGTGCAAGTCATAAGTACCTGACTGGATCCCAAAAGGTAGACAGTCCTCTTTAACAATGGTTTAAGGAATGTTTTCTTGGACACGCAAGTTTGCAGGTTGCCATCATTTCCATTTCTGCCCACCAACCAGAATGCCCAATGAACGTAGATTCTCAAAGGCTGGGGCTATTATAAGATAGCTCCAGACTTAATAGAAAAGGTGTCATTCCTAAAGATAAACCTCTCCCTATTTGGTTTCCCTCAATCTCTATGCAATTAGAGATAGACGGAGTGCACAGGTCTGCTAAAATAAATGCAAAAACATTAATCCTATGTGACGCAATGCCCTCTCTAACAGAGAACGCAATCTCTCCACCAATGTGTTCTACTCTGTCATTATGATATAGTTTATACCCATGTATCAAAATGTCCCATTGATTGTCCTCCTTCCACCAGGTCTCTGAGATGCCAATCATATCTAACCTTTCATTTAGTGCTCTCCTATTTTATTTTTTAGACTTCTAGCATTTGTATACAGGCATTTTAGAGGTGTATTTTATTCTTATTAATCTGGTTATTTTATTTATTTATTTATTTGATTTATTTGGTTTTATACCGCATATTCAAGATCATCACGGTTTACAAGGTAACAACATAGTACATGGAACAGTATATTTAACATATTACATTTAACATATTATTACATTTAACATATTAAATGTGAACATGTTAACAAGCTATATATACAGTTAACTATTTACATTGGTAGATCAATGATCATTCCTTGTAGATTATAATACTGGGAACTATTTACAGGCTGATAGGGTTATGACTATAATATTGGTACACATCCTGATCAGTTTAATTTGGAATCTTTCGGTTCTGTTCGGAAAGACTTCTTTGTCGGAACCTCTCGGGTGGCCCTAACTTCCCTCTTTCGCTAGTATCCCTCTGAACCATGTGCTCCTGGGCCACTGTCAGCTTTCCCTTACTATCTAGTTCAAAAGCTGCTCTATCTCCTTTTCAAAGGTTAATGTCAGTAGCCTGGTACCATCCCGGTTAAGGTAGATCCCATCCCTTCAGAAGCGCCCATCTCTTCCCTAGAATGTTGGCCAGTTCCTAACAAATCCAAAACCTTCTTCTTTACACCATCGTCTCATCCACGCATTGAGACTTTGGAGCTCTGCCCATGGGGACTAGGATAAACTCGGCCCGATTTTCATCTGGGCAGGGCTAAGCACCATAGCCTCTTAGCACTGTCTGCCAAGACTAAGCGGGTATCAGTGATTTTCGATGCTGCCCGTGTAGCCCCAGCGCCTTAAAGATAGGTGAAGGATGTGAGAGAGCTAAGCGGGTAGCATCGAAAATCTCTGCTACCTGCTTAGTGCCATTCCCCACCTCTGTTCCACCCCAGAATGCCCCGATGCTAAGTGGATAGCAACTGGGCACATTAGGGATTTAACCGGGATTTTCCAAAGACACTACCCATGTAGGTGCCTTCAGAACATCCCAGTTAAGGCATTTACACAGGTAACATGAGCTGTTACCCGTGTAACTGCCTTCGAAAATTGAGCCCATTGTATCTAGGGGAATGGAGTGGAGGAGTGGTCTAGTGGTTGGGGCAAGGTACTTCGGGCCAGAAGGTTGGGGGTTCAAATCCCACTAGAGGACAGCAACCTTGGGCCAGAAGGACTGTGGTTTCTAGTCCCACAGGTGCTCCTTGTGGTCTTGGGCAAGCCACTTAACCCTCCATAGCCCATGTTCTCTGTGTGCTGTGCTTTCCTGTCTAATCAATGTGTTTATACCTCAAAAAGAATTTCCTGTCATGATTTGACAATTTCCAATCTGTAATCAAACCGCTGCTGATTGCTGGAAGTAGCAGTATACAAATGTATACTAAATAAAATGAATGGTAAAGACACAGGAGACTAGGGAGATCAGGATCCAAAAGCAGATTCAAAGTGAGTTTTTAGCCTGTACAGAGACATGTAAGAGATAGTCCCTGCTCATAAAAGGTTACTGTCCAGTAAAGATAGACAACACAACAATCAAGACAGGCAGACATATCTAGGGCAATGGTAAGGAAACAAATAGGAGGTAAACAGGAGTCTAAGGGGATCAGAATCCAAAAGCAGGGGCATGGAAGGAGCCTGACGTACCAACTCCAGTGATTTGTTCCAGGCATAAAGAGCAGCAAGGTAGAAAGATCAAAGTCTGAAGTTGGCAATGGATGAGAAGGACACAGATAGAAGGGATCGGTCAGAAGAGCGTAGTTCCCAAGGAGGGATGTAGGGAGAGATAAAAGAGGAAAGACAGTGATGAGCAGCCGAATGAAGGCACTTATAGGTCCGCAGTAGAAGGTTGAACTGGATGTGGATACGGATACAATTAAGTGACTTGAGAAGAGAAGTGACACAAGCATAGTGACACTGTCCAAATTCTTTGGGTTTTTAGTCTGCTACTGGAACCACTAAGCTACTCCTAAGGTCTACAATTATGCAACAGGAAAAGAAAATGGCAGACTGAAGAACCTGGAGGGTTGGGTCAGACATCAGGTGATTTCCTTTTATGTTTCTATGTTTATCCAAAGGATACAGATAAAAAGTAAGGAAAGTGTATTTGTTCTGAGCTATTCTCACTAAGGATTAGATCTTTCCTTCTAAACACCAGCACAGATGGCTGATTTGAAAGTTACACTGCAAATTTTCTCTGGAGAAATATCTTTTAGAGGGGACTTTGTACAATATAAATTTCTTTCTTTCTCTCTTACTTTTGACTGTGTTGTGACTACTTTGTGTGATAAATTCATTGTGTCAGATGTTAATATAGTTTCGTTTTCTTTTCTACTATACACCTGTACACTCAAGACATAGGAAGCAATTTGTTGACAATTTGTGCAAGGAATGTATTTTTTTAAGAAGCTGTAGTTTTATTGAAAGTTAAATTACATAAATAGAAGAAAGCGCATACTTGAAGAAAGGCACTCAGATCAAATTAAGGGATGCGTACCAATAGGGATGGTAATTTTCCAAAGCATTGCCGCAAGTAAAACAATACTTTAGCTATCTAAATGCGTTTTATGGAATCACCTGCACAGTATGCACACAAAGTTATCCTTGTACTGCCTGCTGGTACTTAAGCTTACCTGGTCTGAGAGGATGCATTCCTAGGGTGACGTTGGGGAGGGATTTGCATTTACATGTATGCTTTTGAAAACTCGATGGTATGTGCAAAAATTGAGCAGATGGATTGAGCATATGTATGGGTGTACTTTCATTACGAAACCCCAGAAAAGTCCTCACAAAGAGTGCTATGTATGTAGGGGAACATTTTCAATGCTAAAGTGCGGTCACCTACTAACTTGTTAGTGCTACTAAATATCGCACAGACTGCTAAACAGATCCAGTAAAAACCGGGGCGGCCAGTGTGCAGAGCATGGGTGGTAACAGCCGCTATCCGGTTAGCAGCAATATTTAGCCGCTAATCGAATAGCTTAAGCAGTTAAAGTTAGGACAGGTGAATGGCTGTCCTAATATTAATCACTTAGAACCATCTGGTTGGCGGCTGAATATTGACTCTAATGGGATAGCATCTCCAGTGCTCGGCTAGCCTGGATAGTCAGCCGCAGAAAATGGATATATTTCACCACTGAATATCCAGTCTGAATGAAAGCAGAGGCAGCTGGGTACTTTAATTAGCCTAGTCACTGCCACTGAATATGCCCCCCAAACCTTTTAACCATATGTACAGCTATAAAATTACTTACTGTCAATTCCAACAGAACAGGGGTTCTCAATCCAGGCTTCCCACTGACTTCAACCTAACCAGTCACGTTTTCAGGATAACCATGATGAATGTGCATGGGAGAGATTGCATATAATGGAAGCAATGCAAACCCATCTACAGTAGCTCATGTATATGCATCGTGGTTATCCTGAAAATCTGACTGGCTACGTGTGTCCCAAGGACTGGACTGAACCCCTACAACAGAAGAAAAAAAAATAAAAAATGAGATCTTCAGTGTAAGAGTTTCAATTCATATCTGAATAGTTACCACCATAATTAGCAAAGACTGTCAAATGTTACATGTATATAACGCCCATGTTTTCAGGTTCATATTTGATCCAAAGCATCTTTCAAAAAGCATATTTCATGGAGCACAAGAAGAGAAGGATAAAGATGGGGCAAATGCCAGCCAGATCTCGACATGGCTATTTCAGCATTTGAACAATGCCTGTTTCAGGGGTAACATTCTTTTTCACAGTATGAAAAGTGTCAACCTTGTAGAAAGTCAAAGAACTCTTGTTCACATCAACAGAGGCAAATGAAAATCTTCACCAAACCAGTCTCTTCAGTCTCAGTGTGAGTCAGGAAACATTGATGTGATTTTTAAAGATCATTATGTGGTACCATTCCCACTGTTCTCATAACCCTATTGGCTAAACAGATATACAAGATGTAAGATCAATGTTGTGATTAGTCTATATAGCCTCACCATCAAGCCAATGTAATAAATGAGCTAAACTTAACACTTGTTTATTTCCAATTTAGTGCTGAATTTTTTACACGAAGATTACTTCTTATGGAGCAAGTGTTTAGAACTCCAAGAGGGGGATTTTAGAAAGAACATCCAAGTGAAATTGGAGACTTCCAAGCAGAATGTGCAGAAAAACACCGGGATGTCTATATCTCCAGCTGATTTCAGGAGCGTAGATGTCCTCAATGTGTGCGTGCCCACAGCTAGGCACATAAATGTCCCAATTAGGGATGCTTGGGTCGGCAATGTCTAAGATAAACCCCCATCAGTGTTCATTGACAAATGGTAAAATACAGGGGGTAGCAGTGCAGATCCTTATTCACACCTTCCAGAAATTTGCCTGATATAACAACCACTTTTCAGATGCCTATTCATGCCTGGAGCAGGTATAGCTTTTGATGCAATTCGAGATGTCCAAGGCATTTCTGAGATCAGGTGGGGATGTCAGGTTCATAGGAATGCCCCTGGTACACCTCTCCCATGCCCCTGTTCAGACCTGAATGTCCTCATGCTCAGGACATCCACAGACCTGGCTTCTAAAATGGCTCTGGGGCATCTCTGTGATTTGGGCGTCTGCATGCCAATTTGCAGACTTTCAAATTGCGAATAGCACTTTCAAAATAACCCCCCAAAAGTCTGCAGTATTTGGAAAATAAAATCCTGTGCAAATCTTAATGCAATTAAGAATACAAAATTCATGCTAATGATTTGCATATAGAATTACTTCTGATGCTGCAGACTGCACTATACTGTAGATTAGCATAGTTTTTTCTTCCCTGACAGAGCTGAATCTTCTTCATTTTCAGAGAAGTAAAGTTTTAACTTCCCACTGACTTCAATATAAGTCAATGAGAAGTTAAATAATCAGGGCCCGATTTTGTTCCGGATGCTGATCCCCTCTGTACGTCCGGTCTGAATTGGACGTACAGAGGGGATCGCAATTCTGATCCCGTAGGGCACGTCTAGCCCACAGGATCAGAATCGTGAACAGTCCTGCACGTGCAGGCTGGGACTGCAATTCAGTCCAGCCTGCACATGCAGGACTGTCCCTGGCTAACTCAGTCAAAGCTCCTCAATGGAAAGCCGCGACGCCGGCTGCTGCAAAATAAAGTGAATTCCCCACAGCCCGACCCCCGATCTGGCCTCCTAAGGCCAGGTCGGGCTGCGGGGAATGCCCTCTGGCCCTCCGGCCCCCCTGCCCCATCTGCGCTCCAGCATTTACAAAATGGCACTTCCCTGCACATGTTTCCAGCCCTGGATGTACAGGGCCGATATTAGAATCAGCCCTGTACATCCAGGCCGGGCGACCGCCCAGACTCCGCCCATGAGCCACCTCTTCTCTGCACCGTCTAACTTCCCCGCACAACCGGCGGGAAAGTTAGTCAAGGCTGGCTGAAGGCACGAATAGCGGGGATGGATGTCCTGTTGGGCTGTCCATCCCCGCTATTTGTGGCACAGAATAACCCCCTCAGTCACCAATGGTTGCTCTAGGCAACTGTCCAGTTTACCTAATGCTAGTGCTGACCCTGGTTTCCAGAGCAAGGTCACGAGTGTTCTGGACCTAGAGCATTTCACGCTGTAATAACTTCACAGCAGCCTGGAGGTATTATTTATTATTATTTATATTATTTAACATCTCTTATATACCGCGCTATTAAAATCAGCGCGGTGTACATCGAACAAAATATACTGCAATGTGTACAGGTAACATCGAGTTTACAGAGAACAAGGGAATATAAAACATGGAATAACAGGGATAACTATGTACAATAAACAATATACTATTTATATGCTTTAATTATGTACCATATTTAAACTCGAGTGAATATTGTGAATATTGAACATATAAGGTCATCGCAATGTGTGGGGTCATGAGTTCATTGTTGCTTTTGCTAAGAAGGCTACCCTCAGATCCTGCACGGGAAACTGTAAGGAGTTGCTAGAACTAGTGCTTTTGGCCTCTACTGTATTTGTTCTGTACCATTAAAATCACACTTGGTGGCTTCTGCTATCTGTGTACATATTCACTAAAGACCGGAGATCCCCAAGTTCAGGCTCCTCAAGATGAGATTCCCAATTTTGGGGATTCTCAAACACAAGCTTCCCTGAAATAAGCCCCCCAATTTGCAAGAACACTCTTCTCTCATTTCTGTTCAATGTGTTCTTGAAGACAAGGGAAGTATCAAAGAACGGGAGAAAAACAAATGTAGTCCTGTGATACAGATGTAGAGTTAAGGAGGAGGTAAACATCTACAGTAAACAAAACTATGGAAATACTGCTAAAAAAAAATGGTATAGAACCATGACATGAGTGCTCTACAAGAAATAGGACAACACGGTTTTATAAAGGGAAGATCATGCCAAATGATGTTAACTAAGTTCTTTAATGAGGTGATAAACAATGTTCC
Organism: Ichthyophis bannanicus; assembly: GCA_033557465.1. Classification (NCBI taxonomy): domain Eukaryota; kingdom Metazoa; phylum Chordata; class Amphibia; order Gymnophiona; family Ichthyophiidae; genus Ichthyophis; species Ichthyophis bannanicus. Next base: position 1,731,536,106 of record CM066031.1, read on the forward strand.
CTCTAATTTTCTGTAGGCTGTGTGCGCATAAAATATCAGCTGTGCAGCTTTTGAAGGAAGGTTAAATTTTTGTGCGCCACATAATGACACTCGGAGTTATATAGTGGAGGAGTGGAGGAGTGGCCTAGTGGTTGGGGCAAGGTACTTCAGGCCAGAAGGTCGGGGGTTCAAATCCCACTAGAGGACAGCAACCTTGGGCCGGAAGGACTGGGGTTTCTAGTCCCACAGGTGCTCCTTGTGGTCTTGGGCAAGCCACTTAACCCTCCATAGCCCATGTTCCCTGTAAAATAGTTATCTCCAAGTTATAATGCCCTGTTCAATGTAATTTCAGTCTGTTCAATGTAAACCGCACTGATGCAGAATAGCACGGTATATAAGAGAATGTAAATAAATATACTTTAAAATTTGACTACACTTCAGAATACAGTATGTACACCACATTGATTGCACTAGAAAATATTGTAGAACTTGTGAAAACCATAAATACACAACTTTTAAATTTTAAGACGTCTGTGTTGTTTTCTATCAGAATCAGAACTGTAATTTTTGTGCGCTCTGTTATAAAGTATGTGCGCTCACTCGGCGAGGTGTGTGCGCGCGCACATGCGCACAGCTTAAAGGGAACAGTGGTGATAAAAGGAGTGATTCAAAGAGGTTCAATAGATTCTGACAATTTTGACTTTAGGACAGTGTTTCCCAACCCAGTCCTACGGGGCACACCGGCCAGTCAGGTTTTCGGGATATCCCTAATGACTATGCATGAGATATATATGCATTAGAGATATCCTGCCAACCTGACTGGTTTGTGGCCCTCCAGGGCTGGATTTGGAGACCCCTGCCTTACACCTCTGTCATTTAAGATTGTGAGTGGGCAAGGTGCAGATGTCCTAGACATCGAAAGGGTATATAAAATGTGACACATTCCTCCTTGATTCTCACCACCACCAAAATATTGTCTATTAGACAACTTTTTGGTGGTGGTGAGAATCGAGGAGGAATGTGTCACATTCTATATACCCTTTCGATGTCTAGGACATCTGCACCTTGCCCACTCACAATCTTAAATGACAGAGGTGTAAGGCAGGGGTCTCCAAATCCAGCCCTGGAGGGCCACAAACCAGTCAGGTTGGCAGGATATCTCTAATGCATATATATCTCATGCATAGTCATTAGGGATATCCCGAAAACCTGACTGGCCGGTGTGCCCCGTAGGACTGGGTTGGGAAACACTGCTTTAGGAAGACTGCGTAGACAGGGCCAGCTCAAGGAGATGTGGTACTCTGACCCAATTTTAGCTTTTGCGCCCTCATCTCGGAGTCAGTCATAGAATAAGCCAAACAGAGTCTGGGGCTCATACTACAAAATTGCCCCCCCCCCCCCCCAATAAGAAGGAAGCCATCATTTTAACTTAAAGTCCAGTGCTTAGCCAGTTTTTGGACTTAAAGGGCTCCACTCATTTAGCTCCTGCAGCTCCTCTTCCTTCACAAAACAAGCATTTTCTGAGCTTCCACTGCTGTAGCCATGTTTTGCTTCCCTATACCTGCGCATGTGCAGATGCTGCACCCTACCTTCCAAGCTCCCTTTACTGCTCCAGCAAACTTCGCAGCAACTCTCAAATGCAGCCAACAGGAAGGCAGCATCAGAGCTAGGGTTGCCAACATTTTCACCGAGAAAAACCCGACACCTGTGGCTCGCCATGCTCCACCCATTCTCTGCCCCCAGCCCCACCCCTGCCCTGCCCCCAGCCCCACCCACAAAAATTACCAGGATTCACTCACACCCCCCCTCAGTGCTGGTTCACTCACCCCCCTCCCCTCAGTGCTGGTTCACTCACTCACCCCCCCCCCCCCTGCTGACTCACTCATCCCCCTCCCCTGCTGGTTCACTCACACCACCCCTCCCCTCCCCTCCCTGCTGGTTCACTCACCCACCCCCCTGTCACTCACTCACTCCCTCCCCTGCTGGTTCACTCACACCAACCCCCCTCCCCTGCTGGTTCACTCACACCACCCCCCCCCCACTGTTGGTTCATTCACACCACCCCCCCTCCACTGCTGGTTCACTCACCCACACCCCTGTCACTTACTCACCCCTCCTGCTGGGTCACTCACTCACCCCCTCCCCTGCTGGTTCTCTCACACCAACCCCCCCTCCTGCTGGTTCACTCACACCACCCCTCCCCCTTGCTGGTTCACTCACACCATCAACCCCCCTCCCCTGCTGGTTCACTCACCCCCCCCCCCCCCCTGCTGGTTCACTCACACCACCACCCCCCCCCCTGCCCAAGCCACTGCTTCTGCTTTGTACAGAACAGCGGATGCAATACACTTACTTAGAAAAGTAAAGACAAACTGTGTGAGGAGCCCTCCGGTCATCGCAGCGCCCGAGGAAGTGATGTCATGGGGCGGGCTCCTCACAGGTTGTCTTTCCTTTTCAAATTAACTTTATTGCAGCTAAAGTTAATTTGAAAAGGAAAGACAACCTGTGAGGAGCCCGCCCCCATGACATCACTTCCTCGGGCTCTGCGATGACCGGAGGGCTCCTCACACAGTTTATCTTTAGTTTTCAATGTAAGTGTATTGCAGCCGCTGCTCTGTACAAAGCAGAAGCTGCGGCTGCACTGCTATGGGGAATCGCGTTCGCGTTCGCGCCGCGGACTTCGAGACAAAAGCTGGTTTTTTGCTCTGGCCGCTCCCGATCTTGCGGCCAGAGCAAAAAAACGGCTTTTCAATGGCCGGTTTTACATCCGTGCCGGCAGCCGGCCTGGCCATGGAAAAACCGGCCAGGCCGGCTGAAAACCGGCCGGTTGGCAACCCTAATCAGAGCAGAGCACTAGTGGGCATGCAAACCCAGCTCCAACTGGCCATTGAGCTCTTTTGACTGACAATCTAGATTATAATCCACCCCCAGTCAGTTTCAACCACATACTAAAACTACCATTATAATTATAAGCATCTTTCAACAAGTTATTCAATGTGGGAGTGAAGTCTGGATTCTATAAAGGATTGGGCGATATAAATACTGAACCTGTAACATTACACATTTCCCCCAAAGGGAACTATTGTAGTTGATATGGAAGGGCAGACTAGATAGGCCATGTGGTCTTTTTCTGCCATCATGTTTCTATGTTTCTAAAATGGAGCTAGGATTTTCCTCCTTACAACTCACCACAGATGGAAAACAATCCAAATTGTGGTGTCAGATTAGGAACAGCAAAACACTCTCCTACTGCAGATAGTATGAAATAACACTAAAACCTTCAAAAAGACACTCAGAACCTGAATAGCAAACTTACCATACCAAACTTACCATACCATAACAGTCCTAACTCCCAGAACATAAATTGCAACAACCCTATCTATGAAAGGCAGCACTGTAAATATCACATCAGGATTTAGAACACCAGTGCATCTACTACTGGGCAACTAAAGAGCAGGGCTGCTACAGAATTCCTTACCTCAGCCACACATGCAGAACATACACATACCTTCACCTTATTTGGTGGACTGATCCCCTACAGTGCATCCTGGGATGCATAGTGTGGGGGTCAAGAACCACCATGTTGCAAGACGGTGAAGGGTCAGGCGTGGAGCTCTTGTATTACAGAAATACTTCTCCAATCGAAACTGTGTTCAAAATGGAAAATCATCAATAGCAACAAGACTTTAATCTAAAGAATACCCAGAATGTCTCAGACCAATAGGCACAGAACAGAGGATTATTAGCTACCTCTTTGAGGAGAATGAAAAAGATAAGGATCAGTTTATATGTCTAGCATTTTTAACACAAAGGTGGTGGAATTGTGGTTCATTCAAATATAAAGATTCCCAGAACAGGTCATTGATGCTATAAGTGCACTGTCATAAAGAGGTAGCTAATAATCCTCTGTTCTGTGCCTATTGGTCTGAGACATTCTGGGTATTCTTTAGATTAAAGTCTTGTTGCTATTGATAATTTTCCATTTTGAACACAGTTTCGTTTGGAGCAAGTATTTCTGTAATGCGATTTGATTCAGCTCTGTGAAGGCCAAGTTAGTTTTTTGTATTATTACACAAGTGGAGTTCTTGTAGCCACTAGAGCCACCAATGGTTTTTGTGCAGTTTTTTACAGTGGAACAATCTTTTACATGCAATCAGTATGCCCGCTGCATAATGCTTTAGCACAGTGATTCTGCTTGGCATATTCCTGCACTAGCTAGCTTTCTGCATTGGGAGTAGTGCAGGAAAATATCAAGCCAAACACTGGGCTGGTCTATCAACTGGGAACCCCAAGAAGCCATACTCTGGAGAAATAAAAACAAATGCATTTCCTGTCTCACTATGCAAAATACAAAGATCTCAGAGAAACAAATCCCATTAGTAGTATCAAAATGCAGCTAAAAGCCCTGGCATGTGTAATTTATAAAGTGCATGTTTCAATCAGTCTTTACAGGAGCGATTAAGGGGTTATCACCTTCTATTCCACTTAGTTTATTTCTTACTCCAAGTTACAATCAGATTTAAACAGGGCCTCTGCAGTTAATTGATGGCATTTATATGTGTAGGCTTGAACGTATAAGAGCTTGCACTTACACATGGGAGATGCAGAGTTGGCACCATGGATTTTTCCAACATCTGCGTTTGTAAAATTACTTCCCTGGGTTACATGTATCATCACATGTACATTCACTCCTGCACCTTCCTGCTTGGTATTTTAGAAAAGGCTTTGGGGGTCATCTCCATTATTCATGCCCTTTCCCTGACCTGTCCTCCTTCCCCTCGGGTTATAGGGGGAAGTTAGATGGGAGCGGGAAAGGGGCAGATCGGGGGTGGCATTAGGGCGGGCAGTGGGTGGTCGTCGGCCCTGGATACACAGGGCCAATTCTAATGTCGGCCTTGTACGTCCGGAGCTGGCGACTTGAACAGGGAAGTTATTCCACCTCCGAGGTAGAATAACTTCCCCATTGCAGAGGAAATGGCAGGACCGGGGCTGGGAAGGGCCGGCAGTGGGCAGAGGGCATTCCCCGCAGCCCGACCCTGTCCCTGGGAGGCCAGATTGGGGGTCGGGCTGTGAGGAAAGCACTTCAGGTGCCAACGGCTGGGGATCGCGGCTTTTAAATGGAGCCATGGTGCCATGGCAACCAGATGCCATGGCCTGCGGCTCCATTTAAAAGCCCTGACTGAGCCGGGCAAAGCCTGTATGTGCAGGCCTGGCTGAATTGCAGTCCCGTCCTGTTCATGATTCTGATCCTGTGGGGCTAGACATGCCCCGTGGGATCAGAATCGCGACTCCCTCTGTGCGTCTGGTTCCAACCGGGCACACAGAGGGCCTGTACATCATCCAGGATGGAATGACCCCCTTTATGTTTAGTAGAGCCTTTTCTAAAATATCACCAGAATTCTAAACATTGCCACCAAAATGCCTGTATTCCATGTCTTTCCTAAACTTTTCCTTTTTCTTGAACTCTCTGAAATAGCATTTATTTATTTAACAGTTTTTTTATACTGCTTTATCATTTCCGTCAAAGCAGTTTACATTGTAACTTTTAAACTTGGTAATGTACATTAATATAGTATATGATGGCAGATAAAGACCAGTCTGCCCAGCAAGGAGGTAAGAATAGGTGCATCAAACAGGGACATTGATAACTTGGATTTTCTGAGGCAATAGAGAGCTAAAGGAGTGCAAGTGGGGATTGGGGTCTTTTGGTTCCAAAGCCAGTGCTCTAACTATTAGGATACTCCCTTATTAGAATGTAGCTCATGCCTTTCCAATGGTAGTTAAAAGTGAGGTGCATTGGCATTTCCCTGTTCCCAAAGGGCTTTACAATTCAAGTTTGTACCTGTGGCAATAGAGGGTTAAGTGACATGCCCAAGGTCACAAGGAGCACTAATGGGAACCAAACCCAATTTCTTGAATATAAGGGTGTTGCTTTAATCACTACACTACTTCTCCACTCCATCTTACAAAGGATACATTTACTCAGAAAATTGTCAGTCCATGATAAAGGCAAAATCTAAATAACTTCCAACAATTGCTTCCTAATAGGATAATAGGGGTATGTTTACTAAACCGCGCTACTGTGCGCGGCGCACTTGAGCGTGCGCTAAGGTACCTTAACGCACGCTAATAGTGCTTTTTTGTGCCCCGCACACGTGCGCGCCGCACTAATGGGCCCGCTCATGTGCGCGTCGTGCAAATGAGCGATAGAGGCGTGGAAAGGCTCCCGGAGGGCGGAGGAAGGCTCCCCAGGGGCGGAGAGATGGGGTCAATGGGTGGAGAGTGGGAGGGGAGAGGCTCCTCGCACAGGAGCGGGGCTGAAATTCGATGAAAAAATTACCGCGAGTGAAAACATCGCGGTAGAGCCGATTTAAAGGGAAGAGAAACCATTTCTGTCAGCAATGTACAGCAAAACCAGGGAAACCTACAAAACGTGAGCAGTGTGATACATGTGCACAGAACAAAATAGCAAATAAAAATTGAAAATGACCACAACAAAATTCTAATAAATTATAATCTAGCTGGACAATAGTGATAGTCATGGAAAACATCAAAAATCACTCCCAAGAAAGCCCCAAAAAAGAAATATGAATTTTAGAAGGGTCTACACTCCGTCCCCATACAAGGTGAATGATCCCACAGTGAAATTGTGCAGAGCAGGGTTTATGACTCCTTTGGCCAGGTTTCCTATCTCCAGGGATTGCACTGTCTCTGTGGCCACAGTGTGATGCAGTGAACACAGACAGTGTGTTCAGGAGCCAAAAATCACCAGTTCAAGTCCCAGCTGGGGCTCCTGCAAACCCAAACCCCATATTTTACCCACCACTAAACCATGATAGTAAAGACCAACCTTTTTTGCAGATAACATAAGCATGGTCCAAACACCTCTATTTTACCCTACAGAGCACAGACACCAGAAACATGCGCATTACCTAGACCACAGTCCCCTCAATGCCATCCTGGAGGGCCACATATCATTTAGCTGTGATGCTGTCATCAAAATAAGGCCATGTCAGCATGGTGGCAGAGGGGTACCGTTGTTGGAGGGGGCAGTGGCTGCTGCCCACAGCAGACGGTGCCCTAGCCCCCTTCATGTGGGTGCAGTGCCCTCCAACAGACAGGCCCTGTCTGACAAACAGCCATGGACTCCCCAGGGAATGCACTGCTTTTGTGCTAAGACGGTGGTGCAGCGGACACAGCCAGTGCCTTTAAGACCAGAAGGTCATAGGTTCAAATCCCAGCTGGGGCTCCTGTCAACCCAGTCCCCTTATTTTACCCATGAAGAAAACATGGTAGTAAAGACTGAACCATTATTGCTGAGACCATAAGCATGGGTCAAAAACCTCTATTTTACCCTACACAGCACAAACACCATAGAAATGTGCATTACCTACGGCAGAATCCCCCAAATGCAGTCCTGGAGGGCCAAACACCATTCAGTTTCCATGCTGCCTCTAATAAAGATGCCTGTGCTGCATATCTATGCACCACCCCCATGGTATGCAGATGTATCCATGCATATTCATGAGGGACAGCATGAAAACCCGAACAGTGTTTGGCACACCAGGACTGGAGTTGGGAACCTCTGCCGTAAAGCAGCAGCCAACAGGGCCAGACACACCCACACCCACAGGCCCCATTGGCTAATGCCTCCTGGAGAGGCAGGACATTGGGCCCTGCGTGCATCTCCCAATACTAGCACTTGCATACCTTAGCAATGCCACCCTACACCTGGGTATACGGTACACACCTATCAAATGTTTCCTATGATTACTGGCAGATAGCAAGTCCTACGTTAAGCACAATTTGCTCATTGAGCTCCATCATAACAATCTGTCTGATGTCTGCAGTGTGTGCTTCAGATCTGGTCTCTGACAGTGTTTACCACCCTGGGGAGTGACCCCTAACAGTATTGCGTAGCATATCCATGCCTGTACTGTGCCCAGGACTGGTGTGGTGGGCAGGGCTGCTAAACTCCTCTATAGTAGCACAATGCTGGCATAGGTGTGGGAGTGTGTGTCTGTCTATACAGTGTGTGGTGGCTGCAAACACCTGCCACAGCCCACACTGCCAGTACAGTTGCCAGTATTGGCCTGCCAATGTGCATAATGAGGAGCAAGGTACCATGGGTATAGCCCGGACAGGGTGACCTGGACAGGATGCATCTGCACAGGGCATAGGGCACTGGCTGGGACATTGTAGTGCCCGGCCACCACCTACACAGACAGGGTGAACTCAGTATGTCCTGCTGGGGGATCACTCTCACCCTGACTGTGCAGTGACGACAGCATGACTAGGCACCCCCATAGTACTATATAGTGTTTCTCTCATGTGATATTTATGGGTTTCTCTTTGGGGCCCAGTCACTGATTTATCTGCTTGTTGTGTATGCTGACATCCCAGTTCTGGGTGCATGCATTTCCACTGGGAACATGCACTATGGACTAGCTAGCAGACTGTTTGCAGCTGGTATGTGTCTTGATGGAGTGGCTTGCAGGGTGCAGTGGCTGAAGGCTTGCTGCAGGAGAATATCAGATAGTGGTGGGGTGCAGCTCAGCATATCCAGGACTAATGTCTGTCTGCTATTGTGTTATGGATGTGTACAGAGCTGCATTGACTACCCTGTAAGGTGTCTGTTCCCCAGCAGGACTGGGTTTGATGGTCCCCTCTACTGCCACCATTGCAGGGAGGTAGAATGTGGATCAGTTGATAGGAGATCCTGTTTGCCACCCTCAGCCCTGGAGGAGGGTGGTGGTGGTACATAGCCCACCTAGGAGTCCTTGGGGGCTACACCTGACTGAAACAGACAGAGATATCCAAGGTGTTTCTGCAGAAACTATCTATCTCACACATTAACACTGCTTTGGACCTCCGGCATGGCCTCTTTCAGCTATGGAAGGTGCTGTGGACCTGGTGCTGGGCGCCTCACCGCACCCTCAGGGTGAGCACAGTACCCGCACAATGTGACGGTGTGTAGGTACTCTGTGCCAGTAAAACACACGGTCAGTACCCCCTACCAGGCCGAGGTGCTGTGGGGGTGCATTCCCCATCTTGTGTTTATCTGTGGACAGCTGATTTGCATGTGCAGTGCATCATGGGTACGGGTGGGATAACCCTATCCTGGTGACCACAGCAGACTGTCTGTGTGGTGACATGCACTCCCTCTGCATCCAGCCAGGGGCTTACTAGCAGCTTTAGGGCTGTAGCACAATGGTTACTTCACTGCCTGTGGAGCCTGAGGTCATGGATTCAAACCTACAGTGGGGTTATTTGATGGGGCTGCCCAGAGCATTATCTCTTTTTAATGTACATTATTGCTGCCAGCAAAAACACCCTCATCGTACTGTACCCATAAGGTGCCTCAGAGGGTGCTTTATAGGGTGCCCTATAGGTTACCTTATGGTTACCGTCCATATAAGGTACACTATACGTTTTCCTTTGGAGCAACTTATAGGGTGCCCTATAGGAGACATTTTACGGTGCCGTGGCGGACAGTGCACTTTATAATGTGCCCTATGGAGTGCCTTATAGGGTGCCTTATGCAGCACCTTCAATTACGGCACGTGAGGACCTGTTTGCTGGCAGCAATTAATAAAATACAACTAAAGTGCTACAGAAAAAAATATGTACATTGCAAAGCTGATGCCACAGCCAGCCCTATGTATTAGGCACACTGGGGAGCAAACTCATGACCCCTGTATCAGTAGTCAATGCCTTACCCATTGTGCTACACTGCTGCTCCTCCTTGTATGTCAGCACACCTACTTATGCTGTGCATTCCTTAAACTGCACAGTGCTGCCATCAAAAACATTGCTGTGACCTTGCGGTAACTCATACGGCACCCTATAAAGCGCCCTATCAGCAACATTCTAGGGTGCCTTGGCGGGCAGTGCACTTTAAAATGTGCCTTATGGGTGCCTTATGTTAACACGCTTTGAGAGTGCGTTTGCTAGTAGTAGTAATTAAAATAAAAAATGGAATGCCTCCTAAAGCAAACTTACCCATAATGGGTAATGCCTCAGCCAGCCTTCTTCATTGGGCACAATGGGGGATGGAACCCATGATCCCTGCACCATTGGTCAGGGTCTTAACCATTGTGCTGTGGCTCTGCTCCTGTGCTTGTGCATCAGCGCGCCGCCTTATGCCGCCCAATATTACAATGCCTCCTAAAGCAATAGCCCACCACCTTATGCACATCAGTGCACTGCCTTATGCTGCCCATTATTTAAATGCCTCAGCCAGCCATCTTCATTAGGCACTGTGGGGGATTGAACTGCTGATCCCTGCACCATTGGTAAGTGCCTTGACCATTGTGCTGTGGCTCTGCTTTTCTGTATGCACATCAGCGCGCCACTTATGCCTCCCGCGCAGCTTTCTCATGCGCTAATGTGCGGGGCGCACATGGGCGCCGCGCACCTTAGCGCATATGTCAATCACGGCTTTTCTTTATCAGGATGGAACGCCCACTCCTTATATGGCATCCGCACACTACCGCGGCCCGCACATTAGTGGGGTTTTAGTAAACATGCCCCTTAGTTTTAAAAAGGGTCCCACGGGTGATCCAGGAAACTACAGATCAGTGAACCTGACATCAGTGTGGGGCAAAATGGTAGAAACCATTATAAAAAACACAATTATTGAACATGTAGACAGTCATGGTTTAATGGCAGAAAGCCAACATGTATTTAAACAAGAAAAGTCTTGTCTCACCAATCTATTATATTTTTTTGAAAAACAGGTAGATAACGGTGAGCCAATTGATTATAGTGTATCTTGATTTTCAGAAAGCCTTTGACAAAGTCCATCATGAGAGACTCTTGTGGAAATTAAAAAGCCATAGGCTAAGAAGCAATGTATTATTGTGGATTAGGAACTGGTTGAATCCACCCGACAAACCCAAATCGACCTTCCTTACCAACTTCGACTCCTGGCTCTCCGCCTTCCTCGATCCCTCTTCCCCCACTCTTATTCTCGGCGACTTTAATATTCACATTGATAACCCCTCTGATCCCCACGCTCTAAAGTTCCTTGCCCTCACCTCCTCATTTTGACCTACAACTCTGCTCCACTGCCCCCACCCACATACACGGCCACTGCCTGGACCTGGTGCTCTTCTCTAACTCCTCTCCCTCAAACTTCCACAACTCAATCCTTCCTTCATCTGATCATCACCTCTTAACCTTTAGTCTTCAGCTTCCACTGTCTCAACCTTGTCCTGTCTCCTCCAACCTATTCAGAAATCTTCATAATATTGATCCCTTGACTCTCTCCGCTACCATTTCTCTATCTCTCTGCTCTATTGTGTCCTCCAAGTCCGTCGATGAAGAAGTATCCTCTTATAATGCTGCACTTTCCTCTGCTCTTGATACTCTTGCCCCACCCACCCCTCATCCTGTCAGACGTTCTACCCCCCGGCCCTGACTTTCACCCACAACCCGCTATTTACGCACATGTGCTTGTTCTGCTGAACGCGCCTGGGCAAAATCCCACTCCCCGGAAGACCTTACAAACTTCAAATTTATGCTTGGCTCCTTCCAGTCAGCCATAGCACTTGCCAAACAAGAATACTACATTCATCTGACTAACTCCCTCGCTTCTGATCCTCGCCGCCTCTTTAATACCCTCAATTCTCTCCTTAAGGTGCCCCCGCCCCCGGTCCCCCCTCCCTCTCTGCCAAAACCCTAGCCAAATACTTCCACGACAAAATCCACAAAATCACCCTCCAATTCCCCACTCCCTCATCTACCTCCCCCCTCCCCAATCCTCCTCCCCCATCCATACTTCCCCTGCCACCCTCTCCTCCTTCCCTACGATCTCCGAAGAGGAAACCGCACTCCTCCTCTCCTCCTCCAAACCCACCACCTGTTCCTCTGATCCTATCCCCACCCATCTCCTACATCCCATCTCCCCCACCATTGATCCATCCATCTCTCATATTCTCAACCTTTCACTCTCCACTGCAACTGTTCCAGTCGACTTCAAACATGCTATTGTCATACCTCTCCTCAAGAAACCCTCACTCGATCCCACCTGCCCTTCTATCGACCCATCTCCCTCCTTCCCTTCATTTCCAAACTACTAGAATGAGCAGTCCACTGCCGCTGCCTCAACATCTTCAACTCCCATGACCTCTTGGACCCACTACAATCAGGCTTCCGACCCCTTCACTCCACTGAAACGGCCCTTACAAAAGTCTCCAATGACTTGCTCCTGGCTAAATCTAAGGGACTCTACTCTGCCCTCATCCTTCTCGACCTCTCCGTGGCCTTTGACACTGTTGACCACAATCTTCTCCTTAACACCCTCTCCTCGCTTGACTTCAAGGACTCCATGCTATCCTGGCTCTCCTCCTACCTCTCCCATCGCTCCTTTAGTGTATGCTCTGGGTGATCCTCCTCCTCCTCTACCCTGCTCCATGTTGGTGTTCCACAGGGATCCATCTTAGGCCCCCTCCTTTTCTCCCTTTATACCCAATCCCTTGGCGCACTTATCTCCTCCCATGGCTTTCAGTACCATCTCTATGCTGACGACTCCCAAATCTACCTCTCTACACCTAATATCTCCCCAGCAATCCAGACCAAGATCTCTGCCTGCCTTTCCAACATCGCTGCCTGGATGTCCCATCACCACTTGAAACTGAACATGGCCAAGACTGAACTCCTCATCTTTCCCCCCAACTCCGGCCCTCCTCTTTCCCCTTTCTCAGTCTCAGTGGATGGATCTACGATCCTTCCTGTTCCCTCAGCCCGCAATCTGGGGGTTATATTTGACACACCTCTCTCCTTCTCCACACACATCCAGCTCGTAACTAAGACCTGCCACTTCTTCCTCTTCAACATTAGCAAAATCCACCCCTTCCTTTCTGAACACACTACCAGGACACTTATCCACTCCTTAATTTCCTCTCGCCTAGATTACTGCAACCTGCTCCTTGCTGGTCTCCCCGCAAATCATCTCTTTCCCCTTCAATCTATACAAAATTATGCTGCTCGACTAATATTCCACCAGCCTCACCCTGCCCACATTACTCCTCTTCTCAAGTCACTTCATTGGCTCCCCATCCAATTCCGCATACAGTTCAAACTTCTCATACTGACCTATAAATGCATCCACTTTGCGGCCCCTCAATACCTCTCGTCCCTTATCTCTCCCTACATCCCCTCTCGGGTACTTCGCTCCGCTAACAAACTGCTTCTATTTAGGCCTTTCACTCGCACAGCTAACTCACACCTTCGCTCCTTTCACCTCACTGCACCCTACGGCTGGAACAACCTATCTATGTCTATACGCCAAGCACCATCACTGGCCCTCTTCAAATCCAAGTTGAAAACCCACCTCTTCACTGTTGCCTTCAGATCCTGACCTCCACCCTTATCCTAACCCGATTCCCATCAATCTCCCATGACTGAATTACACAGACCTCATTATGCTTTGCACCGAACTGACTATCGCCTTGTATTGTTGTTTTAGATTGTAAACTCGGATGAGTATTAGATTGTAAGCTCATATGAGCTCGACTCTGAGTCTATAACGCAGTTGCAGAATCAGTGAATTGATCAGGCCTGTTTTTGTTTTGGCCGTGCCCGTGGGCTAGATGTATATGTTCTTGAATTGGGCTCTTAGGGAAGAACAACCCAAACTATGATTATATGATGCAAGGTTCCACATTAGGAACCACCACCTAGGAAAAGGATTTAGGCGTCATCAAGGATAATACATTGAAACTCCCTGCCCAGTGTGTAGCAGCGGCCAAGAAACCAAATGGAATGCTAGGAATCATAAAGAAAGGAATGTAGAATAAAACAAAGGATATTATAATGCCTCTGTATCGCTTCATGGTTCAACCACACCTTGAATATTGTGTGCAATTCTGGTCACCATACCAAAAGAGCGACAAAAATGGTAAAGAAGATGGAAGGATATCCCTAGGAGGAAAGGCTTAAAGACTTAGGGCTCTTCAACTTAGAAAAGAGACAGCTGAGGGGCGATACTGTATGATAGAGGTCTATAAAATAATGAATAGAGTAGAACAGGTAAATGTAGATCATTTGTTCACTCCTTCAAAAAAGTAGAAAGACTAGGGGGCATTCAATAAAGCTACAATGTAGCACATTTAAGACTAATCGGAGAAAATATGTTTTCACCCAGCACATAATCAAATTCTGGAATTCGTTACCATAGGATGTAGTAAAAGCTGTTAGTGTAGCTGGATGTAAAAGAGGTTTGGAAAAGTTCCTGGAGGAAAAGTCCATAAACCATTACTAAAGAGAACCTGGGAAATCTACTGCTTACCCATTGGACAAGCAGCATGGAATCTGGGAACCTGACAAGGATATGTGACCTGGACTGACCACTCTTGGAAACAGGATACTGGGGCTGATGGGCACTTGGTCTGATCCAGTATGGCATATCTTATATTCTTATTTTCTTAGGGTAAATTCCTGAATTTACCTGTCATCAAAGGTGGTAGAAGCCCATATTGCCATGGAATTCAGACATAATTGGGACAGATACAATGCCTGATGCAAAGAACAAGGTTCTAAAGCTGTAACAGAATATTGCAAATAAATGATCTTCACTCTCTCAAGAACAGAAGAAAGAAGAGAGATGATATTGTGAAAACGAGTCATGGAAATACGAAGCACGATTTAGTAACACTAATGACCCATGCTAGCCAGGTAGAAACCAACAGGCTACAATTCCCCAGAAGCCAATGGATTTATGTCTGGAATGGGTTCATGGCTGTGGCAATGAGATACTGTCTAGAAAGACCACAGGCAAATAGGACATTGGATATTTAGGCAATAGCTTCACTGATAGCCTTGAAGGACTACTAAAACGGACTGCTACTGCTGGAAAGAAATCTGCACTTGTAAGTATTTACATCTGGGAAATTCTCTAAATCTTGTAGAAAAGGGAATTCTTTGGCTTAAAGCTGATAAATTTGTGTATTTTAGAATCCAATGTATTTATTAACTCACTCTGGACCTAGTATCAGCAGATAGCTTTTAGTTTAAATTTAAAACTCAGCCAAGAGCTTTTAGTTTAAATTTAAAACTCAGTAAGGGCCTAGTATCAGCAGAGAGCTTTTAATTTAGATCTTATCAGAGTATAGCTTAGCATAGATGGAAGAGCAGGGCAAATATGCTTTGAGCTGAAAGAAGTAATTGCTTCTAGAGATCTTAACAAAGAGGCCATCCAGTTAGGAGGCAAGAAATCTGGGAATTTGTTTTAAATAGGTGTTAAAGCCAAGTGACAGATCAAAGGGGCAATTTGGAAGGTTCCCTCTATCAAACCAAGGGCTGTGTGAATCACCCAGGAAATTGTTAACAGATTACTTTAGAAGCACAAGTCTGGGACCTGTGTAGCAAGCCAGCCTTTACTAAGTGTTCATTCCCTCCCAACCATGCCAGGCATAATCTCAGCTTTATAGGCTCTTAAATCTATTAAAGGGGGAGAGGTGGTCAAATTCACTTTCAGGGTCAGCTGGTTATCCTCACCAGGAATAGATTAATTAATTTCAGGGTCTTAATTAATCTTGGTGAACAAAGTCCCCCAAAATTAATTGGTATAGTTGTATCAGTAAAGTATCCCTAGCAACTTTAAGTAAACAACTTATTTAGATAAACAAAACATTAAAACTAAGATGCAGACAGCAGTCCAACAGCAAGATGGGGGTTATCCAGTCTTTTGCATTAAGTGTACAATTTTCTCCCAGTTGGTGAGGGGTCTTATGTGTGCACTAGGTGCAAGGAGCTCCTTGCCCTCAGGGAATGAGTCCAATCTCTGGAGGAAAGAGTACCAGACTTGGAGGACATAAGGAAACAGAGAGGTACATAGACGAGACCTACAGGGATGTAGTACTGAAGTCCCACCTCCAGTCTGGCAGCATCCCTGTTGCCATGGAGGAGAGAGGCCACGTAAAAGAAGAGCATCAGCTTGGTGTGGCAGGAAGTGATCCTGTAGCTAAGACCTGTCCACCAGGAGATATAAAACCCTCTCGCACTGAGAAGGTTTCTCCAGGGCCATGTGCCTATGAGGGAATGATTAGGATGGCTGTTGTAGTTGATGATTCAATCATTAGGTATGTAGATAGCTGAGTGGCTTATGAACGCGAGGATTACTTGTTAACATGTCTTACTCATGCGAAGGTAGTGGACCTCATGCACCACTTAGACAAGATTGTAGAAAGTGCTGGGGAGGGGTCTGCTATCTTTGTACATGTGGGCACAAATGACATAGGAAAATGTATGAGGAAGGTTCAGGAAGCCAAATTGAGGCTTTTAGGTAGGAAGTTGAAATCAAGAACTTCCAGAGTAGCATTCTCTGAAATGTTTCCCGATATACGTGCAGGACCCAAAAGGCAGACAGAGCTCTGGAGTCTCAATGTGTGGATGAGACGATGGTGCAAAGAAGAACGTTTTGGATTTGTTAGGAACTGGGTGGCATTCTGGGGAAGGGAGGGGCTTTTCTGAAAGGATAGGCTCCACCTTAACTGGGATGGAACCAGGCTGCTGGCATTAACATTTAAAAAAGGAGATAGGGCAGCTTTTAAACTAGATAATAAGGAAAAGCCGAAAGTCGCCCAGGAGCCAATGGTTCAGAAGGATGTATCCTTGAAGGATACTAGCAAAAGAGGGAAGTTAGGGCATCCAGACAGAGAGGTTCCAATAAAGATAAAAGTAATCCAGATGTCCTTAAGTACAGAGCTGAAAGATTCCAAATTACCCCTATCAACTGATAACCAGATTAATATGAATAAAATACAACCTCTAAAAGGCCTGTATGAAAATGCTAGAAGTCTAAAAATTAAGATGGGAGAGTTAGAATATATAGCACTAAATGAACGGTTAGATATGATTGGCAACTCAGAGACCTGGAGGAAGGAGGACAACCAAAGGGACACTGTGATACCTGGATACAAACTATATCACAATGATAGGATAGATCAAATTGCACTCTATGTTAGAGAGGGTATTAAGTCACACAGGATTAAAGTTTTGCAGGAAACAAAATTCACTGTAGAATGTAAAAAGGGGAAGGCGATGGTAGTGGGGGTATACTACCAACCGCAGGGCCAGAAAGAACAGATGGTTGATGAAATGCTGAAAGAAATCAGGGAAGCTAACAAAAGTTACAAAACAGTAATAATGTGTGATTTCAATTATCCTGATATAGACTGGATCAATGTCACAGCAGAACATGCTAGAGAGATAAAGTTACTATCTAAAACAAATGACTGCTTCTTGGAGCAGCTGGTTCATGAACCAACAAAATGGGAATCTATTTGGGACTAGTACTGAGTGGTACATAGGATCTGGTACAAGAGATAAGGATGTTGGGGCCACGATCATAGTATGATTGTGTTTGATGTGATAAATGGAAGAAAGACAGCAAGGAAATCCACAGTACTAACTTATAACTTTCAAATGAGAGACTATGATAAAATGAGGAAAAAAGTTAAGAAAAAACTAAAAGGGGCAGCTGTAAAGGTTCAAGATTTACATCAAGCAAGGGCGTTGTTTAAAAATAATATCTTGGAAGCCAAGAGCAGATGTATTCCATGCTTCAAGAAAAGTGAACAGAAAGCCAAAAAACCACCAGCATGTTTTAAAGGCAAGATCAGAGAGTCAGTTGTTGACAAAAAAAAGCATTTTTTAGGAAATGAAAAAATAGAAACATAACAGCAGAAAAAGATCACATGGCCTATCTAGTCTGCTCTTCCATATCAACTACTACAATAGTCCTCTTTTTTCCTTTAGAGATCTTCTGTGTTTGTCCCTTGCTTTTTTGAATTCAGATACATAATGTACTAGGTTCAGAAAGCTCCGGGTGTCAAGAAGCATCAGCTTCTGCACCACTCCTTAGTGGTTGAGTCCACCCTTAAGAGGATTAGGAAAAACAATAGAAACATAGAAACATGATGGCAGAAAAAGACCACATAGCCTATCTAGTCTGCCCTTCCATATCAACCATTACAACAGTCCCCTTGTTTCCTTTAGAGATCCTCTGTTTTTATCCCATGATTTTTTAAATTCAGATACTGTCCTCATCTCTACCACCTCCACTGGGAGACTATTCCATGCATCTACCACTCTTTCCATAAATAAATATTTCCACATTTTACTCTTGAGTCTATCCCCTTTCATCCTCATCTTATCTCCCCTCATAGCAGAGCTTGCTTTCAATCGAAAGATGCTCTTCTCCTGTGCATTTTCGCCATGGAGGTATTTAAACATCTCAATCATATCACCTCTATCCCATTTTTCCTCTAATGTATACATATTAAGATCTTTAAGTCTGTTCTCATATGTTTTATAATGAAGAGCAATAACCATTTTAGTAGCCACCCTCTGCACCGACTCCAACCTGTTTATATCCTTTTGAAGGTGTGGTCTCCAGAATTGCACACAATACTCCAAATGAGATCTCACCAAAGACTTATACAGAGGCACTATCACCTCCTTTTTTCTGCTGACCATTCCTCTCCCTATACACCCAAGCAACCTTCTAGCTTTCACCGTCACCCTCTCTACCTGATTAGCTACTTTAAGATCATCAGACACAATTATGCCCTGGCCCTGCTGTTCTTTTATGGACAGAAGTACTTCACTGCCTTCACTGTAAGGAAAAGGAGCCAAATGACGAACACGGGAAACCACATCAGCATTGGCAAGTTAGGTGTAAAGTATTATTAAGGCAGGCAAAGAGAGAATTTGAAGAAAAAGCTTGCCATTACATTCATAGCAGAAAACGTGTGAGCCAGTTGGACCATTGGATGATAGCAGGGCAAAAGGGGCACTAAAGGAGGATAAGGCCATAGCAGAAAGAGTGAATGAGCTCTTTGCTTTGGTCTTTACTGAAGAAGATGTAGGGAAGTTACCCATGCCTGAAATGGTATATAAAGGTGATTGGAAATATTGAAAGAAATATCAATAAACTGGGAAGATATATTACAACTATTTGATAAACTGAAGAGTAGCATTTCACCTGGACTGGATAGAATATATCCAAGGGTGTTGAAAGAACTGAAATTTGAGATTGCAGACCTACTATTAGTAATCTGTGAATTATCATTACAATCATCTGTAGTACCAGAAGATTGGAGAATGGCCAATGCAATGCCAGTTTTTAAAAAGGGTCCCAGGGATGATCTGGGAAACTACAGACCATTGAGCCTGATGTCAATCCCAGGCAAATTGGTAGAAACCAATATAAACAACAAAATTGCTTAGATAGTTGGTTTAATGGGAGATAGATGGTTTAATGGGAGAAAACCAACATGGATTTAGCCAAGGAAAGTATTCTCTTAATAATCTGTTCTATTTTTTAAAGGCGTGAATAAACAGGTAGAGAAAGGTGAGCCGGTTGATAGTATATCTGGATTTTTAGAAAGCCTTTGACAAGGTCCCTCATGAGAAACTCTTGGCAAAATTAAAAAGTTATGGGATTGGAGGCAGTGTAGTATTGTGGATCAGGAACTGGTTAAAAGATAGAAAGCAGAGAGCAGGGTTAAATGGCCAATATTTTCTCAACTGAGAAAGATGAATAGTGGAGTATGCCAGGGATCTGTGCTGGGCCTACTGCTTTTTAACATATTCATAATTAACCTAGAAAAATGAATAATGAGTGAGGTGATTAAATTTGCAGGTGACACAAAATTATTCAAAGTTGTTAAACCCCAAGAGGATTGTGGAAAATAATAAAAGAATCTGGAAGACTAGACGTCCAAATAGTAGGTGAAATTAATGTGAACAAGTACAAAGTTATGCACCTAGTTAAAAAAGATGCAAGGTACAACCTTAAAAACCACCACCCAGGAAAAAGATTTAGTCGTCATCGTGGATAAATACTTTGAAACCCTCTGCCCAGTGTGCAGTGCCGGCCAAGAAAGCAAATAGAATGCTAGGAATCATAAGAAAAGGAATGGAGAATAAAACCAAAGATATTATAATGCATCTGTACTATTCCATGGTGCAACCTCACCTTGAATATTGTGTGCATTTCTGGTCATCATATCTTAAAAAGGATATAGCAGAATTAGAAAAAGTACAGAGAAGGGTGACACAGATGATAAAGGGGATAGAAGGATACCTCTATGAGGAGAGGCTTATAAAGTTTTGGCTCTTCAACTTGGAAAAGAGACAGCTGAGGGGGGATATGATAGAGGTCTATAAATTAATGAATGGAGTGGAATGGGCGAACGTAGATCGGTTTTTTACATCATGAAAATGTAGAAAGATTAGTGGATATGCAATGAAGCTACAATGTAACCCATTTAAGACTAATAAGAGAAAATATTTTTTTACTCAACTTGTAATCAAACTCCGGAATTAGTTACCGGAGGATGTAGTAAAAGCTATTAGTGTAGCTGGGTTTAAAAAAGGTTTGGACAAATTCCTGGAGGAAAGGTCCATAAACCATTATTAAAGAGGACTCAGGAAATCCACTTCTTACCCCAGGATGAGCATTGTTGAACCTTTGTGCCTTTTTGGGAACCTGCCAGGCAATGTTCCCTCTAATTTTCTGTAGGCTGTGTGCGCATAAAATATCAGCTGTGCAGCTTTTGAAGGAAGGTTACATTTTTGTGCGCCACATAATGACACTCGGAGTTATATGCTTTAAAATTTGACTACACGTCAGAATACAGTATGTACACCACATTGATTTTACTCATATTAAATGAAAATAGACGATTACTAAATGAAGCGGAAAATTTCTAGCAATTATAATCACAACTTTTAAATTTTAAGACATCTGTGTTTTTTTCTATCAGAATCAGAACCGTAATTTTTGTGCGCTCTGTTGTAAAGTATGTGCGCACGCTCGGTGAGGTGTGTGCGCGCGCACACGCGCACAGCTTAGAGGGAACAGTGCTGCCAGGTACTTGTGACCTGGATTGTCCACTGCTGGAAAGAGGATTGATGGACCTTGGTTTGACTCAGTATGGTATTTCTTATGTTTCAAGGCAACAGAATAATTCATGTTCATAGATGTCTGGTAAGAGATAGGGGGTAGGAGGACCTGAATATGTATTTGATAAACAGATAAGTTACTGCTTTTATCTCTTTGCTCTCAAATTAGTCATTTAAGAGGTCATTCTAGAAGGTTTGGGAGGCTTTTTCCTGTGTAAATAGTGACTTTACAATGTAAATGCCCTACTCAAGTAAATAACTATTTGTATATGTAGATCTTCAGCATGCATAATTACCAAGGTGGTATGTTGTGGGTGTGTTTTAGGAAGGCTGGAAGAGTATATATGAATCTCAGATTTTGTAACAGCAATATGTGCATACTTTATTTTAAAAAACTCATAGATGTCAACATTTTTAACTGCTCATTTGGACCTAGGCTAGGCATGAGGGATTGTGAGAACAATTGTGCTTACCTCTCTGGTGTACAACATCACCTCAAAATTCCAAAAAATAATTTACTTGTTCATCTCTTAATTTGCCCTTCTTGTACATACATTCAAATAAATAACTCCCTGCTCAAAGTAAACAAACAGAAATCAAAACTAAACCCTAGCAGACAAAAAGGAAGGACTCCTCCAACTATTCATATAAATGATATCTTATTTTTTATGTTTGTTTTTTGTCGGAACAGCCATACAAAAGAGGGAGGAACAAAAACCTCCCCCTCGCTGTGACCGCTCCTTTTAATCATTAGAAAGTTATATTAACTGTATTGCACTTAGCTTATCATTTTTCTGGAGCTTGAAAAAACCGCAAAAATCAAGATGAACGACGTGGCCCCGTTTCAGATCAGATAAATTTCTGACCCTGCATCAGGTGAAATAAATCTCGCAGTTGTAGAAGCTTTATCTTTCAAGCAATTAGGAATCCAATGTTTTAAAGAATCGGCGTGTGACGTAAGCGCTAGATGAACATGTGACTAGCTCCAAAAATTCACAGCCATTGGTCATTAGAAGCAACCAATAGAACCCGGGGAAACCCTACAGCCCAGGGAAACCCCCGTTCTTATTGGCCAGAAAACCAAATCTAAATAGCACAAGCAGAATAATCCCTTTAAGACATACTGTGCCACTCCAAAGAGGCGTTAAGGCCCGCTGGGGATACTGTCCCCAGTCTATAGATCCAACGTTGCTCTAATTTCTGAAGTTTGGAAATTCTATCCCCACCCCTCGGATCTAACGGGATACAATCCAAAACTCGCCATAGAAGGTGATCGAAAGCATGTGTCTCACACAAACAATGTTCCACCATAGATGCTGACAAGTTCTTCGTACGAAGACGGGAAGCATGCTCCCCTAACCAGACTTTCACACTTCTAATAGTACGTCCAATGTAATACAAAGAACAAGGGCATTGGATCAAATAGACCACAAATGTTGAGTCACAATCAGTATGCCATCTGGATCGATATGTTTTTGAAGTATGGTCATCCTTCCAAGAGGGGCCCTGTAGGGCCTGTTGGCAATACTGGCACGAACCACAAATATAGTGACCAGGATCCTGATGAAACAAAAGAGGTCGATCTAAAAGTGGTGTTGTATGACCACCATGTCTCTTAAATTAGGACCCTGTTTATAGGCAATCATAAGGCGTTTATGTAAAAAACAGTCGTGTAAATTCAAAATTGGCCAATAATGATGGAGTATTCTTACCACCCGAGACATACCACTCATGTAAAGGAATACCCCCACAATGTCATTCTGAGAAGCAGGCTCCCCAGGTACTTTGGGCATCAAAAGCCATTCTCTGTGGGAAAAACGTGCCCTCTTGTATGCCCGCTTCAGTAAAGAACACGGGTAACAACGATCCAATAGCCAATGGTAAAGGTCCAAAGCATGTCGATTAAATTCCGCCAAAGTAGAACAATTTCAGCGGAGCCTTAAAAATTGGCCATAGGGGAGACCCCCTTTCAATGGAAAAGGGTGATAGCTAGAAAACTTCAGTAATGTGTTACGCTGTACTGGTTTTCTGTATAATGTCGTAACCAAACCTTCAGTAGTTAACTGAATAATTATATCAAGAAATTGTATTTGAGATCTTTCCATTTGTGCCGTGAACTGAATGTTAGACTTATGAGAATTTAACGATCCCACAAAAACCTTCAAATCGGCTTCTGTGGCTGTCCATAAGAAGAATATGTCATCAAAAAAAACGGCGCCAAAACACCACATGGCAAAACAAGGATGATGTATAAACAAAAATATCCTCAAAATGAGACATATAAATGGTAGCAATTGAAGGAGCCACTGTGGCACCCATCGCAATGCCAAACGTTTGTAGAAAAAAATGGTTTTGATACATAAAATAGTTGTTATTCAAGAGTATATTGTTTATACTTCAACAAATGGAGGGGGGTTGACCTGCACAGAGTGGTGGGTACTACCCTAAACAAAGGTATAGAGGGGCGGTTGACCTGCACAGAGCAGCATGTACACCCACTCTGGCCACCTTACAATGCAGAATGGATGGACCATACTGGTCTTTGTCTGCCATCATATACTATGAAGCACATTTCACAATGGGACGTCCAAGGGCAATCTGGGATGTCAAAGCCAGAACATCTGAAAAAAAGCAGGTACATACAAGTTCAGAGAAGATTTTGGAAATGTGGATGTGCCTGACATCCCCAGGATTGCATTTCATAGCCCAGAAGTCTAATAGCACAATTGTTAGAATAGTGTCTTTAGTACCAGGTGGCCAATGTTCAAATCCCAGTGTGGGCCTTTGTGTTCTAACACTAGTCACTAAATTCTCCATCTTCTCTATGCTTTCTGGATGTTTTAAGTTAAAAACAAGGACTTTCCTGATGCTTATTGGTGCCTGGAGCAAGTATAAACATGAATGTGCCTGCAGACATTTCTGAGATCAAACAGGGATGTGTAAGTCTATTGCACCTCTCTGGAAAGCCTCCGCCACACCCCCTTGCCTACTTGGATATTCCTGCACTGGAGATGTCTGTGAACATCATTTGTGGAATGGCTTCGGAGAGTTGTCCATGATTTCGACGCCCATGTGCACATCTTCAGATGTCCCAATCACAACTAATCCTTTTAAAATGATACTCTTGTTACTATGGCTGTTTTTACTGTGCATTCTACATGTATTTCCTAGTGTCCTTATACAAATTTTACAAAAGGCTTCATGTTCAGTGAACCTTTTGTAAAATACATGGGAAATTGTGACTATCCTAATTTGGGCTTTGAATTTCCTACCAAGATGCTCTAAGCAAAATGAGGCTATTAATCACAAAGGCTTTTGCTACTCTCCATCTGGCAACTTCATGGTCAGACACACAAAGTCTCACTCTTACAGAATTGCACAGCAGGGATGTATTAAGCTCCCAGACTCTGCAAGTGTTGGGCAACTCCTTTCTTCCACTGTTTTACTTACCTCTTCCCACGCCTTAGCCAGTCATTGGCAATGAGCTTTTCTTGGCTGTGCAGCCAGTCGCTCTGATCCTCCTTGAAGCATTGTACCAAGGGATAGCGCATATCTGCAATCCACAACAAGGTGCTTTGTAAAAGAGGAAATAGTGCTTGCAGCAACAAACAATTCTAAATGAGGAAAATACGTGGCCTTGGTACAGACTCTGGTGTTCAGAAAAAAAAAATCAAACAAGGTGGTTAAATTGTGCTTGTGTTTACAATGGTATTCTGATCTTCCAAGATATGTCGAGAGATTGATGCTATGAAGATAAGTGAGAAAGTATGAGAAATGCGGAATTGTTTTTGGTTTCAGAAAGAGTTAAGACAACGTCATCCTGTGCTTTCTACTTAATCAGTTCAAACATGAAATCTGTTCTTGCATCTTTACAAAAGACCTCATACTGAAAAGAAACCTGTCTTTGAAAGCAGAGTGATAGACAAAGCCATTCTGAGCATTTCATTTGGTTCTTGTTGCTAAGGAAACCTCAGAATCCTTATTTCAATACTCTAGCTATGAAAATCAAACTAAACAGTGACATCTGGTTAAAAAAAAGAAAAGGTAGTTACTCACCTGTAGCAGGTGTTCTCTGTGGACAGCAGGAATAAGTCTTCATATAGGGGTGATGTCACTGATGGAGCCCCGCGCAGAAACACTCCCCAGTTTCTATTGGAAGCTTTTGGGAGGCTCCACCATGCCTGCATGCCTGACTTCTCGCCAGCCGAGTTGCTATCTTCTCCAGTATAATGTAACCCGATGATTTAATATATATTTTTTTAAAAAACCTCACCTGGGGATCCAAGGGCTGCTCCATGGCTGTGAGAAACAGCCAAGTGTTTTTGTTTTTTTTTTTGTTCCTGCAACTGTTGGGAAGGCAGAGAAGGACAGCACAGAGAATTGCTTTCTGGACTATTTGCTGACATCAGCAGATGTGGAAATGCTCTTAAAAGGGATTTTAGAATGTTAGAGATGGGGAAAGAAAGAGACAGTTGGAGTCGGTGTGTGTAAGAGAGGGGATGTATGAGAGAGTATTTGCTGACATCAGCAGATGTGGGAATGCTCTTAGAAGGGATTTTAGAATGTTAGTGATGGAGAAAGGAGACAGTTGGAGTTGGTGTGTGTACGAGAGGTTTGTATGAGAGAGTATTTGCTGACATCATCAGATGTGGGAATGCTCTTAAAAGGGATTTTAGAATGTTAGTGATGGGGAAAAAAGAAGGCAGTTGGAATCCGTGTGTGTAAGAGAGGGGATGTATGAGAGAGTATTTGCTGACAGGGTCATGGTTTGAATGGATTTGCTTGAGTGTGAATATGGGACTGATTAGTTTGAGTAACTGAGTAAGGATGAAGGAGGCTGTAAATGAAAAAGACTGTGGGAAGCTGGGCTGAGTTTTTGAACGTGAGGAGAGAAGATATGTCCGGGAAGCTGGTTTGAAGGTAAGGACAGGTTAAGTGGAAAGAAGGGAAGGAAGGAAAGTGGTGTAAGAGAAAGGAAGAGATGCTGGATTTCCTTAGATTAGGGGATTTAAGTAGGAAGGAGGAAGCCAGAGCTGCTAACGTGAAAAGACAGGTGAAATTTCCCTTTGAAGGGGAAAATAAAGTAGATTTAGTAAAATCCTATAGAGTTTGCATAGAGTTTAGGAAGGAAAAAAAAGTAAGAGGATTATAAATATAGAACACCAGATAAATGTTGAATGGTCGAGAAGGGAGTGAAAACGAGTGTCTTTCTCAGTATTGTGAGAAAGAAGTGTGAAAAAGGAATCATAGGGGTGAGAAAAATACTGGGAATGTACATGTGGCTAAGAGGCAGTGATAGTGAATGTCACAAGAAAGAACAAGTTTGCTGCAGCACAAAATAATATACTTGGTACAGATTTTTTTAATTATATTTTTTTAGGGAACAGAAAGAATAGAAAGTTAGACGGGAATTATAGTACAGTTAGCTATAATGTAAGAGTATTTAGGGAAAGCTGTAGGGTTTTTTTTACCTCTGCCTGAAAAGCTGAAGATTTTCAGAAGAATAGTGACCCCTGAGAACTGCACTGCAAGTTCTGCAAGTTCTTCTTCTTCTGCAATCCAGGTTTGGGCCCCATCGAATTTCCATCTGGATGGATAAGGACTGTAACTTTGGGTGCACCCACACACATTGAGATATTTGAGCTCAAATATGTAAAGAGACTGAGTATTCTTACCTAGATAACTTGCATTTGAAACACAAATGCAGAAAATGGATGCAACATTGTTTATTGGTTCACGTTTTGTATTAAATATTGTACCTGTTTTTCTTTTTTTACAATCTATCATTTGTGTCAGAAAACATTTATTACATACCACAGTACTTGCTTAGTAATTCAGGTTTCCTTGTATCATCAGGGACTTCCAAGGCACTTATCCATTAGGTTCACTTCAATTCTTGTCAGTGTACTCTCAGTGAGTGTTCCAGATAGGACATAGTATTCTTCTACCAAAATGGGTTAGATAGGAATACCATCTCCCCGGCTACCGTGAATGAACACTCCTAATAAGGGAAAGCCTATGCTAATCTTGTCCTTGGTGGGGGTGGGTAGAATTTACAATAACAAAGCTGCAACAGTAGACAACTCCTTGGGGAGGTGGGAGGATTGTGCGGACTTACTCCTGCTGTCCATGGAGAACACCTGCTACAGGTGAGTAACTACCTTTTCTCTGTGGACAAGCAGGAATGAAGTCCTCACATTTGGATGTCTAGTCTTTGATGCGACCTCATTTGGAGTACTGTGTGCAATTCTGGAGGCCACACCTTCAAAAAGATATAAACAGGTTGGAGTCGATACAGAGGGTGGCTACTAAAATGGTTAGTGGTCTTCATTATAAAGCATATGAGGACAGTCTTAAAGATCTTAATATGTATACATTAGAGGAAAAACGGGATAGAGGTGATATGATTGAGATGTTTAAATACTTCCATGGAATAAATGCACAGGAGAAGAGCCCCTTTCTATTGAAAGCAAGCTCTGCTATGAGGGGACATAAGATGAGGGTGAAAGGGGATAGACTCAAGAGTAAAATGTGAAAATATTTATTTATGGAAAGAGTGGTAGATGCATGGAATAGTCTCCCAGTGGAGGTGGTAGAGATGAGGACAGTATCTGAATTTAAAAAAGCATGGTATAAAAACAGAGGATCTCTAAAGGAAACAAGGGGACTGTTATAGTGGTTGATATGGAAGGGCAGACTAGACAGGCCATGTGGTCTTTTTCTGCCATCATGTTTCTATGGTGTTCCTAATCCTCTTAAGGGTGGACTCAACCACTAAGGAGTGGTGCAGAAGTTGAGACTTCTTGAATCCTGGAGCTTTTTGAACCTGGTACATTGAGTCCAATCTTCTACTGACCAAAGGCACAGTGAGAGGATTCTCCCATATCCTCATTTGTAGCCTTTGTAGGATACAGTGCAGTGTTGCATCACCGCTTCCTTAGGAGCTGAGGAATACTGGAAGATTTCCACCTCCTCTATCCTTTGTTCATCCTCCATTTCCAGGGAAAATGGGATGACCTTGGCCTTATTCCTCATGAAGTCCTGGAAGGACATGTCTTCTGGTGGAGACTTCCACTGTTTGTGCAGAGGGGAGGGGTCTGAGTGAAATTCAAGGGACCTGATTTCTGACAGGTTCACTGATTCCACATTGGTAATCCAGTCATTGAAGTCAGACACCGGGAGGAAGTCAAAGTTCCTCTGAGACTCAGCCCAGAGCTCCCTTCAGCCTTAAGAGGAGTAGGAGCATCGACGGGATCGATGATGCATCGAGTGCTTTTGGGGTTTGTTGGGACATCGGAACCCAGTACACTTGAGAGAGAGATGACCCCGCCAGGAACTGACATCAGATCTCTTCGATGCACCGATGTCGATGCCTCTGCAGGCAGGGCATGTGTTTTGAGGATCAGTTGCACAATGGTCAATGATGATGCCTTGGGCACTGAAGGACCAGCCAGCTGTTTCTCTAGCATCAATGCTATGTGAGCCTTGAGGGCCTGAAGGCGTTCCTCCATGGCTGCTGAATCCAAAGGTCTTGGGGCCTAAACTGTTTCATCCAATGTCTTTGGCATCCCTGTAGAGGTATAGACATGGCCTCCATCATCGGGAGATGGTCAGTGTCCCTCCAAGACTATGGGAGTCGATTTCTCTCTCCGGGGCACCTTGGGGTCGGGAAGGGCTCCGATGCTGATACACATGATACAATGATACCCATTGCTCAAAAAGGTCTCCCTTCGACTCCGATGGAGTCAAGGTCTCCTTTGATTGCATGTGGAGACTGACTGACTGATGCTGCTCCAGTTCCTGATCCGCAATAGTACACTACCTCCCATCCCATAACCTTTTAATGTCATCAAGAGTCTCTCATGAGGGACCTTGTCAAAGATTTTCTGAGAATCCAGATACACTATATCGACTAGCTCACCTTTGTCTACCTGTTTATTCACACCCTCAAAAAAATATGACAGATTAGAAAGAGAAGGCCTTCCTTGGCTAAAGCCATATTGGCTTTCTCCCATTAAACCATGACTATCTACATGTTCAGTCCTAAAGTGACTGATTCATTTAGAAATTGGTTGAGATTTTTTTTTAAGTGCCATCAAGTCAAAGCAAATGCCTGGAGACTCAGCAGTCCATGGGTTTTCTTGGCTAGGAAATTGCCATGTCTTTTCTTCTGAGACAATGCAGGGTAAAGTGACTTATCCAAGGTATGTCATTGGGAATCAATCCAGATCTCTTAGGTAGTAGACTGTTGCTCTAACCACTAGGCTACTCCTCCACTCAAACAGAGGTTTGCCCTGAGGAAAAGGGTGTTATGAGTACTGTGCTGTAGGGATCAGTCCTAAATCTGGTTCTTTTTTAACATTTTATAAGAATTGCAGAAGGGCTGTTTAGTAAGGTTTTCTCTACATCTGAAGTAGGTAGACACCCTGTAATCTGTGGATAACATGAAGAGGAATCTAATGAAGCCTGAAGAATGGTATAGAATTTGGCAACTGAGATTTAATGCTAAAGAATGAGGGGTCATGCATTTGGCCTGCAAAAACCCAAGGGAGCAGTATAATATAGGGAGTGAAGCACTTCTATGTATGAAAAAAGAGCAGGACCTCTGGGTGATCATATCTGATAAACTTAAAGTTGCCAAACAGATAGAAAAAACAATGATAAAAACCAGAAGGATGTATAGGAAGAGGAATTCCAGCAGGAAAAACAAAGTGATAGTGCCTAAGGGGTCTGTTTACTAAACATTCCTAATGTGCGGGGCCGCGGTAGTGTGCCTGTGCCATATAAGGAGTGGGCGGTTCAGGCAGAGAAAAGAAAAAAAACGGGAGTAAGCGATCGCACATTTGCGCGGGGCGCTATTGTGCGCCGTGCATAATAGTGCGTGGGAAGGCTAAGTGGCGCCCTGATGTGAACACACACACAAAGGAGCAGAGCCATAGTACAATGGTTAAGACACTGACTGTGGGTGCAGCTGCCATGGGTTCAATTCCCCATTGTGCACAACAAAAAGGGCTGGCTGAGGCATTAACTGTAATGGGTAAAAGTGCTTTAGGAGGCATATTAATTTTGGGCGGCATAAGGCGGTGCACTGTTAATTTTGGGCGGCATAAGGCGGTGCGCAGATGCCCAAGCATAGGAACAAAGCCACAGCACAATGGTTAAGACACTGACCAATGGTGCAGAGATCAGTGGTTCAATCCCCCACAGTGCCCAATGAAGAAGGCTCACTGAGGCAGTGTGTATTATGGGGATGAGTGCTGTAGGGGGCAATCTATTTTTATTTCAGTTATCACTACTAGCAAACGCACTCACAAAGCGTGTTAACATAAGGTGGCCCATAAGGCACATGTTAAAGTTCACTGTCCGCCAAGGCACCCTTGAATGTCCCCTATAGGGCACCATATATGTTGCGTCACAGGATAATGTATAGTGCACCTTATATGGACGGCAACCATAAGGTGCCCTATAGGGTGCCCTATAAAGCACCCTCAGAGGCACCTTATGGGTACAGTACACTGAGGGTGTGTTTGATGGCAGCAACATATGTACATTAAATCTAAAAAAAGCTTTGGACAACCCTATCAAATAACCCCACTGTGGGCTTGAACCCATTACCGCTGGCTCCACAGGCAGTGAAGTAACCATTGGGCTACAGCTATATAGCTGCCAGCAAGCCCCTGGCTGGCTGCAGAGAGCCTGCATGTCACCACACAGACAGTCTGCTGTGGGAACCAGGATAGGGTTAGGCCACCCATACCCATGATGCACTGCACATGCAAATCAGCTGTCCACAGATGAACACAAGATGGGGAATGCACCCCAACAGCTCCCCGGCCTGGTAGGGGGACGTGTCCGTGTGCACCCACACAGCACCTTGGCCTGGTAGGAGGTACTGACCGGGTGTTTAATTTGCACAGAGTAGCTACACAGTCACACTGTGCGGGAACTGTGCTCACCCTGAGTGTGCGATGAGGTGCCCTGGACCAGGTCCACAGCACCCTCCATGGCTGAGAGAGGCCATGGCAGAGCTCCAAAACAGTTGTAATCTGTGAGATAGGTAGTTTCTGCAGGAACACCTTGGATGTCTCAGTCAGGGGGAACCCCACAGACCCCCTAGGTGGGCTATGTACCACCAACCTTTCTTTCCTCCCCCCCCTCAAGCCGAGGGTGGCAAACAGGCAGGGTCTCCTATCAACAGATCCCCATTATAAACCCCCCCCCCCCCCCCCCCCCCCCCCTGCAATGATGGCAGTAGAGTGGACCATCAACCCCAGTCCTGTTGGGGAACAGACACTCTACAGGGCAGTCCAAGCAGCCCCACACACACCCAGACCACAATATCAGACAGACAGTAGGCCTGGATATGCTAAGATGCACCCCACCACTATCTGATATTCCCCTGCATCAAGCCATCAGCCACTGCACCCTGCAAGGCACTCCAGCAGGGCACATACCAGCTGTGAACAGTCTGCTGGTTAGTCCCACTGGAAATGCATGCACCCACAACTGGGATGGCAGCACACACAAGCAGATACATCAGTGACTAGGCCCCAACAGGTGACCCATATATATCACATGAGGGAAATGCTATGAAGCACTATGGGGGTGCCTAGCCATGCTGCCATCACTGCACAGTCAGGGTGGAGTGAAAGCCCAGCAGCACATACAGAGGTCACCCTGTCTGTGGAGGTGGTGGACGGCCACTACAATGTCCCTGCCAGTGCCCTATGCCCTGTGCAGATGCATCCTGGCCAGCCCACCCTGTCTGAGCTATACCCATGGTACCTTGCTGCTCATTATGCACATCATCAGGCCAAAACTGTGGACAGTGTTTGCAGCCAACACACACTGTATAGACAGACACACACTCCCACACGTATGCCAGCATTGTGCTACTATAGAGGGGTTCAGAATCCTTGCCCACCACACCAGTCCTGGGCACAGTACAGGCATGGGTATGGTATGCAATACCGTTGGGGGTCCCTCCCTAGGGTGGTAAACACTGTCAGGGGCCAGACCTGACGCACACACCGCAAACATCAGATAGATTATTATGATGGAGCTCATAGAGCAGACTGTGCGTAACGTAGGGATATCTATCTGCCAGTACTCATAGCAAACGTTTGAGAGCTGTGTACCATATACCCTGGTGTAGGGTGACATTGCTAAGGTATGCAAGTGCTGGTATTGGGAGATGCACGCAGGGCCCAATGTCCTGCCTCACCAGGAGGCATTGGCCAATGGGGCCTGTGGGTGTGGGTGTGGGTGTATCTGTCCCTGTTGGCTGCTGCTGTACGGCAGAGGTTCCCAAATCCAGTCCAGGTTTGCAATACACTGGTTGGGGTTTCCTGCTGTCCCTCATGAATATGCATGAGCTACATCTACATGCCATGGGGGTGGTGCATAGATATACAGCACGGTTATTTGTATGAGTGGCAGCATGGAACCTGAATGGTGTGTGGTCCTCCAGGACTGCATTTGTGAGACTCTGCTCTAGGTAATGCCCCTGGTCATGGTGTCTGTGCTTGGTGGTGTAAAAGATAGGCGTATGACCAATGCGTATATCCCCAGCAATAAAGGATTGCCCTTACTAACATGGTTTAGTTGTGGGGAAAATATGTGGACAGGAATGGTGGTAGCCCCAGCTTGGATTTGAACCTGTGACCCTCTGGTCCTAGAGGTACTGCCTCTGTCTGCTGCACCACACTGTGGCCACAGTGATAGTGCAGTCCCTGGGGGTGGGAAACATGACCAAAGGAGTCAAAAACCCTGCTCTGCACATTTGTACTGTGGGCTCAGTCACCTTGTCTGGTGACAAAAGTGCAAATAAACCCCTCAACCGACCACGACGAACTGGGGATAAATATAACCAAGCTGGGCAACAGTGATATTAATGGGCAACCATAGCAAACACTCCCAGGAAGGCTCAGAAAAAAGGAAATGGTTTTTGGAATGGTCTCCGCTCCGTAGCCCCTTCCATACTTCATTTCATTTCTTTGGAGCTTTCCTGGGTGTGTTTCTTATGTTTGCCCATTAATATCAGGGTTCCCCAGCTGACTTCCTATTTTTAATATGTTTGTTTGGGTCATTTTCTATCTTTATTTGCACTTTTGTTCTGTGCACATGTATCACACTGCTCACGTTTTGCAGGTTTCCCCGGTTTCCCTGTACATTGCTGACGGAAATGGTTTCTCTTCCCTTTAAATGCCCTCTACCGTGAGTGTTTCACTCGCGCTATTTTTAACCTGCAAATTCGTCCCCGATACTGTGCGGGGAGCCTCTCCCCTCCCCTTCCCCGCCCATTGACCCCGTCTCTCCGCCCCTCGGGAGCCTTCCTCCGCCCTCAGAATGCCTTTCCACGCCTCTATCGGACATTTGCGGGGCGGGTACTTGTGCGGGGCACGTTAGTGCGGCGCGCAATTGTGCGGGGCCCACGCGCACTTGTGCGGGGCGTTTAAGAGCGTTTCTGAGCGTTTGAGTGCCGCGTTTCCGTGCGCTATTGTGCGGCACGCAATTGTACGGCTTTTAGTAAACATGCCCCTAAGTCTCTAGTGTGACGTCATTTGGAGTTCAATGTACAGTTCTAGAGACCAAACCTTTAACAGGATGGAGTCTGTGCAAAGTGTGACTACTAAAATAGTCAGTGGTCTTTGTGATAAAGCATATGGGGATAAACCTAAAGATCTCAATATATAGACTTTGGAAGAAAGGCTGGAGAGGGGGGATATCATAGAGGCTTTTTAAATACCTCTATGACATAAATACCCAGGAGTCAGGCCTCTTTCAATTGACGGGAAGCTCTGGAATGAGGGGACATAGGATGAAGATGAATGGAGATAGACTTAGGAGTACTCTCAGGAAATATTTCTTTAGAGAAAGGCTGGTGGATATGTGGAACAGCCTCCCAGTGGAGGTAGTGAAGATGAGGACTGTAACTGAATTCAAGGGTCCAAACAAGAGCACTCACTTTCACAGAGGTACAGCACACACAACAAAAGTGAGGTGTCACAAACACAGGGGTAAAAACAGTATTTTACCTCTGCTGTTTGTGACACTTCAGTTTGTCGTGTGTGTGCTTATTTTAAATTCAAGCATTTCACAGGCCCAAAGGGTCTCTGAGGGAGAGGAAAGGATTGCAGAGCTGCTTAGTTTGTATGTATGGGTAAACTGGACAGGCCGCATGGCCTCTATCTGCTGTAATTTTCTCTGTTTCTATGTCATTTTCTGTTTCTATCTATATAGCAGAAGTGCAGCTGATAGAGGTCATACTGACCTTGTGATATTAAAGGTCATACTGTATTTTACACAGATGAATTGTGTTTAGATAAGCTATTCAGCATTATGCGTACACAGCAATCTTTTGTTCAAACTCAAGCATCCATGTCTTTGTAAAGGATTAACCTTGAGCATTTTTTAAATGCAACTAAATCAAGTGTCATTGTCTGATAAGAAGTAGCTATCCTAAAGTCCCTATTACACCAATATGCATAGGTACATTTATATACAAGTATGGCTTGTAAGATATATATACATAATAGAATTCATGATTTTTAAGGCTTCCTTTTCAAGGTTCCATAATTACTGAACAATCACTGTACAGTAACAATAGGTTCCAGTTTTCTGCACTGCAGTGTCAAGTTTTGAGAAAAGAGGAACTGCGATTGATTTCCTCATCTTGGCATATAAAGATGGAATCTTTGTCTCACTTCCCAGCAGCAATAAATGTGAAAGCAGCCCCATTTAAGATATTAGAAATGGAATGATCCATGGTATCATCATGAGCACAAAGAATATTCTCCACTAATTTCCATTTAGTGCAAGTGGTTTCCGTGTACCTCCCATTCACAAAGAGTTCCTCTTTGTGGCGGAATGCTCAAAGTGCATGACAAGACTTGTGCTAGTCGGGTATAAACTATACAGAGAACGTCATCATCGGGTTTACATTTTTGACTTTATCTTTGACTTTTATATATCTATATAAATCATCTTATAAAATAACATTCCTTCAGAATTTATTTTCTATTTCTCTTACACTTTACCTACAGAAAACCATCATTGATAGCCACCTCTAGTAGTCTAGGATATCCTGTGACTTAGTAACCAGAATGCATCTCCCTTCAGATACTTCCAGTATAGATATCTTTCATCAAAAGAAGTATAAATTCCATGCCATTTTAACATCTTTCCCAGCTGACCTGAGAAGCAAGAGGCTGAGCTAAGAATTCAACCTAAGCTTCTCACCTGGAGACACAATATACTAACCACAACACGTGAGTCATGTTTCCCAGTAATTTCAACATCAATAGAGACTACTGTGCAGGCGGAGCTCCTCATTTTTTATGGATCTGATTAATCTGTATGTGAAAGTTTGAGGAATTTTAGATATTGATTTGAAAATGTAGCATCTGAAGAGATCATTTTTGTTTTCTTGAAAACTCATGTTTTGTTGATCCTTTAAAGGACATCATAACCTATATCTTTAACCAGGACCAATATAATTCCTTTAAATCTACATTACATAAAATTCATTGACTTGTATCGTCAATTGGTTCTCAATAAACACAAAACTATTTCTCTGTAGGGCAGATATAGGAATATATGCATCTGAGAAAGCATCCCAAAATTATAATGAAACTTGTCAGACGGCTGCCTGGGTGAGAATCTTCACACTCTTGGCAAGTGCATATTTCTATATGATTTGCAAGGTATTGTGGGCAATGTAGTTCATTCACACCAGACACAGCTGCTGACAATAATTTAGTTGTGCTCTTGGGTAAAGCCAATAAGATATTTATTTATAGGGTTATTTCTCCCAACACAGATATGCTTGGTAGCACATAAATTAGGTTACTTGCTTTCAGTGTTAACTTGGAAAAACAAAGTCAAAATCAGGAAAACAACAAATGAAAAGCCACAAAGCAAGAAACAAACTGTTCTTTTCAGGTTAACTTCTGATTACTTCCCACATAGATACAGAAGTGATTCTCTCCTAGCTCACAAGCAATTAGGTAAGGCTTAATTGCTAGCAGTTATCCAGCTGAAACCCCTTTAGCTGGCTTGCTTTCTACTGTGTGGGTCAAATCCTGCTTCAGGAGCTTTTCTGAGTAGATTAAAGAACAAATTTGTATTTCTTTGTGATGGCTGCTGTACTTTATAACAGAAAGTTACCAACAGAGTTTAGATAGAGAGCAGTCCATATAAATAGGATCTTCATCTGCTATTATTCCCCCTTGTTCAACAAGCATAGGTTCAATATCATGGATTGGCACAGATGAATCTCTCAATGGAGCATTTTCAGGAGAATACTTGTTTCCCTGCTGTCTTTCAAGGTTATAGCTAGGGCATAGATCAGTGTTCATACCTGAGCTTCCATTGCTGCTAGAGTTCCTCTCTATATAGCCTGGCCAGTATGTAGTCCAGTTCTTATGTCCAGCCTTCCAATCCAGATCCCTGGACACTGGATCTCTCTTCACATACCTTCTGGCACGGGTCTTAGGGTCCCTTCCACGTGCAGCCATCTCCCTCACAGGTAGCCTCTGGTGATTCCTAGCTCTGCAGCACCATTCCTCTGGTTTTCCCCAGTCCAATGGTGTATGCTGGCCCTTGGAATACCTCCCAGTATACGTACTGCTTTGGACTCTTCTAGACCTCTCAAAGGCTGTGCTCTCCTCTTTCTTCCAGAGGGTTTCCTTGCCTCTCTGTCTGTCCGGTTTGGCTTCTGCTTCTGATGATCCTTCAGATGAAACTGATGATCAAACTCAAGCTGATTCTCAGGATACTGAGGACAATTCTCTGGATATCCAAGGTGATCATGAAGATGGTCATCTGTAGAATAAACTCTACTCTTATTCTGCTTAGATGAGTGATCCTCCCTAACACAGCGCAGCTGTGCTGAATCAGGCCCTGCCCTTTGAGATGAGTGCTTAGGGATTACCTCATAGCCCTCCTGATTGAACACCCGTTTCCCCACTTCAGCTCCTCTAATGGCTGTTGGTAACCTGGTGCATTCTGGGACTGGTAGTCTTTTATGGGAAAATTCTGTTTTCTTATTTCTACCAGAACTGACAGGTTGCTTGTTCAGAGTCACTTCACCTTTTCTATAGCTTCTTCCTGAGCTATGATAAGCTTCTTTATCACAAACTACATGATTTAGACAAACATTTTCAATTTGATTGTAAAATGCATGGTGAGCTCACCAAACAATTTGATATGTATTTTAAACAGCCATTAATTGATGGATGGAAAAAGATATACGAGGGGGTACCCAAAAAAAACAGGAATTATTTTTTAAAAGTTATTTATTTCAAATTCTTTACAAAACAACCTTATCCCCTTCAAAATACTCTCCATTACAACTGATACATTTGTCCCACCGGTGCTTCCACTGTTCAAAACATTTTTTGTAGTCATCTTTAGAAACGGCTGACAGCTCCTCCCTCCTTTTTTTCTTGACTTCTTCAATGTTGTCAAATCGGTGTCCTTTCATGCCCCTTTTCATGCGTAGAAATAAGAAAAAGTCGCATGGAGCCAGGTCAGGCGAGTAAGGTGCGTGGGGCAGCGGAACCATGCCATTTTTAGCCAAAAACTGTCTAACAGAGATGGCTGTGTGTGCAGGTGCGTTGTCGTGGTGGAAGAACCAGTCTCCTGTCTGCCACAAATCGGGGTTTTTTTGACGAACACTGTTGCGCAATCTTCTTAAAACTTCCAAATAAAAGGTTTGATTGACGGTCTGACCTGGGGGAACAAACTCTGAATGAACTACCCCCTTGGCATCAAAAAAGCAAATCAGCATTGTTTTGATGTTTGATTTGACTTGACGACATTTTTTGGACGGGGTGACGATGACGTCTTCCATTGGCTTGACTTTTTTTTTGTTTTCTTGGTCGTAACCATAGCACCATGACTCATCACCTGTAATGACCTTTGACAGAAAATCTGGATCAGTTTCAAGCTGTTGTTTCAAAACACGACATGTTTCAACTAGATGTTCCTTTTGATTGTCAGTCAGAACCCGAGGAACAAACTTGGCAGCAACCCTTTTCATTCCCAAATCTTCCGTTAAAATTTTCTGAACCGAGCTCCAAGATAACCCACTAATCTCTGACAGTTGATCAGTTGTCTGTCGACGGTCTGTGAGCACAAGCTCTCTAATTGTTTCAATATTTTCGTTGATTCGGGCAGTTGATGGACGCCCAGAACGAGGTTTGTCATCAATCGACATGTCGCCATTTTTAAACCGAGCAAACCACTGGTACACTTGACTTTTTCCCATAGCGTCATCTTGATAAGCTGTTTTCAACATTAAAACAGTTTCAGCAGCATTTTTACCGAGTAGAAAACAAAATTTCACAGCTGCACGTTGTTCACTTAAACTTGTCATCATAAAAAAAAGAAACAAGAACAAAACAGCGCTAGCAAAAACAATCACTGCAGATTGTCACGCTCCCCTGCTACTGGCGGAAGGCTTTATAGTAGGGGTGACCGCTGTTTTGCTTCTGAGTGTCCTTTATACTATCTAGCAGCAAGGGTTGCTGGGATATGTAGTTTTTGGTTTCACTCTCACCAAAAATGTGTTGTGGCACAAGGGTCTTTTGGAACAGATAAATTTATTATTATTGTTGGGTTTTTCCCCTCACAGAGGTTCTCAGGCAAATAAGCAAAGCAATATAATTCTTTTCCAGAATAAACAGAAAAACAGGAGCAAATGAAAAGCATCAAACAAAAGTGGAAAAACTGTTTCTTCACAGCAGCACAAAACTTCCAAACAACTTTGTAATTCTTCTTACCAAAGCGTGTTTATCTTAGGAGCAGTCTTTCTACATTATACATGGAACAGTCTCTCTTATAATAATCTGGTGAGTCAGGAATATCAGCTACGTCATTAAACATCTCCTTGCTTGCATTCTCACGGCTCTGTTTAGGAGAACTTCTTGGCTGCAATCCTGGGATAGCTATTTGCAGCTGTTCTAAGAAGACTCCACTCTCACTGACCGTGACTTCTTCTAGTTCAGGAAATGGGTTAGCCGTAGACCTCAGAAGGGAGAGTGCAGGATGTGCTCAATTGTGCCCACTGCTGACATGTTTGGCATCCCACTAACAATGGAAACTGCTGCATTGCATCTGTCACACAGCGTTGAAACAGAAATCTCTCCAGCTTCAGGCTTCAGCCGCTGTGCCACCACCCCACCCACTCACACCACTGACATGATAGTATGGTGGCAGTGGGGCAGGCAGACATCCCTTCTGACTGCGGGGAGCATGATGCATGGTATGATGCTGCATTGACAGTGGCAGCACACATACATGCTCCTGCAGTCAGAATTGAGTTCAGAAACCACCAATGTCACACTGCACCATGGCACTGCTGTGTGAGTGTGTGTGTTTCAATGCAGTGGGTGCATCCTGCCAATGTGGTGATATGTGTTTATTTAGTTTGGGAAAGGTGCAATGCAGCAGTTACCACTGTCAGTGGCATGACAAGATGGCGGCAGCATAAATACTGGAGCACATCCACTTCCCCACCACCTGAGGTGTAAGGTGGTAGCATCTGTGGCCACAGCCTCTGGGGAGAGGGGCAGGAGTGCCATGTTGTGACCCACCACATGCAGCTCACCAAAATATGTCAGCAGGCAGCACTGTGGTATCAGTGGGTGCATGCCTGCATGGATTGCTGGAGTTGCCTCCCTGCTCCTACCACCAGTGGTGGGCCTGGCACATGACTTGTGTTCCAAGGTGATGATCTGTGCCTTGGATTAGGATGGTTAGACATGTGCCAACAGAGTAGGTATGTGATTTTGGTGTATAAACAGGTCATGTAGCCAGCAATACAATGCAATACAAGGGCCAACCATATGGTTCTAAAATATGCACACCCTGCTTCCTCACATGCAAAATGATGTCCCTCAACATTGAGTGCACCGGGTCCACCTCCTTAACTCAGTACACAGCTAGACACAAACATCCCATACACATGTGAATCGAGAGTACCCATTGTGCATGGAAACATATGTAAGTGATACCTGACTCATTCACAAGCACACACCATCCAATGCATACAGAGTGCGGTATTATCAGACACCCAGGGCCTGGAATATGTGTGTCCATGTGCTATGGCCTGCCCCTGTGATTGGACACATTGCATCAGTAAGATATGCCTGTCACATGTATGGCCAACAAAGCAGGGAAGTATAACACACAGACCCCCAGAGACATCCAGCTAAGACACCTCACAAACCCTAATGCACAAGGATGTCACAGAGCCTACAGACAGCTAAGCACACATCAGCAAACCTCAAGTCCTTCTGCCATGCAACTGGACAACGTCCCTCCTAATACCCCTCCACCACAGACTCCACACAGCTCTCCTGTGGCTCCAAACAGAAGGTACCTGTGTGGGCAACTAAGGGGTCATGGGTTCAAGGTCACCCTGTGGATCTGCAAAGGTGTGGTTACTTTATCAGGCCTTTCAGGCAAAACTCCTGCAGGTGCTACCCACCACATTATGTCCATCATTGTTCCACACATTGAGATGTCAAGCACATGAACTGCACAATGAAAGACTGGCTGGAAGAGCAAGCTAATAGCAGGCCATGGCAGTGCCCTGAATG
Source organism: Ichthyophis bannanicus (assembly GCA_033557465.1). Taxonomy (NCBI): domain Eukaryota; kingdom Metazoa; phylum Chordata; class Amphibia; order Gymnophiona; family Ichthyophiidae; genus Ichthyophis; species Ichthyophis bannanicus. The sequence continues at coordinate 1,731,576,608 of CM066031.1, forward strand.
TACAGAGCATGTTAATAGCGATTGCAGACAGGGCAGGGGTGGCCAATGGATGAGCATTTTTGAAGCACAAAGAGCCATGTCACAATGACAACTTATCAAAACTATGGACCTGTGCATGTGTGTGAGTATGACTCAGCATCAGGATGTCTATGTGACATGACAATGCAGTGTGCATGCATCTGATGTCCATGCGTATGACCATGCATACAACGTGCTATGAGTAAGTCATTCAGCAAATACACAGACAGTTTGGTGCCATGTGGACAATCTGGCATTCCTCCATACTCTCCTGCGGGGGTGTCCCCTGATACTGCAGTGTCAGTGAGTGAGTATGCTTCCCTGAACATATCCACACAGCACAGTACAAGAAACATAGCATGCTGTTGGTGTACACGCTTTGCACTATGTGCCATGCTCACTGTCACATGCTGTGTGTGGGGCAATTGAGTCTGGGAATATTTATTTATTTATTGTTTCTTATATACCGCACTCGTAAAAATCAGTGCGGTTTACATAAAACATGATTGTGCCGGGGGGCACTTACAATGAACTGGAGATTTAAACTTGGAAATCAACTGGGCAAAACTATGTACATCGAATTAAACTTATTTACAAACTGTATCTACAATATTTACATACACTGACAATGATCGTGTGTTCATGGTTGTATGCTAGGGGGTGTCAGATTGGTAGGCTGTGAGTAGTGTAATAGAAAGAGATGGTGTTTACGCGCTTTTCTGAATTGTGTTAGGTCCGTTACGGTTCTGATGGCTGCTGGAAGAGCATTCCATCAGCTGGGGCATAGAACTGAAAAGCTCTATTCCTTGTTGACTTGGTACATTTTGTTATTTCCCTAGGGATCAATAGGGTGCATGTTCTCCTTTCTCTGTTGGCTGACACAGGGTGGATCAGGTCCATTAGGGCTGGGGGAGCTAAATTGTTGATGATTTTGAATGTGATGATGATTACTTTGTAAAATAACCGGCAGTATATTGGTAGCCAGTGTAGGTCTTTAAGCACCGGAGTGATGTGATCACCTCTGGCGGCTCTACTCAAGACCCATGCAGCAGCATTCATAGCTAGCTATAGGGGGTTTAAGGTGTTTTTGGGGAGGCCCTGTAGGATTACATTGGCGTAATCAAAGTGGGGGGTCACCAGAGCCTGGAAAACTTTTCTGAAGTCCTCAGGTTGCAGCAAGGGACGAAGATGTCGTAGGGTTCGTATCTTGTGGTAGATTTGTTTGATAGTGTTGCTGATGTGTGCTTTGAAATTGAGATGTTGGTCTAGCGTCACACCTAAGTAGTGGATGCTAGTTCTGCTCGAGAGTTCTACGTCTCTTGTCTTTATGGTTGCTGGAGGCGAAAAGGCCTGGTTTCTAGTTACAAATAGAATGTCGGTCTTGTTAAAGTTAATCTTGAGACTTTGGGAGAGGAGCCAGTCAGTTATTGCATCAAAGCAGTTTATCAGTTGGGTGAGGTCTGGATCATCAATCATAAATGGGGTAAAGAACAACACATCGTCAGCATAGAGCAAGCAGGAAATGTTAAATGAGCAAATTATTTCACAAAGAGGTTGCATATAGATATTGAATAGGAGTGCAGACAGGGAAGAGCCCTAGGGTACACCGTGAAGTTGTTGGAAAGGTTGCGAGGTTGTGTTTCCTGTTCGCACCTGCTGCCACCTGTCGGTTAGATAGGATTTGCACCAATTCCAGGCTGATTCACTTATTCCTTTATCCTGTAGCCGCACAAGGAGTTGTTCATGGTTTACGGAGTCGAATGCGGCAGCGATGTCTAGGAAGATTAGTGCATACCCTTTTTTGATGGAGTCAATCCCAGTAATAAGTGTGTTGATGAGGGTGGTGAGGAGTGATTCGACACCATGGGATTCTCTGAACCCGTGTTGGCTTGGGTCGAGGGGGGCGTTGGAGTCAATGTGATCTTGCATCTGTCATTGTACAGTTTTCTCTTTTGCTAGCAACGGGATGCTAGATATGGGTCGGTAAGATTCCAACTTAAGAGCATTTAGTTTGGCATTCTTTAGGAGTGGCCGCATTGGCATAACATGAACCAACAGCCTGTCTGTGGCACAAAACCTATGCGCCTCAGCCTGTATACACATGGCACCAGTCAACGGCCAACACGTATATAAATGAAGGGAAGAGGATTCTGTGTAGGGACAGATGCAGCACAAAAGCCACAGAGTGTATATGACAAAGAGGTGATGTGTCTGGCTGAGGCACAGCACCATGTGTCTGCCTCAAGCATGACCATGCTGCACCCATCTGGTAATGTGACAGACCACCTTCACCTTGACTGAACTGTGAGCATGTCTTGGCGATGAACCCACATTGTGATATATTCTAACAGGCTACAGTCATGTGGCTGCAGTAGCAACCTTTGCACCCCAGGCACTGCCTGGCTGCTGTTGGTATAAAGCCAGGGTGCACATAATTGCACTGTTCACATGCACTGTGTGACCACCAGTTGACTGGGTACATGTGGAATGCGCATGGGAGCCACAGTCCTGGTTTGGGAAATACATGCATGCTGCCTGTGCCCTAATGAACATCCCAGAGGATCCTCCTAAAGGGGTTCAGTTCCCACCTGGTCATTTTGGGCCTGTGTGCTACTCAGGCCATTTCCCTGCCTTTAACTGTCCTGGCTCTACTGTGACTTACAGACACTCATCCTTCTACTTTATTATGCATTCTTGCCACACTTTGAGTCAGCCAACATGCTATTCCACATCATGGCCTTCTGCGAGCATGGCATTATTACCTCTGATACAGCCCATTGCAGGAGGTCTGACATGTTTGCCCTGCATATATCAGGGCACTGCTTGGAGGCATGGCAAGATGGTAACAGCAATGGCTTGGGGGTCAAGATACCACAGTTTGAGGCCCATCATCACTCCTTATGTGACATTTTGAAATGAGTTACTGTCGCATTTTATGTCAGCCACAACCTTCATGGACTGACAGCACTTATCCTACCAATGGCTCAGCTAACTGCAGGTCCATAAAGTCCGTGGTTTTCATCAGACATTAGTAATTGACGGTAAGATGTACCCCGATGTGACTGCACTGCTTCAGCAGTATTATAACAGGCAGTTACATGCATACATCTGTAAACTACTTGGGAAACATGAGTCTTGTATGACATCATGTCTGTTAGTATACAGCTTTGGCTCCCTTCCATCTCTTCGCTACATGTAGACACATCCTGCCCCTCAGTTGTCCATCTGCAAGTCTCAACTCATGTCCATACGTACCCCATTTGCCCAATATGGATAACACCTGTATAGTTGTTATCAGCACATTTGTCTGAAGCGCTCTATGGTGTCTGTGTGGCTAGGACAGGTGTGAGTCCAACATGTCTGGTATCAGGCCTTCCAAGTGGCAATGCCATATATTTTTATACACAGTACAGATACATTGGGGATAGCACCTATGGCACATCAGTGCTACCAGCCCATACCGCCCTCTCCTCTGCCGCCATCCATCATTCAGCCCATCCATCCACCTCTGTCGGCTGGAGGCAGTCATGTCTTCTTGTGCAGGCTGCTACACCATGGCCTACACTGGTACTCTTTCTCACAATTTGGGTCCACACACACACCTCTCCTGTGCCTGATCTGCATGCCATCACTCCTACTCTGTTCTCCTGTCGCTGCACACATCCTGCCATTTCTGACTCCACTGGGGAGCACTTGTTCCACATCCTATGCCACACATTCACATTACACCATATTATATTGGCACCCCCAGTGCATCCATATACCAGTCTCCCACTTGCCCATCCACTTTAATGGCTGCCAGACAGGGTGCCCACTGGTCTAGCAGATATATCATTTCCTACCTGGCCTTCCAGCCATCACCTTCAGATTGTCTTCCCTTGCTGCTCCTTTATCCAGCCTTAGGGTTACAGCCGTTTTCAGATGTTAAGGTACCTGCTCGATACCTTAATGCTGATGTCCCATTACCGCATGTTAAATAGCCTATAGCACACTTTACGTCGGAACGCTTCCTACATGCCTAGAGCCTTTTTCCCACTGAAAACCCCTTTTCACCGCTGTTAATGCTCGGTAACACATGCTCCCTTGCTGCCATTTAATAACACCCCAAAGTCTTTGGCACTCTCCAGTTCCTTGACACCTGAAGAAAACCCGTGATCTGGCCACAGTACCACGGCTCTTTTGGTCTCTGGTCCCTCAAGCAGTGAGAAATAAGCAGAGAGTAACACAGAACACAATCACACACAAAGTGCTACTTTTCTTTGAGCTCAGAGGGAAAACAACAGAAGGTCCATGGACACAGCACAGTTCCACCTCTGTTGAATTCAAAGTCTTCCTCTTTTGAAGCCCCTTTTATTAAAGAAAAAAAAAGGGAAGTAACAGTCATTTATTATAAACGTGAAATAACACAAGGTGTTGCTAGAGTTCTTTACAGAGCAAAAGCTGATTACAGTGTATTAGATGAAATTTACTTGCTTATGACAGAATTATTTATAATTGCAGAGTTGCAGAAATTATACAATGAACTATGGTTGCGCAGTTCATAGCCTGTGTTTACTCTTTATGCTTGCATTAAAAATGTTCTCAAACTATTTTAAAAATAGTTACACAAAACTCATGATCATGATATCCCACTCCACCCAAGAGGAAGTAGCTGAAAGGACAAACCCGTGAGTGACAGTCATTGTTAAAAAGTTCTTCTATCAGCACATTTTAGAAATCTGTATCAAGAAATTCATCTATCTTTAATTATATATTGGGGATTCTGGTATCCCCTTTATCTGTCCATCCCCACAGTCCTACCTGTGATTCTATAAAGAATCATTACAAAAGAGCCGTAGCTGAAACATGTCTAATTCCAGAATAAATCCTCTACAGTAGGCTTCATTTTGCAGAGTCCTAGGCACATCTGGTCCATAGGTGAGCTCATAAGAACATAAGAACATAAGATATGCCATACTGGGTCAGACCAAGGTCCATCAAGCCCAGTATTCTGTTTCCAACAGTGACCAATCTAGGTCATATGTACCTAGCAGTTTCCCCAAGAGACACAAGTTCCACAATGCTTGTACTGGGTCACGCATTGATATCTTCGGTCACTTCTTAATAATGGTTTATGGACCTTTCCTCCAGGAACTTGTCCAAACCTTTTTTAAACCCAGCTACACTAACAGCCTTTACTACATCCTCCGGTAACAAATTCCAGAGTTTGATTACACGTTCAGTGAAAAAATATTTTCTTTTATTAGTCTTAAATAGTTTACCCTGTAGCTTCATTGCATGTCCCCTAGTCTTTCTATATTCTGATAAGGTAAACAATCGATCTACGTTTACCCGTTCCACTCCGTTCATTAATTTATAGACTTCTATCATATCTCCCCTCAGCCGTCTCTTTTCCAGGTTAAAGAGCCCTAACCTTTTTAGCCTTTCTTCATAGGACTATCCTTCCATTTTGGTGGCTCTTCTCTGAACCTTTTCTAAAATCGCTATATCCTTTTTAAGATACGGCGACCAGAATTGCACACAATATTCAAGGTGCGGTCTCACCATGGAACGATATAGAGGCATTATAATATCTTTTGTTTTATTTTCCATTCCTTTCCTTATCATACCTAGCATTCTATTTGCTCTCTTGGCCGCCGCTGCACACTGGGCCGAGGGTTTTAACATGGTATCCACAATGACGCCTAAATCTTTTTCCTGGGTGGTGGTTCCTAATGTGGAACCTTGCATCGTGTAACCATAGTTTGGGTTGTTCTTCCCTAGGTGCATAACCTTGCACTTCTCCACATTAAATTTCATCTGCCATTTTGATGCCCAGTCTTCCAATTTATCAAGATCCTCTTGCAATTTTCCACAATCCTCCTGGGTTTTAACAACTTTAAATAGTTTTGTGTCATCTGCAAATTTGATAACCTCACTCGTTATTCCACTTTCCAGGTCATTTATGAATATGTCAAAAAGCAGTGGACCCAGCACAGATCCCTGGGGTACACCACTATTCACCTTTCTCCATTGGGAAAATTGGCCATTTAGCCCTACCCTCTGCTTTCTATCTTTTAACCAGTTCCTGATCCACAATAGTACACTGCCTCCTATCCCATGACTCTTTAGTTTTGCCAAAAGTCTCTCATGAGGGACCTTGTCAAAGGCTTTCTGAAAGTCCAGATACACAGTATCAACCGACTCACCTTTGTCCACCTGTTTATTCACTCCTTCAAAAAAACATAACAGATTAGTAAGACAAGATCTTCCTTGTCTAAAGCCATGTTGGCTGTCTCCCATTAGGTCGTGACTATCTACATGCTGAGTAATTTTATTCTTTATGATGGTTTCTACCATTTTTCCCGGTACTGATGTCAGGCTCACCGGTCTGTAGTTTCCCAGATCACCCCTCAAACCCTTTTTAAAAATTGGTGTTACATTGGCGATCCTCCAATCCTCAGGTATTAGAGATGATTTTAATGATAGTTCACAGATTACTGATAGCAGGTCTGCAATCTCAAATTTCAGTTCTTTCAACACCCTTGGATGTATACCATCTGGCCCAGGTGATTTGCTACTCTTCAGTTTATCTAATAGTTGTAAGATATCTTCCCGATGTATCGATATTTCCTTCAATTCTTCCACACCTTTAAATACCACTTCAGTCATGGGTAACATCCCTACATCTTCCTCAGTAAAGACTGAAGCAAAGAATTCATTCAGTCTCTCCGCTATCGCCTTGTCGCCTCTTAGTGCTCCTTTAACCTCTTTATCATCTAATGGACAACTAAGAAAAATTAGGGGCTTTGATAGGTCTTTCTCATTTCCTTCAATAAGTGCCAAAGCTCCAGCAACTGAACTATGACTCAGAAAATTCATGTTACCAAAGCTATTGCCCTCATTCTGGACAGCCTGATCTTAGGCGAAGGACTGGTTCCATGTGCAAGATGCCTGCAAGCTGAAGCCATCATGAAACAAGTAGAAGAGCTGAGAGAAGAGGTGGTGATGCTAAGATGCATCTATAACAGCAAGAACTGCATTGATGAGATGCTTTTTGAGGCATCTAAGCTCTCCAAAAGAGATGAAGATGATATGCTATGACACAGAAAAAAGAGAGCTGGACATCGAACACCAGAGCCTGCAGAATAGACATTCCAAGTCCTACTCCACCTTACTTTGAATGTAAGAACTGGTTTTCAGCCCTGGAAGTAGAGGAGGTGAAAACATCCAAGAAAAAGGAAGAACCAGAAGTTCAAACACTACTATTACCATTAATCATTTATATAGTGCTACAAGGCATATGAACACTGTACAGATACATATAAACACAATCCCTGCTCATCAGAACTTGCAATATAATCAAGACAGAAAAGAATAAGGGTAGAATAATGAGGGTAAGAAGGCATAAGGGAAACAAAGGATCAGGATCCAAAAGCAGCTTCAAAGAGGTGAGCCTTAAGCATGGATTTGAAAAGGGGCAGAAATGAATCCTGATGTACAACCTCAGGAAGTTTGTTCCATGCATAAGGAGCAGCAAGGTGAGTTGGCAGTGGAAGAAAAGTGCAAAGAGAGAAACAAGCCAGTAGAAGAGCAGAGCCCACGAGGAGGTGTGTAGGGAGAGAGGAAAGGTAGAGATGAGCAGAATAATGAATGCATTTATAGGTCAGAATGAGAAGTTTCAATTGGATATGGAAATGGAAGTGAAGCCAATGAAATGATTTAAGAATAGGGGTTATATGAATATATTGAGGCTCGTGAAAGATTAGTCATGCAGCAGAGTTCTGAACAGATTGAAGGGGAGAGAGATGACTCAGAGGGAGACCAGAGAGAAAGAGGTTGCAGTAGTTGAGACAGGGAAATAATTAGAGAGTGGACAAGGCTTTTATTAGTATGTTCAGAAAGGAAGGGGAAAATGTTAATGTTAAAGAGAAATGACAGGTTTTAGCTGTTGGATATGTGAGGAGAAGGATAGATGATTCAACGATGACTCCAAGGTTATGGACTGAGGAAACAGGAAGTAGAAGAGTGTTATTTACAGAGATAGAGAAAGGAGGAATGAGGGAGGAAGGATCAGGGGGAAAAATAAGAAGTTCGGTTTTGGCCATGTTTAATTTCAAATGCCGGTGAAACATCCAGATGGTGATGTCAGACAGGCAGGGAGAGATGCGGGCCAGGACTGTCGAAGATATATCAGGCATTGAAAGATAGACCTGAGATTCATAGGCCGCCATTTTGATGCCCAGTCTTCCAATTTATCAAGATTCTCTTGCACTTTTTCACAATCCTCTTGGGTTTTAACAACTTTAAATAGTTTTCTGTCATCTGCAAATTTGATAACCTCACTCGTTATTCTATTTTCCAGGTCATTTATGAATATGTCAAAAAGCAGCGGACCCAGCACAGATCCCTGGGGTACACCACTATTCACCTTTCTCCATTGGGAAAATTGGCCATTTAGTCCTACCCTCTGCTTTCTATCTTTTAACCAGTTCCTGATCTACAATAGTACACTGCCTCCTATCCCATGACTCTTTAGTTTTGCCAAATGTCTCTGATGAGGGACCTTGTCAAAGGCTTTCTGAAAGTCCAGATACACAATATCAACCGACTCACCTTTGTCCACCTGTTTATTCACTCCTTCAAAAAAGCATAACAGATTAGTAAGACAAGATCTTCCTTGTCTAAAGCCATGTTGGCTGTCTCCCTTTAGTTTGTGACTATCTACATGCTGAGTAGTTGTATTATTTATGATGGTTTCTACCATTTTTCCCGGTACTGACGTCAGGCTCACCGGTCTGTAGTTTCCCGGATGACCCCTGGAACCCTATTTAAAAATTGGTGTTACATTGGCGATCCTCCAATCTTCAGGTATTAGAGATGATTTTAATGATAGTTCACAGATTACTGATAGCAGGTCTGCAATCTCATATTTCAGTTCTTTCAACACCCTTGGATGTATACCATCTGGCCCAGGTGATTTGCTACCCTTCAGTTTATCTAATAGTTGTAAGACATCTTCCCGATGTATCGATATTTCCTTCAATTCTTCCGCATTCAGTCTCTCCGCTATTGCCTTGTCGCCTCTTAGTGCTCCTTTAACCCCTTTATCATCTAATGGACCAACTGACTCTCTCACAGGTTTTTTGCTACGAATGTACTTGAAAAGGTCTTTATTTCGCGTTTTTGCTTCCGCAGCAAGCTTCTTCTCAAATTCTCTCTTTGCCTGCCTTATCAATGCCTTGCATTTGACTTGCCAGTGCTTGTGCTGTTTCCAGGTTTCGTCGTTTGGCTCTTTTTTCCATTTCCTGAAAGATGCTTTTTTGGCAACAACAGCCTCTCTGACCTCACCTTTAAACCATGCTGGCAGTTTTTTGGACTTCCTTCCACTTTTCTTAAAGTGTGGAATACAGCTGGTCTGGGCTTCCAAGATAGTATTTTTCAACAACACCCAAGCTTGATGTACGTCTTTAACCTTCGCAACTGCTCCTTTTAGTTTCTTCTTAACTGTTTTCCTCATTTTATCATAATCTCCCTTTCGAAAGTTAAAAGGTAGTACTGTGGATTTCCTTACTATCCCTCCTCCACTAATTAAATCAAAGGCGATCATTCTATGATCACTATTGCCAAGTGGCCCCAACACCCTTATCTCTTGCACTAGATCTGGTGTTCCACTAAGGACAAGGTCTAATATGGCTTCCCCTCTGGTCAGTTCATGAACCAGCTGCTCCAAGAAGCAGTCATTTATTTCAACTAGGAACTTTATCTCCCTAGCATGTCCTGACGTGACACTGACCCAGTCGACACCGGGGTAATTGAAATCACCCATTATTATTACTGCGCTGTAACTTTTGTTAGCTACCTTGATTTCTTGGAGCATTTCATCATCCATTTGGTCATTCTGGCCAGGTGCTCGATAGTACACCCCCACTGCCATCGCCTTCCCCTTTTTATATGGAATGTCAATCCATATAGATTCTACAGCAGATTTTGTTTCCTGCAAAACTTTAATCCTTTCTGAGTCAATGCCCTCTCTAACATAGAGCGCAACCCCTCCACCAATTTGATCAGCTCTATCATTACGATATAGTTTGTACCCAGGTATCACAGTGTCCCACTGGTTGTCCTCCTTCCACCATGTCTCTGATATTCCAATCATATCTAACCTCTCATTTAGTGCTATATATTCTAACTCTCCCATCTTATTTTTTAGACTTCTAGCATTTGCATACAAGCATTTTAGAGGCTGTATTTTATTCATATTAATTTGGCTATTGGTAGACATGGGTAATTTGGGATCTTTAAGCTCTGCCTGCTCCATACTCCAGGGCATTTGGGCTACTTTACTCTTTTTTGGAACCTCTCTGCTTTTGGTAGTATCCTTCAAGGATACATTCTTCTGAACGATACGCTCTTGGGCGACTGTCGGCTTTCCCCTATTATCTAGTTTAAAAGCTGCTCTATCTCCTTTTTAAAGGTTAATGCCAGCAGCCTGGTTCCATCCTGGTTAAGGTGAAGCCCATCCCTTTGTAAGAGCCCCTCCTTTCCCCAGAATGTTCTCCAGTTCCTAACAAATCCAAAACCCTCATCTCTGCACCATTGTCTCATCCACGCATTGAGACTCCGGAGCTCTGCCTTCCTTCTGGGTCCTGCACGTGGAATGGGAAGCATTTCGGAGAATGCTACCCTGGAAGTTCTGGATTTCAACTTCCTACCTAAAAGCCTAAATTTAGCCTCCAGAACCTCCCTACCATATTTTTCTCTGTCATTGGTACCGACATGTACCAAGACAGCAGACTCCTCCCCAGCACTATCTAAGACCTTATCTAGGTGGCGCATGAGTTCTGCTACCTTCGCACCAGGCAGGCATTTTACCAGGCGATCCTCACGTCCACCAGCCACCAGCTATCTACATGCCTAATTATATTATCTATTGTTAATTACAATACATCTATTGCTAGCACTAAATTATTACATAGCTAGCCTTTAACATACTTTTATTTTTTTTCTTCTACATTCCTAAACTTATTCTGTCTATTTGCCAAATCAAATATTACATATTCATATCACTAATTATATTTGTGATGTACTCTCCAGTTATAACAATATACAAGGTATAGTCAATCTGGTTATTCAAGGGGTAACAAACATTAAAACATAACTAGCAGTTTATGACAAATAAATTAAACTCATTTCAATTGTTTGTCAACAATTATTAGGAAGGCTGTCTTATCTTAGGTGATGATTCAACTCACATTACTTTAAACATTATCATTAATATACCCTATTCCTTTTTATGTTTTTTATACCACTTTCCCCACTAGTCACAGCAGTTCACATTGCAACTAAAACTTGGTACAGTACATTAAACAGGAACATTGATAACTTGGAATTTGTTTTCTTTGCAAGGCAATGAGGGGGTTAAGTGACTTGTCCAAGGTCACAAGGAGTGCTAGTACTTTAATCATTAGACTACTTCTCTATTCCATTCTAATTCACATAGACATAGGGTGTATACATTCATAAACTAGAAAACGTTTTTAACACCAAATTTGAACCAATTAGAAAGTCAATTACCACTTCTTAATGGCTTAGCAGTTCTATCTTTGTTACACTGTTTTCAGAACAAAACAGCATAGTAGTAAAGGATCAGCACATAGAGCTCCCCATGCAAGAAGCGTAAGACAAAGTCAGTATTGATGATCAAGTGAGCAGATAACTCAAGAGCTCTAGAAAGAGTGAACATTTCAGCTAGTTGAGCACTAGCAAATAGCAAAGCAGCTGAATCTGTCACAGAATCAACTATTATAATTGCATCAGTTTTCCTTATTCATTGCAGAAAGCAGAACCATCACTACATAGTGAGGTCAAACAGTAACAATCTAGAGCTGGAAGAAGTGTAGAAGATGCAAAATCTGAATGAGAGGCATGTTGTAGTACTAGAAAATCAGTAATTTGGATTGCAACAACTACTGCTGCCAGAGACTGAAAGCATGGAGGCATTCCTGCTACAACAGGGTCACAAGTCTAAAAAAAAATAACCCAGTGGCTTAAGTCCAGTGGGAAATTTCTGAGCAAGAACACAAACAGCAGCAATAGAAGAGGTAGCATATTGAATCTACCTCAGTGATACTAATTTAAAACTATTCCTCTAGCAACAAGGCATTTTCTTCACACTTGCAGTTAACAACATCAGTTCTGCAGAGGTCTTTCCATAATAACTAAAACATACACAATATGAAAATTTAAGATCACTCCTCCAATCGACTCTTGCAGATTAGTTTAAAAGAGACTAGGAGAAATATCAGCATTTTTTCTGCAGACATTGTTACTCATACACTATCATATTTGTAATTTTCAACTAGTCTACTATCACAAAGGAAAAATAAAACATTATACATATTTACCATATTGTTTTAATTATTTAATTCACTTGTTTGAATGTAGTTGTATCATTCACTTTCTCCCTTTAATTAAACAAACTTGCTTGACTAAACTTGACAAGCAATTCAATTTTGTTTTCTTTTTCCTAGTTAAGTTACTAACTTCTATCTTTCCTTTAAACACTTAATTTTTCTTAACCTTTGTCACATCACACAAATCCACACAAGTTATCAAATATCTAAATACATTAAAGCATGGAAGATCTTCCCATTCATTCACATCAATTATAACTCAAAATACAATTTGGAGAATGTCATCAATCATTTTTTTCCCAGAGTATCCGGAGATATAAGAAACACCGAGGAGTACTGTTTCTAATAATACTTTTCAGCATTTGCATTATTACACATAGAATGGAATCAGTAGATAAATTCTCATAACCAAAACAAGTTAAGATCCATGACCTAGAACACAAAACTTATTTACTATACATACACAAGTAAAAGAATGGTTAATCACTTTTGGAGTCTTTTTTTTTTTTAATTAACTTCCCCAATAAGGCTTATGGTTAGTCTAACAAAAAAAAATCTTACCACGGTTGCTCAAGATTTTCTTCCTGCTAAAAATATACAGTCATGCCAAGCTGTTATCTGTGCCGGAAACCTCCAAATTGTTATTGCAGTGTACTGCACAGCACACTCCCCTTCCCTAACCACTAAATTAGAGAATCCACTTCATACTACAGTTATGACATGAAAATTATTCCTATAGTACCTTGCTTGATTAATTCTATTTTTTTGTCATAGAGCAATGATTTAAGTTTTTCCCTGTAAATTTTAGTTTGTTTTATATTTACACTATCCTTCCAACCACTCAAACAGTTCTTTGGAGAAGGATTACTAGCATTAATTTTAGTTTCTGTCCTTTTTGTTAAAACACATATCTTTTCCTCTATCCTAAACACTTGATTTTTTTAAAAATTTTCAAACACAGAGTCAGTGGCTTGCTGTGCTTTTTCAGCAGCCTTAAACTGCCACCAACCATACACGACCCATTTGTGACTGGTATGAGGCACCCCAAATCATTAAGGGCCATCTCATACTGTAACCAGCACAGTTTGTCCTCCTGAAAAGTTCCACCCCAAGGGAAACTGCAAACTGGGGTTACTGGCAGTCATCGAATGTCAATGGCCAACATAATCAATGGCGCTATCACCATATCTGCACCTCATTTCATAATTCAGGATTCCCTTTTTCTGCCCTCTATTATGAGCTTTCTCTGCCCTATATTATGAGCTTTTACTGCCCTATATTATGAGTTTTTTCGCCCCATTCATTTAACCGAGTATTCTGTTTCGTTTTACCGGCATTATTGCCCATTTTAAATACACATGACAGAAAACTGCCTTTTAATACACATGACAGAAAACTGCCTTTTAATACTCACGACAGAAAACTGCCACACATATCCTGGAGACTTGTCTGCTGTATCCAACTGCTGAAGAACACAATGATCCGAGTCACGGCAAAAACGGAAAAAAACCCATGATCTGGCCACAATACCATGGCTCTTTCGGTCTCTGGTCCCTCAAGCAGTGAGAAATAAGCAGAGAGTAACACAGAACACAATCACACACAAAGTGCTACTTTTCTTTGAGCTCAGAGGGAAAACAACAGAAGGTCCATGGACACAGCACATTTCCACCTCTGTTGAATTCAAAGTCTTCCTCCTTTGAAGCCCCTTTTATTAAAGAAACAAAAAAGGGAAGTAACAGTCATTTATTATAAACGTGAAATAACACAAGGTGTTGCTAGAGTTCTTTACCGAAAAAGACACGGACCAAGCTTTGAGAGTTCTTTACAAAGCAAAAGCTGATTACAGTGTATTAGATGAAATTTACTTGATTATGACAGAATTATTTATAATTGCAGAGTTGCAGAAATTGCACTGTGCCAGCAGGGACCTATAATTGACTGTACAATGAACTATGGTTGCGCAGTTCATAGCCTGTGTTTACTCTTTATGCTTGCATTAACAATGTTGTCAAAACTATTTTAAAAATAGTTACACAAAACTCATGATCATGATATTCCACTCCACCCAAGAGGAAGTAGCTGAAAGGACAAACCCGTGAGTGACAGTCATTGTTAAAAAGTTCTTCTGTCAGCACATTTTAGAAATCTGTATCAAGAAATTCATCTATCTTTAATTACATATTGGGGATTCTGGTATCCCCTTTATCTGTCCATTCCTACAACACCAACATCAAGAACTCTGGCTGTCAGAGCAATGCTGAATAACTCCAGAAGAGCTGTAAGCTTGTGTCTTCTTGGTATGTACCATTGGTCTAACAGTAACATTGATAGCATACACTTGGGGTGGGTTAGAAGGGTGAGAGTAGGTAGCAGAAGGTGGCTAAGAGGTATCTGCTGTGAGTGAGGGGAGTCCAGATCTGGAGAGGGAACTGGAGGAGAATTTTTCTACAATTATAAAGAGGCAGGGGAAAGTTCAGATCAGAACAAGGGACTGAGTCCAAGTCCATTTCTGTGGCTAGTGATATAAATTCTTTGCCTGAGAGTTCTTAAGAAAGGGGACCATTTTTATTTTTATTAGAAAACATTTTCTGTTGCTTTGGCCACTGATTTATTTTTGTAGCTGTTTGCAGAAGAGACTTTTTTAAATTGTATTCTTTGGGAAAGCCTTTCTTCTGTTTTTTTTCTCCTCTAACCTTCAGGTTCAAAGAGGAAGACAAGCTCTTTGAAGTCACTGCACTGCTGAGGTGTTATATCTCTCCTATCCCACCCCATTCCTCACCCACCCCATGTGAGAAATTGTTCTTTTAGTTCACAAACTTTTATTGAATTTTAATACCACAAGTAATAATAATAACAATGAACATATAATAGAAAAATATATATATACATTACAACCAAGAGAGTTTCTAACACCAGCGAGTGAAATCAGACATAGGGCAACG
Source organism: Ichthyophis bannanicus (assembly GCA_033557465.1). NCBI lineage: Eukaryota > Metazoa > Chordata > Amphibia > Gymnophiona > Ichthyophiidae > Ichthyophis > Ichthyophis bannanicus. The sequence continues at coordinate 1,731,591,966 of CM066031.1, forward strand.
GTAAAGGATAATACAATTAAAAAAAGGCCAATAAACAGAAAGGTCTCAACCTAAGATATCATGCACCTAAAGGAACCCCTTGAGGGGGTCCCACATCTTAACCATAGAAGCTAAAGATGTTGTTGTTGTTGTTGCTAAGTGTCGTTGAGTTGGTGTCGACTCATGGCGACCCTCTGGATAGTTGTCCTAAACTGTATTCGGTCTTCAGTCAGGCGGCTCATTGTTGACAGAGTGGCACCCATAGCTGCTGTTATTGTATCGATCCATCTCATTGCTGGCCTTCCTCTTTTGCATTGACCTCCTACCTTTCCAAGCATGATGTCTTTCTCTAATGATCTCTCTCTTTGTATGATGTGTCCAAAGTATGAAAGTCAAAGTCTTGTCATCTGAGCTTTTAAGGAAAGCTTAGGTTTGATCTCCTCTAGTACTGACTGTTTTGTTCTTCTTCATATCTGTGCACCAAGCATACATAGTGCCACCATACATGAAACGAGGTAATGGAAGCAGTTTTCCAATTAGATAAAATAACTCGTAAGCCTATAACAATTAATAAATCAAACAATTTCCTTTTGGGGGCAGGTAGAGAAATCTTTCTGTATAGGGCAACTCACCAATTAGCTTGTTGATAAAGATAAAGGATTTTGATATTGGTTGGAAGGAAAATCTCAGAATTAAATAGTTCCACATTTGGGTTTCTGCTAAATGTAGACAATTAGTTGGGTAATTTATTTATCTGCATTTATAGCCTGCTTTTCACTGGGTCAAAGTGGTTGGGGGATACATTTAACATGAGGGGATATGAGACATATACACTAATACTTACAGGGAACATGGGCAATGGAGGGTTAAGTGGCTTGCCCAAGATCACAAGGAGCACCTGTGGGACTAGAAACCCCAGTCCTTCTGGCCTAACGTTGCTGTCCTCTAGTGGGATTTGAACCACTGACCTTCTGGCCTGTAGTACCTTTCCCCAACCACTAGGCCACCCCTCCTTCCAATTTCATAAAGGGAACAAATTAGACTATATACTTCAGGCACATATATTAGATTTTAATAGCTTAAAGTGATAACAAATTTCTCCATACTCAAATAACATGTTAGCAAGCAAGCAGGATTGCACTTGGGGAATTGGAACAGGGGTGTTAGATCTCATATAAAAGAGGCCACTTTTTTAGAACATAAGAACATAAGATATGCCATACTGGGTCAGACCAAGGTCCATCAAGCCCAGTATTCTGTTTCCAACAGTGGCCAATCTAGGTCATACGTACCTAGCAGTTTCCCCAAGGGACACAGGTTCCACAATGCTTGTATTGGTTCAAGCATTGATATCCTGGGTCCCTTCTTAATAATGGTTTATGGACCTTTCCTCCAGGAACTTGTCCAAACCTTTTTTAAACCCAGCTACACTAACAGCCTTTACTACATCCTCGGGTAACAAATTCCAGAGTTTGATTACACGTTCAGTGAAAAAATATTTTCTTTTATTAGTCTTAAATAGTTTACCTTGTAGCTTCATTGCATGTCCCCTAGTCTTTCTATATTCTGATAAGGTAAACAATCGATCTACGTTTACCCGTTCCACTCCGTTCATTAATTTATAGACTTCTATCATATCTCCCCTCAGCCGTCTCTTTTCCAGGTTAAAGAGCCCCAACCTTTTTAGCCTTTCTTCATAGGAGTAGCCTTCCATCCCCTTTACCATTTTGGTGGCTCTTCTCTGAACCTTTACTAAAATCGCTATATCCTTTTTAAGATACGGCGACCAGAATTGCACACAATATTCAAGATGCGGTCTCACCATGGAACGATATAGAGGCATTATAATATCTTTTGTTTTATTTTCCATTCCTTTCCTTATCATACCTATCATTCTATTTGCTCTCTTGGCCGCCGCTGCACACTGGGCCGAGGGTTTTAACATGGTATCCACAATGACGCCTAAATCTTTTTCCTGGGTGGTGGTTCCTAATGTGGAACCTTGCATCGTGTAACCATAGTTTGGGTTGTTCTTCCCTAGGTGCATAACCTTGCACTTCTCCACATTAAATTTCATCTGCCATTTTGATGCCCAGTCTTCCAATTTATCAAGATCCTCTTGCAATTTTCCACAATCCTCCTGGGTTTTAACAACTTTAAATAGTTTTGTGTCATCTGCAAATTTGATAACCTCACTCGTTATTCCACTTTCCAGGTCATTTATGAATATGTCAAAAAGCAGCGGACCCAGCACAGATCCCTGGGGTACACCACTATTCACCTTTCTCCATTGGGAAAATTGGCCATTTAGCCCTACCCTCTGCTTTCTATCTTTTAACCAGTTCCTGATCCACAATAGTACACTGCCTCCTATCCCATGACTCTTTAGTTTTGCCAAAAGTCTCTCATGAGGGACCTTGTCAAAGGCTTTCTGAAAGTCCAGATACACAATATCAACTGACTCACCTTTGTCCACCTGTTTATTCACTCCTTCAAAAAAACATAACAGATTAGTAAGACAAGATCTTCCTTGTCTAAAGCCATGTTGGCTGTCTCCCATTAGGTCGTGACTATCTACATGCTGAGTAATTTTATTCTTTATGATGGTTTCTACCATTTTTCCCGGTACTGATGTCAGGCTCACCGGTCTGTAGTTTCCCAGATCACCCCTCAAACCCTTTTTAAAAATTGGTGTTACATTGGCGATCCTCCAATCCTCAGGTATTAGAGATGATTTTAATGATAATTCACAGATTACTGATAGCAGGTCTGCAATCTCAAATTTCAGTTCTTTCAACACCCTTGGATGTATACCATCTGGCCCAGGTGATTTGCTACTCTTCAGTTTATCTAATAGTTGTAAGATATCTTCCCGATGTATCGATATTTCCTTCAATTCTTCCACACCTTTAAATACCACTTCAGTCATGGGTAACATCCCTACATCTTCCTCAGTAAAGACCGAAGCAAAGAATTCATTCAGTCTCTCCGCTATCGCCTTGTCGCCTCTTAGTGCTCCTTTAACCTCTTTATCATCTAATGGACAACTAAGAAAAATTAGGGGCTTTGATAGGTCTTTCTCATTTCCTTCAATAAGTGCCAAAGCTCCAGCAACTGAACTATGACTCAGAAAATTCATGTTACCAAAGCTATTGCCCTCATTCTGGACAGCCTGATCTTAGGCGAAGGACTGGTTCCATGTGCAAGATGCCTGCAAGCTGAAGCCATCATGAAACAAGTAGAAGAGCTGAGAGAAGAGGTGGTGATGCTAAGATGCATCTATAACAGCAAGAACTGCATTGATGAGATGCTTTTTGAGGCATCTAAGCTCTCCAAAAGAGATGAAGATGATATGCTATGACACAGAAAAAAGAGAGCTGGACATCGAACACCAGAGCCTGCAGAATAGACATTCCAAGTCCTACTCCACCTTACTTTGAATGTAAGAACTGGTTTTCAGCCCTGGAAGTAGAGGAGGTGAAAACATCCAAGAAAAAGGAAGAACCAGAAGTTCAAACACTACTATTACCATTAATCATTTATATAGTGCTACAAGGCATATGAACACTGTACAGATACATATAAACACAATCCCTGCTCATCAGAACTTGCAATATAATCAAGACAGAAAAGAATAAGGGTAGAATAATGAGGGTAAGAAGGCATAAGGGAAACAAAGGATCAGGATCCAAAAGCAGCTTCAAAGAGGTGAGCCTTAAGCATGGATTTGAAAAGGGGCAGAAATGAAGCCTGATGTACAACCTCAGGAAGTTTGTTCCATGCATAAGGAGCAGCAAGGTGAGTTGGCAGTGGAAGAAAAGTGCAAAGAGAGAAACAAGCCAGTAGAAGAGCAGAGCCCACGAGGAGGTGTGTAGGGAGAGAGGAAAGGTAGAGATGAGCAGAATAATGAATGCATTTATAGGTCAGAATGAGAAGTTTCAATTGGATATGGAAATGGAAGTGAAGCCAATGAAATGATTTAAGAATAGGGGTTATATGAATATATTGAGGCTCGTGAAAGATTAGTCATGCAGCAGAGTTCTGAACAGATTGAAGGGGAGAGAGATGACTCAGAGGGAGACCAGAGAGAAAGAGGTTGCAGTAGTTGAGACAGGGAAGTAATTAGAGAGTGGACAAGGCTTTTATTAGTATGTTCAGAAAGGAAGGGGAAAATGTTAATGTTAAAGAGAAATGACAGGTTTTAGCTGTTGGATATGTGAGGAGAAGGATAGATGATTCAACGATGACTCCAAGGTTATGGACTGAGGAAACAGGAAGTAGAAGAGTGTTATTTACAGAGATAGAGAAAGGAGGAATGAGGGAGGAAGGATCAGGGGGAAAAATAAGAAGTTCGGTTTTGGCCATGTTTAATTTCAAATGCCGGTGAAACATCCAGATGGTGATGTCAGACAGGCAGGGAGAGATGCGGGCCAGGACTGTCGAAGATATATCAGGCATTGAAAGATAGACCTGAGATTCATAGGCATAAAAATGATATTGAAATCCATAGGAGGAGATGAGAGCACCAAGGGACTGGGTGTAGAGAGAGAAAAGGAGAGGGCCCATTACAGAACCTTGGGATACACCAACTGAGAGAGGGATAGCAGTAGAGGAGGAACCACCAGAAAAAAACACTGAAAGAGTGATGAGAGAAATAAGAAGAGAACCAGAACAGCACAGAGTCCCTAAAACCAAGTGAGGACAATGTGTCAAGGAGAAGGTGGTGGTTAACAGTATCAAAAGCAACAGAAAGGTTAAGAAGGATGAGGATAAAGACCCTTGGATTTGGCCAGGAACAAGTCACTGGGGACTTTGGCAAGTGTCATCTCAGTAGAATGTAGGTGACAAAAGCTTGATTGAAGTAGATCCAGCAGGGCTTGAAAGGAGAGAAACTCAATACAAAGGCAGAGGACAGCATGCTCAAGAAGTTTGGAAATGAAGGGAAGAAGGGAGATGGGTTGATAATTAGGACAACTAGGATTACGAGAAGGTTTTTTAAGAAGAGGTGGGACCACAGCATGCTTGTAGCACCCCCAAAGTTTCAGTGACTACAAGGAAGCAAAGCATAGTGGTGGTTGATGACTCTCTTCTTGATGTCCCAGGAGGTGTGCTATCTACCAGGTGCCAGATTCTGAGATGCTATGGAGAGTTTGCCGAAACTCATCAAGACTACTAACTATTATCCAATGCTGCTCATCCATTTTGGCACAAATGATACTGCTAGATATCCCTCTGAGCCTATCAAGATTGACATCATGGCTCTGGGAGAGAAGATAAAGCAGCTAGGTGCTGTGACCAACTCTCCTTTAAAACCCCCAGTATCAATAGGTAGGGTTTAAGCGAGTGGTTTTTCCCCACTGAACAGCTACTTTCACAAATCCTAAAGCAGAGCTTCTTGGGAGATGTAGTCCCTTCGCTGACCAATGAGGAGCAGTTGTGGATTCAAAAGTGGTTCAAGCAAACAAAGGATTTATTTCCCCTCCCGGGGTTGGATTTTTAACCAGGAAATAAGGTAACACAAAACCAGGTACTTTCTGGTATAAGGACAAATTAAAGGTTTTCAACATAAAGGCTTACTTCAGCATAAACACATTAGTTTCCAGCATTTCAAGGTAACAGTTCTGTTTCTTCACAGCTGTATGCTTTTAACTCCAAGCAATGCTGCCTTACTCTTTAAAGCGTAAACTCAGCGTAATGATATTATCTCATTAGAAAGAGCTATCGTACAGTCCATTACTTCTTCCTTATTATTTACATGCTCTGGCTTAATGTCCATTAATTCTTCCTCTGAAACAGGAAATGTTTGTAACTGCAACCCTGCCTTTCCTTAATGCTCCGGGCTTCTTATGATACTCCTGAATTAAATACTGGTTCAGATAAGCATTCTCAGTACAGTCCTTCTCTTTACAGCCCCAACTCTCTGGGTAAATGAAATCACTGTAATCATTAGCACCCCAGCCTTTAGGCTTACCTTTAAACCTTGCTGGTAGAGGTTTTCTCTGTGGCTTGGGGTACCACTGCCATTACCATCTTCCTTTCTGTTCCCAAACCTTCTATACCTATTTCATATAAGGGATAATGGTGGGCTGCTCCATGTATGCACCTTATCTTAACTTGCCCCACTGCTTGACTCGGCGCTGCTTGAGCTTGTATGGCTTCCCAAAGCCGTCGGGACACCATACTCTGGTCCGCGCCCGAGTCAAGTAGCGCTTGGGCCTTTATGCCCTCTACTTGGGCTGGGAGTAAAAACCCTGCTTGGATCTTTTCTCCCTTACCAGACACCAAAGCAGTACGTAGCATACAGTCCTTTTGGAAATGCCCAAAGTTTCCACACTTAAAACATTTTCTCTTCATAGTGGAAAAACTCATGTTTTCACAAGGTGGTTTGCATTGAATGTTCCTATTTACATTACTGGCTTTTGCCATGCCCAGAACGCCGGATTTTGAGGTCTTAGCAAATTCAGCCTCAAAATACCGTTCTGTCATGTTGGCAGCCTCATCTGTTGTCTTACAGTTCTGCAACATGAGAAACGTTTTAACATCCGCTGGTACCGCTTCCATGTATTGTTCCAACATTACATTATCTAATACAGACTCTACAGTCTGTTGCTCAGGTTTGAGCCATTTCCAGGCTAACCCTTTTATTCTATAATACAGGCTTTTAGGGGTTTCTCCAGGCCTTAACTTTGCATCCCTAAACCTGCGCCTATAGAATAAAGGGGTGAGCCCCAACCTGTCTCTTACAGCATTCTTAACTGCGTCATAATCCAGCGCTAAGGTAGCTGGCATAGACTTGTACGCAGACAAGGCCTCTCCTGATAAAGACATTGCGAACCTTAGGGCCCACTGCTCCCTAGGCAGCTTTGTGGCCTCCGCGATACGTTCAAATGCATCCACATAGTCATCCAAGTTGTCAGTAGGAGACAATTGTCCCAGCAAAAGTGTACCAGTACCATATAGTCCTACCCCGTGGGTATACCCTGGTAAGTCCTTTGCTGGCTCCTGCTGCTGTTTTGCCAAATGTTCTATGAGCGCGTTGACTGGTCTCAGCTGTTCCTGGAGGGCAGTCATCGTCTGGTCCAGGACACTTCACGTCATCTCCAGTTGCTTGTCCCATTGCAAAGACATCCACTTCAGAATTTTTTGAGGGTCCATTTTGGATATCCTGGTATCTGCAAAACACACAAAAAAAAAACCAAGTGTGGCCCAAAAAAAAGAGAGAAAAAAAAATTCCCTTTTTTTTTTTTTTTCAATGCTGTGCACTATCCCTGTGCACTACCCTTTCTCCTCTGTATCCTTCTCCACCCGTGCCTAGCCACAATTACCTGGCACAGTGCAGAGTCAGGCACTGAGAAAGGGAACTCCCCACTCTGACCGATCGTCAGCCGAGCTCCGGATCCTTTTATTCCTAGGTGTCAGCTCTTGCCGCTGGAACCTCGTCCTTTCGGTGTCCTCTAGTCCAGGTAAAAATCCAAACTACTACGCCATTTGTGACCAACTCTCCTTTAAAACCCCCAGTATCAATAGGTAGGGTTTAAGCGAGTGGTTTTTCCCCACTGAACAGCTACTTTCACAAATCCTAAAGCAGAGCTTCTTGGGAGATGTAGTCCCTTCGCTGACCAATGAGGAGCAGTTGTGGATTCAAAAGTGGTTCAAGCAAACAAAGGATTTATTTCCCCTCCCGGGGTTGGATTTTTAACCAGGAAATAAGGTAACACAAAACCAGGTACTTTCTGGTATAAGGACAAATTAAAGGTTTTCAACATAAAGGCTTACTTCAGCATAAACACATTAGTTTCCAGCATTTCAAGGTAACAGTTCTGTTTCTTCACAGCTGTATGCTTTTAACTCCAAGCAATGCTGCCTTACTCTTTAAAGCGTAAACTCAGCGTAATGATATTATCTCATTAGAAAGAGTTATCGTACAGTCCATTACTTCTTCCTTATTATTTACATGCTCTGGCTCAATGTCCATTAATTCTTCCTCTGAAACAGGAAATGTTTATAACTGCAACCCTGGTGCCATGCCTTTCCTTAATGCTCCGGGCTTCTTATGATACTCCTGAATTAAATACTGGTTCAGATAAGCATTCTCAGTGCAGTCCTTCTCTTTACAGCCCCAACTCTCTGGGTAAATGAAATCACTGTAATCATTAGCACCCCAGCCTTTAGGCTTACCTTTAAACCTTGCTGGTAGAGGTTTTCTCTGTGGCTTGGAACTGGCTGTAGGTTCCCAACCTGAGCTGTGCACGGAAGGTTTCAGTTGCCTTCCTGGCTTGCTTTCTTTCCTGTACTCCCCAGAATATGGCAGGTAATCCAGACTGCCTTTGCTGTATCCTTCCTTTGGGGTTTCTGTTCTCTTCCTGAAGGGAAGCTCTGTTTCACCCGTCCACGGAGACTCTGTCCTTCTCCTTTCACTGCTCTCTTCACTGCAGCTCTCATTACCTTCGTGACCCACCTCACCTTTGCCTAACTCCATAGGCTCAACTGTGACCTCTTTATTAGAGTGAATTCTAGGGTAGAGCTTGACTCCTCCCCCTAACAGGTGTGCTGAATCAACTTGTGACTCGTTCTCTAAGTGGTAGCACGGGCGTATCCCTTTCCCTTGTGCTTGGTTTCTGTGGTAACCAGAAGCCATGTGCTCTTGTTTACATCTCAGCACTGCTCCTGTTTCCTGCTTTTTAGCTTCTTCTGACAGGCTGGAAGGACCCACTATGTCACAGTGCACAGGTGATGTTTTCCTCAAACTTACCTGTTGATAATAAAGGCTGAGGCAGAGAAGATTGCATCTTAGGGTGCCATCAGGAGTGTTATGGTCTTCTGGACCATGGGATGATTTTCTAAGGGCTGATGAACAGAGATAGTGTCCACCTATCCAGAAGGGTCAAAGTGTCTTTTGCAGCAGGCTGGCTAACCTATTGAAGAGGGCTAAAACTAGATTAATTGGGGACTGGTAGAGAAAGCTCCCAAGCAAGTGAAAGTCCTCAGGTAAGTAAAATATTAAATATCTCTGTAGAAATGGTAAAAATGGCAATATCTGGAAAGCAGTGTGTGTTAATGCCCATAGTATGAGAAATAAAATTCAAGATGTTGAGGCTTTAAAGGAAGAGGCTGATTTGGATTTAGTGATAGTTACAGAGACATGGTTCACCATGAACCATGGCTGAGATATAAATATACCAAGCTACAATTGATTCAGCAAGTACAGGGTAGGAAGAAAGGGAGTAAGAGTGGCACTATATGTAAAAAATAATATTAAAGCTACAAAATTGCTGGGCTTTTGAGGGAAGGAGGAGGCACTCTGAGTTAAACTGGAAAGAGAGAATGGAGCATCCATTTGCATTGGTGTAATATACAGACCTCCTTCATATGCAGAAAAACTGGATTTAATTGAAAACATTTTCAGTATTGCTATGAATGGATAAATGCTGCTGCTAGGCGAGTTCAATATGTCAGATGTTGATTGAGACATCCCTGCTGCAGTGTCATCTTGAAGGCACCAAAATGGTAAAGGGGATGGAAGATACCACTATCAGGAAAGGCTTAAAAGGTTAGTGCTCTTCAACCTGGAAAAGAGACAGCTGATGGAAGAAATTATAAAGGTCTATAAATTAATGAATGGAGTAGAATGAGTAAATGTAGATTGGTTGTTTACTCCATCAAAAAGTAGAAAGACTGAGGGACATGCAATGAAGCTACAATGTAACCCATTTAAGACTAATAAGAGAAAATATTGTTTCACTCAGTGCATAATCAGACTCTGGAATTTGTAACCAGAGGATGTAGTAAAACTGTTAGTGTAGCTGGGTTTAAAAAAGGTTTGGACAAGTTCCTGGAAGAAAAGTCCATAAACCATTATTAAAGAGGACCTGGGAAATCCACTGCTTGCCCTGAGAGAAGCATTGTGGAACCTGTGTGCCATTTTGGGAACCTACTAGATACTTGTGACCTGGATTGGCCACTGTTGTAAACAAGATACTGGGCTTGATAAACCTTGGTCTTGTTATGTTCTTATGTTAAGGAGATCTTATATTCTCTACAGGCAGAACTATTCTGGCAACTGGTAACAGAACTCACATACTGGGCACGATACTTACAAATGGGTAGAGTGTTTCTGATGATATAGTGGGTGATCATCTTGCATCCAGTGATCACCAGATGGTGTGGTTCAATATAAGGTCTAGGACTGATACAGTCCATTTAAAAGTGAGAGTCCTAGATTTCAGGAAAGCTAACTCTCAGTATGGGACAATACCTCAAGGAGTAGTTAGCAGGATAGGAATAGCTGGAGGATATAGAAAAACAGTGGGCAAAACTGAAAGGGGATATTTTAAGAGCAATAAACCTTTTTGTTAGGAAAGTAAATAAATGTAAAAGCAAAAAGAAGCCACTATGGTTCTTGAAAAAAATAGCTGAAAAGATGAAGAAAAGGAGGGTGATCTTAATGCAATAGAAGAGATCACAGAAAGGGGAAGACAAGCATCAATATTTGGAAAAGCTAAGAGAAATTAGGAAAGTAGTTGGGAAAGCAAAGATACAAACGGAAGAAAAAACAGTCAATGCAATAAAACAAGGGGACAAAACATCTTTCAGATATGTTAGAGAGAGGAGGAAGTGCAAGAGTGGTATTTTCAACAAGAACCACGTACCCACCCCTTACAACCCTGACAAGAAATTGTATAACATCACTGGATATATCTTAAGCCCTAATTGTATTATACCTTGTATCATAGCCCATGCTGTACCATAGCGCACACTGTACATAGCTCAACCTAATCTAATACACATTCCCACACACGCAAATTATAACATTTCTTTCACTGCATGAATTACACCCCCACTACTTTTGATTGTTTTGTTGTGATACCGCCTTGATTTTACGATAAGACGGTATAGAAATACTGTTAAATAAATAAATAAATAAATTTTCAGACTCAAGGGTGAAGGGGAGAAATATGTAGAAACTGATGAGGATAAAGCAGAATTGCTTAACAAATATTTTTGTTCTGTGTTTACAGATGAAGAACCGGAATCAGGGCTGGTGCAGGGATTAGAGGCACTCTAGTCAGGCTCTCCATTGTGCTTCCTCCACCCTGCTGCCCTCCCTACCTCCATTGTTGCCACTGCTGCCCCTCTCTAGGGCTTGCAGTGGTGGAAATGGCATAGAACCCACTACACAGTACTTACTCTTCTCTCTCTGGTGCTGAATTGCAGTTTTTGTCTTCTACTACCTGCTGCTTCTGTTCCCCTCTGAAGCAGACATCTGAAGAGGGGTGGCAGTGACAGCAATGGGTACCCCAAAGAGGCTGGCCTATCTAGGTGATCATATAGTTTGCCTAATGGTATTGCCAGCCTAGGCCAGGAGCAAGACCTCAGAAAACACCCACAAATAGGAACAGAAGTGAAGTGGATCTTGAATGATTTTCACTGTGTTCATGAGGAGCTAGCTAAACTAAAAGTAGACAAAACGATGGAGCCAAATGGAATACATCTGAGAGTATTAAAGGAACTTAGAGAAGTTCTAGTGGCTCCACTGTATGATCATTTCAATGCTTTTTTGGAGTTGGAAGTGGTGCTTGAAGATTGGAGAAGGGTGCATGTGGTCCCTGGACTCAAAAGAGGAAGTAAAAATGAAGTTGAGAACTTTAGGCCATTTAATCTGACCACTGTGAAACACTGCTAAAACCAATGATAGTGAGGCTTCTGGAGTCCAATGGATTGTACGATCTAAGGCAGCATGCTTTTACTAGAGGCAGGTCTTGTCAGATAGATCTATTTCATTTCTTTAACTGGATGACCAGAGAGTTGGACTGGAGCAGAGCCCTGGAAGTAGTATACTTAAATTTCAGTAAAGCGTTTGAGACTGTTCAACACAGATGACTTATAATTTGAGCTCCTTAGGGATTGACCCCAAAGTGACTGACTGGGTTAGAAATTGGTTGAGTGGGAGGCAACAAAGCATACAGATAAATGGAGCTTACTCTGAGGATAAGTGTTACCAGTGGTATGCCACAAGGATCTACCCTTGGTCCAATTATTTTTAACATTTTTGTAAGTGATATTGAGGACGTGCTGTCAGGTAAGGTTTGTCTCTTTGTGGATGATATCAAAATCTTCAATAGAGTAGATGCCCAGGAAGGAGTAGATAACCTGATGAGAGATCTAGTGAAGCTTGAAGAATGGTCAAGACTTTTGCAGCTGAACATTAATGCTAGAAAATACAGGGTCATGCATTTGGGCTGCAAAAATTGAAGGGAGCAGTACAGTATAGGAGGCAAAGTACTTCTATCCCTGAAAGAAGAGCAGGACCTAGGGGTGATTGTTTCTGATTATCTTAAAGAATCTAAACAGATAGAAAAGGTGAAGGCAAAAACCAGAAGGACCTTTGGATGCATAGAGAGAGGAATAGCCAGCAGAAAGAAGGAGGTGATAGTGCCTCTGTATAAGTCTTTGGTGAGACCTCTTTTGAAGTACTGTGTATAATTCTGGAGACAGCACCTTCAAAAGGAAATAAACTAAACTTCTTATTTTTACCCCTAAACCATTGGTGTAGTTTGCCTTCTTACTTTGGGGGGGGGGGCAAAGGATGAGGGCATAATACTGGCAGTGGGGGTAGGGAAACCAGTTCACCATTAGTGCCTGCAACATTTGGGGGAGTATCACCCTCCCATGCTCCCTTTAAACCTTAAACATCGGACTGCCCAATGTTGACTTCCTGTTTGCAAAGAGGAAGTTAGTATCGGGCATTAGAGGGGGTAGAAGCAAACAGCCCTGCAGCATCAAACTTTCAAGGTAAGCAATGTAGGGCTCCTTGTGGCTATTGTTGCTGCTGCACATCCTGGAGAGGGGGAGCAGCAGAGGCAATGGATGCCAGAAAGGGGAGGGGCGCAAGGGATGAGGTTCGCCTAGGGCACCTCATCTCCTTGTGCCAGTCCTGGGTCAAACATATGTTCTTTCACTGTGCATACATAGAGGGACAGAGTTTGGTCAGAGTGCAAAGTTATGCACATACATTATAGAACTACTATAATTTACATGCATTCTTGAAAGAGATTTAATTGTAATGAAATACAATGCAATCAGCGAACGCTTAATTTCTATTTGTCTATGAGGAATGCCTATCAACACAACTATAATTCAAGTATATGCCCCAACAACAGCTGCAGAAGAGAATGAAATTGAAGAGTTCTATGAACAAATACAAGCTGAAATTGACAGAACATGCAAACAGGATATCCTGATAGTCATGGGAATGCAAACGTTGGCAACAAAAAAGAAGGCAAAGTAGTTGGAAAATATGGACTTGGCAACAGAAATGAAGCTGGAGAAAGACTGATAGAATTCTGCAAGACCAACGATCTATTCATCTCAAACACCTTCTTCCATCAATACAAGCGGTGATTGTACACATGGATGTCACCCAATGGATTGTATAAAAATCAAATTGACTACATCTATGGAAGTCAACGATGGAAAAGTTCTATAACATCAACAAAGACAAAACCTGGAGCTGACTGTGGTATAGATCATCAACTACTAGTATGCAAACTCAAGCTAAAGTTGAAAAAGAGCAAACCACTCATGAATGCAGCAAAATATGACCTGGAGAATATGCCACTGGAATTTAAAGACTGCCTGCAAAATCAATTTGCTGCTTTAGATACAAATGACAGAGCTCCAGAAGAGTTATGGAATGACATCAAGAAGGTTGTGTTGGAAGAAAGAGAGAAGTCTCTACAAAAGGTGAAAAAGCAAAAACGGCCAAAATGGATGACGGAAGAAACTCTGAAAATTGCCCAGAAACGCAGAGAAACTAAAGCCAGAGGAGGAGAAAGAAAGACAATAACAGAACTCAACAGAGATTTCCAACGTGCAGCAAGACAGGACAAGGAAAAGTACTACAACGACGCATGCAAGGAAATAGAAGTAGAAACTATTATAGGAAGAACAAGATCGGCTTTCCTAAAGCTATGAGAGTTAAAGAAAAAGTCCCAGCCTTGAATTGGAATGTTACAAGATGCTCAAGGTTCTATGTTGAATGATGTTGAGAAGATCAAGAAACGGTGGAAGGAATATACAGAGTTTTTATATGATAAAGATCAAGTGGACCAACAGCCGTTTCAACCTGTACCTTATGATTGGGAACCATTGGTGATGAAAGAAGAAGTTGAAGCAGCATTGAAAGCCTTATCAAAGAACAAAGCACCAGGCATTGATAGCATTCCCATAGAAGTATTACAGCAATCCGATGCAGCTGTTACCATACTTACAAGACTCTGCCAAGAAATATGGAAGACAACATCATGGCCAACTGACTGGAAAAGATCTGTGTTTATACCAATACTAAAGAAAGGTGATCCAACTGACTGTGGAAATTATCGCACAATCACTCTGATCCCACATGCCAGCAAGATTCTACTGAAGATTATTAAAAAGAGACTACAACCATACCTGGAACAAGAACTACCTGAAGTGCAAGCAGGGTTCAGGAAAGGGCGAGGAATGAGAGACATCATTGCAGATGTGAGATGGATCCTTGAAAAGACTAAAGAATACCAAAAGGATATCTATTTGTGCTTTATCGACTATAGCAAGGCTTTTGACTGTGTAAACCATGAGAAACTCTGGGCCACATTAAGAAGCATGGGTATACCAGAACACCTGATCGTTCTCTTGCGCAATCTGTACATTGATCAAGAAGCAACAGTTCGAACGGAACAAGGAGAAACAGAATGGTTTAAAATAAGCAAAGGTGTAAGACAAGGCTGCATACTTTCCCCCTACCTGTTTAATTTATATGCAGAACAAATCATCAGAGAAGCAGGATTGTATGAAGACAACAGAGGTGTGAAGATTAGTGGAAGACTCATCAACAACCTTCGCTATGCTGATGATACCACATTACTGGCTGAAAGTGAAGATGATCTGAAACATTTGCTTCTCACAATCAAAGAACATAGTCTCAAAATGGGCCTGCACCTTAATGTAAAGAAGACAACGATCATGACAACTGGCATAATCAACAGGTTCATCGTTGAAAGAGAAGAAATTGAAATCGTGAACAACTTTAACCTACTTGGATCAACTATTAATAAAGAAGCAACAAGCGGTCAAGAAATCAGACGACGCATTGCTCTTGGCAGAATGGCTATGAAAGACC
The DNA here is from genome assembly GCA_033557465.1 of Ichthyophis bannanicus. Lineage (NCBI taxonomy): Eukaryota > Metazoa > Chordata > Amphibia > Gymnophiona > Ichthyophiidae > Ichthyophis > Ichthyophis bannanicus. The sequence goes on from CM066031.1 coordinate 1,731,607,105, forward strand.
TAGATAAGATTCTCAAGAGCAGAGATGTCTCTCTCCATACAAAGATTCGAATTGTTCAAGCCATGATATTTTCTATAACATCATATGGATGTGAAAGCTGGACATTGAAAAAGATAGACAGGAAGAAAATTGATGCCTTTGAATTATGGTGCTGGCGGCGAATACTGTGTATACCATGGACTGCCCGAAGAACAAACCAGTCGGTACTAGAGGAAATCAAACCTAAGCTTTCTTTAGAAGCTCAGATGACAAGACTTCGACTTTCATACTTTGGACACATCATGCGAAGAGAGAGATCATTAAAGAAAGACATCATGCTTGGCAAGATAGAAGGTCAGCGCAAAAGAAGAAGGCCAGCAATGAGATGGATTGATACAATAACAGCAGCTACGGGTACCGCCTGACTCAAGAGCGAACACAATTTAGGATAGCTATCCAGAGGTTCACGATGAGTCGACTCCGACTCGACGGCACTTAACAACAACAACAACAACAACATTCTTGAAAAGTCTAGGTGTGGCATTTACACCAGCCATAGGGAACACATAAATGCTCTTGGCTTAAATGAATGCACTTTTTTGACAATTTATGCCCCATTTTATAAAATATGCACATACCTTTATAAAATAGGCATGAAATATGTATGTAAAAATGTGCATTACAAAATTAACCTCGTAATGGCCATCACTCATCATCACCCTATCTAATTTGAATAAGATTATAGGCCCTGTGAAGTAACTTGATGAAAATCTTGGCACTTTAGAGTCTATCAGACACTACAGATATCAATGATAAGAACTACCTGCCCTTAACAGAAATTTTATTAACACCTCATCAATACAGGGCCTGAGAGAACCATCCTTCCTTCTTTTACACAAAAAAGGAGCCTCATCTCAATAGAATTTAGGATAGATAAAGCTCTGTACTACGTATTGCTTGATATAATCCTACATGGCTTTGGTTTCCAGTCCAGATAGTGGATATAGATGGCCATGAGCACAATCATATTTATGATGTTTGGATAGTGTTTCGCCTTGTTTCTTGCCAAAATAATTTGGACTGGAGTTATCTCAATGGTATAGGCTAAGTGCACTGGAATGCCGGAGTCAAAAGAGAAAGACCAGAAAACGAACTGTCCCTGTCACCAATCAATAAAGGTGATTTTCTTGAAACTACAGTAATCTCAACTGGACAGTGCAGGCTAGTGCATCAATATCTTTTCATGGAAGTATTTTAGAAGAGTGATTTTACATTTTCTATTTAGAATCTAGTGGTACTTGACACAAATAGTACATATCCAAAGTGCTGATTTAAAAACTGTATTTTGGAGATCTGATGAGTATAGATCAATATTTGTTATCTTGCAGGAATCAAGGGTGTCCACCTGAGATCCCTGAAGAACTGAAGGAGAGAAATTTGACTAAAAGAGCCAGCTCAAGACTTAAGGACTCAAAAGAAGGACTTTCCTTTTAGAATCTTGTGTATTATTTTTGGTCTTTTGCTTTTGCCTAATTTTTCCTTTGAATATACTTATTTTAGCAATATACCCAATACAGGTGTCTTTAACATAAAAGATGCCCCTTCATGCTGACTTATTTGATCTTGAGGTATTGTAGCATTTGAATGCCATTCCAACAAAGACTTTGGGGCATTTTCCTTCCATGTCTATTAGAAATCTTTACCTTCCCTTTTTACAAATCTCATTTATGTCCCTCTCTAGAGCTACCCTAATCCCATAACAAGAGATGGTCTACCTTAAGATGAAAGATCATATTGGTTGAGCCAGTTGTTATTTCTAGTCTAGAGGTGAATTCATATTGAATCAATCCTTAATTCATGAAGAATAAAACCCTTGATTGAAGACTGTTCTCATTCTCTTTCAACTGAAACCAATGCAAGAGTACAGAACTTGAGGACAATGCAGAGAGGATTCAATTTTGAAATTCCTGTGCTTGATTTGCACCACAGACTTTGTACCTTCTTTAGGACTTCTGTTTGATTGAATGACTGATGAACATCAGGTACACACACTCACAGCATAAAGCCAGCAAATATGAGTGAGATGAAGAAAAAAACAGGTCACCAGATAAGAAGTCCAAAAGAGTTTATTAATTCTTCCACATCCACAACAGTTCTTTATTGAACCCTACATGGACAAGTTTCATTGTTATGCCTTCCTCAGGGGTATATCTTAAAAGCATATATCACAATATTTGAAACAAACATATAGCAGATGTGCTGATGATACATGAAAACATCTACAAAAAGTAATCTCTCATCCATACCTATTTCATGCAGAAAATTTAAAGAACATATAGAAAAAATAAAGAGAAAAACAATTAATAAACATATTTCATATATAAATCAAATATTGAAGTAACATATAAAATGGTATAAAGAATATGTAAGCATAAAAAGAACCCATAGAAAATATAAAGAACCTAAAATGATTACATGTATAACATAAAGTTAAATAATTATAGAAAGAAATAGCAATTGCTGTGAGGACATAAGGTAAGCCATCCAAAGGATGTGCACAAGCAAAAATTTGAGTATGTGCCCTAAAGATATGATATGATCGGGAGAGGGGCTGTAACATCAGCTGAACACCCCCCTGCCATGGATCACTTGATGGGGGGGAAGGAAAAGGGTGGTCATGAGGAGAAAGGGGAGTCACGAACCGTGCAGACTCAACTGCCTCCCATTTTGGTGGGCTTTGGTCAGCGGGACAGACAGGGAGGGCTTGGTGCGCTGTGTCCTGGCCTCAGGTATGGGGAGGTAGGGGTTAGTGCTGCAACAATGCCCTTTTGGAGCTCTTTCAAGATTATTGAGGTCTGCTTTAGCTATGAATATGTGGAAGTCGTACACAACAGGTTGGTGCCATTTTACAGACAGTCCAGCCTAGACCTTTATTGCCTGGACAGTGGATTGAGCAGGCAGAGTTTTGCCCCAGGTTTATTTATGTATTTATTTATCCAGTTTTATATACCACTCTATTTGTGCTACTCCTTTTGAGGTGAATTTATTTTGAGTAGCCTCTTCCTTTGTGTTCTTTGAAGCGCTTCGAGTGGGTGAGCTCATGGCGAGTGTCAAGACATCAGCCTGTGAGCATGGCCTATTGACAAATGATGTGGTTTTGGTAGAGGATGAGATGTAGTTGCATATTAGGTGCAGCAAGACCGATCAGTTGGGCGTTGTGTTTGGATGCAGCTTCAGAAGGTGCCGGGGCTGCTCTCTTACCTGGTCCACTGTGCCAGTAAATTTTTACTATCTCATCTTACCGGGAGTCTTTTCTGGTTATGCCATGTGTGAACGGATCCCCTGACCTGATTTCGGTTTTCTGCTATTTTGAAGAGGGGTTTGGCAGTCATGGACGTCCAGTCAGACCATTTTGGAATGCATTCATTCTGAAGTGGTGTGGCTATGCTGGCCGCCACACAAGGCCTCTCCGTGCTGGCAATTCAGCTGTTGAGTCACTGGCATTCCAATGCTTCTAAGAAATATGTACGGTGAGTGGGGCTCTCTTTGTGATTCCCGGTCAGCTTACTTTTGATTCTCTCAGTTTCTTCTGCAGGAGGGCTAAAGCGGGAGTTGCTGGTCTGGATGTGTGGCCATTCTGTGCTCGGAAGAGAGCAGTTGAGTCCACATGGGGGCTGAATGTTGGCCTGGCGAATAATGGAGTACTGTTACAGTGGATGGGCCTGTGTGGGATATGTTGGTCTCAGCTTATCCCGCTGTTATTAGAAGCTCATCAATATAATATGCCACACTGCATTTTTGTGCATTTGGAGGGGAATGATCTTGGGGTAGACCTTATCTACAAATGAAGCGTGAATTTTTCTTGATTCATTGCTATTTCCCATCTGTGATGCTGATATGGTCACAGATTATTCCTTAGTGACTGTGGCATGATGCTATCCGACCACAGGCTCTGGAACATTTGCGGAGGCATGTGAATAGGGTGGTCTCCAAATTTGTTCTGTTATTGAAGGGGCTGGTGTTGACCCATGATTTAATTTCCATGGACTATCCGGGTCTTTACTGCCCTGATAGTGTGCATTTGTCGAATATTGGTCAGGACATATTTCTGAGTTCTATCCAGAACGTTTTAGAGGGGTGCAGTAAGGCATTTCAGGCCGTGGTTGTGGTGAGGGGGTGGAGACATACAATTGTAGTCTCTGCTTGTGGCGGGAGTTTTAAGGGCTGGTTACCTCCCCACAGGCTTGATTTATCCCTGAAGGGCGGGGAGGAGGACAAGGGATGAAAGGACTGGGTCATCCCGCAGCATGGGTGTCATTGCCATCTGCACGACCAATCACAACAACGCTCCAGAAGCTGGAATTAAATTTCAGCCTGGTGATACCGCAGGCTGTGGGGGGGGTTCTTGGTGGGAGGAGAGGGCTGAGAAAAGGGAGGATAAACCCAGGCTAGGACAACACCAACTAGCAGGCCATTGGGGGATATATTCCTTTTTTGGCTGGGGATATGTTATTGTTAACTGTTTGGATGTTTGGATTAAAGCTGCGACGACTGTTTTGCCATGCATTCCCAAGATGGGGCAAGAGGGGAGCAAACACTGAATGTTGCTACAGCTGACGTCATGAGAAGAGATGACTGCCTACGACAAAGGCTCCGCGGCCTGAGATTGATACTCGCAGAAAAAAGTGTCTATTCCCCCATGAATTGGGTGAATAAACTGGTAGCTTAGCCCACAAAACACCCAGAGTGAATGTTGGGGAAGAAAGCCACCGTAGACCTGGAGTCATATGCTTTTGAAACAGCAGTGGGAGTGGCACCGGGAAAGACAAAGGTGGCAGTGGCTGCCATGGCTCTGATGGAGCAGCAGAGAGAAAGCAGTGAGTCAGAGGTGAGCACCCACAATGACTAAACAACTGAGAGAAGAAATGAAAGAATGGTTCACTATACCTGCGCCAGGACATTATAACTTTAAAACAAGAGGTGCAGGGTGGATTGTGGATCTTAGGGATGATTTGGGCCAGCGAGTAGAGGAGACAGAGGGGATGCTGGAAAGTCATGAAGGCACTTTACAGACCCTGAAGCAAGAAAATGCAATGCTCCAGGCAGCACAGGAGGAGCTGGCTAATAAAGTGGAAGACCTTGAAAATAGGTCCAGCGGGTGAATCTGTGACTACGGGGGGTTCTCCAAAATGGAGGAAATAGTGGACTACCAGGCCCTCATGGAACAATTTTGTAAGGCTGTGACCAGAACAGGATTGGATAAGGGAGGTTTATGCTTTAAAGTGGAATGGACACATTGTGCCCTGGGGCCCCACCATGAAGGAAAACCTCAGGACATTGTTGCTTGCATGCACAAGTTCACCATGAAGGAGACTATCTTGACGGCGGCCCAGAGGCTAGAAAAAATTAAATGGGAGGACCATGATGTAGAGGTCTTTGGTGACCTATCTAGCATCACAATACAGAAGCAAAGACCTTATCAGGCTGTCACGAAAAGCTCCGGAAGCAGCGCATACAATACAGGTGGCTCTTTCCAGTGGGGCTACATTTTACCATATCGGGAACTATTACTTATACAAAGTCAGTGGATTTGGCAATCAAACTATGCAGCAGGCTGGCTGGATCAATCTATCGGTCAGTGAGGAGATTGAGGGGCCAGTTCAGCGAAAGGAGGGAAGAAAACTGCCTGGCTGGACTTGGGTGGCAGACAGTGAGAAGAGGCTCCGCAGACAGAAGAAAATGATGGGTGATGACAGCCACCACTGAAGGGACTTTTGTAGTGTTTTGTTTTTTGTTTGTGAGGGACCAGTCGAGTGGTCATAGGGGGAGCGGTCCTGAGGGGGTGCATTTTTCATGGTGGTTATAGTGGATCGTTGGGAGAAACATGATGTTCTTGTTGCTCCTTTTTCTTTTTCTGATTGAGGGCATGAGGTCTGGGGGGATAAGTGGCATGTTAAGGGATGAAAACTTTTAGGGGGTATGAGCAATTTTTGGGGAATGGAAATGTGAGATGGTGGAAGTCACGCCTTCAAATGCCTGGAGAGTTGGTGGTGATGGGCACATGGATGGGAGAGGGAGAAGTAAGGAGGGGGGATGTATGGGTTGGGCAGGACAGGGGAGAAGGGGGATGAGAGAAGGAGAGATTGGGGGGGGAGGGTTTCGGGCACTCAATAACCATTCAGGGGAAAGCTCAAATTATTTGGCTGCTGAATGGAGGACTTTAAGATGGCTGCTTTTAGGGGGTTATTCTGTGCTATGAATAGCAGGGATTGATGGCCCGATGGGACATCCATCCTCGCTATTCGTGATGGCTTCTGCTCCCGACTAACTTCCCCACCGGTTGTGCAGGGAAGTTAGATAGGGGCGGGGAATGGGCGGCCTGGGGAGACTCTGGGCAGGCAGTGGGTGGTGCTGGCCCTGGATATACAGGGCTGATTCTAATGTCGGTCCTGTATGTCCATGGCCAGCGAAATGTCCACTTCCAAGGTGGAATAACTTCCCTTGACGTGATTTTTTGAACAGCCCGGAGTGCAGATGGGGCAGGGGAGGCCAAGATTTATTCCCCACAGCCCAACCCTGACCTTAGGAGGCCAGATCGGGGTCAGGCTGTGGAGAATAAACACTTTTATTTGGCGACCGGCATCATGGCTCTTCAATGCAGCCGAAGTGCCATGGCAACATGACGCCATGGTGCCACGGCTCCATTGAGGAGCCTTGACCGAGTTAGCCAAGGGCAGTCCTGCACGTGCAGGCTGGACTGAATCACAGGCCCAGCCTGCACGTACAGGACTGTTCGCGATTCTGATCCCACAGGGCTAGATGTGCCCTATGGAATCAGAATCGGGATCTCCTCTGTGCGTCTGGTTCAGACCGAACGCACAGAGGGGATCTACGTGTGAGATGGAATTGGACCCTTAATGTTGTGGCCTAAATACTTCCGTAAAGCATCAGTTGTTTTACAAAGAATTGGAGAGACTCAGATGTGATGTAGAATTTGTGCAGGAAGCACATCTATTGTCTGTAGATGAGTGGAGGGTTTCAAGCTCCAAATTCCCACATAGATATTTTGCATCAAACAAATTGGAGAAGAAAAAAAGGGGAGATGGCTATTTTCTTGTCTGCACGAATTCAGCCCCAAATACCGGAGGTTAAGAGGGATAAGGGTGGTAAGTTCCTCATGCTGAAGCTTTGCTGGGAAGGGAAATGCTTCACATTGATTATTTTATTTATTTATTACATGCACTTATATACCGTGCTATTTTCCATCAGTGCGGTTTACATAGAACCAATTAAATACACATCTCAAAACAGTCGATTTGTGTTTACAATTAACAGGTGACGGAACTTGGAATAGACAACAAGGGGTAACTATTTACAACTGTAGAGAAAGAGCTGGCTGAACGTCTGTTTGACGTGGTTAGTTTACTGATGAGGCATTTGAGGTGCTGTCATCCAGGTAATGCGTGAGGAAAAGGTGATATTTCAGAGTTTTCCTAAACTGCGTTAAATTAGTGATTGCCAGTATACTGGGAGAGAAGCTATTCCAGCATTTTGGTGCAGAGAATTTGAAAGCCCTGTTCACTGTTGTATGGCAGCACTTGGTTGTTTCTCTTGGGACTATTAGTTTATTGTCCTCAGGGGATCTTCTAGGTCTGTTCAGGGGGGTTATCTGAATGAGGTCTGCTAGGGCTGGTGGGGCGAGCTTATTTATGATCTTGAAGGTCAGAATTATGGTTTTGAACGATTAGCCTGTATGCCCCAAATACTGACCAGGCTGATTTTTATTATAACCTCTTGTGGTATCTGCTAGAATTTGTGGATGGGTCCATAATAATAGGGGGGGGGGGACTTTAATTTTGTCCTGGATTCATCTCTGAACAAATCCTGGGAAGAGGGAGGGGGGACTGGGAAACCCAGGTGGAAAATGAAAAGTGTGCTGGAGGAGTTACGGTTGATTGATATATGGAGGGAATTGCATGGATGTAAGAGGGAATATTCATATTACTCTGCAGTGCACAAGTAGTTCTCCGGCATTGATGTGATCTGGGTAGATGAAGCCCTGGCGCTAAGAGCTTTGGATAGTGGAGTGAGAGAACACATATGATCGGATCATGCTCCAGTGTGGGGAGTGTTTAAAGGGACAGGACTGAATAGTGTGGATTATTGGTGGAGGCTGAATGAGTCCCTTCTGGACGACCCGATTCGGTCTCTAGGATACAAGTGATATGGTTTAACTCAAGCCCATTGTTAACACTACAGCATTCTCAGAACTTCTACCTGTTCATGGCAAGGGGGCAGAAAGGCTGCATCACATAGAGAACTTTAATACATGGCTCCAAACCTGGTGCAAACAAGAAAGATTTAGATATATTAGTGACTGGGGAAACAGATGGATCAACAAGAGACTATACTGTGCTGATGGACTACATCTCTCCGTCACAGGGAAAAAGATCCTAAGTGAAAAATTCAGGCAGTATTTGGACAGGCATTTAAAATAGGGAAAGGGGGGTGACGGATGGAGAAGAACAAGTTCAGGACGTCACTCCCAGAAAAAGCAAAATGACATTGGAAACAGCTACACTTTTACACCACACATCAATGACAAGTGGGAAAGGGCGTGTAGAACAAAATCCATGCAAAATGCAGGCAAGCCAGTCAACAAATGCTGGAAAGCAATGAGCACAAATGCTCGAAGCCTAGCCAACAAAGTTCCTGATCTGGAAGCCCTAATGGTGGAAATGGAATTGGACATTGTGGCCATTACAGAAACATGGTTTAATGAGTCGCATAATTGGGATATAGCCATGGCTGGCTATAATCTATTTAGAAGAGATAGAGAGGGTAGAAAAGGAGGACGAGTAGCCCTATATGTCAAAAGCAATATTAAAGCTGCTGAAATGCAGGGGACGCGGGGAAAAGAAGAAGTGCTGTGGATTGTGTTGGAAAGAGGAGATGGCACTGTCATCCATACTGGTATAGTCTACAGGACTCCAACTCAAACTGAAGAAATGGATAGCGAATTGATTGCTAATATTGCAAAGATAGCCATGAAGGGGGGAAGTGATCATATTGGGTGACTTTAACTTACCAGATAAGGATTGGAGTATTCCTTCTGCAAATCTGGAAAGAAGCAAAAAAATTGTGGATCCCTTCCAAGATGCAATACTTAGAGAAATGGTGATGGAACTGACCAGGGAGTGTTCGGTACTGGATTTAGTGCTCGCCAATGGAGATAGCATGTCGAATATCAGGGTCGGTGCCCATGTGAGCAGCAGCGATCATCACACAGTGTGGTTTGAGATAAAAGCCAAAGTAGAATCCAAACACAGCAAGCTCAAAGTCCTAGACTTCAAAAACACTGACTACAGCAAACTGGCCAAGTACCTGAAGGAGGAGTTGGCAGGGTGGGAAGGGAATAAGGGAAGAAGAATTGCAATGGGCAAAACTAAAGGAGGCAATAAAAGGGGCAACAGATACATATGTAAGGAAAGTAAATAAAAACAAGAAGAAAAGGAGACCTATTTGGTTCTCTAAAGAAGTGGCTGCACAAATAAAGGCAAAATACACAGCTTTTAAAAAATTCAAAAGTTTGCAAACAGAGAAATACAGAAAAGAATACAGGATCAAACTAAAAGAGACAAAAAGAGAAATAAGGATAGCAAATCAAAGACAGAAGAAAAGATGGCTAAAGATGTGAAGTGTGGCGACAAAACGTTTTTCAGGTATATTCGGGAGAGGAGGAAAATCAGGTGGAATTGCAGGACTCAAAAGTGCTGAGAACGGATTTGTGGAAAGTGACAAAAGCAAAAATGCTAAACAAATACTTCTGCTCTGTTTTTACTAGAGAAAATCCTGGAGAAGAGCCACCTGTAATTGACAAATATACAAATGGGAATGGAGTAGATACCACATCATTCACAGAAGATGATGTGTTAGAGCAGCTTGCAAAATTGAAAGTGGCTAAGGCCATGGGACCAGATGGGATACATCCCAGGATACTGAAAGAGCTCACAGAAGTTCTTGCAGGGCTGTTAAAGGACGTTTTTAATAGATCCTGGAGACAAGAGAAGTTCCACAGGACTGGAGAAGGGCTGATGTGATATCTCTTCACAAAAATGGCAGTAGGGAAAAAGTGACAAATTACAGGCCAGTAAGCCTTACCTCGGTGGCAGGAAAAGTAATGGAGGTGCTCCTTTAAGAGTGAAAAGTGGACTTCCTCAAAATCAACAGGTTGCATGATCCGAGGCAACATGGTTATACCAAAGGACATCCTTGCCAAACAAATCTGATTGAGGTTTTTGACTGGGTAACCAGAGAACTAGATCAAGGGCATGCAATGGATCTGATCTACCTAGCTTTCAGTAAAGCCTTTGATACTGTTCCTCGTGAGAGGCTTATCAATAAACACAACAGCTTGGGGATGGGTCCCAAGGTGGTGAACTGGATCAGAAACTGGTTGACTGACAGATGACAGAAGGTAAACGGAACTCACTCGGATGAAAGGAAGGTGATTAGCGGTGTGCCCAGGGTTCGATCCTGGAACCGGAGCTGTTCAATGTATTTATGAGTGATATTGCTGAAGGACTGAATGGAAAAGTCTGTCTTTGTGTAGATGACACAAAAATTTGCAACAGAGTGGACTCTCCTGAGGGAGTTGATAGCATGAGGAATGATCTACAAAAACTGGAAGAATGGTCTAATGTTTGACAGTTAAGATTTAATGTGAAGAAGTGCACTGTCATTCACTTGGGAAGCAGAAATCCAAGGGAATCGTATGTGATAGGGGGCGAGAGGTTGGTGTGCACGGACCAGGAGAAGGACCTCAAAGTGATTGTTTCTGAGGATTTCAAGGTGTGAAACAATGTGATAAGGTGGTGGCAAAAGCCAGAAGGATGATGGGATGCATACAGAGAGGAATTACCAGTAGAAAGGAAGAGGTACTAATGCCACTGTACAAGTCGCTGGTGAGGCCTCACTTGGGACATAAAACGGCTGGAAAGAGTTCAGAGGAAGGCAACTAAAATGATTTGGAACCTGTGTCAGAAGACTTATGAGAAGAGACTTGAAGACCTAAATATGTACACTTTGGAGGAGAGGAGGGACAGGGGAGATATGATTCAGACTTTAAATACTTAAAGAGTATTAATGAACAAACAAACCTCTTCCAAAGACGGGGAAGCTATAAAACTAGAGGGCATAACATAAATCTGCAAGGGGGTAAACTGAAAGGCAATGTCAGGAAATATTTTTTTACTGAAAGGGTGGTGGATGCTTGGAATGCCCTCCCGATGAAAGAGGTGGGGGCAAATACAGTGACAGAATTCAAAATGGCATGGGACAAACACAGTGGGTCCCTTTATAGCAACAGGATAAAATCAAAACAAACATTAGCTATCTCTTATATCTCAGTAAATAGGGGCGACCTACACAGACTGGTGGGTATACCCCTAAACAAAGGCATAGGGAGGGGTAACTTCACAGAGCAACAGGTGTACCTACTCTTGCCGCCTTGCTGGGCAGACTAGATGGACCATACTAGTCTTTTTCTGCCGTCATATACTATGTTATTATGTTACTATGTAATATCTGGAGCTTAATGATGATGGCCAGTGTACCCCGGGACGAGTATGGAATTGTCTAAAGGTGGTGATATGGAGAAAGTTTATAGCTCTTGGTGCCCATAAAAAGAAGATGCAGAACCAACAATCTGCGTAGGGCAATAGCAGAGTTAGAGTGGGGACAGAAGATTGAGAGATTGGGTAAGGAGGGTTTGAAGAAATTGGGGGAGGCCTGAAAGGCCCTGCATGAGCTACAACTGGGGAAAACTAAATATGGAATCGAGAGGCTCCAGCAGTCATATTTTGAATTTGGGAATAAACCTAGCAGACTGTTGGCCCATAGACGGAGAAAACAACAAACGCAAAACTATATTACTAAGATGAGACAAAAATGGGAAGGTGGTTAGGGGGAAGGCTGGGATCAGTGAGAGATTTGTTGAATTTTATCAGGAGTTTTACACCCCTGAGGTAAACTTCCCCTGAGAAAATTTCCCAATATCTAGTTGGGGTGAAGTTCCGGACTTTATCGGAAGACGAGATGAGTTTGCTATCCCAGCCTATAAGTCCGCATGAGGTTCTAAGTTTGATTAAAGATCTACCTGTGCACAAAGCATCAGGTTTGGATGGGTTTTCCAATAAATTCTATAAGGTTTTTGCAACGTCCATAGTGGATATTTTAACCTGGATGTATAACTCCTTTGCTATGGCAGACAAAAAATCCCTGCAAGTGGCAGGAGTTACCATCTTGCATAAGGAGGGGAAAGACCTGGGTTTGCAGGGGACTTATCACCCAATAACATTGCTGGGGATGGATCTTATAGACCGATAGATTATTAGAAAACCTCCCAAAATTGATTCATTTTAATCAATCTGATTGCGCCTGGCAGGTAGGCCTCAAACAATATCCAGAAGGTGATGAACCTTATGTGGCAGTGGAGGCAAACAGCAGCTGGGATGTTACATTTAGTAGTGGATTCAGAGTAGTGGATTCAGTTTACTGGCTTTTTCTCTTTTGCACTTTGGAAGGGATGGGATTACGGTTGTTATAAAAAGCCCCTGGCTCGAGTGAAAGCCAATAGGTGGTACTCTCGACTTTTGAACTTTACCGGGGTACGTGTCAGGGTTGCCCTCTCTCGCCACTATTATTTGTGCTTCCCATGGAACCCCTGGCTGAGAAAATCTGGAATTATGTGGGCATTTGGGGAATAGAGGTGGATGAGAGGCAGTGCAAGATTTCCTTATTTGCCAGTGATTTGCTGTTTACCATTGTAAATCCTGAGATACCCCTGCCAGAATTCATTAAGAAAATGGAGGATTGTGGGCAGGTGGCGGGATTTAAAATGAATGCCACTAAGTCTGATATTCTGAAATTTTCCCTAACAGTGGAGAGCAGTAAAACCTTGTTGGAGAGGCTGCCATTTAGGTGGGCATTGGAGAGTATTAGGTCTCTGGGGATTAACCTCACACCCAAGCTGTAGGATATCTAATCCCAATTACCGTATTTTCGCGCATATAACGCGCACCCGCATATAATGCGCGGAGATTGGGCTTTTATGTAATAAAGTTCTCACATTACGCGCCCTCGCATATAGTGCGCACGTTATATGCGCGTATGAGTGCTCAAGGAGCTTGAGATTTGGATTTCAAGTGGATTGTTTGTTTTTTTACTTCAGGGCTTCGTCTTTAGCTAGAGATTGAGATTGTGGATTTTGTAGATGATTGTCTGTATTATCTCAAACTTTTCCTTGCTGTTATGTGGATATCTCTTGTGTGGCAGTAAATTCACTTTGGTTTTGAAATAAACTCCTGGCACGTGGACTTTTTTTGAGTGGAGTAGCAGAGTGAGTGATCCCCAAGGCCTGGCCTCACAGCTCTTGCTGCTCTCACCCCGAGAAACCGATACCAGACCCTGCGGTAAGGAAAGCGTGTTACCCTTCAGCCTCTTTCTGCCCATCTTTGAACTACAGTCATAAAAAGCTCACCCTCAGAACAAAAGAGAAGACACCTTTGCTGGGCTGTAATTTACCTGAGAGTGCAGCTGTTACTCAGCACTTTGATGACAGAGGCTGTAGTGGTGCCCTGTAGCTGCGTTGTTAAAAGCAAACCCCTCGTGCTGGTTTCGTTCCAATCGCAGGAAGAGGGGTTTAGTTCCCGAAAGCTAGTCGGGAAAAAAGATTTGGTATAGTGCGCACCCGCAAATAACGCGCGAGAGGGTTGCGCGGTAGGTAAAATCGCATATAGCGCGCGCGTTATATGCGCGAAAATACGGTACCTTCCATTAAGGAGAAAGATCTCTGTTGATTTTGATAAATGGCAGATGGTGGAGGTATCTTGATTTGGACACATGGTAGCAGTTAAGATGATGGTTCTCCCTAGGTGGTTGTATTTGTTTATGACAATACCAGGTCAGGTCGCTGGTATCTTCTTAGATAAAGATCAGAAACAAGTTATGCATATGGGCAAATAAATGCGCTCAGGTGGTGCAGAAGCTGTTGTGACAAAGAAAAGGACGAGTGGGCTTGGCAATACCCCAGTTTGCTAGGTATTTTGAGGCTGCTTGGTTGAGATCCACCCTGGCGAGGTGTATCAAGGGGAACAGGAATGGGTGGTGCTAGAGGAAGGCAGGGAAAGAGGAGGAATTTAGGGGAGAAGTTGTGGATGCCAGGGGTAGTGAATGAGTCTGGAGGGGAGAAGAATCTCTTTGTCTTATTAACCCTAAAAGTGTGACTGAAATGGAGGAAGTACTGACTGGGACTTAAAGGTTATTCAAGGTTTACCCCTCTTGAGGGGAATAAGGAGCTTGCTCCTGGGGTTGGGGGGAGGTATAATGAAGGTGTGCCTCTAGAGGTCTTAAATGGGTGCTGCCAAAAGTCACTGCCAAACATTTATAGAGGCTGGTCAGATAATTAGATTTATAGATATATGGGAGGAGTATGATCTGTTGGCGGCGAATTACTTTCCCTACCTTCAGGTAGTACATTATATTAAAACACAGGTGAAAAGGAGTTGAGGGCTCCTGCCACACCAGTGGAAGATTTATTCTCTAAGGGGGAGATTAAAGAGCCCATCTCCGTGCTATATCAATTGATGGAGAGAGCGGGGGAAACAAAAGTGAGGTGCCAGCTCCAATGGGAGGAAGACCTGGGGAGAGGATGGGATAAAAGTTATTAGGAAAAGGTATATGAGGAGCTCCATAAGGGTGTAGTTACCTGTCCTCTGTTGGAGAAGAACCATAAGATGCTCTATAGGTGGTATCTTCTCCTACTAAGATGCTCCACCTTTATGGGAAGGGGTCGGACCAATGCCAGAGACAATATGGCTATCATGCATGGTGAAAATGTGAGAAAATTCAGAGGTTTTGGAAGGTGGTCTTTGGCTGTTTTGGGAACATCCTGGAACTGTGGCTGACTCCCAGATGGAGGTGGCATTGCTGAATATTCCTACAGAGCACATCTAATGGGATGTATGGCCGCAAGATAGGCGGTGGCTTGGTCTTGGAAGCAATTAGAGCCCCCAGAGCTGAGAGAAGTGGAAAAACAGATGGGGAATATTTATTTGATGTGTAAGTTAACAGCATTGAGGTATTGTAGGCTAAGTACTTTTATGGAAATTTGGAGTAAAGATTTGGAATGGTGTGATTTAAAGAAATAATGTATAATATTAGTAGTTTGCTCATTGGTTAAATTGTTCTGTAAGGGGGAGGTAAGGTTTTGAGGGTTTATCTGTGGGGGATTGTGATATAGATGGGTAATAATCCAGAAGTCTGTATTGTTTATGGATGGTAAGTTTGCTAATAATAAACAAATAAAAAAAATAAATAAATGTTGCTATAGCCTGGAATGGGCCAAATTCCTATCATGGTAACATGAGGAAATTTCCTGTAGGATTTATTAAACTGAAGGTATTACAATTTAGTAAATTCCAGCACAAATAACTCATGGTAAAATAGCACAAGAAAGTGCTATTTTGCCACAAGTTAGTAGGCTGAACTTTTGTGACAGCCAATGATAGCCCAGGTTTTCTATAGATGAAAACAAGGTTGGTTTTAAATAGGTATAGAAGAGTAGGGAGGAATAGGACATTAATAGCATGAAGAAGGACCAGAAGTATCACGGTTTGAAACATGGCGTTGTGTACTTTACTTTATACACGTCTTAATGAAACATCTACTGTGAAGAAAGAGAGAAGTTCGAGAAATAAGAAATGAGAAATTTGAAACAGCAAATATAGGGCTTTATTATACTTTGAGGACAACAGCCTCGGTCATATGTCCATGGAGGAAGGCATGGTTACTGCTTGGAAGACTCAGCACCTAAACGGATCACATTGTTAAAATAAGGAAGAACTTCCGATGACTGAAGGCTGAAAGTCGTGGACTCTAAATTAAGTTACTTGAGCACTAAATTTGATTCAATTTTGGTTCTTGATTTACTGAGGATTATTTTGTAATTTTACCTCAGTGGGTGAAAGGGTGAGTGCACGCCTTTAAAAATGAAAAAAAGGAGGGTTTGCTTACGAGAGAGAGAAAGTTCCCCCTCAGGGCAAACGATCCGACAAAAATTACATACAGTTAAAACATTGGGCAGGTTGTTAGTATTAAGTTCATCTCTTAGTTATATATAGGTATTGAGTGGGATGAATCACAGTTAGTTTAGTTATAGTATACAAGTTAGTAAAAGGCCCTTCAATTTAACAGCAATTTGGCAGTTCCTAAAAAAGTCCTTTCTGGACCCTAGCACACTAAGCAATTTTAGACCAATTTAACATTTTTCTTTCTTATCTAAGATCAAATAGTCGGATCAACCCTGCCCCATACACCTGTGTCATCATGTCTGAACTAATGAAACAGGTTATATTAGGGGTTATCCAAAAAATCTTTAAGGTGCTTACTGAATCCTATCACAAGGACTTTTAAAGTTTAGAGCATATGAGAGTATTTTAAAAGGCTTAGACATGATTTTGACTTCTGAAAACATGCATGTGGATGACAAAATCACTGAGATATCCCTGGAGCCATTTTACAAATGGCTTTTTAAGACGTCTCCGCAGTGGGGATGCCGAAGTAGGCAGGGGATGTGACTGAGGTGTGGCAATGAATGTAGACATTCCTGACTGAAACCTTGTGGGCATCTATAACCTTGTCCAACTTTAGGCTTGCTCCAGGCATGAATAAGTAACAGGAAATTGCTCATTTGGGCCTGAAAATATCTGGAGGGTGTAAAGAAAATGGCACTCCACTATCCTCAGTATGCTCCATAATCACAATGTTATTTTTTGTGTAAACTATAAAAGTATTTTGTGCTTGCACCACGGCTCTTATACATCCCCTGCCTTGGATACTATGCCACAGACACCTATGGGGATGCCGCCACAGATGTCCATATCAGGCACATCCACATTTGTGAGATCGTGCCTGAATATGGACACCTTTGGCTTTTTTTCAGATGTTGTGGTTTGAATATCCCAGATTGCATTTGGATATCCTTTGTAAAATGTGCCTTCACGGAAACATCTACATTTTCATTCTATCCACTGGTGGACATAGTTAAAGGAATTGAGGCACATTCTGAGATGTGCATCTCCGGGCCGTCTGGATGTTCAGATGTCCGGACAGTCTGCAAATGCACCCGATTCTGCTCCCATGAGGGCTAGACATCCCCGCGGGAGCAGAATCGTAGCATAGTGACTGGACTTCCAGTACATGCTCCTATTCAGGCACCCCGGACATCCAGCCACCTACCCAGCTAATTCATCCAGGCTCCTTAATGGAGCCGTGGGACCATGGCGTTATGGTGCCATGGCACCACGACTCCATTAAAGAGCCACGATCCCCCCGCCACTGCCAAAAGGTTTCATTCCCTGAAGCTGTACCCACGATCTCCCCAGGGTCCAGCTGCTGGGGACTTACTGTACACCCACCTACATTTTTCCCCACTGGTTGCCACCAAAACACTGTGTCCAGGGGGACTTATTCCACCTCTGAGGTGGAATAAGTCCCCTGTCTACCCGGCCGACTGGACGTACAGAGTTGACCTCTGAATTGGCCCTGTACATCCAGGGAGATGACCATCCCTGCTCCGCCCTTGTTCCGCCCCCATCTAAGGCTCCTCGTATGACTTGGTTGTACATAAGGTGAGCCTTGTGCCAGCAGCTACACAAGGCTGGACATACATCCCCACTATTCGTGGTTGTGAATGACCCCCATTATGTTTAGTGTCAAAAGTCTTGTAGAGGGAGGCACCTGGTTAGCTCAAGGACTTACTATACTACATCCCAGAACATTCTTTGAGTTCTAAGATTAGCTCCTTTAGGATACATCATTTTAGGAGAAGTTATATCAGCTAAGACTCAAAATAGACCTCTTTTCCTACCATAACCTTGCTTGTTGGATTAAGTTTTCATGAGAAGTCAAGTTTATTAAAGATCACTTTAGGACCGCATTACAAAAGAAAAACATTAATCTTTTGCAGCTAATTTGAATTATTCCTTTGACTAATTTTAACTTCTCATGGCATCTCTTGGACTTTGCTATAAAATTCAAATATTTGGTTGAGGTATAAATGTTGTATCCACATTTTAACATACGAGGTGTGACAAAAAAGAAACTAGACTGTCCCATAAATGTTCTATTACAAAATCTACAGAGAAATTACACATTGTCCCCTTCAAAGCAATCCCCCTCAGAGTTAATGCACTTCTGCATTCGCTTCTGCCACGTACGGAAGCACTCGGTAAAGTCCTCCTCCTTGAGGTCCCTCAGCTTCCTCATCACAATGGCCATGATCTCTTCTACAGAGGCAAAATGAGTTCCTTTGAGCACAGTCTTTAGCTTGGGGAAGAGCCAGAAGTCGCACGGTGCAAGATCTGGGGAATAAGGAGGGTGGTCGAGAGCTGTGATCTGTTTGTTGTCCAAGACCTGCATCACACTGAGCGCGGTATGTGCAGGTGCATTGTCATGGTGGAGCAGCCATGACTTGTCTCTCCACAGAGCCCGCCTGCTGTGCCGAATCTGGTCATGGAGGCGATTGAGGACCTGCTGGTAGAAGTGCTGGCTGACTGTCTGACTCTCAAGCACAAGCTCATGATGGATCACATCCTTCTGGTCGAAGAATGCGATCAGCATGACCTTGATCCTTGATTTGGACATGCGCCTTCTTGGTTCTGGGTGACAGTCAAGTCTTCCACTGCAGGCTCTGTCTCTTGCTTTCAGGGTTGTACTGGAAGACCCAAGTCTCGTCTCCTGTGATGACTTGGCCAACGAACTCTGGATCTTCTCTGATCTTCTCTAGCCAGCCTTGACAAACATTGACCCGATGCTCCTTCTGGTCATCCGATAAAAGCTTCAGCACCATCTTGGCGCACACCTTCTGCATCCCAGCTCCTGCACCAAGATGGTCCACACTGACTCCCTGTTCAGGCTGAGCTCCTCAGCTATCATCTGCACCATCAATCTGTGATCACTCCGCACCAGCTGGTTCACTCTGTCAATGTTCTCGGCCGTCTTTGTCGTGGAAGGCCGTCCTGACTTGGGGTCATCCTCTACCTCCTCGTGGCCAGTCTTGAAGTGTTTGTGCCACTCGAAGACTCGCAGCCTTGACATTGCATCTTCTCCATAAGCCTTTTGGAGTCATTGGAGACAGTCATTTGGGCCCTTCTCCAACTTAGCCAGAAATTTCAAGTTGATTCTTTACTCCATATTTCTGCCACCTCCAATTGCATGACAAAGCAATGGAGCAGTCTGCTACAAAAAAATCCTGAAAAAGAAAAACAGAATAAGAGAGATGAAAAATATTATAGCAGAATAGTGGTGAGATGTTGCACAACACAGTGACATAAGCGGTTAGCTAAATGGCATTGAGTCATGGGTGTGGCTGCCACAGTCTCATTTCTTTTTTGTCACACCTCGTATATACTAAATATATGTACTTAAGAACATAAGATATGAAGAGCGATCAAAAAGTATCGAGACTTGTACAATAACACAAGAAGTATAACACTGACAGTTATTGCATTCATTTCCCTTCAAAGTAGTCCCTTTCCAATAAAACACACTTGGGGTTATTCTGAGGCACAAATAGCGGGCATGGACGTCCCAATGGGACATTGACAACATGTTGTACGGGGAAATTAGACAGGAGCAGGAAAGGGGCGGATCGGGGATGGCATTAGGCCGAGCAGTGGGCGGTTGTCGGCCCCGGACATACAGGGCCGATTCCAATGTCGGCCCTGTACGTCTGGGGCCGGCGGCTTGGACGGGGAACTTATTCCACCTCTGAGGTGGAATAAGTTCCCCTAGTTGGGAGGATCGAGCAGACCTGGGGCTGGAAAGAGGTGGGAGGGGACAGAGGTCATTCCCCGCAGCCTAACCCTGGCCTTAGGAGGCCAGATCGGGGGTCAGGCTGCGGGGAAATCACTGCTGGAGCCAGCTGCAGGGAATCAGGGCTCTTCAATGGAGCCGCGGTGCCATGGCAATCAGACCCCATGGCGCCGTGGCTCCATTGAAGAGCTCTGACTAAGTTAGCCGGGGAAGGCCTGTACAGGCAGGCCGGACAGAATCGGAGTCCCAGCCTACATTTCCATGCCTGTTCGTGATTTTTATTTATTTATTTATTTAGCTGCATTTATATTCCGCTTTTCACCGGGTCAAAGCGGTTGGGGGATACATTTAACACGAGGGGATATGAGACACATACACTAATACTTACAGGGAACATGGGCAATGGAAGGTTAAGTGGCTTGCCCAAGACCACAAGGAGCACCTGTGGGACTAGAAACCCCAGTCCTTCCGGCCCAAGGTTGCTGTCCTCTAGTGGGATTTGAACCACCGACCTTCTGGCCTGTAGTACCTTGCCCCAACCACTAGGCCACTCTTCCCTCCCTGATCCCGTGGGGCTAGATGTGCCCAGCGGGATCAGAATCGCGATTCCCTCTCTGCGTCCAGTTCTGGACAGATGCACAGAGGGCCCAGACGTGCAGGATGGAATGGGGCCCACTTCCTCCAGTATGCCTGCCACTGCTGGAAACAATTTTGAAATGCCTTTCTTTATTCTGTGAAGCTGCTGTGTTGAATTTTGCTTAATGTTCTCCAAGTCATCGAATCTCCTTCCTTTCAGTAGTAATTTCCGTTTTGGAAACATGAAAAAGTCAAAGGATGCGATGTCAGATGAGTATGGAGGCTGACAGACTTGCTCGATTTGGTGTTTGACCAAGAACTGCTGGACAAGATGTGATGCGTGAGCTGGGGTGTTATCGTGATTAAGCAACCATTCACCATTCCTGTGCAACTCTGGCCTCTTACGATGAACTGCATCTCTCAAATGCAGTACTCCTTATTGATGGTCTAGCCTTTTGAAGCATACACATTATGAACAATACCCTGGTTATCAAAGAAAACTGTAAGTGTGACCTTGACATTGCTCCTCACCTGACGGGCTTCCTTGGGTCTGGGAGAGTTTGGAGTCTTCCATTGTGAGGACTGAACCTTAGTTTCTGGGTCATAACCATAAACTCATGATTCATCACCAGTAATGTTCTTTTTGATGTAGCCTATGGTTAAAGCAGTGGACTAAGAAGCAGGGGAACCAGATCACATAACTCTCCATTGCCTTAGGTACAAACCTAGACTGTAAACCCTTTGGGAAAGGAAAACACCTACTGTACTTGAATACAACTCATCTTGAACATCTGAGAAGGGCATATGTGAAATCCAATCTCCCCCCCCTCCCCCCCACACACACACACCACCTCCTAATTTATCCTGGCTGTTTTCAACATTTTAAAAAAATGCTGACTGCAGAGTTTAAATATTAGCTGGTTTTATTGACAGGGATAGAGTCAGACAAGCTTTAGACCAGGTTGTGGTTGTTTTTTTATAATATTCAGCTATAATCTTGTAAACTCTGCTATATTTAGGTGTTGGTGAATTTGTGTATGATTTTGATATTTAATATCACAATAAACAGTTTTGAAATAAAAAATAAAGACCAGCAAGCAGGGTCAGCCCAAATCATTTGGCAAGATTAGGTGATTTCCTAAGGTAGCATCTTCTGAGGGGCAAAAAAAGAAGCACTAGTCAAAGCAAAACAATTGATCCTATCTATCAGCTACACATACTCAAAGGCCGTCAGTACATTCTTTTACCTGCAGGGAGAACAGACATACACATACATACAAACAAAGCAAAGTTAAATATTTAAAAGTATGATGTCCAGTTATGGAGTTTTATAGGATTGTTATAGGAGGAATAGTGCTATGATGATCATGATTGTTGAACTGAATTATCAAACTCTTACCAGAGAGTATTGGTGTGTGTGTGGGGGGGGGGCTGTAAGGTTGAAGGTTTACCTAATGCACCCAATATCCTTGCATCAGCACTACCAGTGAGCCTATCTCCATCTGTGTCCATTCTAACTGGTTACTAGTGTGTTGTTCTCATTTTTACATATCCCTATAAATTAGCCAGTAAACACTTGTTTCTGTTCATGCAAGACCTGCCTCGATATTGGAATTTTTAGAGCTTGCAAAAAGGAGTGTCCACGGACAAGGGATCTTAGCAGTGATCTTCCACTCTCTTCATACATGGGCCCCAAAGGTAAAGGGGGAAAACAGAAACTCTTTACTCCCACTGTGCCTGCATCCTATGAAAATAAGGCAACCAGATGTTATATAGAGAAAGCATGTTACAGTAGTCAGTTGGGGAAAATGTTGTATTTCTTTTTTCTGCTTAATGTGTACATGTGTTCAGAACTTGTCCCAGTAAGATGATTTATCTTTGGATAAAGAAAATTGAAGGTAAAATAGTCAATAACAATTTAAAGATTATTTTACACCTTTCTGAAATTTATTTATGGACTCAGTCCACGTTTCCCAATCCGAAAGGCTTTGGCTGAGGGAGTTGGAATGGAAGTCATTTCCCTTTTAGGTCCAGTAGCTGCTATTAGCAGACTCAACAAAGACATAAAATATCATTAACATCTGATTCCAAAAGGTTAACAACCACTTCTTTGTTTTACCTTGCAGTCTGGAGAGAGTCGCTCAAAATTTCCATATCTCCAGTAAAGTTATATCTATTAGGCACTGAAATAAAAACTGAAAGCTTTCTCTCATTTATACAGGACTATGGTGCCTGAATATCAATATTGTTTTCAAAGAATTTTTTAAATATTTTAAATGGCATGGAAGATACACATGTGTAAACATTACTTCAGCTGAGGTTAAATGTTGCTTGGCAAAGGCAGACAGTCTGGATGGCCTATTTGAGCCATAATTCTAAAACAGGGGAAGAAAGCAGGAAAGAGTTTGGCAATTGGTTCAATAGCATTTTGTGAATAAGACATGAGAGACCTTTTTTAGAGCAAGCTGTCAAAACTTTCAGGCCTGTGCAATGTCTCTGTGCTGCCTAGTAAGTAGTGGGATAAAATAAATGCCTGGGGGAATCATACTGTAACACCACAATTCATTGAAGGCAAAGTTAGAAATGTCAAATTTTATTGACAGAATTCAGAAACAGAGATATTATAAGAACACAAGATAAGTGATGTTGGAGAGAGAGGAGGACTGGGTACCTTAGGGCTGTGGAGAAGCAAACCAGAACATCAACATTTATGCCGGAGGTATCTGAAGCATAGGCATCAGAAAGGAGGGCCACAAGGGCCCTGGCCCCACCAAAACTTTGCTGTGATCGGGGCTTTCCCTACTTCGGCCCATGGAGATTCGATCTCCTGAGGGCAGAAGTAGGGGAAGGCTGGTGATTGTGACCTGGTAAGCAGCATGCTGCCCACAGGGATCCCATCCCCCACAGACAGAAGAGCGCTGCAGTCACGGTACAAATCCCTCCACTCTGTCCACGGAAGATCGGATCCCTGCAAGCAGAAAGGAGGGGAACCCCGATCACAGTCACATAGAGTTCGACTGGCCCAGGAGCGGAGCTTGGCCCCCCACGCAACTTGGCATTACAACGCCTCTGATCTGAAGCACGCAATCCACTGAAGTCATCAACTTCTCCAAAGCAGACCCAACAGAAGCATTCCTCTAAGGCCAGATGGGCAACTGACCCTTGGAAAAAGAGTCTGCTGCTCCATGTCCGAGCCAAGCCAACACCATGTCACTATCAACAGGGTAAAATTGACAGCCTGCTTCGACGCCGTCACTGATTGGCTGCATATGCAGAGGCTCAAAATAAATTTCAACAAGACGGAGATTCTCTATCACCAGGAACCCAGCAGTCACCCCCCCCCCCCCCGCCTCACTGAAGGTACGAGATGCCAAGCTCTTCAGCAAGCCCACGGTACGCTACCTAGGAGTCACGCTTGACCAACAGCTCGACATGAAGGCCCAGATCAGCAACATGGTCAAAGCAGTCGCTCAGTCAACTCCGGCAGCTGCTCGAGCCAGATGACTTCAGGACAATCTTTCAGGCCCTAGTAATCCCACATTTTGATTATGCTAACGCCATTATGCTAACGCCAGGGAGGAGTAGCCTAGTGGTTGGGGCAAGGTACTTCAGGCCGGAAGGTCGGGGGTTCAAATCCCACTAGAGGACAGCAACCTTGGGCCGGAAGGACTGGGGTTTCTAGTCCCACAGATGCTCCTTGTGGTTTTGGGCAAGCCACTTAACCCTCCATTGCCCATGTTCCCTGTAAGTATTAGTGTATGTGTCTCATATCCCCGCGTGTTAAATGTATCCCCCAATTGTGTTGTGACCGCTTTGATTGAAGGATAAGGCAGGATACAAAACTGTCTAAATAAATAAATAAATACTATACGGACTCCTGAAGAGCATGCTAAATCCACTGCAGCTTGCAATGAATGCAGCCGCCAGAATCTTGCATGGAGCCTCCAGGAGGGAACATATAATGCCAATCTTGAAGCACCTGCACTGGCTGCCGGTCCATTGCAGATTTTCCTTTAAAGTGCTACTGCTGATCTTCAAAGCCATAAATAAGTGCTCATCTACCTCCCTCACAGACCTCATCCAACCCACCCCCATCAACAGAGCAAGGAGGTCAGCTGCTGTTAATACACTGATACTCCCGAAGGCGATCACAAAATGCTCCCAGTCAACAAGAAAGAGAGCCTTCACCTTATACGCACCCATGTGCTGGAACGCTTTTCCACCCGCCATTCGAGCCATCACTGACCTCGCCCAGTTTAGAAAAGCCCTGAAGCATCATCTCTTCATCCAGCACTATACTGATTCATTTGACATCTATCAACCAGGCGCACCCAGGAACCAAACCACCACCCCCATCGCAGCCACCCTGCAGGATTGCAACCCCACTCACTAGATCACGAGACAATCTGCTGATGGAATTGTGCACATGCTTAGACCAGTCAATCTGTATATATTAAGTAAATAAATCTGTAAATAGTTGCGAGCTGACCACGTCACCTGTGATGGCTAGCTTGCCTGTAACATAGTTGCCCTGTCAGTCCTGTTTAGAAACCCCTGTTCATTGTAAGTCCAGTCGTGGGCTCTGCCTGCGCTGCACGAGTTGTTAAATGTAAAACGCGCTGATTTTAAAGAGCGTGGTATAAAAAAGACGTTAAATAAATTAATAAATAAAACACTAGACGTACTTAGTCATACAACTCCCAAAGAGAGGTAGAATCATTCAGTGGAAGAGACTAAATTCAGAGAAGCAGGGCTCAAGACATCAGGTCTGCGCATACCACCAGCTGAAGAATAACAGCCACTGCAGCAAACTGGATCTTCAACACAAATCCACCTTTTGGTCCAGAGTTTCCTTTAAGCTGATCCGCCTTCCACAGGAATGGTGTTCCATCTGGTAACCGCCATGACCTGAATATCCACCTAGGAAACATCATATCATACAATGCACTCATTCTCTAGAAGAGTGTACATCCTCTTATCCTTAGCCCCTGAAGTGGGGAGCCAGGGGAATCCCACTCTGATGGGTACAGAGTCTTGAACACCTCCAAGAATGGGAAAAACAGTAGTGATTTTCTGCACACCTTGCAGGAGTGGATGCATCCTCAGTGGATGGTGGAACAAGTGGATAACATCAGCTTCCTCACAATCCTCTGAAGGCTAAAGTACTTCTTCATTCACATCAGACATCTGAATCCAAGCCACAGTCCAGATCTCGCACAGATCCCAGCTGACCCCCAACTGCAGGGAGTGCCCTTTTCTGGGGATGCTTAGTCATAGGCAATCAAGCAGGACTTCCACTCTCAGCCTGCCTCTCACGAGACTGCACTCAGGGGAACCCAGAGGCTGCAAGGTCTGAATTTCTACACCAGAACGATTAGGCTTGTTGTAAAAGGAAAATAATTCCAGGGAGGACAATCTGGACACCTGAAGCTCTCCTCATAGCAATAACCTCCCTACACTTGGGGACCCAGTCGCTATTGACTCTCTAGAGGACAGGGAGCAGCACACAGCACAGTTGCAAGAACTTCCGGCCAATTGGTTATTCTTATCCACAGCGCCATCCATCAACTCCTGCCCCTTAGGCAGGCAAGGCCAGACTAACCACATCTCCCAGCATAGAGAGGGGGAGCAATCCTTCCAGGGACAACTTACAGGCCATGTGACCTCCAGGCATACAATATGAGAAAACACTACTAGTGGATACAGAAAATGTCAGAAAACACCCACACCATGCCAGTGGTCGTCAATGGTCTACCCTGTATTATGTCCCTCACAGACAGAATTTGGAGCCTTAACAAGGGCAATGACAAGGTCAAGCCTGGGTACTCACCCCCTGAGAGCCCCAGGCAGAGGATCCATGACGGGCTCAGCTCTACTCCCCTGATACTGTTTCATTGGCTTTGCAGCACTGCATTTAAGGTTTCTGGCAGACAGATCCCTCTGAGAGCTTTCTGCAATCTTCGGGAGAGAGCAGGAGGGAACAGAAGAGGAAGGAGGGAGTATTGAGGTTACGTGAGGCTGATGCATTCTTCCAGATCCTTCCAAATCCTTCCAATTTCTGGCTGTTCAACAGGCTCTTATCATGATAAGCACATGGAGCTGAACCAGTTTTCCCCCCTCTTTGCTACCGAAAAAAAACACAGTCTAATGGAGCTTCCCATGTCATGCTCAAGTGAGAGAGTGACTGTCAAGGTGGTCGTTCCCAAGCGTTTAATCAATCTTTTCCTCTCAATCTTCAGAATTTTCTTCAGAGAGGAGAAAATCCATTCAACATCTGCTGTAGAGACCTCTGGTGGCTGAGGCGTATAGAGGCATAAAAGTGATGTCATTGAAACCTGGGCTTTTCATTGGTTCTTTGTCTCCACCAATCTTCTGGTAGGGGAACACAACCCACTTGTCTGGACTGGTCTAGCAGGTCGATATGGAATGTTTTTTACTAGACTACCCCAAAGTATATATACCTATGTTAGATGCTGCCAACCCCACCCCTTAATCAGCAGTCTACAACTCATCCAATTCTTATGCCCTTTGACCCATGATCTACTCTCCTCAATTCATCCTCCTAGCCCCTATTAGCTACTTGCCGCATTCAATCAAATGTCTCCTAAAAGAATCACATTTTCACCAGTTTATGAAATCTCAAATGCTTTGTCTTCATTCTCATGTCCTTAGGTAAATTATTCTACAGCGTGAGGCCAATGAGTGAAAAGGTTCTGAAGTAAGTTTCCAATAACCTTTTGTTCAACACTGGAGGCATCACCAGCAGATTCTGACTCTCTGTGCATAGGGCTTTAGATGGCACATATGTATGAAGTATTTCTTGTAAGTTCTCTGGAGCTCTGTCATCCTGATCCCTAAAAACTAAGGTCAAAACTTTAAACTTTATACTGTATGTTATTGGGGCCAATGTAAACATCTGAATGATCCACTGATAGATTACTGTGATTGAATATAAATATTGCCAGCATCCCATATTTAGGGAGAGGGCACATAACACAGCTGAACCCCCAAGAGAAATTGCAGTAGGTTTTGGGGGTAGAGAAGGGGAAAAAGGAAGGGAGCATGGTTGGATAGGATAGCTGTGGTGGCAAGGCTTGAAGGAAGGATTTGGCAAGGGTATGAAGGCAAGGAGTGGAGTAGGATGTTGAACCTGTGAGCAGTGAGCAGGCCTTCCTTTTGGTGTTGCAGTAAGTAGAGGCTGTATGGACCATGGCAGCAAGAAAAGGAAAAAAAAAGGTAGGGGGGGTTGGGGGGGGTTTACAGTTGAGCCTTGGCCTGGGAATCCATGATTTTCCAGAAGAGCCTTTGGCACTGTGCTTTGACTGTAGATTTAGGAGTGGGAGCTGTACACAGAGTACAGCAGTAGACCATTTTTTGGGAGAAGAGCTAGGTGTTGGGGGTAGCCACTGGGCAATAGTAGAGAAGCAGAGCAGCAGCTTCAGCCAGCTCGTACTGCTAGGTACTTATGACCTAGATTGGTCACTGTTAGGAAACAGGATACTGGGCTTGATGGACCTTGGTCTGACCTAGTATGACATATCTATGTTCTTATGTTCTTAATACAAAGCTCCAGAAACAGCCCAGCTTCCGCTAATCTATGATTATGAGTTAAAGTACAATGTTTCATTGCCTGTTAATATGAAGAAAAGTAAGGAAATTTCAAACCAGTTCACTGTGAAAACTCTTTCACATACAGAGAAAAAGCAGATAACGGGACGGCTAGCCAATTTCCTGGACTGGGGCTTGTCTATAAAAGACAGAGGGGCTTGTTTACAAAGC
This sequence comes from Ichthyophis bannanicus, assembly GCA_033557465.1. NCBI lineage: Eukaryota > Metazoa > Chordata > Amphibia > Gymnophiona > Ichthyophiidae > Ichthyophis > Ichthyophis bannanicus. The sequence continues at coordinate 1,731,635,314 of CM066031.1, forward strand.
CGCGGTAGCGGTTTGCGATCGTAATCGGAGCCGCGGCCCCATTGATTTCAATGGGGCCGCGGCTGCGATCGCGATCGCGAACCACTACCGCGGCTTTGTAAACAAGCCCCAGAGCCATTATTCTCTGCATATCAGGAAAACCTGGGATGTGTACCACGATCCCTTCCTGACCACAGTGAAACACCAAAATTTAAAATTTTTCTTCTTGGTCCACTGCCAACAAAGCTGCTTTTCCATACTGACAGGGATAAAAATTACCTGTCCATACCCAAAAGAAATTAAAACATGCTTGCAAACAGACTAGGAAATGTCCTGTACATGCAACGTTTAAGTGTGCTGCACCTGAGATATTTTGAAATGCACAAATGTTTTTTTCTGCTGAGAAATCTTGCCATCAAGAATGCAAATAGTCTGAATTTGACTTCAGCTCTTTCATTGTGGGATCTCTTGACAATAGTCATATTCCACCACTGCCAGTTATGTAAAAATGTTCATGATTTAACTAATCATGTCTTTTTCTTCTTTGTTCATAGGCTCCTGAGAAGAATTTCTTTGTTAAAATAAAACTAACATTGTTTTAGAGGCGGAGCCTAGCATCAGGCAAGATGGTCATGTAAGAGCTATGCTCCGGAGGGCAATGGTCAAGAATCCTGACTTCAGCAGTCTTTAACTAAGTAGTTCCTACCTACTTGGATTTCATTCAATCTTGGATATATCCCCTAAGCCAACACGGCTGGATTACCAAATACCTCAAAACGCCCGCGCAAAGAGAACCAAAACGGAGCCTCTCTCACCTCACAAGATGGCAGTCATCAGAGATTGTTCTGAGGCCTTACAAGAACTTATGGCTGAGATTTGTGCTGTTAAGGACTTGGTCAAAGCTAATTGAGACTCGTTGTGCACAATGCAGGAGGATATCAGCGCCTTGAAAAATACTTTGGCGTCAATTACAGTCAGATTGGAGAAGGTGGAGAGCGTGGTGGCAACGCATAGGGAGCAGTTCAGGGCCGTTGAGAAGCAAGCAAAGTTGATATGGGCACTGCAAAGAGAGTTGGAAGATGGAAACAATCGCGCTCGAAGGAACAACATAAGAATTTTGGGAGTTCCAGAGGGAGCCGAGGGTCCTGACATGACAGCCTTTTTGCAGTCAATGATTCCGGATGTGTTGAAGGTGAAGTTCACCATGCCTTTTGAGATCGACCGCACCCATTGAGTTCCTACTCAGTCTGTGGTTGCGGGCAAGCATCCACGTCCAATCATCCTCAACGTTTTGTGCTTTCCACAAGTAATACAAATAATGTAAGCAGCCAGAGCACACTCTCCCTTGGAATATCAGGGGCACAAACTCTTATTCTTCCCTGACTTCACGAAGGTGACGGTAGATCAGAGAAAGAGTTTTTTGGTGCTACGTCCACACTTATTGCAGCTACAGGCCCATTTCGGGTTACTCTACCCTGCTTGCATGAGAGTCATGCTGCACAACCAGACTAGGACTTTTGATGATCCAGGGGAGTTGCACGCGTTCTTGGAGGACAAGGAGTTGGTGTTGATGCGGTGAAAGCTTGCCTTGCAATCAGTGGCTTGTAAAAGTTCTTTAATGCCTTCTTATTTGGGTGTTTTGACTCTTCTGAGGTTGTGAAGTAGCGACTCATCCATACAGAGTTGACATTCAATCATACAGAGTTGACATTTGATGTGCCATTCAATGTGACTCTCTTGGAGGAACTCCAGGGTATCGCCCTGGTCAATAATGTCTTATTCTTTGTTTCTTTCTCTCTTCTTTTGTGTTTTGTGTTGTTTGTGATGTCTGTTGTGGTTGAGAGGGCTGTGGGGTTTAGAGGAGCGGGACAGCCCTTGCCTACATACATGCGGACCTTTGTGTACATAAATTGTTTTAGTGGGGGCAGTTTTGCTATAACTTTTGGCGCTCCGGGTTTGGGGATGCTGTTTCCTGTTTCTGGAATGGGTAGTGTGTGGCTTAAGCGGATTTAAGTGGCTGAGAAGTTGAAGTAAATTAGTTAATTTTTTCCTCCGTGCCTGTCTTGTCCCTTTGGGCTCACCCGCTAAGTTTTGAGCTGTTATGGGCCCAAGGATTTTGGTGGTTTTGTTATTTAGAACTATGTGTTTTTATTTTGAGCAATCTTCCACAGAGCAATGGCTAAGCAGTGGCTTTTCCTTTTGTGTTTTTTTTCTTGGGCTATAAGTGTAGCTATCATTGTGAGGGCTTTTAAGGTGTGGATCAACAATGTAAATCATATGTTACAGCTTGATATGTTTCTGCAAATGTTAACTGTAATTTTGTACTATATTGTCAATATGTCTTCCTTTAAGATAGTCTCAATGAATGTTAAGGGCATTAACAATCCCATAAAGAGGAAATAGATATTTTTATATGGACGCAAGGAAAGTGCTGACATCCTACTGTTACAAGAGACACATTTGAATGTGAAGGAGTCGTCAAAATTAGATATAAAACCTTTTTCACTAGTGGCTTTTTACAGTCCATTGGTGTTCAGCGAATATGGCAACATGACACAGGGGAGACTCTTTCTCCAGAATCATGGGTGAAATTCTGGAGCAAGACAAATAGAGTATTTCAGTCTGCCTCTATTTTACAAGCTTTATATTTTTTATTTTTTTTTGCACACAGAGCTCACTTTACCTCGATAGAGGTTGCTAAATGGGATAAAACAGTTGGAGATGAATGTCAGTCTTGTCAGAGTGATGTTGGCACTGTAAGACATGTGGTATTAGACTGCCCTAATTATTCTGTCCTATTGGATTTCAACTTGAATCCGAATCCAAGAGGTCTTGGGATTCAGGGCCACTCTCTCCTGGTCTGTGGTCGTTTTGCGGTCAACAATTGACTGTTACAGAGGGATTGTCATTTTTTACTTGACTTCATGATGGGAGTGGCTCTGCATCTCGTTATTGCAAACTGGAAACATACTGCAGAGCTTAGCTGGCATGAATGGTGGAACCGTTTGTGCTTATGCTGCAAATATGAACAAATGCTACGTTATGGCACAACTCTCATGCCTTCCACCCTCCTCAAGTGGAAACCCCTAAATACTTACATCTCTAAAGCATGATATAGTGTAAATTAAGGGGTAAGTTAGTCAAGCCATCATGTTACTACATGGTGAGGAACTGGTGTGGAGTCATAGCCCTTGCAGGTCCCCCTTTTCGTGCTCATTCATAAGTTTTTTGATCATCGCATGGTGAAGGGAGGATTAAGGTTGGGGTAGGCTGTTAAAGCTTTGTTTTTCTGCTTTTGTGTTTAAAGAGGATTATCATTTTAACTGTAATTTTTGTTTTTGTTTGTTTGTTTTTGTTGTAATTTGTTTGAAAATGTAAATAAAGAAATTTAAAAAAAAACTAACATTGTGTTATCTTAATTGTTTTGACATTCCCAGGGGAGTGCATACAGAGATGTAAGAATTCTAAAGAGAGAAGGTGCATTTCTGAGGTCACCTGATAACATAAAAATAAAAGGTTTTGTTTAGTTCCTATAAAAGCTGTCATTCGTGACTACATCAGAACCAAAGTGAATCAGAACCAAAGTGAATTTATAAGTACTCTTAAGATGGCGTGCAAGTGTGATTCTCATTCCATGAACTGAGGAACTTTATTCCGCATGGAATGTCCAAGTTTAGTTACTAGTATCTTAGCCTCAGAGAAAGACATTACAGAGACAGGGGTAGTTATACTGACAAGGGTTCAGTCTAACTAATTTTCTGTTTGTGAATATTTCCTATACAGCTTTCTACCAACGAAAGGTGAAGAGTTTTTGGAGTCTGTAAGTACTCATTTAAATCTGAATTTACTTGTAATTTCCTAGAGCTGGAAAACCTCCATAAGTGGTTTGACTTCATTTTGTACTTAGTTTGAAGTGACGTAAGAATCTTTAACTTCTGTTCCTGTAAGAGAACTTAATTTAACACTTTTTTCTTGCTCAGTCTATCTCATTAGACATCAAGCACATGCATATGTAATGAGGTATGGAAATTTGGAGTCACACAGAGGACAGCCTCAGCTCAAGAATCTCTTATGTTAATCATACTTTCGATTTTATGAGCCTATAAGTAAGGAATATTTATAGAAGAGAAGAAAGACATTCTTGAACCTTTACTGATGCAGAATTTATTAAATAATTCCATCTTTTACTATTTGAAATAACAAATACTAAACTAGAACAAGGGAGTGGAGGAGTAGCCTAGTGGTTAAAACACTGGCTTAGTAACCAAGCAACCAGGGCTTATATTCCCATTAGCACTCCTTGTGACCTTGGGCAAGTCACTTAACCCTCCATTGCCTTGGAAGAAAGGCCTGGCAATCTACTTCCAGTCACACTGCCAAGAAACCCAGGAGCTTCTGGGTGACCAGGAGGCAGCATTGACTCAAAGGCACACATTGCATTGCATTGCAACCTAGAGCAAGATAGCCTGCTTGTTTTGTTTTACAGATGGAAAACCAAACCTTGAAGATCTTCTTCCTGATTTTGCTGACAGTGGGATCTGAAATTGCCATATTGATCAAGCCTGGCCTGCCTTCTGATGTCATGCTGCAGGATACACCTGGATTCCTGATCACATGGTCCCAGATAGTCACACAGAAAGTCTTTGGGGCATGTTTACTAAAAACCGCTATTTTGCGCGGCGCAAAATAGCGCACTAAAAGCAGCACTTAAGTGCTCTTAAGTGCCCCGCAAACGTGCATTGAACCCCCGCACACGTGCGCGTCACACTAACGAGCCCCGCACAAGTACGGGCCCATAAATGTCCGATAGAGGCGTGGAAAGGCCTACGGAGGGCGGAGGAAGGCCCCGGAGGGGCGGAGAGACGGGGTTAATGGGCGGGGAAGGGGAGGGGAGAGGCCCCTCGCACAGTTGCGGGGCTGAATTTCCATTGCAAAAATAGCGCGAGTGAACCACTCGCGGTAGAGGGGATTTAAAGGGAAGAGAAACCATTTCCGTCAGCAATGTACAGCAAAACCGGGAAACCTGAAAAACGTGAGCAGTGTGATACATGTGCACAGCACAAAAGTGCAATTAAAATAGAAAATGACCACCACAAAAATATTAAAAATAGTAATTCAGTTGGGGAACAGTTATAGTGATGGGCAAAACTAGAAAACACACCCAGGAAAGCTAAAAAAAAAAATGATTTATGGAAAGGTGTACGGAGCGGAGACTCGTCCAAAAAACATTTCCCTTTTTCTGGAGCTGTCCTGAGAGTGTTTTCCATGTTTGCCCATTAATATCACTGTAGCCCAGCTTGGTTATATTTTATCCCCCTTTTCCCATGGTTATCTGTAGGCTTTACTTGCACGTTTGTCACCAGACAGGGTGAAGGAGCCCACAGTAGAAATGCACACAGCAGGCTTTGCGACTCCATCCTGCCATGTTACTATCTCCAGGGACTGCACTGTCCCTGTGGCCACAGTGTGGTGCAGCGGACAGAGCCAGTACCTCTAGGACCAGAGGTTCAAATCCCAGCTGGGGCACCTTCCAGCCCTGGCCATATATTTTACCCACCACTGAACAACGATAGCACACACACCCCTGTCTTGCAGGGAACATAGGCATGGGGAGATCACCCATATTTTACCCAACACCACACACACACCACAACAATGGGCAATACCTACAGCCAAGTCGCCCAAATGCAGTCCCGTACTGACACATTGCAATCAGGTCATCTGCTTTCTCTGAGAGAAGCTCATCCCAGCATGTTGGCGGACGAGTACATGTGGTGCAGGGGGCAGTGGCCGCTAGCCACGGAAGACAGAGGCCTAGCCATGTGCAGGCTGGCACAGTCCACAGCAACAGACAGGCCCTGCCGTATCCACAGTCATGGACTATCCAGGGAATTCAGCCAATCTGTGGCTACACGGTGGTGCAGTGCACACAGAAAGTGCATGCAAGAACAGAAGGTCACAGGTTCAAAGACCAGCTGGGGCTACTGCCAATCCTGCCCATGTATTTTCCCCACAAATAAACAGTGACAGTAAGGACACACCTTTCGTGACGAGGACATATGCAATGTTAATACATCTATCTTTTACCCCACTGAGCACAGACACCATGAACAGGGGCAGAACCTACAGCAGAATCCCCCAAATACAGTCCTGGTGGGCCACACACCAGTCAGGTTCCATGCTGCCACTCATACAAATGCCTGTGCTGTATATCTATGCACCACCCCCACGGCATGTAGATGTAGCTCATGCATATTCATGAGGGACAGCAGGAAGACCCGAACAGTGTGATGCAAAACTGGACCGGATTTGGGAAGCGCTGCCATAAAGCAGCAGCCAACAGGGGCAGACACACCCACACCCACACCCACAGGCCCCATTGGCCAATGTCTCCTGTAGAGGCAGAACATTGGACCCTGCGTGCATCTCCCAATACTAGCACCTGCATACCTTAGCAATGTCACCCTACACCTGAGGTTCACAGCTCTGAAACGTTTGCTAAGAGTACAGGCTGATAGATATCCCTACGTTACGCACATACTGCTAGTTGACCCCATCCGAACAATCTGTTTGGTGTCTGCGGTGCATGCTCCAGGCCTGGCCTCTGACAGTGTTCACCAACCTGGGGAGTGACCCCAGCAGTACTGTGTACCATATCCATGCCTGTGCCGTGCCCAGGACCGGTGTGGTGGGCAAGGCTAATCACCCCCTCAATAGTAGCACAATGCTGGCATAGGTGTGGGAGTGTGTGTCTGTCTATACAGTGTGTGTTGGCTGCAAACACCTTCCCCAACCCACACTGCCAGCACTACTGCCAGTATTGGCCTGCCAATGTGCATAATGAGCAGCAAGGTACCATGGGTATAGGTCAGACATGGTGGGCTGGCCAGGATGCATCTGCACAGGGCATAGGGCACTGGCTGTGACATTGTAGTGCCCGGCCACCACCTACACAGACAGGGTGACCTCCGTATGTGCTGCTGGGGGAGCACTCTCACCCTGAGTGTGCAGTGATGACAGCATGGCTAGGCACCCCCATAGTGCTGTATTGTGTTTCTCTCTTGTGATATATGTGGGTTTCCTGTTGGGGCCTCCTCACAGAACTCTCTGCTTGTGTGTGCTTCCACCCCAGTTTTGGGTGCATGCATTTCCATCAGGGCTAACCAGCAGACTGTTCACAGCTGGTATGTGTCTTGATGGAGTGCCTTGCAGGGTGCAGTGGCTGATGGCTTGCTGCAGGAGAATATCAGATAGTGCTGGGGTGCATCTTTGGATATCCAGGCCTAATGTCTGTCTGATGATGTGTGTGGAGCTGCTTGGACTGCCCTGTATGGTGTCTGTTCCCCAGCAGGACTGGGGGTTTGATGGTCTACTCTACTGCCATTGGTGCGGGGGTGGGTGTGTAGGATGGGGATCTGTTGGTGGGAGGCCCTGTTTGCCACCCTCAGGGGGGGTGGGGGGTACCTTGACCACCTAGGGGGTCCATGGGGGCTTCCACTAACTGAGACAGACAGAGATATCCAAGATGTTCCTGCAGCACCTTCCCATCTCACAGGTTAGTACTGTTTTGGAGCTCTGTCATGGCCTCATTCAGCCATGGCTGGTGTTGTGGACCTGGTCCTGGGCGCTACATCACACCCTCAGGGTGAGCACAGTACCCGCACAATGTGACGGTGTGTAGCTACTCTTTGCTGGTAGTCCACCCGCTCAGGACCCCCTACCAGGCCGAGGTGCTGTGTGGGTGCACACGGACAATTCCCCCTACCAGGCCGGGTAGCTGTTGGGGTGCATTCCCCATCTTGTGTGCATCTGTGGACAGCTGATTTGCATGTGCAATGCATCATGGGTACGGGTGGCCTAACCCTATCTTGTTTACAACAGCAGACTGTCTGTGAGGTGACATGCAGGCTCTCTGCAGCCAGCCAGGGGCTTGCTGACAGCTATAGGGCTGTAGCCCAATGGTTACACCACTACCTTTGCAGCCAGAGGTCATGGGTTCAAGTCCACTGTGGGGTTCTGTGATAGGGTTCTCCAGAGCATTATCTTTGTTTACTGTACATATTTTTATGACTGCAAACACACCCTTGGCATACTGTACCCATAAGGTGCCTCTGAGGGTGCTCTTTAGGGCACCCTATAGGCCACCTTATGGGTGCCATCCATATTGGGTGCACTATACATTGTCCTGTGTCGCAACATACATGGTGCCCTATAGGGGACATTCTAGGGTGCCTTGGCGGACAGTGCACTGTAACATGTGCCTTACGGGCATCCGTATGTTAACACACTGTGAGAGCGGGTTTACTAGTAGTGGGAAATAAAATAAACCTTGAAGGCCTCCTACAGCACTCCTCACCATAATACATACTGCCCCAGCCAGCCTTGTTCACTGGGCACTGTGAGGGGTTGAACCCCTGACACCTGCACCATTGGTCAGTGTCTTCACCATTGTGCTGTGGCTCTATTCCTGTGTTTGAGCAGCAGCGCGCAGCCTTGAAGCCATCGGTGCACCATCTTGTGGCGCACAAAAGTAACAGTGCGCCGCCTTCTGCCGCGTAACATTAACAGCGTGCCGCCTTATGCCGCCCAACATGGGCATGCCTCCTAAAATAATGCCTCAGCCAGCTGTCTTCAATGGGCACTGTGGGGAATTGAACCCATGATGCCTGCATGAGTGGTCAGTGTCTTAACCATTATGCTATGGCTCCATTCCTTTTATTGGCACATCAGCGCGCCACTTATCCCTCCCACTATTGGGTTGCCCCCTCACACATCAGCGCGCCGCCTTCTGCCCACCGGCTCGCCGCCTTCTGTTGCCCGATTTTATCAGCGCGCCGCCCTCTGCCGCCCAACCTTAACAGTGCGCTGCCATCTGCCGCCCACAATGAACAGTGCGCCGCCTCATGCCGTATAAAAAAAGAGTGCGCCGCCTTCTGCCACCCATAAGCAGTATGCCTCCTACATCACTTTTGCCCATAAAAGTTGATGCCTCAGCTGGTCTTTTTTGTTGAGCGCAATAGGAGTTTGAACCCCTGGCCCCTGCACCATAGGTCAGTGTCTTCACCGTTGTACTATGGCTCTGTTGTTTGGTTAAGCAGCAGCGCCCCACTTAGCCTTTCCACGCGATAATGTGGGCCCCGCACATTAGCGCGACGCACACACGTACGGTCCGGTTTTTTCCTTTTTTCTGCCTGGCCCGCCCACTCCTTATATGGCACCAGCACACTAACGGGAACCCGCACAGCAACGGTGTTTAGTAAACATGCCCCTATGTGTTCAGTTGAAGCTACACTGGCACATTATATTATATTTATTTATTTAGATAGTTTTGTATACAACCTTATCCTTCAATCAAAGTGGTCACAACACAACACAATTGGGGATACGGGATATGATACACTTACAGGGAACATGGGTTATGGAGTGTTAAGTGGCTTGCCCATGTTCCCTGTAAAATAGTTATCTCTGAGTTATAATGCCCTGTTCAATGTAATTTCAGTTTGTTCAATGTAAACCGCACTGATGCAGAATAGCACAGTATATAAGAGAATGTAAATAAATAAAATGATGGTAGAAGCAGCCACTGCATTTGGTGTCCATGGCATCAGCTGCTGCAACTCTAGGCACTGACATGCACTGTTCTAGGTCCCTGTCCAACAGGGGCAGGACACAGGGCCAAGATGTGACAGGCACCTAAAGCATGCTATAATTGTGTAGGAAACAAGGTGGCTAGTATAATACACTGCAAACAATACCTACCACACACTGGCAGTGATGTGGATATACAGCATAGCTAGCAGAGACCATCTCTAACATTGCAAGCTTTGGGGACCAGGTGCTGGGTGACAATCCCTCACCCTCAGAGTGATCACTGAAACTGCTCAGTAGCATGGTTTATAGCTGTTCTGGTCTTGTAGTACACACTGTCAGTGTGTCTTACTGAGCTGATGTGCTGGATCAGTGCATTTTCCATTTGGTGATCAGCTGCAGACTGCTGTCGCGCATGTGCAGTGCCTTATGAGTACTGGAGAGGCTAGCCTATACTGCCACACACAGCAGACAGTTTAGGCAAAGATCTACAGTCTCTTTGAATCCAGACATTGCAGTACAGAGAGGTGTGGAGGTGTAGCCTACTGGTTAGTACAATGTCTTTGTAAGCAGATGACAAAGGTTCAATTCTCACCTGTTCATTTTGGGTCTGTGTGCTACTCAGGTCATTTCCCTGCCTGTAACAGTCCAGACTCCGTTGTAACTTGCAGACACGCATCTTTCTACTTTGTTATGTGTTCTGGCCACACATTGGGTCAGCAAACATGCTATTCCCCATCATGCCCTTCTGAGAGCATGGTTTTATTGGTTCTGCTGCAGCCCATTGCAAGGGAATCAGACATGTTCACCCTGCAACTACCAGACAGTTGCTTGGAGGTGTGACATAATGGTCATGGCAATATCCAAGGGACCAAGACTCCAGGGTTTGGGGCCCACTAGCACTCCTCATGTGACATTTCAGAATGTGTTACTGTTACATTTTATGTCTGCCACAACCTTCATGAACTGACAACACCTCCTTGTGACCTAGAGCAGGTCACTTAACCCACCAGTGGCTCAGCTGATTGCAGGTCTGTACAGTCCCTGTTTATCATCTGACATTACTAATCCATCGGAAAGATGTACCTGACGTGACTGCACTGATACAGTGGTATACTAACAGGCAGTTACATGCATACAGCTGTAACCTACGTGTGAGACATGAGTCATATATGACATTATGACTGTGACTGTACAACTTTGGCTCCATCACTTCTCTGCAGTACATGCAGACACATCCTACCCCTTGGATAGCCACCTGCAGGTATCACCTCTTGTCCATACATGCCCCATTTGCCCAGTTTGGATGACACCTCTTATCTGCACATTTGTCTGGGGTAATGTTTGGTGGCTGTGTGGCTGGGAGAGGAGTGAGACCCACATGTCTGGTATCATGTGGCACTGATACACATTTTCCCACATGGTACAAATACATTGGGGATGGCAGCTATGGCATATCGGTGCTGCCAGTCCATACCACCCTCTCTTCTGCCATCATCCTTCCTTCAGCCCATCCATCCTCCTCTGTCAGCTGTGTGCAGTCATGTCTTCTTGTGCAAGCTGCTACACCATGGCCTACACAGGTACTCTTTTCTGCATTTGGCTCTTCAAGCACGCCTCTCCTGTGCCTGATCCCTATGTCACTACTCCTGTTCCGTCCTCCTTTCGCTGCACACATCCTTCCACTTCTGACTCCACTGGGGGACACGTCTTCCCCATCCTTTGCCACACACTGACATTGCAGTGGAGGAGTGGAGTGGCCTAGTGGTTGGGGCAAGGTACTTCAGGCCGGAAGGTCAGGGGTTCAAATCCCACTAGAAGACAGCAACCTTGGACAGAAGGACTGGGGTTTCTAGTCCCACAGGTGCTCCTTGTGGTCTTGGGCAAGCCACTTAACCCTCCATAGCCCATGTTCCATGTAAAATAGTTATCTCCAAGTTATAATGCCCTGTTCAATGTAATTTCAGTTTGTTCAATGTAAACCACACTGATGCAGAATAGCATGGTATATAAGAGAATGTAAATAAATAAAATAAAATTGTGCCATTTTGCATTGGCACTCCCCAGTGCACTGGTACAGCTGCCTCTCACATGCTCATCCAAATTACTGGCTGCCATGTAGAGTGCCCACGGATCTGGCAGGTCCATTGGCTCCCACCTATCCTTCCATCCATCACCTTTACATTGACTTTCCTTGGTGCTCTCTTATCCAGCGTTAGGGTGACAGCCATTTTCAGATGTTAACATGCATGCTTGACATCTTAACGCCGAATGTTTTGTTAATGCAGGTTAAATGGCCCATTGAGCCCTTAATGCTGAAAAGCCTCCTACCTGCCCAGTGCCCTTTACGCATGTAAAACCCCTTATCGCTGCTGTTAATGCCTGCTACATTAACGCCCTTTAATAAACATACCGCATAGACATCTCTGGCATTTCTCAGCAAATTCTGCCCTGGATGACTCTGATTTACTCAAGACATCCTTTCTAAAATGCCACTTTTTATGTTCAAAAATAAAAAGTGAGAATCACAGCACAGTATATAGCACCAAAATTAAATTAGTTGTGGTTCTTGTTTTTCCATTTTGCTGCTTGTCGCATGATCATCTTTCATCTTTTTTGTTTTTGCAAAATATATATTTACATGTAATATTCTGCTAGCCCAGTGTAAAATATTCAAAGTTGGTACATTTTAAATTAGATTTCCAGGCTATATAATTAAGCTGCTACAATATTTGCTGCATAAAAACAGCATTGCAAAGTTTTAAAAAAAGGTTTATGGCATGGGAATATGTTACTTTCTTTATTCTTGAGGCAAGCACCTAATCAGTGTTATGAGTAAGGGGATCTTCTAGTTCCTGATTAGAGCTCTGAGGAGGCCCCTCCGTTTTGGCTGCCAAGGGATGGGGGCCCAGCTCATCTCTTGCCTCAGGCAGCAGATTGTCTTGTGCCATCCCTGCCTTAGGATACTCAATTTATTTATAATCCTAGACAACTTAATCAAAAGAGATCTGGACCACCAACTCAGAAGATACAGCAAACTGAGCCTCATTATCACCCCCAGCACTTATGCTAAGACCAAGCAATCCACATCAGGAAGAGCACTCTCCCTTGCTACTCCTGCCATATAGAAATCCCTACCAGATGATATAAGATCCACCATAAACAGCAACGACTTCCAAAAAAAACCTAAAAACTTTTTTATACACGGAACACATTGGGACCGTCACCTACCATGTAGTACCCACTCCCAGTCATGCTCCCTACCCTGGATGACCTTAAGCATTGCAATTTATTCTGCTCTGAAACTTCACTTCCCATTGTATATAATGAGGCACATTCTGACCTGGCCATCCAGCCCCTTGTGCAGCCGACCAGAAGCGGGACCTGTTGAAATAAACAAGAGAGATCTACCGAAGTCCCTAACTTTTCCTCAGCTGTCCTTTAAGAGAAAAGGCAACTAACCTCTTTTATGTGTGTTCTCACAGGGCTGTTCTATGTCCCTGTGTGTAGCCCTGTTTCCTTCCTAAACAGTTATTACTTTACACTAGTAAATTTAGATATTATATGTCTGAAGTATATACATTAATGAGTTTCTTTGTAAAATTACATAATCAAAGCTCCTTGAAGAATGGCAAATTGTTTAATTTTAGAAAATATGCAAAATTGGAACTATTTGCTTCCTAGATTTTCCCTACCAACCAATAAAAATCTGTTGTCTAAGTCAACAAGCTAATTTTCACATGGGATGCATGGGAACTAGGATGGGAAGGGAGGGATCTAACACCTGAGGAGGTCAGTGACTTCAAAGAACTTGCCTACTCCTTTGAACTTGAAAACTAGAGGAGAGGAAAAAAAACTCTAGGTGCAGAAAAAGCTTTGCCTAACAACACAAAAAATCCCCCTTTTACAATACAGCAGAAAAAGATTTAGCTATTAAGAATGACAAAAAAGCCCCCTTTAAGTGCTCTCAGGCAGAGAGTTTGTATTCAAGAGCCCCACAGTATTACCTTGCTTGCAGTGCAGATCATCTAGATTGACATGTCATTGTGTGTCTTAATTTACAAAGTTTTCCTTTCACTGAATTTTTCCATCCTTAAATATTCAGTGTCAAAGAACAAAAATTTCAATTAACACACGGACTATGTTCTAAACCATATTCATGTATCCGGTATTCATCAAACACATCTGAGTGAACTATTATATCTTTAATGTTCTTCACTCAAATATACATGATTCAGGAGTCTGATTGAAAAATCTGATAAGTTAGCATATGCCAGTATTTATATATACTGTGACATATCAATCCTGGTATTCTTTGGGTATTTTAAGGTCTTCTAGCCTGTCTTATTGCTGTGCTGGTTCGTTTTAGATGTTTAGAGCCTTGCAGTGGCTGTAGGTGCTGTTCTGGTCCTCTGGGTGTTTGTGCCTTCCAGCCAGTCTTGCTTCAGTTCCATAATTCCACCCATGCCACCCCTGAGTTATAGGGGGCCCAGAGAAAGAGAGAGCCAATTTATAACTGTTCACATATCTTCTGAGGTGGATTTCTCCTGCTCTGGGGGCCCTTTACAGTATTTTCCTTGGGGACCCTTGATTCGAATTTCCACCATTGCTTCAGATGTTCTACCAAGCACTTTGGGCTTTGATGCCAAACAACTCTACTACAAGAAAAATGTAACCTGCTGCTGTGAGGGGACACCACTATCCTAACGCCATTGATGAGCCTTAAACTTTCTCTTCAACATTCTTTTGAAATTTTCATTACTGTACTTGTTGATTATTTGGTCTCCTGCCACTAGCATTGCTTTCCATCATGACTTGCTGTAGGGTTGGTTCTTCCTCCAGCATTCTGAGCTCTTCCAATCAATGCAGTCATCCTTTGCCACTGTTTTCAGGACCTTCTTTACCACAGTGCTTCCTCTAATCTTTAGCTAAATCCTTCAAAATGTTATACTGGGACAAAAGTACTCAGTGCCAGAATGTCTAATTTGCAGGCACACAGGTTAGATGACCTCTCTCCATTCTCCCTCGCTGAGCTCTTTCAGCCTATCTTGCTACTGTGCTGGTCTTCGTTGAATGTTTAAGGGCCTTGCAGCCTTATCTTTGGATAGAGAATGGATCTTGAAGTTATTCTTCAAGAAGTGAAATGTTCCTTTTCTTGGCTTTAATGTCCGGGTCTTCGCTGATCTTGCCAGGAACGCCCAGAAATGCAGCAAAGAGTTTCTATTGCTAAAACCTGGTGTGTTACAGATGGGCGCCTTCTTTTTTCTAAAATATCCATGTAAATGCCTAGTCAAGTATAATACAGTTAATTATGTTTTCTTTCAGCTACCTTCATAAATGCTAGGCTAATGGTAGTTCCTTCCTCCTCCCCTGCTCCTCCCTAGGAAGTCGATGCTGTATATTAGGGTATATAGCTAGCTCAGGTGCTGTCAACTATTTCCTTGTTGAACTTTTTATGTTCCTCTATCTCAGATATGCCTCCCCAAAGTTTTGAGGGCTTGTGAACCATGTCCTAATTGTTTCTTTTCCTTAATTAATTTGTATTCTGGGACCTGTTTCCTTTCTGTGACAAGTGGATTGCTTGTATGACTTTATAAAATTCAATAAATATAAATTTTAAAAAAAAAGAAGGTGAAAGGCTTTCCTAATGTTATGCAGTTTTGCAGTCCGGTTAGTGGCTGAGTATCGCCACTGATCAGATTGCAAAACCTCAATCAAGACAAACCAGATATTCAGCATCATCGCCAGATATGCATTTGTGCTGAACATCCAATTTAAATTTAAAGCAGTAGTGACCAGCCACTTTAATAGTGCTGGCTGCCACTGCTGAATGCAATGTATGCCTTTGAGTCAGTGCTGACTCCTGGTGACCCAGAAGCTCCTGGGTTTTCTTGGCAGTATGACTGGAAGCAGATTGCCAGGCCTTTCTTCCAAGGCAATGGAGGGTTAAGTGACTTGCCCAAGGCCACAAGGAATGCTAGTAGGAATTGAACTCTGGTGGCTTGGTTATTCAAATCAGTGCTCTAACCACTAGGCTACTCTTCCACTTCTTCACTACTGAATATATTCCCTTAAATTTTTAACTTGGCATGTTCCTTTGAAAATTGTCTAATAGCAACATAGTAAATGATCACAGAAAGAAGACCAGCTGGTACATTCAAGGCTGCCCAATTATTCTGTCTATACTGCTATGAATATAGCCAACTGCTAGCCATAGAACATGACCATTTGTAAGATATTCTTTTTTCCTAGACAGTGTTTGTTTTTTATTTCTTTACATTGTACCATCTTGAACAGATGAGCACACAGGATTCCCCTATTTAGTTCACACTCGTCCCATATCTAACCACACAACTTTGAAATAGTCTAAACAGCTAATGGAGTGGAGGAGTAGCCTAGTGGTTAGAACACTGGCTTGGTAACCAAGCAACCAGGGTTCAATTCCCACTAGCACTCCTTGTGGCCTTGGGCAAGTTACTTAACCTTCCATTGCCTCAGAACAAAGGCCTGGCAATCTACTTCCAATAACACTGCCAAGAAAACCCAGGAGCTTCTGGGTAGGGTTGCCAACTTTTTCACCAAGAAAAACCCGACACCTGTGGCTCGCCATGCTCCACCCATTCTCCTCCCCCAGTCCCGCCCCTGCCCTGCCCCAGCCCCACCCACAAAAATTACCGAGGATTCACTCACACACCCCCTCAGTGCTGGTTCACTCACTCGCCCCCCCTCCCTGCTGGTTCACTCACTCACCCCCCCCTCCCTGCTGGTTCACTCACTCACCCCCTCCCCTCCCCTCCCTGCTGGTTCACTTACCCACCCCCGTGTCACTCACTCACCCCCCCCTTGCTGGTTCACTCACACCATCACCCCCCTCCCCTCCCTGCTGGTTCACTTACCCACCCCTGTGTCACTCACTCACCCCCCCCCCCTTTTGCTGGTTCACTCACACCATCACCCCCCCTCCCCTGCTGGTTCACTCACACCATCACCCCCCCTCCCCTGCTGGTTCACTCACAGCAACCCCGCTCCCCTGCTGGTTCACACCAACCCCCCTTCCATGCTGATTCACTCACCCCCCCCCCCTCCACTGCTGGTTCACTTACCCACCCCCCTGTCACTCACTCACTCACCCCCTCCTGCTGGGTCACTCACACCAACCCCCCCCCCCCCTCCCTCCCTCCCGCTGGTTTAATCATACCATCAAACCCCCCCCCCCCTTTGCTGGTTCACTCACACCCCTGCCCTGCCCTGCCCAAGCTGCTGCTTCTGCTTTGTACAGAGCAGCGGCTGCAATACACTTACTTTGAAAAGTAAAGAAACTGTGTGAGAAGCCCTCCGGTCATCGCAGAGCCCGAGGAAGTGATGTCATGGGGGCGGGCTCCTCACGGGCTGTCTTTCCTTTTCCTTTAGCTGCAATAAAGTTAATTTGAAAAGGAAAGACAACCTGTGAGGAACCCGCCCCCATGACATCACTTCCTCGGGCTCTGCGATGACCGGAGGGCTTCTCACACAGTTTCTTTACTTTTCAAAGTAAGTGTAGTGCAGCCACTGCTCTGTACAAAGCAGAAGCAGCGGCTGCACTATTATGGGGAACCGCGTTCGCATTCGCGCCGCGGACTTAGGGAGGAAAGACGGTTTTTTTTTGCTCTGGCCGCTCCCGATCTTGCGGCCAGAGCAAAAAACCGGCTTTTCAATGGCCGGTTTGACATCTGTGCCGGCAGCCGGCCTGACCATGGAAAAACCGGCCAGGCCGGCTGAAAACCGGCCGGTTGGCAACCCTACTTCTGGGTCACCAGGACTGACTCAAAGGCACACATTGCATTTGCAAATAGCTACCAAGATTTATCGTGGTTGCTGACAGAGTATCCTGTGTGCTAAGTCCCAGTAGTCTTTCAATTTGGTACCCTGCCATCACCAGATAGCTTCATCAAGCTGGTCAGTTTTGTGCAAGTTGTAGCTTTATCTACATAATTGCAAATGTAACAATCATACAGTCTTTTGCTCCATCATTGTTGATTCTATACAGCATTAGACCAGTTGATTATCACTGTTTTTACACAATGTGCCAGATGGTCATTGTGGCCCCTCATTTGTAACCTGCTAGACCAATATTGCCCTCTTTTTCTTTTCACCCATATGATCAAATTGTATATGGCACCGATCTGGTTACCCCTGCACTGTCACTAGATCATGCTATCTTTTCTGCACAAAAAGAAGAAAACTGTGTACCTCAACCAGGGCACTCACATATAAATAGAATTTATAGTGCAAAGAAAACTAATTATGTGAAAAAATCTACTTCCCAAAAACATATAAAACTTCTCAAACCTGGTGCTAGATTAATCTAAAACACTGACTAGCTTTGACATGTGTGCACTTATATATTTAAGTGCCCTGGGGACAAAGTGTATGCTGGCAAACTAAATTAAAATGACAGACATGCATAATAAAACCTTTCACTTGCATCAGACAGAAAGAACAGAGTGCTCCTCAGGTTATGCATTTCATGATCTTTCTGTCTCAATAGCTAAGATGTATAATCAAACAAAAAAGGAGGCAACAAGGACCTATTACAAAGAAGGAACCCTTTATCCACATGGCTTCAACAATAAATCATATTTTAATATCTTCATATTGCTACCGTAGGGGCATGTTTACTAAGCTGGGCTAACGATTAACATGAGCTATTTGTAACTGGATCCCACTGAAAAACATGGGACCTAGTTACAAATAGCCTATGCTGTTAGCTCAGCTTAGTAAACATGCCCCCTATTTCTTTATATTCTCCATATAGACTGGTTTTCATATACTAGTCTGTGGCATACTTAAAGTAGTTGATTCAGTCATTTCCCATTTTTCTTTCTTTATGTGGTTCTTTTCCTCTTGTCAAAAATATGCTTATGAAATAGGGCATGCCCTTCTTTTTCAGATGAAAAAATATCACCCTGTATCCTTGAAAATCAAAACAATGTTGGCAAAACTATGTGATTTTATTTACATTATTTTGAGAAATGGGATACTGATTTTAAACATGCCTTTTTGATTGACCCTTGCTGGGGATTATCCCCCATTACCTCAGGTAACTGTTTAGGGGTGAATATACTAAAGTATGTTAGCACCTTCTGTGAACCTGCATAAACATCATTTCTCTGATAAGATGGGCCCCCCAGTATTATACCAAGGACACAATAACATGACCAAGCCCCTGTCAAACAGCCTATAGGGCCAGTATTAATTGGGATAGGGCTAGATGACTGGAGGTCATGAGGAAGGTAGTTGGTGATGGGTGGGATGGGAGGGGGAAAGTACATATGAAAGGGTATAGGATGGATTTAACGGGCAGAGCAAGTCAGGTTGGCAAGGGAACCTGAGGAAAAAGCTTAATGTTATATTTGGTTAGGTAGGAGAAAAAAAGTTTTTCAGGCATGGAAATATAAGAAAGCAAAGAGAACAAAACAGTCTTCTAACTGTGATTATGAACATAAGAACATCAGAAATGCCATACTGGGTCAGAACAAGGTCCATCAAGCCCAGTATCCTGTTTCCAACAGCGGCCAATCCAGGTCACAAGTACCTGGGTGGATCCCAAAAAGGTACACAGGTTCCACAATGCTTGTCCCAGGGTAAACAGTGGATTTCCTGGGTCCTCTTTAATAATGGTTTATGGACCTTTCCTCCAGGAACCCGTTCAAACCAATTTTAAACCCAGCTACACTAACAGCTTTTACTACATCCTCCAGAAACAAATTCCAGAGTTTGATTATGGGTTGAGGGAAAAAATATTTTCTCATATTACTCTTAAATGGGTAACATTGTAGCTTCATTGCATGTCCTCTAGTCTTTCTACTTTTTGATGGAGTAAACAACCTATCTACATTTATCCATTCTACTCTGTTCATTAATTTATAGACCTCTATCACATCTCCTCTCAGACATCTCTTTTCCAAGTTGAAGACCCTAACCTTTTAAGCCTTTCATCATAGGAGTATCCTTCCACCCCCTTTACCATTTTGGTGGCTCTTCTCTGTACCTTTTCTAATTCTACTATATCCTTTTTAAGATACAAGGACCAGAATTGTACCCCATATTCAAGGTGTGGTCAAACAATGGAATGATACAGAGGTATTATAATATCCTTGGTTTTATTCTCCATTCCTTTCCTAATGACTCCTAGCATTTCATTTGCTTTCTTGGCCACAGCTGCACACTGGGCAGAGGATTTCAATATATTATCCACAATGATACCTAAATCCTTTTCCTGGTGGTGATTCCATTCCATGTGTTAATTTATAGACCTCTATCATATCTCCCCTCAGCCGTCTCTTTTCCAAGTTGAAGAGCTCTAACCTTTCAAGCCATTCCTCATAGGGCTATCCTTCCATCCCTTTTACCATTTTGGTGGTTCTTCTCTGTATCTTTTCTAATTCTGCTATATCCTTGTTAAGATATGGAGACCAGACTTGTACACAATATTCAAGGTGTAGTTGTACTATGGAACGATACAGGAGGCATTATAATATCCTTGGCATTATTCTCCAATTCTTTCCTTATAATTCCTAACATTCTATTTGTTTTCTTGGCTGCCACTGCACACTAGGCAGAAGGTTTCAACATATTATCCATGATGACACCTAAATCCTTTTCCTGGGTGATGGTTCATACTGTGGAACCTTGCATCAGGTAACCGTAGTTTGGGTTGTTCTTTCCTAAGTGCATAACTTTGCATTTGTCCACACTAAATTTCATCTGCCATTTGGACATCCAGTCTGCCAATTTTTCAAAGTCCTCTTGCAATTTTTCACAATCCTCTAGTGTTTTAACAACTTTGAATAATTTTGTGTCATCTGCAGATTTAATCACCTCACTCATTATTTCCATTTTCAGGTCATTTATGAATATTTTAAAAAGCAGCAGGCCCCACTCAGATCCCTGGGAGGTACTCTCACCTTTCTCCATTGAGATTATTGGCCATTTATTCCTACTCACTGCTTTCTTTCTTTTAACTAGTTCCTGATCCACAGTAGTATACTGTCTCCTGTTCCATGACTTTTTAGTTTCACCAAGAGTCTCCCATAAGAGACTTTGTCAAAGGCTTTCTGAAAAAACGGACACACTATATCAACCTACTCACATTTATCTACTTGTTTATTCATACCTTCAAAAAATATAACAGATTAGTGAGTCAAGACCTTCCTTGGCTAAATGCATATTGGCTTTCTGCCATTAAGCCATGACTATCTACATGTTCAGTAATTTTATACTTTATAATGGTTTCTACCATTTTGCCTGGTACTAACATCAGGGTCACCGGTCTGTAGTTTCCCAGATCACCTCTGGAATCCTTTTATAAAAATTGGCGTTACATTGGCCATTCTCCAATCTTCAGGTACCACAGATGATTTTAACGATAGTTCGCAGATTACTAGTAGTAGGTCTATAATCTCATATTTCAGTTCTTTCAGCGCCCTCAGATGTATACCATATGGTTTAGATGAATTGCTACTTTTTAATTTATCAAATAGTTGTAATACATCTTCCTGGTTTATTGATATTTGTTTCAATTCTTATGATACATCATCTGTAAATATCATTTCAAGCATGAGTAACTTCCCTACATCTTCTTCAGTAAAGACCAAAGCATTGCCTTGCATTTAACTTGCCAGTACTTAGGTTGTTGCCTGTTTTCATCATTTGGCTCTTTTTTCCATTTTCTGAAGCATTCTGTCTTCACTTTAACAGCCTCTCTGGCTTCACCTTTAAGCCATGCTGATTCTCATTTGGCCTTCTTTCCATCTTTCCTAAAGCATGGAATAGATCTGGTCTGGGATTCCAAGATAGTATTATGACTAACGCGCAGGCCTCATGTAAACTCTTCACCTTTGCAATTGTCCTTTTAGATTTTTCTTAACCATTTTTATCATTTTATCATAGTCGTCTTTTTGAAAGTTGAATGCTATCACAGTGGATTTCCTTGTTATCCTCCTTCCATTTAGTAAATTAAAAGTGATCATGTTATAATTGCTATCTCCAAGCGGCCCCAAAACCATTACCTCTCGCACTATATCCTGTATTCCACTAAGCATTAGGTCAAAAATAGCTTCCCCTTGTGTTGATTCCTGAACCAGCTGCTCCATGAAGCTGTCATTTATTTCATGTAGAAATTGTATCTCCCTAGCATGGCCTGATGTAACAATGACCCAGTCAATACTAGGGTAATTGAATTCTCTCATTATTACTGTATTGTAGATTTGGTTTGCTTCCTTAATCCTATTAGCATTTTATCATCTGTCTGTTCATCCTGGCCCGGTGGACGATAGTAAACCCCCACTGCCATTTCCTTCCCCTTTTTACATGGAATTTCAATCCATAAAAGATTCTACAGTGTATTTTATTTCCTGCAAAACATTTTTATTCTGTTTGGCTCAATGCCCTCTTTAACATATAGCATCAACACTCCACCGATGTGATCTACCCTATCATTACAATATAGTTTGTAGCCTGGTATCACAGTATTCCATTGGTTATCCTCCTTCCACCATATCGCTGAGATTTATTTATTTTATTTTATTTAGATGGATTTTTATTCCACTTTTCTCAAGATCAAAGCAGTGTATATAGAACAGTGAAGAATGAGGTTGACATAGAATGTAAACTATGTACATAACTTGTAGGCATGTGACTAGTAAAATGAAGCATTTACAAGCAGGAGTTAGCTTAGTTGAGACTAATTACAGGTAGGATTGAGATAGAGCAATCTATTTACAGGACTATTTACAGTCAAGTTTGAGGAAGTGGTTATGTAACATTTCTGAAGTGTTTTGTGCACATGTGTGGTTTTGAGCAGCTTCCTGAAGTTGGTTGAGGTCAGAGGAGTTTCTGATTCCATCTGGGGGGAAGTTCCAGAGGGAGGGAGTTCAGATGATCTTAGGCAGTCTTGCTGGATGCATCTTGGTTTGTCAGTTGGTATTGTTAGGGTCTTCATGGTCTGTTTCCTCTTGGGTCTATTTGAGGAATGAGAATGTAGTAGAGTTTGCAGATGGATGGAGGAGAGATTGTTGATGGTTTTGAAAGTTAATAGGAGGATTTTGTATTGTATTCTGGTGGGGAGCAGGAGCCAATGGAGGTGTTTCAGGATTGGTGTGATGTGGTCAGTTCTGGAGGCACCTTGAATTGTACGGGCAACTGTGTGGAGAGCAGTTTGTAGTGGATGGAGGATGGTTTGTGGAAGGTCGTGGTATAAGGAGTTGCAGTAGTTGATGTGGGGGAGAATAAGGATTTGTAGGATGGATCAGAATCAGGTGGTTCCAGCAGTGGGCAGAGGCATTGCAGAGTGTGCATCTTGAAGTAAATTGTTTTCGCCGTCTTTGTAACTTGGGGTCTGAGGGTTACTTGCTGATCGAGGGTGACTCCTAGGTATTTAACTCCTTTACTGACATGGATTTTGAAATTGTTTACTGTGATGGTTGTGGGGTGTGGGGGTGAATGTACTGTCTTTAGTGATGAATAGTGATTCAGCTTTGTTGGTGTTTATTGATAGATGATTTAGTATGAGCCATCTGTAGATGTTTGTGAAGCATTGATGGATGGAGTGGTATGATGGGCGATCAGTGTTGAAGGGTGCATATAGCATAATGTTATCTGTGTATATGTGGAAGAATATTTTGTGGGATCGGATGATTTCATAGAGTGGTTGCATGTAGATATTGAATAGTATGGCATAAAGCATGAATCCTTGTGGCACACAGTTTATTTGTGTATATGGGACTGATGTGCAAGTTACAATTTTCACTTGTTGCTGGCAGTTGGTGAGATAGGATTGAAA
This sequence comes from Ichthyophis bannanicus, assembly GCA_033557465.1. Classification (NCBI taxonomy): domain Eukaryota; kingdom Metazoa; phylum Chordata; class Amphibia; order Gymnophiona; family Ichthyophiidae; genus Ichthyophis; species Ichthyophis bannanicus. The sequence continues at coordinate 1,731,658,703 of CM066031.1, forward strand.
CCAACTGAATACTGTGCCCTCTATTCCAATTGCTTGTAATCACTGCATTATGTGGCTGATACCATTATGTGGATTCAATACCATCAGTCACTGGATGATGTGGCTGATGGTATCGAAGATTGTAGAGATGTCTAGGAATAGAAGGATGTATCCTTGGTTTGTTTTTTGGATGTCCTTTATGAGTTTGATGTGGTCGGAATCCATGCTGTTGGTCATCGAGTATGTTATGTTTGTCTAAGTGGTCTTGCAGTTATTGTTGTATGACTTTCTCAATTACTTTTGCTATGAAGGGTAAACCCATAGGTCTATAGGCTGAGGGGGGTCAAGGTATGTTTTTTTGAGGATAGGGCAGAATGAGGAGACTTTTAAGTAGAGGGGCATGTATCCTTGTTGGAGGGATGATTGGGTGAGTTTTATGAAGTGTGAGTTCAGTGGATGTCATTTTTAACCAACTCATGGGGCAGGGGTCAAGTGGGGATGTGGTTGTGTTACAGGGTTTTAGAATGGATTCTATGGTGGAATCACTTATGATTTTGAAAGTGTTCCAGGGGGATGTGATGGTGTTCATGGTAGTGTGTTGGGTGGTAGGTTCTGGGGTGTGTTTGTGTCTGGTTGAGTAGATGTTGGCTAGTTGTTGTCATATGATGGGTGTGTTGTGAGGGTGACTGAGTGGGGTTGCTGTGAGGTTCTTGACTAAGCTGAATAGTTCTATGGGACGATTGATTGATGTTTTTATTAGTTTGAAGTAATAGGTTCTTTTCCATTGGTCGGTTTTGTTGCAGTATTCTGACATTCTGGTAACGTAGGCGTTTTCGCCGGTGGGCAGGTTCATTCTTTGCCATTTGCGTTCTAATATGCAGAGGTTCCTTTTGAGATCCCTGAGGGTTGAAGTGTACCAAGGTGTTTTGGGGTGTTTAGTTCTTCTTGGGTGATGTGGTCCAGGTGCTGAGGCTGCATGAGAGATCGCGTTGCTCTAGTTCAATAGGTAGATGTCGAGGTTATTTGGGGTGATGCTTAATAGTGGTGAGAGGTTGTCGAGGAAGGCATCTTTACCAAATTTCATGAATCGTCTGGTGGGTTGTGGGAGAGGTGGTTGAGTTGGGGTGATTGGTATTTGGAGGTGAAAGGAGATTAATTTGTGGTCAGACCATGTTATAGGATGGTTATAGGTTGTTTGGGGGAGTTTGATGTTGAAAGGGTTATTGTTGAAAATGAGGTCCAGTGTGTTTCCTTTTTGATGCGTGGGTGAAGTTATGAATTGGGAGAAGTCCACTGAGGTTGGCAAAGGCAGTTGCTTGTTTTAGTTGAGCGGAGTTGAGGTTAAACTCTCCTAGTATGAAAATGTCTTTGTTAGTGCTGGAGGTCTCTGTGATTTTTTGTAGTACGGTTAAGAAGTCAGAGGTGGGGGTGATGGGTGATCTGTAGACTAGACAGATTGTTAGGAGCTTGTTGGAGATGGTGAGGGAGTCGAGACCTTCTGTGCTCTTTGTGGATAGGTTGTGGAGGCGGAGGTCTGAATTGGCTGTGATGAGGACTCCTCCTCCCCTTTTGTGGGTTCTTGACCAGTGATGTAGGTTGTAGTTCAGGGGAGTGATTTAATTCATGAGTTCAGTGTCCAAGTCAGTTATGTAGAGGATGTGATTGTACCTTAGATTAACGCACGTATTTTACTACTTATGCCCCCATTTTTTAAAGTCAAGGATGAACATATTTGTCTTTATAAAACAGACATGAAATATGCACAGAAATATGCACGATAAATCTACAGTGGAGTGGAGGAGCAGCCTAACGGGTTAAAGTACTGTTTTGTGAACCAAAAGGCCAGAGTTCAATTCTTACTAACATTCCTTGTGACCTTGGGCAAATCCCTTAACCCTCCATTGCCTCAGGAAAAATCCAAGTTATCAATGTCCCTGTTTAATGTACATTACCAAGTTTAAGTTACAATGTAATCTGGCTTTGACTGAAATGATAAAGTGATATTAAAAACCTGTTAAATAAGAACATAGTTGAGAAGTAGCCTAGTGGTGAGAGCAACTTCCCTATACCCAAAAGATCAAGGGCTCAATTCCCACTGGTACTCCTTGTGACCTTGGGAAAGTCACCTTACCCTCCATTTCCTCAGAAGAAAAGGCCTGGCAATCTGCTTCTGGTGATACATTGCCAAGAAACCCCAGAGGCAGCTCAGTCAACAGCATTAAAAATAAATAAATACACAGGAATTTATAAAATTATCCTCCATAACTGTTTGCATAAAACCTCTGAATATGGACTTCAAGGAATCTACTTGATCAATATCCAGAATTGATAATAATAAAGCAAAAAAGAAAATCTCCCTTCTCAAATGATAGCCATTTGCAACTGGTGATTAAGGCATGCATTGGGAAGGAGTTAATGTAACAGAAATCAATTTGCGCTCCAATAATCTGAATATAAACATCAAAGACAATGAAGAATTCTTAGTCCATTAGCCTGCTTTTTATCATGACAGCTACAACACAATTTTGCATGATTAGATTTAAAAATAAACTGTGTCACTGCCGCATGGTCTGGGAATGCAGTTGAGTAAGTATTAAGAAAAAGACTGTCCTAATCAATCCTTGATAATATAAGGTTATTTAGAAACCTACATAACTCAAGATTTAACTGGCATAAATTATGCAAGACTATACACCACTTCACAGTTTCAACAGATTCTACTCATTAACATGCAGAGATCTGCAGTGGTGTGCCTATAAGAATGGCTTTTTTATTATAGGGAAGATAAAAATGATGTACTGTATATTATATTCCATCAGCAAGGATCATGAAGATCATAATGCTTGAAATTTATATCTGCCTCCCCGTGCTTATCAATAAATAGACTGAGTATTGAAGAACTGTGTTTATAGATTTGTGCACATATTCCTCTACATCTACTTTTAGGAAATGAATATTAATAAATCTTGTAAAACAAATTATCTTATATGTATTGAAAGCAAACTTAAATGTATACGGTAAACATATTTCCTATTTGTCTATGCTGTTGATCGTTTTTTCAGTGCATCTATTCATTTGGGGAATGTGTATATAATATCCCTCCTTTTTACCATAACATCGGCACTAGCACCACTTGTCTCACACAACACTCCAATAACTCACAAAACACTGTCTTGTTGGCAATAAACTGGCCGCAGGTTTATTTAGCTTGACCAGCTTCAAACACTTGAACACAAACTGCTTACTCAGCTCCAATATAACACTCCTCTTTTCTAAGCCCCAACTTTTCCTTCTTCCCCCCTCCCTGTGACTACTCAATGATGATCTAGCCAGAGTCCCCATTCTTCACACAGCCCATGGTAGAGCTACGTCCTTTTGGCTTCTGGCAGTGTCACATTCCAGCTCATGCATTCCTTTCCCTAATTTTGCCTTACCTCATCACATAATCTAAATCAAGGATTCTAATCAGACTCCTTACCCCAACAAAAGCAGTGACAGCCTTTAACTAGTCACTACCCTTCCTCACTTCCTCTAGTGCTGCGGTCTCCCTGCCACCACAACAAGCTTCCAACAGGTGCTGTATTGTACTCAACAAGATATCGAACCCAATATCAGACAGGTGCACCCAAACAGTCTGGTATAAACCTGGACAATCTGTAGTCCGGAGTCCTTGTGACAGCACCAAGGAAGAACACAAACCATTAATCCATCGTCAAAGTCCATCCACCCCATGCTGCACATTGGAAATCTCTATTGAGTTCTGCGATTGCCTCTCTTTCTCCTCTGGCTTTTAGCTTCTCTGCATTTCCGGGCAATTTTCAGAGTTTGTTCGGTCATCCATTTTGGTCGTTTTTGCTTTTTCACCTTTTATAGAGATTTCTCATTTTCTTCTAACATAACCTTCTTGATGTCATCCCATAACTCTTCTGGAACTCTGTCATTTTCATCTTAAGCAGCAAATCAATTTTGCGGGCAGTCTTTAAATTCTGGTGGTATATTCTCAAGGTCATATTTTGCAACATTCATGAGTGGTTTGCTCTTTTTCAACTTTAGCTTGAGTTTGCATACTAGTAATTGGTGATCTGTACCACAGTCAGCTCCAGGTTTTGTCTCTGTTGATGTTATAGAACTTTTCCATCATTGACTTCCACAGATGTAGTCAATTTGATTTTTGTACAATCCATTGGATGAAGTCCATGTGAACAGTCGCCACTTGTGTTGCTGCAAGAAGGTGTTTGAGATGGATAGATTGTTGGTCTTGCACAATTCTAACAGTTTTTCTCCAGCTTCATTTCTGTTGACAAATCCATATTTTCCAATCACTTTGCCTTCTTCTTTATTGCCAGCTTTTGCATTCTAGCCACCCATGACTATCAGGATATCCTGTTTGCATGTTCTGTCAGTTTCAGCTTGTATTTGTTCACAGAACTCATCAATTTCATTCTTTTCTGCAGCTGTTGTTAGGTCATATACATGAATTATAGTTGTGTTGATGGGCATTCCTTGTAGATGAATAGAAATTAAGCATTCACTGATTGCATTGCATCTCATTACAGTTCTTGCAAGTTTCTTCTTAATTATAAATGCAACACCATTTCTTCTTTGTCTTTCATTTACAGACCATGTGAACATTAGATGCAAAGTGCCCGATGCCAGTCCATTTCATTTTGTTGACACCCAACAGATCCAGTTGTACACGCTCCATTTCCTTCTTGACCACCTCCAACTTCCCTTGGTTCATGCTTCATATGTTCATGTCCCAATATGTAAGACATCTTTGCAGCTTCTCACTCTCATTTTATGCGCAGCTACACCAGCAGTCAGATGTCCCGAGGACTTTGATCCAACCATATCATAAATGCTGGCTTTACTCTGAAAAATCTTCAGCTCCTCCCCAGTAGCCAATTGAGTGCCTTCAGACCTGGGGGTCTCGTCTTCCAGCACTATAGTGCAATTTGTTTTGTTGTGACTATCCATTGGATTTTCATGGCAAGATACGGAAGTAGTTTGCCAGGCCTTTCTTCCACCAGTTTAATTTAGTGTTGTTGCTGTTGTCACAGAAATGTGATCCTCCGCTGCCAACACTGTCCCATTCTTCTACTGCTGCCCAGATGGGTAATTTGTCTTGGTCTGGCACCTCAGCTGAGACTTGTCCATCTTGGGAGACCCTGCCAATAGTTAAGCTACCGATAGCTTAGCCCTGTATCACTGTTGCACACAAGCCCTCACAGCGCAACAAGCTGCAAACCAAGTGAGAGACTAAACACATATTTGGAAAATAGACAATGGATCTCTGTAACAGGCCAAAACTGCCACCTAAACCTTCAAGAAGCTAAGAGAAAAGACCCTTCTCCAGACATCCTGCAGAAAAGACCAACATAGGTGGCACCTTGGCCGCCTCAGGAGCCAGCTGCCATGCGGCACACCAGAACTCAAGGCACCAGACCTGCACTTATGCCAGATTGGTAAACCTCCTCCATTCTCAGAGCAGTGGAAAACCACCACCGGAGAGTAGCTTGTACACATTAATCATTTCATTATAGGAATCAAGCCGTAAACAAAGGGATCTAGGTCCTCCAGGAACAAGCATCCCCTGACAGAGTAGGGCTCGAGATGGAGGCAAACAAAGTGCTGGCACTTGCAGGAGCCACATCAGATATCTTTTTTTTATTTTTTTTTTTATTTATAGCAATTTTAACAATCATATCCAGCAACATGTCTGAATAAACAGAACTAATAGAAAACATGGGATACCCACAATTAACAAAGGGGAAAAAATACATTGTAGAACTAGACCACAATATGGATCCAAGTTGCGGATAAACAGTGATAAGTAAGAAAATAATTAACATCAGGAGCAAAGATAGAAGTACATTTGCAGTCGATACAGGAAGTTTATTCTCCCACTACATTTGCCTTACTTGCAAAAACTGTACATGTTGCAGGGTTCAAACAAAAAGAGTTTGCTTAGATTGATAAAAATAAAACATTTGCAAGGATTCTTTCACCGAAAAGACACACCCAAGGCAGAGACCCTTTGGCACAAGGCCAGAAAATCTTTTCACCTTTTCTGGGTATCTCTAACCAAATCAGGAAATATAGATATTTTTGATCCCAAAAACTGTGAAGACATATTGCAAAAATAAAGACATAGGACAGAGTTGTGGTCTGACTCATAGACACAGCCCACTGAAAGGGTGGCATGACTGGTCACCATCTCCAGGGAGCTTTCAAGAAAACCAGAAAGATCCAAATTCCCTGGCTCAACAGAACCTTCAGAGTCCAAACCAGTGCCTGGAGCCAAAGTCATAGCTGCTACTACTGTGATCTCACATTGGGTGGTAGGGCCTCACCAGGTATTTTAAGGACATCTACAAAGTGCTTACGGACCAGGTCCAATGGTGCCAGTCTTGAAGGACATCCCAGAGGGACTACTACAACTGGAAATAGATCTGCATTTGTAAGAATTTATCTTCTGGAATATATTCTAAATCTTTATTTATTTATTTATTTATTTGCAGTCTCTTTTATACCGCGCTATTCGACATCAGTGCGGTTTACAATGAACATAAGAGTTGCACATCTCAATTTCATGATTTGTGCTTACAATGAAACAGGTATAATAACTTGGGTATACATTAAACAGGAAAATTAAACTTAGGTATGCATTAAGCAGGTATAACAGGTAAAATAGGGTATAAATAACCAGTCCCTTAACAAGGAGACACGATGAATAAATACAGTCTACTTTATGCAACAATATAATGAGTTATGCGGCACTGCATAAATCTTGGGGGAAAAGGGTAATCTTTGGGTTAAATCAGATAAATCGGTGTATTTTAGAATTCAGTGTGTTTGCTGAATCAGGTCTTAATACCACCAGAGAACTTTTCATTTAAATCAAATCAGAGTATAGCTTAGCATACAAGTAGAATAGATAATCACTGAGTACAAAGAACTAAACTTGTTTCTAGTGACCTTTACAAATAGGCCTTCCAGTTAGGAAGCACAAAATCTGTGAAGTTGTCTTAAATAGGTGCTAAAGGCAAGTGACAGATCAAAGGGGTAATTTGAAAGGCCCCCTCTAACAAACCAAGGGCTGTGTGAATCACCCAGAAAATTGGTAAGATGTTACCTTAGAAGAACAGGTTAGGATACTGTGTAGCAAGCCAGCTTACAAGTCTTCTTTCCCTCCCTCCAATGCCTGGGATAATCTATGTGTAGAAATGAAGGCATGAATTTTGCCAATGTTCTAGAGAAAGAAGCGACAGGTTTTAGCTATCTGTTAGTGTGTTAGTGTGTGCTAACATGATAGCATATTTTAGTAAATCTAGCTTTTATTAGTCTTATACATTGAGACAAATGAATTGCAGGTCTAACTTTAGGATTCTCACTTTGGCTGAAAATATATCTAAATTTGGTGTCCTAAAATTTAGGCCTAGGTATTTTTTGAAAAATTGATTTCATTGACTTCAAACCGCTTTGACCTGATGAAAAGCAGTATATAAGCCCCACTAAATAAATAGTCTTTTAAGCCTATTAAAATAATGTTTTGTGTGCTTGACCAATGCTTATAACGCATGGAGCCTGATTCTGGTAGTGGCATGTCCATGACGTCTGAAAGGCCCCAAACAAGAGGTCCATTTGGACCCAATTCTGGACCACAGGAACAAAACGTTTCCACGGTGGCAAGAATTGGGCCCGAGGATGGCCCAGCATGCCCCTGCCACCTGCAGGGACGTCCTCCCACAGGCGCCCCCAACTCCCATGGCTCTGGCTCCCCTTTTCCCTGCTGCCCGACTCATGGCTGGCCTGCCATGGCCTGGATCGGATGGCAGGGACTCCCCAACACCTAGCCCCAGCCTCGGCCCCATAGGGGGATCCCCAGCCCCGATCGCACCAAAAATGTTGCTTATTCCACCTTGAGGTGGAATAAGCAACATGTCCCCATGGGCCTAGCAGCACATATAGAGCCATGACCTGAATCAGCCCTATACATGCTGCCAGGCTGGCATGCCCCTACTCTGCCCCCTTCCCACCCCCACCCAACCCCGCCAGCTCTCCCCGTCCTGAGCATCGGGATGTACGGGAAGAGCCATAGGGAAAATCAGGCCCAGATGGCTTGCGGGGCTGCAATCCACGTTTCTGCATAAAGCTCTAAGCTGGTGAAAAAAGTGAGTAAAAGAAGGAGAAGGTTTCAAGGCAATGGCACAACTATGAGAGGTAAAGCAACAAACATGAGGGAACTGATCTACTGAGCAGACAAATTGCTACTAGGCAAACTGGAGGAGTTATTTTGGTCTTTATCTACTGTCATTTCTAATGCTGCTGTGTTCCTGTAGAACAGTAGTAATAAAATACTGCACAAAATAGGAAGGCAAAGAAATATTTTTGAAATGCAGAAACTGAATGAGAAAGGATTGTTACATTCCTGACAGCACACCCACTTTACCTCTTCCTATGGTGTAGTCTCTATGCTTTCATAAAAGAGACTTACAGGTACATAAATCCATAGTCCAGAACAACCCTGTTAGATACAGATATATTCTCAACAAGAAAGGGCACAAAGACACACAATCATCTTCTCAGGATCTGACCTAAATCAGTCTGAATTTATAGGGTTACAGAGATGATCCCAAAATAAATCAGACCACACAGCTGCATTTTAAACTGGCTCAGACTACAAGCACTTTACAATTGTCACTTAAAGTGATGAAGATATAACAGTAAGAACTGATTAATGCACTGTGGTCTGACATAACTGTCTTGCTCAGCACTTACTGTGATTACTAAATTACTGCAACATGGGTACATAAGCCTAAAGGTCACCTGTAATGTACAACAGCAAATGACCAGGATACATCTAGGAGAATGGTAAGAAAACATATAGGAGTTTAAGCAGATCAGGATCCAAAAGCGGCCTCGAGGTGAATTTTCAACCTGGATTTGAAAAGGGCCAGAGATGAAGCTTGACGTACAGAATCAGGTAGTTTGTTCCAGGCATAAGGAGCAGAAAGGTGAAAGGATTAAAGTCTGAAGTTGGCAGTAGAAGAGAAGGGCACAGATAGAAGGGATATGCCAGAAGAGCGGAGTTCCCAAGAAGGCTTGTAGGGAGAGATAATAGACAAAAGGCAGTGAGGAGCAGCAGAATGAGTGCACTTATAGGTCAGTAGGAGAAGTTTGAATTGGATATGGAAATGGATAGGGGGCTAATGAAGTGACTTGAGAAGAGGGGTTATATGAGCATATCGAGACTGATGGAAGATTAGCTGTGCAGTGGAGTTTTCAACAGATTGAAGGGGAGTGAGATGATTCAAAGGAAGACCAGCAAGGAGGATGTTGCACTAGTCTAGATGGGAAGTGGTTAAAGAGTGGATAAGTTTCTTAGTAGTGTGTTCAGAAAGGAATGGGCAAATTTTATTGATGTTATAGAGAAAGAAATGAAAGGTTTTAGCTATCATTTGGATGTGTGTGGAGAAGGAGAGGGAGGAGTCAAAGATGATCCCAAGGTTGCGAGCCGAGGAAACAGGGAGGTGTAGAGAGTTATCCACAGAGAATGAGAAAGGAGGAAGGGGGAAGGTGGGTTTAGTGGGAAAAATAAGAAGCTCAGTTTTGGCCGTGATCAATTTAAAACAGTGGTTAGATATCAAAGCAGAAATATCAGATAGGCAGGCAGGCAGAGATCTGGGCCTGGATTGCTGGAGAGATTTCAGGTGTAGAGAGGTAGATCTGAGAGTTATCAGCGTAAAAATGGTACTGAAAACCATGGATGGAGATGAACGCACAAAGGGACTGGGTATAGAGAGAGAAGAGTGGGCCCAAGACAGACTCTTGGAGTACACCAACTGAAAGCAGAATAGCAATAGAGGAGGATCCATCAGAATAAACACTGAAAGCATGATGGGAGATATAAGAAGGGAACCAGGATAGCACAAAGCCCTTGAAACCAAGCAAGGACAAGATATCAAGGAGAAGGTGGTGGTCAAGAGTGTCAAAAGCAGCAGAAAAGCCAAGAAGGAAGAGGATCGAGTAAAGGCCCTTGAATTATGCCAGGAACAGGTCAGTGGAGATTTTGTCAACAGCAGTTTCGGTAGAATTTATAGGACAAAAGCCAGATTACAAAGGATCCAAAAGGGCTTGACAGGAGAGAAAGTCAAAACAACAGCTGTGAAACGCATGTTCAAGTAGTTTAGAAATGAAGAGGAGGAAGGAGATGGGTCGATAATTAGAAGGACAGGCAGGGTCATATATTCTCATATATTTTATTAAAAATGAGGGTAGATAGCAACTCCGCTCCAACTAAACTATGCCCCCAGGAATGCCTATGCACTTGAAGGGTAATTCTATAAGTCCCTGCTTAGTTAACACATATTGTATCAACTTTATAAATTAAAATCTGCACAAGACCATAGTTCTACACAAATCGCCATTCATCATATTCGTTTTCATTAGAGGTTTGCACATATGGCCAGACAAGCTATAGCCACTTTGGGAGGGGGAGGAGGGGGGTGTAGGAAAAGACAGAAGCACGAGGCATATCAGCCAGTCATTTTGACCCTATTTGACAGGCAACAAAAAAAAAAAGCTTATCCAAATGCCTTGGGCAATGATGACACATATGAGCTTCTAGCCACAGTCCAGTATCAAACTAGAGAGAACTATTTTGTCTTTGGATTTCAAAGAGGAAGTGATGGGTAGTAGCTGATAGTCTAGTAATTTTACCAAAAATTAAAGTTTAGAAGGGGAAGCAGTCAAAAAAATGGAAAGAAAATTTCTCCTACAGTGCACTCATAGTGACAGGCACAGGACAAAAAACACCTGCAGAAAATACCACATTGTCTGTCTTTTCAAATTTGTTGTGAGGGTATTTGCTGGCAACCTAGGATTGGGGAGAAAGACTGGAGGAAGGGGTCAACAAAGTGTCAGGCCAAGGACTCAGGAGGGCCACAGGGAGCCAGAGAAAGCTGCACTTACAGGTTGTTTATTGTTATGATTGCTGCCAGTGCTTAGCTTTCTAAGTTTGTTAGAGTTGCCAGGCACTAGGAAACAGGAGCAAAGCATAAGAGGGGCTAGGCATACATAGAGGGAAGAGCACTGCAACAGCTAGTGGATCACTGTTTCACAAATATTTCTTCTAAATTTCAATTTCAACAGGAGTGGAGGAGTGGCCTAGTGGTTGGGGCAAGGTACTTCAGGCCGGAAGGTCAGGGGTTCAAATCCCACTAGAGAACAGCAATCTTGGGCTGGAAGGACTGGGCTTTCTAGTCCCACAGGTGCTCCTTGTGGTCTTGGGCAAGCCACTTAACCCTCCATAGCCCATGTTCCCTGTAAAATAGTTATCTCCAAGTTATAATGCCCTGTTCAATGTAATTTTAGTTTGTTCAATGTAAACCACACTGATGCAGAATAGCACAGTATATAAGAGAATGTAAATAAATAAATAAATTGCAGATTTCAACCTGAATATCTGATAAACCACAGTAAGCATCAGGGGGTTTTGTTGCATGCAAGCAAAGAAATTTCTTTTTGTTTAGTTTACTGTGCCATTTACAGATTTGTTTTGTTTTAATACATTTTTATTTTGTGTCATTTTGTTTTTATACCTTTTCAGTTCAGGGCAATTTTGTTAAATAAGGTAATTGAAGAAGGTGGATGTGGCTGCTGCCTAAATGAGAAACATAGCTGAAAGGCTACTAGTGATCTGGATTAGGCTTGGTACGTGTATCTGGTAGTATACTTAGATATGATTTCATAGAATTTCTAGCACAAGAACATAGAAAAAGAAAAATCAGTGTAAGTCTAGAATGGCAGAAGTCACTAGATTAACAAGCAATAGCAGCAGTCCTTCCCAAGGAAGTAGAGGGTATGGAGGTATATAGAATGCAATTACTATAGAAACTACATTAGTAGATGAAAGCTAATGGGCCATCTTACCAACAATGGCAAGCTGCATCATTCATAGAAACAGCACCCTTTCTGGCTCAGTACAAGGGAGGGTGCGGATCCAAGCTTGGGGACTCAATCCAGCAATGGAAGTAGGAGCAACAGGAAAGCTACAGAAAAAATAACATAAGAATAAGAAGTGCCATATTGGGTCAGACCAAAGATCCATCAAGCTCAGTATCTTGTTTCCAAAAGTGGCCAATCGAAGTCACATGTACCTAGTATAATCCCACCTGGCCCAAAATATTTCCTAGTACATAAGGATGGACACCCCCTATCACACTTTCAGTTTAACAGAAATTTCCAGCTGTAAATCAGACCAAACATAATGTAGAGCATATTATGAGTATCTGACCAGTTCACCTGTTCAGTTTCTTTAATGTGCAGCAGAACTGCTCAGAAGAATATAGATTTGTGGGCACTCTTTTGTGTATTGGGGGCAGAGGAGAGCCTTAGGCAGACCGATAAGAGAATACCTTGACTTGACTAACAGCTACATAAGGGTCCTATGGCTGGGGCAGCAAGGAATGAGGTATGACCAGCTAATTCCTACTATATAAGAAGTTTGCATAGCAGAACAACCACTGTCAGTGCTACTTCTGCACCTGGGAGTTGATGATATTATTACAACTCATAAAATAGAACTTATTTGAAAGATACAACCATAACAGGCCTCCTACTGACAGCATGCATTATCTAGTTTGAAATCATTCCTAGAAGGGTATGGTGAGATGAAAGATCATATAAGTCTGTTGAAAGGGTCAGGAAGAAGCTGAGTAGATAGATGTTAGAGCTATGCCGACTATAAATGGTTATCTGGCTCATAATCTTCTGGTTGAGAGTTGCCCAGGATTGTATAGGTCAGACAACACCCATTTGTTGAATGGTGGCTTTGATATTTTCACAAGTGATATGTTGGATGGGATAAAGTTCATATTTGGAAATATGGCCACAGCATAGGAGAAAAAAAGGGGGAGCCCACAACAAGTGGTCTATGGCAGAAAGATGTTTACAGGCAGGGCATACAGCATCCATATGGTAAATAAAATCATGTGTTAATGTGGTGAACAATCCTACCAAGGACACATCAAGTGACAGAACAACTTGACAATAGTTGCCTGCTAGTACTCTGCTTTGATGGCAGGGTCGAAGAGCGGACATTAAGGTGTATGTGAATGAGATTATTTATTTATTTATATCTGCTTTCTTTCTTTACTGCCTTTCAGTACTTGTCAAAGCAGTGCACAGTAAAATTTACATTAAAGGAATGAAAAAAGGGTCTTGTAAGCAGGCAAGACATTCAGGGAAAGAGGGCTGGGGGAGACATAGGTGGCAGTGGGGAGAGAGAGAGGAGTTAGTAAAGAGAGGGAAAAGGTAGGCTAAAGAGATTATGAGTTGCTGAGATGATCTCCGAAAACCTAGGTGAAAAAGTAGGTCCTGAGGTCAGTTTTGAATTTATTGCAGTTAGATTCTGAGTGAAGGTAGACTGGTAGGGAGTTTCATAGGGAATGAGTGAGGAAGGAGAAGATGTATGGTGAGTTGAGGCATGTTAAGTGCAGTGGACTGTGGGAAAATGAAGGATGCTATGAGTATAAGAGCAGGTGAGACAAGTTGAGGAGAGTGTAATGTGAGCTAAGAGATAATGAGGAAGACCAGTGTAGAAAGCTTTGTGAGTTATGAGGAGAATCTTGAATTTGATCCGATAAGTGACTGGTAACCAATGATGGAGGATGTATAGGGGAGTGAGACAGTCGTTCAGACATTGGTTAAGTTCAGACATTGAGAGCAGACCTTAAATGGGTTCACAGGAACTGAGTCTGCAGGGCAGTGAAAACAAGAGGATGAGACTTTTACAGTCGAACCCCCTTCCATGCATCACCGCGTGCTGGGTATTAGTGATGGAGAGTTATTACACTACCACAGCTGTGTGTCCCCATAGGGTGTACCCATCTTAGGAAAGACAGTTTGCAATGTTAGTTCTGTTATGTTGATTTAAATGTGTATTGTATTCAATTTAGAATTGTTGAATATAAATAGCACATGTATAATATGGCCACAAATCTGTTGAATAAAATTGTTATTTAGTTTTCATGGAGCAATAAAATCCATTCTATTTGATTCTGCCAGTGGATCCAGCGATACAGTGGTAGGTATGGAAAAAATGAGCACCTGAATGGCAGGTGCCAAGGTTGTGGAATAAGACAAAGGAACTCTATGAAAATATTTTCCTGTTAATGTTTAAAAAGGGTTAAAATTGTATCTTAACTGACATATATATCCAGAAATAGGGATGAGCTGCACGGAGTGGCGGGTACATCCCTAAACAAAGATATGGGGAGGGGGTGACCTGCACGGAGCAGCAGTGCACCTACATTTGCCACCTTGCTGGGCAGACTAGATGAACCATGCTGGTCTTTATCTGCTGTCATATACTATGGGGTATGTTTACAAAACCGTGCTAAAGGAGCAAGTGTTCCATTAACACACATTAACTCGGCATTCGCACCGTTAAAGTGCATTAATGTGCCGTTAGCATGCGTTAACTCCACTTTAGCGTGCCTTAACAGGATCGGCAGCGTAAAGTGCCCTATGGGCGGAGATTAGGCGGAGAGTAAGGGTCAATGGGCGGGGAGTGGGCAGAAACAAGGCCCGGCTCCCTTAACGACGGCACCTTAACACCAGGAATCTTACCGCATATCAAAACCTGTCGGTAAGGGTGCATTTTGAGGAGAGAGCCTATTTAACGTCTGCAATGTGCTGCACAGACAGATGAGCCCAAGAAAGTGATAGTAAACAACAAATAAAAAAGTGTTTTCTCATGCAGCCCCCATCCTCTGGAACTCCCTACCTGAAGAAATAAGAGCTCTAACTGAAATTAAAGAACTCCGTAAGAAATTAAAAACCTACTTGTTTAGCTCCCATTACGGGCCACTTGCAAATTCCCTATCCCAAAACGAAAAGGGATAATAGATGACTTGAAGGATACCTGATATAGTTATATCAGACTAACTATGATTAATGATGCTCCACCTATTATGGTCAACACTTTATGTATAGTTCTCTAATGTCCTAAGAAAATGCAATCCTTATACTTGATACATGATGTTTGTAAATAGTTACCTAATGTTTACTTTAATAACTGTTGATTGTACATAGTTCATTGAAGTTTAATGTAATAGCAAATATGTACATAATTCAGCTGATGTTTAATGTAAAAAACAGACCTGTTACACCGTTTCTTCACCTGTTTTCTGTAAACCGCACCTGATCTGTGGAAGGTAGCGGTATATAAGCGAATGTTAAATAAATAAAAAATAAAAAAATAGTAGTGCTCCATTAGCAGCAACAGTAGAAGAAAATAAATGCCTAAAAGCTGATGTGTATGTGTATGATTATATGTGAAATAATGTCGGAAGCGTAACCTTGAGGCACTACACACCCCTTGAAGCTACCATTTCCATTTTGCTCAATTTTTTTTGAGCTCACAACGGAGCTAACAATAAATAAGGTAAAACACTACAACCAAAGTGTCACCAATAAAAATCATTTGAAATTTGTAGAAAATTTGTCAACACATATAAGAACAAGAAAAAACCTCTAAGCCAAAATTGCTGCAAAGCTATTAAGTAAAAACGGAAGTCACTTATCTGAGTCCCCCGTTATTAATATCGCTTTCGCAGGTAAGCCTAGGTACTTGTTTCGATTCAAATGTGCTCCATCAAACCGCAACCATTGTCTCAAAGAAGGACTGATGATCGAATGCACAGAAGTAGCAAAAATTCAGCGCGGACACAGCACTGCGTTTCGGGCGGTCAACTTTCTCTCACCCTGCTTCGATAGGAGGAGTGATAAACCATCTATCATAGGGCACTATGTGTGTGCTTCGTGTTCCCATTGTCCGCGGGCTATTGAGGGGACTCAATGGACTGTTCCCAATTCAACTTTTCTTCATACAGCTAGATGGCATACAACTTGTTCTACTACTTACGCTGTCTATATGTTAATTTTCCCATGCAATTTAATGTACATTGGTCGTACCATCCGTCCAGTGAAAATCCGTCTGAATGAACATTCCTCTAGGATAAAGAACTCTATATTGTCAGCTCCTATGGTTCAACACTCCTTAGATCTTCATCATACTTTTGAAGATTTCAAATGGCGAGTGTTGGATCATGTGCCTCAGCACCCTAGAGGGGGAGACCGGGAGCAACAACTTCAATTGTTGGAACAACAATGGATTTTTCGGTGGTCTACTGTGCAGCCGCACGGTCTCAACAGAGAACTAGATTGGATCAGTATACTTTAAATTAATTTTTCAAATTCATTTCAACTTTGAATAGCATGTTTTCCATATTTCATCAGAATCTGCTACTATTATAGTGAATATGTTTATAGCGAACATGCTTTTTGGAAATCGTTGGAACATTTTTGGACTATTTTCTTGAGCTATTTAAACTGGTGAATCCTGCCTCTTAGTTCAGATTGCTATTGAGCATGCGCTGGCGTTTTTGATCAGTTGACAGACGGACTGCTTCTGATGTAGTTGATTGAGCGTTGAAGCAGGGCGAGAGAAAGTTGACCGCCCGAAACACAGTGCTGTGTCCGCGCTGAATTTTTGCTACTTCTGTGCATTTGATCATCAGTCCTTCTTTGAGACAATGGTTGCAGTTTGATGGAGCACATTTGAATCGAAACAAGTACCTAGGCTTACCTGCGAAAGCGATATTAATAACGGGGGACTCAGATAAGTGACTTCCGTTTTTACTTAATAGCTTTGCAGCAATTTTGGCTTAGAGGTTTTTTCTTGTTCTTATATGTGTTGACAAATTTTCTACAAATTTCAAATGATTTTTATTGGTGACACTTTGGTTGTGGTGTTTTACCTTATTTATTATTAGCTCCGTTGTGAGCTCAAAAAACAATTGAGCAAAACGGAAATGGTAGCTTCAAGGGGTGTGTAGTGCCTCAAGGCTACGCTTCCGACATTATTTCACATATAATCATACACATACACGTCAGCTTTTAGGCATTTATTTTCTTCTACTTTTGATTTTGAGGTTTATAGGGTAGAGTTTTTTGTTAGGTTGTTTTTTGGATTTTTCCATTAGCAGCAATAGCATAGTGCCCAAGTATGAAAGGGCACTATGTTGATGGTGCAAATAGGGCAAAGGAGGGTGCATGTGGATCATTCAGTGGGGGCTGCTGGTGCACAGGGCAGACCAGGCAGTTGCCTAGGTGGCACATAAGCACATAGGACCTGAAAATTGGAGTGGAAGAGTAGCCTAATGGTTAAGAGCACTGGCTTGGGGACCAGGGTTCAAGTCCCACTAGCACTCCTTGTGGCCTTGGGCAAGTCACTTAACTCTCCATTGCCTCAGAAAAAAATCCAAGTTATCAATATCCCTGTTTAATGTGCATTACCAAGTTTAAGATACAATGTAAACCACTTTGATTGAAATGATAAAGCAGTATATAATCTTGGTCACAGGTACCTAGCAGTTTCCTCAGAAGACACACAGGATCCACAGTGCTTGTAATGGGACAATCAGTGCATATCCCAGGTCCTCTTTAAAAATGGTTTATGGACCCTCCCCAGGAACCTGTCCAAATATTTTTTAAAACTAGCTACACTAACAGCCTTCACTACATCCTCCAGTAATGAATTGCAGGTTTTGATAACGCGTTGGCTGAAAAAATATTTTCACCTAGTAGTCCTAAATGAGTTACACTGCAGCCGCATTGCATGTTCCCTAGTCTTTCTACATTCTGACAGCATAAACAATCGACCTACATTTAGCCGTTCCACTCCAGGCAATATTTTCTAGACCTCTAATTATACCCCTCAGCCGTCTCTTCTCCAGGTTGAAGAAACATAACATTGGCAGGTGGTGATGTGGTCCCTGGAGAGGCAGATGGTTGTTGGGGGGGATGAGTGGCCGTCCATGTATGCCTCCCCCCCCCCCCCGACGCCAGACCTTGTGCACTGGGCGCACCCACCTACCCCCATGTTGGCTGGCCTGGGGCTGCACACCACCAACACTGACAGCACATGAGCATGTCAGCATGGCAGGAGGGGGGTGTTGGCAGAGGGGGCAGTGGCACCTGTCTGCAGCAGATCAAAGTTATGCCCTGATCCAGTGCGTCATATGCAGTGCAGCATGTGCCAAGATCCATCTGATGAGAGGCATGTCAGCCCTAGGGACTGTTGTAACACTGTAGCACACTATATGCAGTTGGTGTGTATAGGAGCAGAGGGTCACAGGTTCAGGTCCTGGCTGTGGATCATGCAGTGCATGTCCCTGTGGCTGCATTTTATCCCACAGTACAGGTACAACACCAACATGTGCAACCCCCAATGAATCGGCGAATAAGGGTACAAACACCCACACAGACAGGCTCCACTATCCTCAGCTGGATGGAGAGTCAGGCTGACAGCACCAGCATGCTGAGTGGCTGTTAACATCAGAGCACACTACTAGCCTCTGCACAACGAGTACACTTTAACAATGCCTGAACTGAGATTGGGACCAGTGGCAGGCAGGAATGCCAACCATCCCCATTTTGCACAGTGTGTTGATATGAGTGTGAGTGTGTATGTATGTATGTCTATCCATTGTTTTGTGGCTTTCTAATCCTCACTGAGCCTTGCAGTGCCTAAGCTGTTTCCAGCATTAGCCTGCAAATGTGCATGATGAGGAGCAAAATATTGTGGGTATGGCCTGAACAGGGAAGATTGACCAGGATGCGTCTGCATCGGGGGTAGGACAACAGCTAAGTGCCCAACTGCCACCTGTGTGGAGTGAGTGGCCACATCATGTCATGCTGGGAGGGCACTCTCACTCTGACCGAGCAGTGAACATGGCATGGCTATGTATTCACATAGTGCTATGTAGCATCTGGTTCTAGTGATATGAGTGAGCTTTCTGTTCTGGGGGCCTGATCATTGAACAAACTGCTGGGTGTCCATGTTGTAGGTCCCAAGCCTGGGTACACATGGTTGCTCTGTGTACATGTAATGTGCACTGGCCAGCAGACTGTATGCAGTTGGTATGTGCATTGGTGGGACACCCAGTGGTGGGCTACAGGTACTTGCTGTGGGTAAATGTTAGACCTAGGCAGTTGGGAAATGAGGTGCTCCAGGCTTAGTTCTACTATTACTGATATGGCCATCAGGACACTAGTAGCAACCTCATACACATCTAGAGGGCCCCTTCCCTCTGGTAGTTGGCAGCCGCATTGTAACACTGGGTATTGCAATACACTGTTCTAGGTGAATCAGAGTCCAACGGGGCCAATGTAACTGACGCATACAGCAGGACACAAGGTGACTAGCATAATCACATTGTAGACAGTACCTACCACACACTGGTGGTGATAGTGATCTGCAGCAGAGACCATCTCTAGCACTGCAGGTACAGGGGACCTGGTGCTGGGCGCCCATCCTCACCCTCAGGGAGACTACAGAAACTGCTCAGTAGTATGGTTTGTAGCTATGCAGAGTGGTGTGGAGGTGTTGCCTATTGGTTAGTTCAAGTTCTCCATAAGCAGGGGTTCAATTCTTACCTTTTTGCTACTCAGATCATTTTCATGCCTGTCACAGTCAGGGCTTTGCAGATCTGTGCTGACAGCCCATACCACCCTCTCCTCAGCCACCATCTGTCCTTCAGCCCATCTATCTGCCTCAGTCAGCTGTGTATAGTCCTATCTTCTTGTGCAGGCTGATATCCCATGACCTACACTGGTATCTTTTTCTGTATTACGGCTCTTCATGCTCACCTCTCCTGTGCCTGATCTGCACATTCCCACTACTACTCTGTCCTGTTGCTGCAAACATCCTGCCACTTCTGCTTCCACTAGGAGACACGTCTTCCCCATCCTGTGCCACACTCTGTCACTGCAGCACTTTACATTGGCACCACCCTGTGCATCAATACAGCTGCCTCCCACATGCTTGTCCGCTTTACTGGCTGCCAAATAGGGTGCCCACCAATATGGCAGGTCCATCAATTCCCACCTGTCCTTCCTTCCATCACCTTTACATTGACATTCCTTGGTGCTCTGTCCAGCATTTGGCTGAAAGCCGTGGTCCTGCTTTAAGGTGCATGCTTTGCACCTTCGGGCACCTTGTCTCTCCTTAAGATGCCTTAATTCACATTAGCAAAACTATAAAAAAACAAAGAAACAGAACAACCACACTATAAACAAAAATCCAAAAGGATTGTCTGTGAAACAAGCAAAGTGTGTCAGTGGGGGAAAGCTGGTGAACCAATGAATAGAAACATGAATGAAAATGCCTACAAACTCCCCCATTCCAATTCCAAATTTAAACCCCCCAATATAACAGTTCGCAGATGGTAAATCCACCTCTGTTCAAGCCACTGTAAATGCCGTAACCGATCTCCTCCTCTCGGGTCTACTGGGACAATGTCTATCACTCGCCATTTGAAGTCCAGAAACACATGGCCCAGTGAAATGCAATGTTCCACTAAAGGAGCAGAAAGTGTGGAAGTTCTAATTCGAGAGGCATGTTCAGTGAGGCAAACCTTCACCATACGACTAGTGTGGCCAATATACAGCAGATTACAGAGGCATTGTAGCAGATACACTACGAAGATGCTACTGCAGGAGCTCTCCCCTAAAAATCTGTAATTGCAGCCAGTGGCAGGATTCACCCAATCAACACCTTCCAAAGTGTTAGCACAGAATTGACAGGCCTGACAGGCTACATGACCCCTGCCAGCCTCTTGTCTTAGTGGATGATCCACGGGCATAGCTGAATGAACCACATGATTTCGGAGATTATGGCCTCTAGTAAAGGCGAAACTTATTGAAGTCCGAAAGAAAGGATGGAGGTTGAGAATGTCCCAATGTCGTCTCAAACTTTTTACCAATTGGGAGGAATTGTGCATAAAGGAGAGAATACCCACAATTCTGTCACTCTCAGTTCTATCACTTTCTAGAGTAGGTGCCCTTACGGAAGACTGAAGGAGCCAATCTCTGTCCATATATCAGGCACGAATGTATGCCCTCTTGATAATCCTATGAGGATAACCCCACGCTGCCAGGCATGCCCATAAATCAAGAGCCTGATGTTTATATTCCTCTACTGTAGAGCAGATGCAGTGGATCCTCAAAAACTGGCCATATGGTAAACCCCTTCGCAAAGGGGCCGGTTGGTGACTGTGGAACCGCAGTAGGCTGTTATGTTGACTAGGCTTCCTAAATAAGGTGGTAGAAAATCCATCCTCCGTTTTTACAATCCACACATCCAAAAATTCCAAACTGTGTTGGTGGATGTGGGAGGTAAACTAGATGTTAGGTTTCAGAGTATTTAGCCATGTAACAAACTCATGAAGTGCGTCCAGCGAAGACGTCCAAAGGAAGAAAATATCATTCAGAAATCTAAGCTATAATGGAACATTTACAAAAGCCTCCACTGGATAGATCAAAGATTTTTCAAAATCACCCAAGTATAGAGTAACAATGGAGGGAGCCACTGTTGCCCCCCTCGCAATGCCCCCGCAGTGTTGGTAAAACTTGCCCTGGAACAAAACGTAGTTTTTTGTCAAAACTAAATGGATAAGGTCCAACAAAAAGGATCTAGGTATGCTTTGGGGAGCTGTAGTGAAGGCAGAACCCAGGAGTCCTAAAGCTTCCTCCTGATGGATATTTGTGTAAAGGGACGCCACATCCAGCGTTACCAGTATTAAACTATCAACAGGACCAGTGAAATTCATCAATTTTTCCAAGAAGTGAGAGGTGTCACAAAGATATGAATGTACTTTCCGAGCTTCTTTCTTCAAAAAGATGTCACAAAATTTAGACAGAGGTTCAAGTATAGACCCCCTGCACGACACAATCGACCTCACCGGTGGGTCTTGCATAGATTTATGGACCTTCGGGACAGTGTAAAAAGTTGGAATCCTAGGATGTGGAGTAATAAGAAAAGACGCCTCACTAGAAGTGATCCAACCCCAATTCTGGGCTTCATGAATCAAAAACTTGATAATCATGTCGAATTGTGGGGTCGGATCCTGTGGTAGGGCTTTATAATATCATAAGTCCCCCAGTTGTTGAGTGATCCCTTCACTGTAAGAAGAGAGGGATTGAAGAACCACTGCCCCGCCTTTGTCAGCGTTACGAATCACAAATCTAGGATCCAAGGCCAGATGAGACATAGCCTCACGCTGAATCCTTGACACATTAAAATATCGTCGGGAGGTGCCCCCCTCCTCCAGTAAGGACAAATCCCTCAAAACCAAGGATTGATAGGTTTGCACCGCGGCATCCACCGGACCCGGAGGAGTCCATCTGGATGAGGGACGCACCACTGAATCATCTCCGTGAAAAACAATCGAATCCTAAGTTTTCTGAAAAACCTATGTAAGGCCACACGTGTTAAAAACGGATCATAATTGACTGTAGGGACAAAAGATAACCCCAAATCCAAAACCTCCACTTGAGGTGGCGTTAAAAGTACTCCAGAGAAATTGATGACTGTGGAACCTGTTTGTTCCGTTGTCGGGTGGCAGGAGGATCCCAGTTGTCATCCTTTTTCCCCCCCCCCCCCCCCCGCCGCTGTCGCCGGCCCCGAGAACATAGAAACATAGAAATATGATGACAGAAAAAGACCACATGGCCTATCTAGTCTGTCCTTCCATAACAACTACAACAGTCCCCTTTTTACCTTTAGAGATCCTCTGTGTTTGTCCCATGCCTTTTTGAATTCAGTTACTGTCCTCATCTCTACCACCTCCACTGGGAGACTATTCCATGGATCCACTACTCTTTCCATAAAGAAATATTTCCGCATATCACTCCTGAATCTATCTCCCTTCACCCTCATCCCATGTCCCCTCGTAGCAAAACTTGCTTTCAATTGAAAGAGGCTCTCTCCCTGAGCATTTATGCCACGGAGGTATTTAAACATCTCAGTCATATCACCTCTATCCCGCCTTTCCTCTAAGGTGTACATATTAAGATGTGCGGCACCTTTTCTCCTGTTAAGGCACCTTATCACATCCTAAGATGCCTTGTCTCTCCTTAGGACATCTTGTCACCTTACCTGGACTTGATGCTGTTAACTCACTTTAAATGGCCCAAGGCACCCTAATGCCGGCATGCCCCCTACCCACCCTCTGCCTTATATGGCTTCAGGTATCTTAACGCTGCTCTTACCTCCAGTGACTTTACCGCAGTTTAGTAAACATACCCCTATGTTACTGTGTTAACCATAATAAGTGATTAACCCCAGGTCTACCTAAATGATGGTTTATGGGATTTTCCTCTAGGAATTTGTCCAAACCTTTTTTAAGCCTTATTTCATCTTCCAGACTCCCTCTCTGAATTTGAGGATTCTATTATTATCTTAGTGGATTTTTCATTGGAAGACACAATCTAGGACTGGCTTTAATCCTGTGATTTGGGTTCTAACAAGAACCTAGAAATTATGTAGGTATTATTATTATCATTATAATTAATTGCATGATCTTCAGGAATCTCCTTTTCTTGTGTGAATTAGCCACCACTATGTATATGTTGCAGTCATGGTCAGAACGTATAGAGAGTAGGAGACTTCTTCTAGTGGTTTTGAAATAATAAAGTTGAGATAAGCCTTAGTTATCAGCAAATCCCTAAAGCAATATAGCTATTTCTATGTTAATTTAGTGTCTTATTTATGGAAACTGGATATGAGTGATGTTCTAGGAGTGTGCATATGATACTGTGTTTATCAATTCTACAGAAATATGTGGATGGAGAATCATTAGCTAATCCATTTCAATGAAAATTAATTATTAGACTGGTCATCAAAAAAATTGCCTGTGCCATTCATACAGGTTCATAATTGCTACAGAAAGTTATTTCTTGCCTACAAAATAATTTATCAACAAGCTTAAACATTCTGCCTCGCACATTTGTATTTTTATTATCTTTAATTTTCTATAGAAAGCTCAAAGGTACAGAGAACATAAAGGAAAAGAAGACTTGAAGGGCAGTAATAGATTTTCCTACCACAGGAAACTGAAGAGTATATAACTCTGTGATTGTGCTTCAACACATGTATTCTCTGGGTTCAAGAATTATTTCCTTTGAGGCAACAGCAATATCATAATTCTACTGTACTAAGGGAACAAAAGAAATAATTTCACCAGAGTATGGTTCAGAGGGTTTCATATTTCCTTTAATATTTTGTAGTATATTTTTGGATAATGGAATGTCTCTTTAAAAAATTAGCTTTTAAAAGAAAGGCTGATCATTCCAGGCCCTTTTCAAATTAGGGAAGGATTTCATTTCAGTTTTTTGACTGGAAGAGCCAAGGCACTTCCTGCAGTCTGATCTCCCATGAAACCACGTTGTGGTCCATAACTTTACTAAATCAGGCAACAAGAATGAGAACTCTCTTATTCAAAATGAAAGTGAAGCAGAGAAAATATTTGTTAATCAATGTGCAATCAAACTCTGGAATTCGTTACTGGAGGATATAGTAAAAGCTGTTAGTGTAGCTGGGTTTAAAAAAGGCTTGGACAAGTTCTTGGAGGAAAGGTTCATAAACCATTATTAAAGAGAATCCAGGAAATCCACTGCTTGCTCTGGGACAAGTACTGTGGAACCTGTGTGGCTTCTGGGAACCTGCCAGGTACTTATGACCTGGATTGGCCACTGTTGGAAACAGGATCCTGGCATTTCTTATGTTCTTATGAAAGGCTGTAAGATAAAGAAAACAGAATGAAAATGGAACAACTCATACCACAGGACTGAAGAAGGGCTGATGTGGTACCTCTTCACAAAAGTGGTAATAGGGAAGAAGTGACAAACTACAGGCCAGTAAGCCTTACCTCGGTGGTGGGAAAAGTAATGGACGTGCTCCTGAAAGAGTGAATAGTGGACTTTCTCGAAACCAACAGATTGCATGATCCGAGGCAACATGGTTTTACTAAAGGACAATCTTGCCAAACAAATCTGAGTTCTTTGACTGGGTGACCAGAGAACTAGATCAAGGGCATGTGATGGATGTGATCTACCTAGATTTCAGCAAAGTCTTTGATACTATTCCTCATAGGAGGCTTATCAAAAAACTAAACAGCTTCGGGATGGGTCCCAAGGTGGTGAACTGGATCAAAAAATGGTTAACTAACAGGCGACAGAAGGTAATGGTAAACAAAACTCACTCAGATAAAAGGAAAGTGATTAGCGGGGTGCCCCAGGATTCGGTCCTGGGATCAGTACAGTATTTGTGAATGATATTGCTGAAGGACTGAATGGAAAAGTCTGTCTTTTTGCAGATGACATGAAAATTTGCAACAGAGTGGATTCCCATGAGGGAATGGATTACATGAGGAAAGATCTACAAAAGCTGGAGGAATGGTCTAATGCTTGGCCATTAAGCTTCAATGTGAAGAAATAGAGTCATGCACTTGGGAAGCAGAAATTCAAAGGAATTGTATATGATAGGGGGCAAGAGGTTTGTGCGCATGGGCCAAGAGAAGGACCTCGAAGTGATTGTTTCTGAGGATCTCAAGGTGGCGAAACAGTGTGACAAGGCCATGGCAAAAGCCAGAAGGATGCTGGGTCGCATACAAAGAGGAATTCCCAGCAGAAAGAAAGAAGTACTAATGCCACTGTACAAACCATTGGTGAAGCCTCACTTGGAATATTGTGTTCAGTTTCGGAGACCTTGGGTTATGTTTACTAAACTGCGGTAAAATCACCGGCGATAAGGACAATGTTAAGGTGCCTGAAGCCATATAAGGCAGTGAGCAGGTAGGGGGCATGCCGGCATTAGAGTGCTTTGGGCCATTTAACATGAGCTAACAGGACCGAGTGCAGTATGGCGACAACATCCTAAGGAGGGACAAGGTGCCCTAATATGTGACAAGGCGCTCTAACATGAGATAGGGTGCCCTAACATAAGACAAGGTGTCCTAAAGAGAGACAAGGCATACTAAAGAGAGATAAGGTGCCATAATATGTGATAAGGGAGGCGTGGTCTAGTGGTTAGGACAAGGTACTTCAGGCCAGAGGGCCAGGGGTTCAAGTCTCTCCTGGGGACAGCAATCTCAGGCCAGAGGGACTGGGATTTCTAGTCCAATAGGCACTCCTTATGGTCTTGGGCAAGCCACTAAACCCTCCATTGCCAATGTTCCCTGTAAGTATTAGTGTATGTGTCTCATATCCCCTCATGTTAAATGTA
This sequence comes from Ichthyophis bannanicus, assembly GCA_033557465.1. Classification (NCBI taxonomy): domain Eukaryota; kingdom Metazoa; phylum Chordata; class Amphibia; order Gymnophiona; family Ichthyophiidae; genus Ichthyophis; species Ichthyophis bannanicus. The sequence goes on from CM066031.1 coordinate 1,731,684,816, forward strand.
TCCCCCAAATGACTGCTTTGACCCAGTGAAAAGCGGGATATAAATACAGCAAAATAAATAAATAAAATAAATAAGGTGCTCTAACATGAGACAAGGTGCCCTTTGTAGTCTTGAAGGACTACAAAAGGGGACTGCTACTTCTGGAGAGAGATCTGCAATTGTAAGTATTTACTTCGGGGATTTTTTTCTAAATCTTGGGGAAAAAGGAATTCTTTCGATTAAAGCTGATTAATCTGTGAACCCAGTGTATTTGTTAAATCAGTTAGGGCCTAGTAGCAGAAAAGAGCTTTAATTTAAATCAAATCAGAATATAACTTAGCATAAAAGGCAAAACAGGGTCAGTATTCTTTGAGCAATAAATTATTTCTAGAGACCTATACAAAGAGGCCTTCTACACAGGGGGCAAGAGACTTGTGAAATTTTTTAAATAGGTGTTATCAGGTGGCAGATCAAAGGGCCATTTTGAAAGACTCCCTCTATCCAAGCAAGGACTGTGTTAATCACCCAGGAAATTGGTCACAACTTACCTCAGAAGCACAGACATAAATACTTCAATCAGAGTTCTGGGATCCTCAGTCTTGAAGGACTACAAAAGGGGACTGCTACTTCTGGAGAGAGATCTGCAATTGCAAATATTTACTTCTGGGACTTTTTCTAAATCTCGGGGAAAAAGGAATTCTTTAGATTAAAGCTGATTAATCTGTGAACCCAGTGTATTTGTTAAATCAGTCAGGGCCTAGTAGCAGCAAAGAGCTTTCAGTTTAAATTTAAACACAGCAGGGAGCTTTCTGGTTAAATTTAGAACCCAAGACTCCCTCTATCCAAAGAAGGGTTGTGAAACTTCCCCTGGAAATTGGTCACAGATTACCTTAGAAGCAAAGGACAGGGTACTGTGTAGCATACAGCTTTTAATAAGTCTTTTTAACTCCCTCCCCATTACCCACCTACCCCTGGGATAATTGTAGCTTTATAGGTGCATAAATCTCTCAAAAGAAAGGAGGTGTCATATTCACTCTCAGGTGTAGCTGTTTGTCCTCATCAGGCATACATTAAGGACCTGAGATTAATTAAGCTTCATGTGAACAAAGTACGTTAAGCGTATTAGGTGCAGTTTTATTAATATAAGTATTTCCACCAACCCTTAATAGATTAAGAACTTAAATATCTAAACACAATCTTAAAACTAAGATGCAGACAGCAGTCCAGCAGCAAGATGGGGGTTTTCCAGTCTTTTGCATTGTCAAATGTATGATTTTCTCCCAGTTGGTGAGGGTCTTACATGTGCACTAGGTGCAAGGTGGTCTTTGCTCTCAGGGAAAGTGTCCAATCTCTGGAGGCTAGAGCAATGGACTTGGAGGACATTAAAAAAAATAGAAAGATACACAGACAAAACCTACAGGGATATAGTACTGAAGTCCCACCTCCAGTCTGGCAGCATCCCTGTTGCCATGGAAGGAGAGAAGTCACGTGACAGGAGAACATCACCCTGGTGTGGCAGGAAGTGATCCTATAGCTTGCACCTGTCCTCCAGGTGATGTAAAACCCTCTCGCACCAAGGAAGTTTCTCCAGGGCCATGTATCCATGAGGGAAGGGTTAGGACAGCCGTTATAGTTGGTGATTTGATCATCAGGCATCTAGATAGCTGGGTGGCTGGTGGATGTGAGGATCACCTGGTGACATGCCTGCCTGGTGTGAAGGTAGCAGACCTCACGAGCCACCTAGATAAGGTCTTAGATAGCACTGGGGAGGAATCTGCTGTCTTGGTACATCTATTTACCAATGACATAGGAAAATGTGGTAGGGATGTTCTGGAGGCTAAATTTAGGCTTTAAAATAGGAAGTTGAAATTCAGAACTTCCAGGGTAGCATTCTCTGAAATGCTTTCTGTTCCACGCGCAGGACCCAAAAGGCAGGCAGAGCTCCGGAGTCTCAATGCGTGGATGAGACAATGTTGCAAGGAGGGGGCTTTAGATTTATTAGGAACTGGGGAACATTCTGGGGAAAAGAGGGGCTCTTCCAAAGAGATGGACTCCACCTTAACCGGGATGGAACCCAGGCTACTGGCATCAACCTTTAAAAAGGAGATAGAGCATCTTTTAAACTAGATAATGGTGGAAAGTTGACAGTCACTCAAGAGAGAATGGTTCGGAATGATGTATCCATGAAGGATACTAGCAAAAGATTTAAGTTAGGGCACAGCGACAGAGAGGTTCCAATAAAGACAAAAGTAATACAAATGCCCTTAAGTACAAAGCAGACAGAGCTTAAAGATTCCAAATTGTCCCTGCCTACAGATAACCAGATTAATATGAATAAAATACAACCTCTAAAATGCTTGTATGCAAATACAAGAGGTTGAAAAAATAAGATGAGAGAGTTAGAATATATAGCACTAAATGAGAGGTTAGATATGATTGGTATCTCAGAGACATGGTGGAAGGAGGACAACCGGTGGGATACTGTGATACCTGGGTAGAAAATATATCGTAATGATAGAGCTGATCAAATTGGTGGAGGGGTTGCGCTCTATGTTAGAGAGGGCATTGAGTCAGAAAGGATTAAAGTTTTGCAGGAAACAAAATTTGCTGTAGAATCTCTATGGATTGAAATTCCATGTGAAAAGGGAAAGGCAATAGCTTTGGGGGTATACTATTGACCACCTGGTGAGAATGAACAAATGGATGATGAAATTCTCAAATCAGGGAAGCTAACAAAAGTTAAGCACAGTAATAATAATGGGTGATTTCAATTACCCCGGTATTGACTGGATCAGTGTCGTGGTAAGACATGCTAGGGAGATAAAGTTTCTAGAGGAAATAGATGACTGCTTCTTGTTGCTGCTGGTTCATGAACATACCAGAGGGGAAAACATTTTGTACCTAGTCCTTAATGGAACACCTGATCTGGTGCAAGAGATAAGGGTGTTGGGGCCACTTGGCAATAGTGATCATAGCATGGAGGAGGAATGCTAAGGAAATCCACAGTACTACCTTTTAACTTTTGAAAGGGAGACTATGATAAAATGAGGAAAATAGTTAAGATAACCTAAAAGGAGCAGTTGCAAAGGTTAAAGACTTACATCAAGCATGGATGTTGTTTAAAAATACTATCTTGGAAGCCCAGACCAGCTACTGTATATTTCACACTTTAAGAAAAGTGGGAGGAAGTCCAAAAAACTGCCAGCATGGTTTAAAGGTGAGGTCAGAGAGGCTGTTGTAGCAAAAGAGCATCTTTCAGGAAATGGAAAAAAGAGCCAAATGATGAAAATTGGAAACAGCACAAGCTGTGGGGGGTGGGTGGGACGGAGGGGCGGCTGGGGTAGGCAGTGGGCATCTAGACCTGCATGGAGTTCTTACAAGGGTCCTCCTGGCCCTACTAGTACCACTGAGCATAGGCCTGGAACACTTCCCATCTCAACCACCTATACCTCTCAATCACTGTCAAACTGCACCTGGTGCCCACTGCTGGGTTTTCCAGCAATGTACATACCAACTGCAGACTGTCTGCTGGTCAGTACCCATTGCATGTGCACAGAGCAACCATGGACACCCAGCAGTTGGTTCGGTGATCAAGCCCCCAGAACATGAAGTGCACCCACATCAATAGAATCAAACACGATATAGCACTATGTGGATAGATAGCTATGCCATGGTCATTGCTAGGTCAGAGTGAGTGCCTTCCCAGCATGACATGCTGTGGCCACCCAACCATGCATGTGGCAGATAGGACTATGACGTCTCAGCCATTCACCCTACCTCCAATGCAGACCCATCCTGGCCAATCTGTCCTATTTCAGCCCATATCCACAATACTTTGCTCCTCATCATGCACATTTGCAGACTAACACTGGAAACAGTGTAGGCACTGCAAGGTTCAGTGAGGTGTAGAAAGCCACGACTAAATTGATAGACACACACATACACACACACACACACACACTCATAATGACGGGCTGTGCAAAAATGGGAATGGTCTGCACTCCTGCCTGCTACCTTGGTCCTGATATCAGCTCAAGCATTGTTAATGTGTGCTCCTTGTGCAGAAGCTAGTTGCATGGTCTGATGTTAATACCCGCTCAGTGTGCTGGTACTATAAGTCTGACTCTCCATGCAGCTGTGGATAGTGAGCCTGTCTGTGTTTCAGCCAAAAAAGCAACTTTCAGGAAATGGAAAAAGGAGCCAAATGGTGAAAACTGTAAACAACATAAGCACTGGCAGTTAGATTCAAGACATTGATAAGACAGACAAGTCTTGCTGAGCAGACTAGATGGACCACGCTGGTCTTGATCTGCTGTCATATACTATGTCACTATGTTACTATAAGCTTGCTGTGGAAGCAAAAACACATAATAAAGACTTTTTCAAATACATTCATAGCAAAAAACCTGTGAGAGAGTCAGTTGGACCATTAGATGATAGAGGGGTAAAAGGGGCACTAAGAGGGGGCAAGACCATAGCGGAGATACTGAATGAATTCTTTGCTTCGGTCTTTATTGAAGAAGATGTAGGGAAGTTACCCATGACTGAAATGGCATTTAAAGATGATGCATCAAAGAAATGAAAGAAATATCGATAAACCAGGAAGATATATTACAACTATTTGATAAACAGCAGCAAGGAGTAGTCTAGTGGTTGGGGCAAGGTACTTCAGGCCGGAAGGTCGGGGGCTCGAATCCCACTAGAAGACAGCAACCTTGGGCCGGAAGGACTGGGGTTTCTAGTCCCACAGATGCTCCTTGTGGTCTTGGGCAAGCCACTTAACCCTCCATTGCCCATGTTCCCTGTAAGTATTAGTGTATGTGCCTCATATCCCTGCATGTTAAATGTATCCCCCAATTGTGTTGTGACCGCTTTGATTGAAGGATAAGGCGGTATACAAAACTGTCTAAATAAATAAATAAAATAAATCACCTGAACCGGATGGTATACACCCGAGGCTGTTGAAAGAACTGAAATATGAGATTGCAGACCTACTATTATTAATCTGTGAACTTTCATTAGAATCATCTGTAGTACCTGAAGATTGGTGAATGGCCAATGTAACTCCAATTTTTAAAAAAGGGTTCCAGGGGTGATCCGGGAAACTACAGGCTGGTGAGACTGATGTCAGTACTAGGCAAAATGGTAAAAACCATTATAAAGAATGAAATTACTGAACATGTAGATATCATGGTTTAATGGGAGAAAGCCAACATGGCTTTAGCAAAGGAAGGTCTTGTCTTACAAATCAGTAATATATTTTTTTAAAGGTGTGACTAAACAAATATACAAAGATGAGCCGGTCAATATAGTGTATCTGGATTTTTATAAAGCCTTTGACAAGGTCCCTCATGAGAGACTCTTGACGAAGTTAAAATGTCATGGGATAGAAGGCAGTGTACTATTGTGGATCAATTTCTGATCCCAATGTACTATCATTGGGCCAAATGGCCAATTTTCCCAATGGATAAAGGTGAATAGTGGAGTACCCCAGGGATCTGTGCTGGGTCTGCTGCTTTTTAACATATTCGTAAATGACCCAGAAATGGGAATAATTAGTGAGGTAGTCAAATTTGCAGATGACACAAAATTATTCAAAGTTGTTAAAATCCAAGAGGACTGTGAAAAACTGCAAGAGGACCTTGATAATTTGGAAGACTGGATGTTCAAATGGCAGATGAAATTTAATGTGGACAAGTGCAAAGTTATGCACCTAGGAAAGAACGACCCAAACTATGATTACATGATGCAAGGTTCCACATTAAGAACCACCACTCAGAAAAAAGGTACGTTGAAACCCTCCACTCAGAGTGCAGAGGCAGCCAAGAAGGCAAATATCATGCTAGAATCATAAGGAAAAGAATGGAGAGTAAAACAAAGGATATTATAATGCCCCTGTATCATTCCATGGTGCGACTGCACCTTGAATATTGTGTGCAATTCTGGTCTCCATATCTTAAAAAGGATATAACGGAATTAGAAACGGTACAGAGAAGAGCCACCAAAATGGTAAAGGGGATGGAAGGATGCCCCTATAATGAGAGGCTTAAACGTTTAGGGCTTTTCAATCTGGAAAAGAGAAGGCTGATGGGGGGATATGATAGAGGTCTATAAATTAATAAATGGAGTGGAACAGGTAAACATAGAATGATTCTTTATGACACCAAAAAGTAGAAGATTAGGGGACATGCAATGAAGTTACATTTTAACTCATTTAAAACTAATAATAGAAAATATTTTTTCACTCAACGCATAATCAAACTCTGGATTTCATTACTGGAGGATGTAGTAAAAGCTGTAAGTGTAGCTGGGTTTAAAAAAGGTTTGGACAAGTTCCTGGAGGAAAGATCCATAAACATTATTAAAGAGGACCCAGGTAATCCATTGCTTGTCCCAATACAAGCATTGTGGAATCTGTGTGTCTTTTTGGGAGACTGCTAGGTACTTGTGATCTGGACTGCCCACTGTTAAAATCAGGATACTGGGCTTGATGGACCTCGGTCTGACCCAGTATGGCATTTCTTATGTTCTTATGGGTGCATGTCCCAATCCTGAAAACATGATAAAGGGGACTCAATAGTCAGCTAAGTCTGGTGATTCTGTGAAGGTAGCACTCATATACCTTGGGGGAGAAAGAGTCATAGTCATTGTTTTAAGGATACTAGTACAAATAATACTCTGCAATGTAACTAGGAAAGTAAACAATGTATCCTCTTCAAGACTTGCAACTGTATCAACCAAAATGACAATGAGTAGCTGTATAGGTCTCAGCAAAACACAGGCAGCCGTTGAAGAACTATTTCACCAACAATGGAACTTAAAGCCCTGTAAACATCAACAACCATATATAAACAGCCATCACTTCGTCAATTTTTACATTTTTTAAATTTTTCTTAATTATTCTCAATTTTATAATTTTTCAACTTCATAATTTCAAGGGGGCAGGAATTGTCATTTGGAGTAGAGAACAATATTGTACTGAAGCACTTCGTCAGTTACTTGACACTACGGTATATGAAGTTTTATCTGTGGATCCCACTCCTTCACTTCAAGAACGTATTAAAGACCTTACCACTAAGGCTTTGGAGGCCCGTCTGATCTCCAAGAAGGAATGGTCTTAATTGAATTCTCCGGACCCGAGTATAGCTAAATTTTATCTCGTCCCTAAAGTTCATAAAGATCAAAATAATCCCCCTGGTAGACCAATAGTCTCCACATGGGGTTCATTGCTGGAACCCTTGTCGGTTTATCTCGATTCTTTTTTACGACCTTTGCTGATTTCAATTCCTTCGTTCTTAAAGGATACAAATCATTTTTTATGTATTTTACAAGAACATGCACAATTGTCTAAGATGACAGATGTCATTTTGGCTACTTTAGATGTTACATCTCTTTATACTGTCATTCCTCAGACACAAGCTTACTCTGTTGTAATGGAGGCTCTCCATGCTAGAGGAGACTTGTCAGTTCACCAGCTTGCTTTTCTTTCTGAAATAACGGATCTTGTGCTTTACAACAATTATTTTGTTTTTGAAGGAGTTATTTATCATCAAGTGTCTGGAGTGGCTATGGGGGCCACGTGTGCCCCCTCCATAGCCAATCTTTACATGCAGTATTTTGAGAACAAATGGATTGCTGTTTCACCTTATCAGGATTGCTTAAAGATATGGAAGAGATATATTGATGACGTCTTTATTGTATGGCGAGGGACAACTACCAGCTTACAAGAATTTTTTGATTGGCTGAATAGCCAAGAGAATAATATTAGGTTCACGCTGACCTATCATACAGAACAAATCACGTTTTTGGATGTCCTGATTCGCAGATCCTCAACAGGGTGGAACACATCCCTTCATCGTAAGCATACGGACATGAATACATTCCTGCACTACACAAGTGTGCATCCTTTACAATTACGTAACAGTTTACCTCTGTCTCAATTTATACGTTATCGACGTAACTGTACCACTATACAAGATTTTAAAGTCCATTCGAGCAGTTTGCGAGAAAGTTTTTACCAAAGAGGTTATCCGATTAGAGAAGTAAAAAAGGCCTGCATGAGAGCTTTGTATGTCAATCGAGTGTTACTTCACCCTCCGGAAAAGACATGTTCGATAGAAGCTGATCGTCAGGTTAATTTAATAACATTGTTTTCTCTATATAGTAAACATCTACAACATAGCATTCGACGTCATAAAAATGTTCTTACTAGTATTCCGGGTCTTGAACATCATACTGTGCGTTGTGTCTGGAAAAGACAGAAAAATCTAAAAGAGATCTTAAGCCCGACATTTCTTCGACCCCTGCCATTTATTACTGCAGGGGATAAAATGGGACACGCAAAGTGTGGAGCATGTCCAATTTGTGCAGTTACTGAAGACCTTACTGAATTTAGTCATCATGACGTGGTCTATCGTTTACGAAGTAAGACATCATGTATATCTACATATGTAGTTTATTGCATAAGATGCCCTTGTGGTTTATTGTACATCGGCAAGACTACTCGACAATTTAAAATTCAAATGAGTGAGCATAGAAGTAAACTAAAGTGTCAATGAAGGGAACCGCCTATCGTAGAACATTGTTTAAGTTTTCAACATACTTTTTCAGAATTACGATGTTTTTGCTTAGCACAAATTATTTTACCTCAACATGGTAGGACGAGAGACCAGACTTTATTGTATCATGAGCAATGTTGGATCCACAGATTGCAAACAGTGATTCCTCATGGGTTAAATGCTAGAATAGAATGGGAGGCCTGTTTTTGATCGAGTAGAGCTCCCGTAAGGAGGACTGCCCAGATTTTTCCATAAAGGGAGGAGTAGCCTAGTGGTTGGGGCAAGGTACTTCAGGCCGGAAGGTCGGGGGTTCAAATCCCACTAGAGGACAGCAACCTTGGGCCGGAAGGACTGGGGTTTCTAGTCCCACAGATGCTCCTTGTGGTCTTGGGCAAGCCACTTAACCCTCCATTGCCCATGTTCCCTGTAAGTATTAGTGTATGTGTCTCACATCCCCGCGTGTTAAATGTATCCCCCAATTGTGTTGTGACCGCTTTGATTGAAGGATAAGGCGGTATACAAAACTGTCAAAATAAATAAAATAAATAAAACTAGCCCGCATGCGTGGTATTTTACAACTGTTAAGAGGAGAATTGACTTCTGTTTTATGTGAGAGAGAGTACACCAAAAACCATTGGTAATGGATCTTTTGCATGTTTTTCGGTTATATATGAAATGGATGAAAGTAGGTATCTAATGCACTTGTTTGTTCTTTAGTGCTTGGAAGATTTCTTTGAAGAGGGATTATCTTAAAGTTCAATTCCCCTGAGGAAACCACATTGGTGAAACGCAGAATAGCGTGCTTACCAGCGTCGGGACATTCATCATGAGCTGGACATCTCTTCTAAAAGCTAAGCACAACTCTTGAAATTATGAAGTTGAGAAATTATAAAATTGAGAATAATTAAGAAAAATTGAAAAAATTTAAAAATTGATGAAGTGATGGCTGGTTATATATGGTCGTTGATGTTTGCAGGGCTTTAAGCTCCGTTGTTGGTGAAATAGTTCTTCAACGGCTGCCCATCATTTGCTGAGACCTATACAGCTACTCATTGTCATTTTGGTTGATACAGTTGCAAGTCTTGAAGAGGATACATTGTTTACTTTCTAGTTACATTGCAGAGTATTATTTGTACTCAATTCATTACACAGGTACACTACCAAAAAACTGCCTCCAGTTTTGCAACTGATTCCTATAGATTTTGGGGTGCTGAATCCAGGAAAAATAGCCAAAATGTTCCATCACGTCACGTTTTCTTGCAAAATTAGATTTCTTACCCATATAAGGAATGTTCACATAATTTCTTTTTAGCCGACTGCAGTTTATTTTCTTGGCCCAAAATAGAGGTTGTAATGGTTAACTAACTAGAAACACTCCTTCATGATATTTTAGAGTGTTTTGTATTCATTTTATACATTAACAGGACAATTGGGAGGCGGGGGGCTAAATCCAGTACTCGCGCTGGCGCATGTTCTTTCCTGTTCGCCTCGCCTCGTTCGCATCGCTCGCTCAAACACGGTGGTTGCGACATGAACGTTCCTGTCAAATTTCAGTTTCTTGCAAGTTCATTATTACCTTTTGTTTGCTCAGTCGTAATCCAGCTTTATTCCGAAGTGGTTCACTACAGTTGTAGTTTGCAATGCTGTGTATTTGTGATGGCTCACAGAGCCAGAGGTTGCGTCAACTCTCCGGACAGTTTTTGTTTTATTTGTGGGGAATATACCATGAAAAAGCGGCAGAGGAACATTTCTGCATTTATTAAAAAAGTATATTTCGCCTATTTCGGTTTGAAGTTAGGCGATCAAGACAAACCGTGGGCTCCTCACAAAGTGTGCAAGACATGTGAGGAAAATCTACGCTTATGGATGAAAGGTAAAAAACAAGCATTTCGTTTCGGAATACCTATGATGTGGCGTGAACAAAGAGACCACAGCAGTGACTGCTATTTTTGCTCTTGCATTGTGAAGGGATACAACTTAAAAAATAAGAACGTAATAAGTTACCGCAACCTTCCCTCAGCAATTAGGCCTATGCCTCATAGCAACGAAGTACCTGTGCCTGAACCACCAAAATCTTTGGATCATATTTGTGTGGACAGTTCTGATCATGATGAGACTCAACAGATGGCTTTTCCCGATGAGTCCAGTACTTCCGAGTTTGAAACTGAACCAGATCCGAAACCTGAACTTTTCTCTCAAGCTGAATTGAATGATTTAGTCCGGGATTTAGGACTCCCAAAAGATGCTGCCCAACTGCTAGGTTCTCGGCTTAAACAGAAAAATCTATTGTCACCAGGAACAACTTTTTATTGGTACCGCAACCGTGAGACACAATTTTTGAAGTATTTCAGCAAAGAGGAAGATTTGGTATTTTGCAACGATATATGGAGTGATGGAAAAGTTTAAACTCAAGTATGATCCTGCTGAATGGCGGCTGTTCATTGATTTGTCAAAAGACAGCATAAAAGGTGTTCTTCTTCATAATGGCAACACATTCGCTTCAGTTCCTATTGCTCACTCTGTTATTCTCCAAGAAAAATACGAGAATTTGGCCCTGATTCTTCAGAAGATTCGCTATGATGAGCATAAGTGGATGATTTGTGGAGACTTTAAAATTCTATCCATGCTATTAGAGCAGCAATCCGGTTTCACCAAATATCCCTGCTTCCTTTGCTTGTGGGATAGCCGGGCCCGCGACCTACACTGGGGGAAAAAAGACTGGCCAATTCGGGAGTATTTGAGACCCGGTGAGAAAAATGTTCTTCATGAGAGCTTGGTACCTCGTGATAAAATTCTATTACCACCTCTCCACATTAAGTTGGGTCTCATTAAGCAATTCATCAAGTCCCTTCCAAAAGTTGGTGAGTGCTTTCGGTACCTTTGCTCAAAGTTCCCCGACTTTCTGAAGCAAAGCTAAAGGAAGGAGTGTTTGTTGGCCCTGATATAAGGAAACTCATTTCAGATGGAGCATTCGCTGAAACGATGTCTGAGAAGGAAAAAGAAGCCTGGGATTCCTTCAAGGATGTTTTTCTCAAATTCTTGGGGAACAGGCGGGATGAGAACTATAAGGATATTGTTGCCAGGATGCTCAATGCCTTCAAAGAACAAGGCTGTAACATGAGCCTGAAAGTCCATTTCTTGCTCTCCCATGTGAACTACTTTCCCGAAAACCTGGGGGCGTACAGTGAAGAACAAGGTGAAAGGTTTCACCAGGACATCAAGGATGCAGAGAGAAGGTACCAAGGAAGATGGAACACCACTATGATGGCTGATTTCTTTTGGTTGCTGCTGCGGGAAACCCCAGATGAAAAATACGCCAAGCAGCGCACCAAGAGAAGCATTTGGGGGAAGAAGAAACGGGCCCACCAGGAGATTGATTGACCCAAGAATGACTTTAAAATCTAAACTGTGTTGACAAATATCGTGTTTTTACTAAACTTTGAAATAAAAATTTGCTAGTTATTACCACAGTGTCGGATCTCATTTATTAGAATTTTATTTTCACACCATCGGGTGTTTGTCTTCATGTATTGCAATGGTGCGGTTTGCGTTTTCTATTCTTACATACATACCTGTACAACATTTTTGCACATTTCTTTGCTTTGCTTTGTGTCTAACCTCGCTCTTATATGCTCAATGTTTGTGCACATGTATGTGGCTGTTTTAAGTGCAGACAATTTTGCTACCATCACAGTGTGTTTTGTTGACATTACTCTATTCTTATGTGCTGCCTTGTTACAATTTTCTTTATTCTTATTTGAATAACTACTAAACAATTAGTATAAAGAATTCATCCAAGAAACTTTTATCTCGATTGCACTCAATCTGAAACGTTCACCTCAAACTGCTAACCCAATGTAGCAAAAAATCTGTACGTGATGGAGCATATTGGTTACCAGATTTGGATTCAGCGCACCAAAAAACGTAAAAATCAATCGAAACATTAGAGGCAGTTTAAAAAAAATTTTTTTAGTGTACCTGTGTTATCACTCTGGCATAAGAGACCACAAAGAAATTTGTATTGTTTTAAGGATGTCAACTATTTGTTGATTTGAGGACCCATCAGTGGCTAAATTCAAATGAGGGGCCCACAAGCAAGAATTCTTGAGGGTCCTTCATGACAATGGCGACAGACATGAGAAAGGACAGAGAACACTTTTCCCTTTCTGTTCCCTCCTCCCCGCCACTGAAAATGTTTAAAAAAACAAGTCGCAGAGTGCAGCAAACATAACACAGTATTTATAAAGATGTCTGCCACACCACCTCCACTCTCTTTCCCTGTAAAGCACTGCTCCGGAGCAACTGGAGAAGCAGATCCCGCTGCCTGGCCGAAGTCTTGGGTATTGTGAGATTTTTCCCCACAGGGGGAAATGCTTTTTTGGGCCTCTGGCTGCCATGTAGCAGTGCTTTACAGGGAAAGAGGTAACAGAGACAGTGCAGCAAATGTCTTTTCAAGCAAGCATGATGTTTGCCATGCTCTGCCGCTACCACGAAGGAATCGCTTGACTGACATAGGCAGTTCGTGACTTAGCGTTTTGGGGAGGCTAAAGTACAGCGGGGCTGAGGCAGGATGAGATGAGATGCGAAATGGCAGCATGAGTTAAAATCCTTGTGGTAACAAGAGCAACATCTATGTCAGCCGTAAAGGAACAATTGGGGCACTTTTGAGCACAGCAGGGAAGGATCCCTTCACCGTGTGGCTCTGGGGTAACTGCACCAGCTGCTGCCTTCTAGTACCTCCATCACTGATGGCAATGTGCACACTCAATACACTCCAGGGAACTATGTGCCCCAAAAAAAGCAAAGTACTGCACCAAAATACTATAACAGATTAAATGAAGCACTGTTTGCAGTATTCTGGAAATATTTGCAGGTATCGTCACAGCCCTAGACCTCGCGTCCAGCATCTTTTTTGTTGGCCATGTGAACAGTGAGGTTTAGCAGTACTGTAACAAAAATCACATGGTTACTGGAAACCATAAAATGATTTACCCATCAGTTATTTTCATAGGTTGCCAAATGGCCAGTAGGCTTCAGATCTGATGGCCTTTCATTTTTGTTGATAGAGCAGCTTTTAAACTAGATATTAGGGGAAAGCCGACAGTCGCCCAAGAGCGGATGGTTCGGAAGAATGTATCCTTGAAGGATACTACCAAAAGCAGAGAGGTCCCACAAAAGAGTAAAGTAGCCCAAATGCCCTCAAGTATGGAGCAGACAGAGCTTAAAGATCCCAATTTACCCATGTCTAACAATAGCCAAATTAACATGAATAAAATACATTCTCTAAAATGCTTGTATACAAATGCTAGAAGTCTAAAGAATAAGATGGGAGAGTTAGAATATATAGCACTAAATGAAAGGTTAGATATGATTGGAATATCAGAGACATGGTGGAAGGAGGACAACCAGTGGGACACTGTGATACCTGGGTACAAACTATATCGTAATGATAGAGCTGATCAAATTGGTGGAGGGGTTGCGCTCTATGTTAGAGAGGGCATTGACTCAGAAAGGATTAAAATTTTGCAGGAAACAAAATCTGCTGTAGAATCTATATGGATTGAAACTCCATATAAAAGGGGGAAGGCAATGGCAGTGGGGGTGTACTATCGAGCACCTGGCCAGAATGACCAAATGGATGATGAAATGCTCAAAGAAATCAAGGAAGCTAACAAAGGTTACAGCGCAGTAATAATAATGGGTGATTTCAATTACCCCGGTATCGACTGGGTCAGTGTCACGTCAGGACATGCTAGGAAGATAAAGTTCCTAGATGAAATAAATAACTGCTTCTTAGAGCAGCTGGTTCATGAACCAACCAGAGGAGAAGCCATATTAGACCTAGTCCTTAGTGGAACACCAGATCTAGTGCAAGAGATAAGGGTGTTGGGGCCACTTGGCAATAGTGATCTTAGCATGATCGCCTTTGATTTAATTAGTGGAGGAGGGATAATAAGGAAATCCACAGAACTACCTTTTAACTTTCGAAAGGGAGACTATGATAAAATGAGGAAAACAGTTAAGAAAAAACTGAAAGGAGCAGTTGCAAAGGTTAAAGACGTACATCAAGCTTGGGTGTTGTTGAAAAATACTATCTTGGAAGCCCAGACCAGCTGTATTCCACGCTTTAAGAAAAGTGGAAGGAAGTCCAAAAAACTGCCAGCATGGTTTAAAGGTGAGGTCAGAGAGGCTGTTGTTGCAAAAAAAAGCATCTTTCAGGAAATGGAAAAAAGAGCCAAACGATGAAACCTGGAAACAGCACAAGCACTGGCAAGTCAAATGCAAGGCATTGATAAGGCAGGCAAAGAGAGAATTTGAGAAGAAGCTTGCTGCGGAAGCAAAAACGCGAAATAAAGACCTTTTCATGTACATTCGTAGCAAAAAACCTGTGAGAGAGTCAGTTGGTCCATTAGATGATAAAGGGGTTAAAGGAGCACTAAGAGGCGACAAGGCGATAGTGGAGAGACTGAATGAATTCTTTGTTTCGGTCTTTACTGAGGAAGATGTAGGGATGTTACCCATGACTGAAGTGGTATTTAAAGGTGCGGAAGAATTGAAGGAATTATCGATACATCGGGAAGATGTCTTACAACTATTAGATAAACTGAAGAGTAGCAAATCACCTGGGCCGGATGGTATACATCCAAGGGTGTTGAAAGAACTGAAATATGAGATTGCAGACCTGCTATCAGTAATCTGTGAACTATCATTAAAATCATCTCTAATACCTGAAAATTGGAGGATCGCCAATGTAACACCAATTTTTAAAAAGGGTTCCAGGGGTGATCCGGGAAACTACAGACCGATGAGCCTGATGTCAGTACCGGGAAAAATGGTAGAAACCATCATAAAGAATAAAATTACTCAGCATGTAGATAGTCACAACCTAATGGGAGATAGCCAACATGGCTTTAGACAAGGAAGATCTTGTCTTACTAATCTGTTATGTTTTTTTGAAGGAGTGAATAAACAGGTGGACAAAGGTGAGTAGGTTGATATTGTGTATCTGGACTTTCAGAAAGCCTTTGAAAAGGTCCCTCATCAGAGACTTTTGGCAAAACTAAAGAGTCATGGGATAGGAGGCAGTGTACTATTGTGGATCAGGAACTGGTTAAAAGATAGAAGCAGAGGGTAGGGCTAAATGGCCAATTTTCCCAATGGAGAAAGGTGAATAGTGGTGTACCCCAGGGATCTGTGCTGGGTCTGCTGCTTTTTGACATATTCATAAATGACCTGGAAAGTGGAATAACGAGTGAGGTTATCAAATTTGCAGATGACACAAAACTATTTAAAGTTGTTAAAACCCAAGAGGATTGTGAAAAATTTCAAGAGGATCTTGATAAATTGGAAGACTGGGCATCAAAATGGCAGATGAAATTTAATGTGGACAAGTGCAAGGTTATGCACCTAGGGAAGAACAACCCAAACTATGGTTAGACGATGCAAGGTTCCACATTAGGAACCACCACTCAGGAAAAAGATTTAGGCTTCATTGTGGATACCATGTTAAAACCCTCGGCCCAGTGTGCAGCGGCGGCCAAGAGAGCAAATAGAATGCTAGGTATGATAAGGAAAGGAATGGAAAATAAAACAAAAGATATTATAATGCCTCTATATCGTTCCATGGTGAGACCGCACCTTGAATATTGTGTGCAATTCTGGTCGCCGTATCTTAAAAAGGATATAGCGATTTTAGAAAAGGTTCAGAGAAGAGCCACCAAAATGGTAAAGGGGATGGAAGGATACTCCTATGAAGAAAGGCTAAAAAGGTTATGGCTCTTTAACCTGGAAAAGAGATGGCTGAGGGGAGATATGATAGAAGTCTATAAATTAATGAACGGAGTGGAACGGGTAAACGTAGATCGATTGTTTACCTTATCAGAATATAGAAAGACTAGGGGACATGCAATGAAGCTACAGGGTAAACTATTTAAGACTAATAAAAGAAAATATTTTTTCACTCAACGTGTAATCAGACTCTGGAATTTGTTACCGTGTAGCTGGGTTTAAAAAATGTTTGGACAAGTTCCTGGAGGAAAGGTCCATAAACCATTATTAAGAAGTGTCCGAAGATATCAATGCTTGACCCAGTACAAGCATTGTGGAACTTGTGTCTCTTGGGGAAACTGTTAGGTACATATGACCTAGATTGGCCACTGTTGGAAACAGAATACTGGGCTTGATGGACCTTGGTCTGACCCAGTATGGCATATCTTATGTTATGTTCTTATGTTCTTATCAAACACTCTGGAGCAATTCTATCATTACTATAGCATAACAGCCCTAACTTCCAAGAGTTACACCATAAGGTTCCTACCTAGAAAGGCAGCATCATAAACACTGCAGTGGGCACTAGAACATCAATGCACCTAACCAAGCCATATTAGTACAGACCCATCCCACGCAGGCATTCAGCACTAACAGAATGCCTGGCCTCTTTCACACATGCAGAACATAAATAGACCCTCACCAAGCAAAGAATAAGTAACCACAAACTAAAAGCAGAAATATGTAGACAAAATCAGACCTAAACCCAGATAGGCCAGACCCCACATGCAGTGCAACACCTCAGAAAGAGAAAAAAACAGACTCATTTCTCCTTGTACAGCACAAAATATAAAAATAGCTAATTTAAATTTCAAAAATGGACATATTCCAATCAGTAAATTTAAAATAAAAATGTTTATATCTCTGTTGTTTCACCATTTTCTTCCTCTAATAGTGTTGGTCCTATCATTTTTCTCTTTTATCCTGTCTTCTTCACTTTCTCCCCTACATCCATTTCTTTTTCTGCCTATCTACTCAACTTTCATTCCCTCTTAATATTCAATCTTCAGTCTCCCAAATTTTAACACATCTACATACAGCCTTCCATCTTTTCCCCTTATCCTGGCCTTCCCATTCCCCTTCCCCTTATTCTCCAATCTTTCACTAACTCTCCTCTCTCCTCCTCTTCCATCAAGCACCTTCCCCTCTCTTCCAATCCCCTCTTCCATCCAGCCCTCCTCTCTCTCTCTGCCCATCCCCCGTTCATCCAGCTTCTCATCTCTCTCTCTCTCTCTCTTTCTCTCTCTCTCTCTCTCAACCCCTCAGCCATCCAGCATCACCTGACTCCTTCACCACTCCCATATGTCCTACATAACCTCTCTCTCTGAGCCTCCCCATCTATCCATTATCATCTCTCTCTCTCTCTCTCTCAAATGCCCCATCCACCCAGGATCTCCTCTCTCTCAGTCTCATATGTCCAGCATCTCCTCTTTCTGTCTGCCCCATCTGTCTATCCAGCATTCCTCTCTTTATCTCTCAGCCTCATCCATCCAGCATCTCCTCTCTCTCAACCTCCCCATCAGTCCAGAATATCCTCTCTGTTTCTCTACTCCTCACTCACACCCCATGCATCCCCCTTTGTGTTCATAGCCTTCCATTTCTTATCCCGAGCCGGCGCATCCCAGGTCACCCTACTCCCCCTCCTGTGTCCAACTTCAAGCTACCAAATCCTCTTTCTCCTCCCCCAACTTATTCAGCATATCCTCGCTTGCCCCTCTAGTCTCTCCCATCTAGCATATCCCCCTCCTGTAATAACCGTTCTTCCCAATCCAGTATCCCTTGTTCCTCACCCTCCTCATTATAACCACTACCACCTTCCAGGGACCAACAGCCGCGATCCAAAAACAAATAGAAGCAAGGTGCAGGGCTTTGAGTTACAGAGGGGCTGAAACTCTGATGTTGGCAGAAAAAAAAAGTCAGCCCTGAAAGCCACAGTTCCCTCCCTTCCCTCCTCATGGCACCTGTGGACAGCATTAAAAAACAACTAAAGGCAAAGCATGGGGCCATTTAGCCCAGGCATGCTGTTGATGACTGTGCCGGTCCTGCCCCCCTCTGACGTAGACTTCCTATCACCGAGGGATGGACTGACACAACCATCAGCAGCGCGCTTGGACTAAATGGCCCTGCACCTTGCTTCTATTTGTTTTCTTTATGCTGTTTGCAGGTGCAGTGAGGAGGGAAGGGAGAGAACTATGGCTTTCAGTGCTGCATTTTGATTTTTTTTTCCATTGGCATCAGAGCTTCAGAGCTGGGCTGGTACAGGAACGACGCTCAGGCCCTGGAAGTGGTAATTGGGGGTGGGGGGGGGGAGAGGTGCTTCACCAGAGGTGAGGGCCCTTCTTTGCTTCAGACTGTTAGTAAAACTGGCAGGCAGCACTCAACCCTGTCTACCAGTTTTACTCAGCCTCCAGAGGATGTGATAGAGCAGGGAAGGCTGAGTGGGCCCTCCTGTAGCCTGGGTCCCCCTGCATTGTGGGGGCTGCTTGGGTGGTATTTATGCCACTGGGGCCCATGATTTCAGGGATCTAGAAGGAACCGTCTTGCATGACCCTTTCTCCAGTATATCACTGCAATGACCCGAGGAGGTATGTTAGGGGCAGGCCGGAGATATAAAATGGGGGGAAAATCTTCTGGTAGTTGTGAATGAAGATTCATGGCACCGAACTCCAGCACTGATTCTAACTGAGCCTGAAGTAAAAAACGGCAAGAGGAAACTGCCAATTTAAGAAAGGAGACAGAAATAGATTCCACACTTAAAAGGCAGTTTTGATTGGCTGATATATTTTATCTAAGCAGAGAAAAAACTCTAACTGATTCGTAGCTCTATATTAAAAATAAAACTTTTATGACCAAGTGCTAAAGGAAAGGACCTCACACTAGAGAAAGAAGTCTTACTTTGCTTGGTAGCTGAGTTAACTCATGCAGATAAAACCATGAAGCAAGGTAAAGGACCGTGATTATTAGATATCATTAAAAAAACACTTAGAAATGAAAAAAAAAGAAAATCACAAGAAAAAGAGAATACACAGTATCATAAAGGGCAAGGTGGAAGAAGTGCTATATAAAGCAGTGCCCCACATTCGGAAATAGGTACAAGCCAATGTTCTGATCATTTTTAAGAATGAGGAAATAGCGAAAACCTATGAAAGAGATAATGCCCTGAGCTGTAGCACTGACAAATTATTCACTGGCCCCATGGGGATGCACAGAGAAAGCAATGAATGTCATCCCATGCTAATAAAGTTAAACATAAGGCAATAGGTTAATATATAGCCTGAAAATGAATTGCTGCAATTGAAGATAAAACCAGGAATTTTCAATGAGATAATTAAACTGAAACCTCCCTGTGATATACTTTAGCCACTGGAAAGTTATGCAAATCTAGTACAGCTCTTGTTAGCCATAAAGAAAAAGTGTGCTGGAACACTCTTCCTATGTATTAATGCTAAAATAACAGAATACATACATAAGATATGGTAATGTTGTAATAGAGCACCTAGACAGAGAAGGCACATAGGTTGTGCCTATTTTATAAAAGATGCCACTAAAAAAACAATATCCAGGATAGTTGTAAACATTATTGGCACCCTGCAGTTCAACCCCTTAACGTCCAATATCTCCTAAAAAAAAAAAAAAAAGTGGCCAGTGAAATGGCTTCGGACTATTTATGACACATATTTGACACATAAAATAATCAAATAAAACAAGACCAATTAAAAAAGGAAATGGGAGGAAATGGTATAAAAACTGGGACATTGCCAGCACATGATTTTTCAATAATTAAGTAAGACCCAATCTAAAATCCACTACTCTGACCTATATCAACTAATACTTCCCCACAATACTTTTTAAATTTTTGTTGGATTGCTTGCTATGAAAGGAATCCCTTTCTCGTGGCTCGCCTTCCGTTTTTCTCTTATAAACAGGCCTCCCAGCCTAAAAAAGCATTCGGAGAAACAACGCAACCAAGTGGGTCACTGATATACTTATCTTTGTAGTGTTCATCTGCACTGTGTCCAGCCATAAAACTTCAGGAAATTCTCCAAAGTCTCTACAGGTCATGCTATATAGTTGTTTTCAGCTCTTAAATCACACAGGGCGTAGAGCTCCACAATTTCTCTCTGGGAACATACTGTCTTCTTTCATTTCCTGATAGCAGACTCTAAGTATTGCTTGACAATCCCTGTATTCTCACTGTTTAACCACTGTGTGCCCAACACTTGATAAGCAAAAATGTCCAGCTAATCTCTTACAACTAGATTTGTCCTGGGATCACATTCGCACGCTGCTGAATCCTGCCTTAAAGCACTCTTGGGATCGCAATACAACATCATGTTTCAAGCCTCCAAATCTTCCAGCTCTTCCTCAAGCGAAATAACAAATCTGTGATCCAGAGACGAATCTAGTATTCGTTGATGTAGGTCAGAGTAGTGGATTTTAGATTGGATCTTACTTAATTATTGAATGATAGAGTAATGGACCTTAATGGTCTTTTGAGTGATAGCACATGATTATTGGCACCCTTATAAACAATTCAAATCAGTTTGAACAGAAGAACCACATTCCCATTGCAGTAAAATTAGAAGCACCTGTGATCAATTGTCAGTACTCAGATGGCTTGAATCAACCAATGAATGATGGCTCTAATGTTTAAAATGGCCACATTCACTCCCTGTTCCATTTTTACAATACAAGAGAGCTGTGTGAGACTGTCAGAAAAGCCATTATCACCAACATCAAACTTCATAGGGGTACAATGCCAATCTCCAAAGACTTTGGGCTTCCTGGGTCTAAAGTTTGCAATGTTATTAAGAGGTTTTCTGCTCATGGAACTGTCAAGAACCTCCCAGGATGTGGTGAGAAGAGGACAATTAATTCAAGAAGTCTTTGAAGGTTTAACTGATGGAAAAACACTACCTACAACATCCAAAGATCTTAAGGCTGACCTGGAGCAATCTGGAGTGGCAGTTTCAACTCACACCATATGCTGCGCACTAAACATGGATGAAGGCCAAGGAGGACCCTACTGACTTTGCCAAACCCACCTTGAGAAATCACAGTCCTTCTGGGAAAATATTCTGTGGACAGATGATACCAAATGAGCTCTTTGCCAATGTAGACCAGCGATACATTTACAGGCAAAGAAATGAAGCTTATAAGGAAAAAACACCCTTCCTACAGTTAAATATGGTGGAGGTTCCATAATGTTGTGGAGGCCTAAAATGTATTAAAGGAATCATGAAGACTACCAAGGCATTTTGGAGTGAAATGTGCTTCCTAGTATCAGAAAGATAGGTCTGGGTTGAAGGTCATGGGTCCTCCAGCAGGACAATGACCCCAAACCTACATCCAAAACTACAAAGGAATGGTTAAAAAGAAACAAATGGACTGTTTTAAATTGGCCAGCAATGAGTCCTGAACTCAATCCAATCGAGAACTTTTGGAAAGAGTTGAAATCTGACATTGGTAAAAGGAATTCTAGAAACATTCATGAACTGGAACAAATTGCAGTTGAAGAGTGGGAGAAACTACCAACAGATGGATATAGGAAAGTTATAGATGGCTACAAGAAATATTTGGAGGCTGTCATCACTGTCAAGTGTTGTGCAATCAAATATTTTAGAAGGACGCCATTGATCCTGTCCAGGTCATATTTTGTTTTTTTCTCAAATTACTTTGTCTAAGTTGCACAGACATCTTTGTTTTGTTGTATAACTTTGAACATATTATAAAAAAATTATGATGATAGACAGTTGGAATATGTCATTATTTCTCAAGATATTGTAAACAGCCTACCTAAAATGCCAGGGTGCCAATAATGTTGACCGGAACCGTACCTCAGTTTGGAAACCCCACTACAAACCACAGTTAAATACCAAACAACAAGTTCCCTATTTTATCAAAGCAAATTTTTATCAAAACTTTTTTTCAAGAAATCTTCTTCTCTTTATATACTGTATGATTATTCAATATATATAAATATATGTAAAAAGGAGAAGAGGCATCAGCAAAAATCCTATGCTACCCTGGTAGTGTGGAGACTGGGTAGGGCAGGGGTGGGATGCAGGCATTGATAACTTGAATTTTTTTTTTTCCGAGGCAATGAAGGGTTAAGTGACTTGCAGAAGGCTTACTGCTCCATGTGGATGTTTATCCCCATGCAGTCCTACTCCTTCCTTCTTTGATATAAAATGGACGTCCATGGTGAACAGTGGAGGTTTGTCAATTTTACATTGGACTTACCCATGCCCGCCCTCTCCTCTAAAACTGATATAGATTTGCAGATGTTTTCACTTGGATGCTGCTGCAACCATATAAGCAGCCTTTCTAAAAGGTGCCTTAGAAACAATAAAATATACAGTAGGAACTGAATCAAAATATCAAAATATATTATACCATTATACCATTACCATATTAAAATAGATCATGTTCTAGTTGCTCTCCTGTACAACATATGCCAGAGAAAACAGAAGTAGTTTTGTACACTGCTTCAATTCTTTTCTCAGTCAAATTTCTTTTGGCAGCACATTCTGTAATCTTGGCTAAAGAATGGATAAAGCACGATTCCTGGTACCAGTTTGCTTGCCACCTGCAGAGAGAGCACATGCAATAACTCCTGCACATGAAAATGTAAGGTAACCTTAGACTGATAGATCGACAATAGTTCCTGTAATGGGAGGAGCCTTTCCATCCATAGTACTTTGAAAATCATCAGCAATACTTTTGACTCTATTTGTCCCTTCATCGGAAGCTAATGGAAAGAAATCATAGCAGGAGTCATCTGCTATCTGTACAGCTGCAGAATTCTGTACAATTTGAGGGCTCAGATAGCTACTTTTGGCAATCAATTCACAATGGCACTGCAATAAAGTGTCCATAAAATATTGTGCATATCTTCCTGCACTAGAAAAGCTTTTAATTTTTGCAACAGCCTTAATTTTAAAATGCCATATTGACCACCTTTTAAAAGACAGTTCTGTCCCAAAGTACCCTGAAATATTTCACCTGATTGATAATTTTAATTTCCTTATCATCAACCTATACAGTTATTGGAATTGTCACATTTTTATTCTTGATGTTACCATGACATGATTTTTTGCAAAATTTAGACTTAACCCATTCTCTTCTAACTATACATAGCTTTACATAGTTTATTGTTGCTGCCAATGGCACATCAAGCTTCAATGGACAACTTACAAATAGCATAATATTGTCCATGTACATTTAAAAATGTATCCCCTATTGCGTACAATTATCATGAAGAGGACAAAGATATAAATTAAACATATTTGCTGAACGTGCTAACCCTTGTGGTACACTTTTATTAGCCAAAAATCAATCCAATTGACTTTCTTGTTTTTAACACAATGTTGTCTGATAGATGTGATCAAAGTCCCTTCAAAACATCATTCCCTATAATAAAACATCATTCCCTATAATAAATGCCATCAATCTTTGAAATACTGTAAGAGATTACTATTGGCATTATCAAAAGCCGATGATGTATTCAGAAATACAGTAATAACATCAATATTTGATTCCAACACCAACAACTATTTGTCAAAAATAGACACTAGTAGGGTTTCTGTGCAATAATAGATATAAAAACCATATTGGTGTTAATGAAATAAATTCCATTGCCCAGTTTAATCTTTTCTCCATTTCCTGTTGCCATAAATGGCAAATTTTTATTGCTCGATATGCTGTTACTTCATTTTGGTCTTTGACTGGCTTTAGTATAGGCCGAATAACTGGCTTTGTTAGCTTCCAGGTAAATATACTTCCTTTAAGGAGTGATTTATACTCCTTTACCATACTAACCAAGCCTTTTACAATTCTCACCCAACATGGATTTAAAGGGCTAACTGTTCAATATACCCTGCATTCAATTATGACCCTTCTTTCAACTGGTCAGAATTCAGCTTTGAGAACTTTAACCAAACATATATTTTATTGTTATCTATATCCATTAAACTGGTAGCAAACAAACCACCACCACTTTGTATCCCAAACTTTCTACTCATTTGACTTTTGTAATTATACTTTTCTTAGTTTCGTTTTCTCTCACTCATCACTTGAAAATTGCACCACTTGGGAAATTCAAGGAGTCAGAAAGTTTAGTCTGATAATATATCCCTGTTTAATCTTCATTACTTTCCCTTTATAAGCATCTAATCCTTATTCAAACCCTTTAAACAACTTGTTTATATTTGTTATTTATAAGTTCCATTTATAAGCTCCATTTCATGTACCTTTATTGATTATATTTCTAGTTCTATTTGTTTTGCAAAATGTTTATTATACTCATTCAGTTCCATGTAAACCGTTTTGACTTGCAGAAAAATGGTATATCAAAAATTGTTAAATAACTTACTTAAGTATTCTAATCCCTAAGGCCAGCATTCCATCTTGTGAATAGCGGGGTTGGATATCTGGGTTGGCCATCCATGCCGCGCTCAGCCCCGGAATGCGATTCCATCTCCCGCACTCCCAGCACGTACAGAGTGTGCGGGAAGCTCTGGACGGGGGTGGGAGGGGTGGTGCTGGGGCAGAGCGGGGGAGGGCCCTGCCGCTGGAACATACAGGACTGATTCCAGTCAGGCCACTGTACGTTCCCTGGCACCTGCTTCGCCATCTAGCTTATTCCCGAGGGTCTCCATTGCACAGATCCACACACCCCCGCACACCATGCTGCCGGCTTCACTGTGCCCCTGCAGCAGTGATCAGGGCCATGGGAGCCTCTCGTGCCAGCACGATCACGGTCTGCAGGCATAGACATGGGCAATGGCATTCTGAGCTATCAGATAGATGGCTCATAGCCATGGTGCCAGAACGCCATGTCTCCTGCACCCCAACTGTGGTATTCTGGCCTCTGGATGGGCAGCTCCCCGTATGCCCATCTCATCGGCATATAGGGAGTGCCCAGACATCTATGTCCACAATTCTGCTGTTGCGGGTACATCCGGGCCCCAAGGCACCAGAATCGGGTTCATCTTCCACACATCCATTTTTTGCCCGGCCAATGTGGCTGGATGTGTGGGAACCGGAATGTGTGTCTTATTATCTAAGTGTTTTTGTTGTCTCCATTTTT
This sequence comes from Ichthyophis bannanicus, assembly GCA_033557465.1. Lineage (NCBI taxonomy): Eukaryota > Metazoa > Chordata > Amphibia > Gymnophiona > Ichthyophiidae > Ichthyophis > Ichthyophis bannanicus. The sequence continues at coordinate 1,731,710,271 of CM066031.1, forward strand.
TCTCAAATTTTCTTTACTTTTGTTTTTCCAACACCATAGTGTCATTAAACCGAGAAGCTTAATGTGAACATCATAAGTGGTTTTAAAAGATTCATTCCACGGCTTGATCTTATTATCCAATAGGAGCTGCTTTACAGTTTCCATACCTAGATTCTGTCACTCTCGCTGAAATTCCGAAATCTCTACTAATCTTCTTTTTTGTAACTCTCTTGCCTCTGACCCTCGCCATCTCTTTACTAATCTCAGCTCTCTCCTCAAGGTGCCTCCACCTCCGACCCCTCCCTCCCTTTCTGCCCAAGCCCTGGCTGACTATTTCCATGATAAAATCCATAGGATCACCCTCCAATTCCCCACAAAATCAGCTACTTCCCTTCTTTCTCCTCCTCCCCCTCTTCACTCTCAACTTTCCCCCTCTACCTCTGCTACCCTCTCTTCCTTTTCTGTGATCTCTGAAGTGGAAACTGCACATCTTCTTTCTTCCTCCAGACTCACTACCTGCTCCTCTGATCCTATCCACACCAGTATCCTAAGCCCCATCTCCTCCACTATTGTCCCTTCCATCTCTCATATTCTCAACCTATCTCTCTCCACTGCAACTGTCCCTGCAGCCTTCAAGCATGCTGTAGTTATACTTCTCAAGAAACCCGCTCTTGATCCTACCTGTCCTTCTAATCTACCCATCTCCTTCCTCCCTTTCCTTTCTAAATTACTTGAACGTGCAGTTCACTGCCATTGCCTTGACTTCTCCTCTCATGCCCTCCTGGATCCTTTACAATCTGGCTTTTGTCCTTTACGCTCTACTGAAACGGCTCTTGCCAAAGTCTCCAGTGACTTGCTGCTGGAAAAATCCAAGGGCCTACAATTTGTCCTCCTCCTTTTTGATCTCTCTGCTGTTTTTGATACTGTTGAGCACAATCTTCTCCTTGATACCTTGTCCTCAATTGGTTTTAAGGGCTCTGTGCTATCCTGGTTCTCCTCTTATCTCTCCCATTGCTCTTTCAGTGTTTCTTCTGGCAGATCCTCGTCTGCTGCTATCCCACTATCAGAGAGTATACTCCAAGGATCTGTCTTGGGTCCACTCCTTTTCTCTCTATATACCCAGTCCCTTGGTGCACTCATCTCTTCCTATGGCTTTCAGTACCATCTTTATGCTGATGACTCCCAGATCTACATCTCTACACCTGAAATCTCTCGGGCAATCTAGACCTGGATCTCTGCCTGCTTTCTGACATTGCTGCTTGGATGTCTCACCGCCGCTTGAAATTCAACATGGCCATAACTAAGGGGGATGTTTACTAAAAACCGCAAAAGTGCGCGCCGAACAATAGCGCACGGAAAAGCGGCACTTAAACGCTTCTAAACACTCTTAAATGCCACGCACACGTGCGATGAACCCCCGTGCATGTGTGCGACACACTAACGGGCCCCGCACAAGTACGGGCCTGCAGATGTCCGATAGAGGCGTGGAACGGCTAACGGAGGGCAGAGGAAGGCTCCCGAGGGGCAGAGAGACGGGGTCAATGGGCGGGGAAGGGGAGGGGAGAGGCTCCCCGCACATTATCGGGCCCGAATTTACAAGGAAAAAATAGCGCGAGTGAAACACTCGCGGTAGAGGGCAGTTAAAGGGAAGAGAAACCATTTCCGTCAGCAATGTACAGGAAAACCGGGGAAACCTGAAAAACGTAAGCAGTGTGATATATGTGCACAGCACAAAAGTGAAAATAAAAATAGAAAATGACCACAACAAAAATATTAAAAATAGTAATTCAGCTGGGGAACAGTTATAGTAATGGGCAAATATAAAAACCACACCCAGGAAAGCTCCAGAAAAAAGAAATGAATTTTGGAAGGGTCTACGGAGCGGAGACCCCACCAAAACTAATTGCCATCTTTGGAGCTTTCCTGGGAGTGTTCCCTATGGTTGCCCATTAATAGCACTGTTGCCCAGCTTGGCTAAAAGTATAGCCCCTGTTTTTCATGGTCATTTCCGGGGTTTATCTGCACGAATGTGACCAGACAAGGTGAATGAGCCCACAGTAAACATGTGCAGAGCAGGGTTTGCGACCCCATCCTGCCAGGTTTACCATCTCCAGGGACTGCACTGTCTCTGTGGCCACAGTGTGGTGCAGCAGACAGAGCCAGTACCTCTAAGACCAGAGGGTCACAGGTTCAAATCCCAGCTGCAGCTACTGCCAACCCTGTCCACATATTTTTTCCACAACTACACCGTGATAGTAAGGACAAACCTTTATTGCTGAGAACATAGGCATGGTTAATACACCTATATTTTACCACACCAAACACAGACACCATAAACAGGCACATTATCTAGAGCAGAGTCTCCCAAATGCAGTCCTGGAGGGCCAAACACCATTCAGGTTCCATGCTTCCCCTAAGAAAGATGCCTGTGCTGCATATGTCTGCACCACCCCCATGGTATGCAGATGTAGCTCATGTATATTCATAAGGGACAGCATGAAGACCCAAACAGTGCCTGGAACACCAGGACTGGAGTAGGGAAACTCTGCCGTAAAGCAGCAGACAACAGGGCCAGACACACTCCACACCCACACCCACAGGCCCCATTGGCCAATGCCTCCTGGAGAGGCAGGACATTGGGCCCTGCGTGCATCTCCCAGATCTAGCACCTGCGTACCTTAGCAATGCCACCCTATACCTGGGTACACGGTACACAGCCCTCAAACGTTTGATGTGGGTACCGGCAGATAGACAGTCCTACGTTCAGCACTGTTTGCTTCTTGAGCTCCATCAGAACAAGCTGTCTGATGTCTGCGGTGCGTGCTCCAGGTCTGGCCCCTGACAGTGTTTACCACCCTGGGGAGTGACCCCCAGCAGTACTGTGTACCATATCCATGGCTGTACCGTGCCCAGGACAGGTGTGGTGGGCAGGGCTACTATCCTCCTCTATAGTAGCACATTGCTGGCATAGGTGTGGGGGTGTGTGTCTGTCTATACCAGGGGTGGGCACCTCCGGTCCTGGAGGGCCGCAGACCAGTCAGGTTTTCGGGATATCCCTAATGAACATGCATGAGATATATATGCATTAGAAATATCCTGCCAACCTGACTGGTTTGTGGCCCTCCAGGGCTGGATTTTGGAGACCCCTGCCTTACACCTCTGTCATTTAAGATCATGAGTGGGCAAGGTACAGATGTCCTAGACAACGAAAGGGTATATAGAATGTGTCATATTCCTCCTCGATTCTCACCACCACCAAAAAGTTGTCTAATAGACAACTTTTTGGTGGTGGTGAGAATCGAGGAGGAATGTGACACATTCTATATACCCTTTCGATGTCTAGGACATCTGTACCTTGCCCACTCACAATCTTAAATGACAGAGGTGTAAGGCAGGGGTCTCCAAATCCAGCCCTGGAGGGCCACAAACCAGTCAGGTTGGCAGGATATCTCTAATGCATATATATCTTATGCATAGTCATTAGGGATATCCCGAAAATCTGACTGGCCGGTGGGCCCCATAGGACTGGGTTGGGGACCACTGCTGTAGGGTGTCTGTTTCTCCAGCAGGACTGGGGTTGATGGTCCTCTCTACTGCTACCATTGCAGGGAGGTAGAATGTGGATCTATTGGTGGGTGATCCTGTTTCCCACCCTGAGCCCCAGAGGGTGGGTGGTGTGGTGGTACATAATCTGCCTATGGGTCCAAACACCCCCCCTTCACCTACATCATGTAAACATGGCACCAACACAGGATATGCACTATTCTGGGTGCATCATAGCCCATAAGGGCTAGACATGACTGAGAAATAAAAAAGGACACAGATGTAGCCTAGGTGTGTTTGCAGGAACTACCTATCACACACAGTAGCACTGATGGGGACCTGCAGCATGGCATATTTCAGCCATGAAAGGTGCTGTGGACCTGGTGCTGGGCGCCCCACCTCACCTTCAGGGTGAGCACAGTACCAGCACAATGTGACGGTCTGTGGCTACTCTGTGCCAGTATCACACACGGTCAGTTCCCCCTACCAGGCTGAGGTGCTGTGGGGGTGCATACCCCATCTTGTGCCCATCTGTCGACTGCTGATTTGCATGTGCAGTGCATCATGGGTACGGGTGGGTTAACCCTATCCTGGTAACCACAGCAGACAGTTTATGTGGTGACGTGCAGTCCTTCTGCAGCCAGCCAGGGGTTTGTTAGCTGCTGTAGCCCACTGGTTACTTCACTGCCTGTTGAAACCAGAGGTCATGCGTTCAAACCCATGGTGGGGTTATTTGATAGGGCTGTCTGTGGCATTGTCTATTTTTAATGTACATTAGTGCTGCCAGCAACAACACTCTCCGAGTACTGTAACCTTAAGGTGCCCCATAAGGCACCTTATAGGGTGCCTTATAGAGCGCCTTATAAGGCGCCCTATCAAGCGCCTTCTAAGGTGCCTTATAAGGTGTCCTATAGGGGACATTATAGGGTGCCTTGGCGGACAGTGCACTTTATAATGTACCCTATGGAGTGCGTTATGGGGTGCCTTATGCGGCACCTTAGGTTACGCCACTATGAGGGTGTGTTTGCTGGCAGCACTAATTAAAATAAAAGTAAAATGCCTCAGAAATCACTACTTAAATGTAAAGGGTGATGCCTCAGCCAGCCTTATGCATTAGGCACACTGGGGGATCAAACTCATGATCCCTGTATCATCAGTCAGTGTATTAACCATTGTGCTACACCTCTGTTTCTGTGTTTGCATTTCTGGGTGCCTACTTAAGAGTACCGCGCGTTAACGTGCTTAGCGGCGCTTCGCCCGATAATGTGCACAGCAGCGCACATTATCGCGCGCTACTCCCGTTTTGCTACTTTAAGACTGAAACGCCCGCTCCTTTTATGGCAGCCTGCACACTATCGCCGGGCGCACGTTAAAATGGTTTAGTAAACATACCCCTATGGGGTATGTCTACTAAGCAGAGGTAATGGCTGCAATGCAGTATCGGCACAGCTGCCCTATTGAATTCAATGGGGCTGCGACTCCAATACCGCATGGCAGCCACTACCGCTGCTTAGTAAACATACTCCTATATGAGGGGGTGGAGCCCAACTTCAGGCTAGATGGACATGTAACAGCTATGCTCCGGAGTGTAATGGTCAAGAATCCTGACTTCTGCTGCTTTTAATTGAGCGGATCCTACCTATATTGGTAACAGTTGACTCCAGATATGTCTGGCCCCAAACTGGTGCATCTGGATTACCAAGGAACTCAAAATGCCAGCACAAAGCAAACTAAAATGGTGCCTCTCTCACCTCACAAAATGGCGGTCATCTGAAATTGTCCTGAGGCCTTGCAGGAACTTCTCTCTGAGATCCGTGCTGTCAAAGACATGGTTAAATCAAATGGAGACTCACAGAATACAATGCAGGAGGATATTAATGCCTTGAAAATCAGTTTGGAGTTGATTAAGGTGAGATTGGAGAAGGTGGAAAATGTGGTGGCAACACATGGGCAGCGGTTCAGGGCCATTGAGAAGCAAGCAAAGCTGATCCAGTCAATGTAAAGAGAGTTGAAAGATGGTAACAATCACGCTCAAAGAAATAACATCAGCATCCTGGGAGTTCCCAAGGGAGCTGAAGGTCCAGATATGTTGGCCTTTTTACAATCAATGATCCCGGGTGTGCTGAAGGTGAAGTTTGCTATGCCTTTTGAGATCGAGCACGCCCATCGAGTGCCTACTCAGTCTGTGGTTTCGGGCAAGCGTCCACGCCCAATCGTTCTAAAAGTTCTGCGATTTCAACAAGTCACGTAAATAATGTAGGCAGCCAGATTGCACTCTCCCTTAGAATACCAAGGACATAAACTCCTCTTTTTTCCTGACTTCGCAAAGGCGACGGTAGACTAGAGGAAATGTTTCTTGGTGTTATGCCCATGCTTATTGCAGCTGCAGGCCTGTTTCGAGCTGCTTTATCCTGCCCGCATGAGAGTCATGCTGCACAACCAGACCAGGACTTTTGATGATCCAGGGGAGTTGCACGCGGTTTTGGAGGACAAAGAACTGGTGTTGATGCGATGAAAACCTGCCTTGCAATCAGCGGTGGACATAAGCTTGCAGAGTTCTCTAATGCCTTCTCATATGGGTGTTTTGACTGGATCTGAGGTTGTGTAGATGTGATTAAATCATGCAGAGTTGATATTCAATGTGGCTCTCTCGGGGTACCTCCAGGGTATTACTCTGGTCACATTGTCCTTCTCTTTTGTTCTTTTCTTTCTTTCTTTTATGTTTTGTGTTGTCTGTGGTGTTTGGGTTGGTTCGGAGGGTGTCAGGACATTATAAAGCAAGGCAGCCCTTATCTATCTACATGTAGCCTTTAGCGATCACACAATGTATTGGTAGGGACAGTTTTGCTTTAGGGGCAGTTTTGCTTTAGTGTTTTAGAGCCTTGGATTTGGGGACGTTATTCTAATGGTGGGTGGTGGTCAGTATAAGAATCCCTATGGGGCAGAGGAGTTGAAGTGTATTAATTAGCTACACCCTCCATGCCTGTCTTGTCCCTTTGGGCTCACCCACTAAGTTTAGAGTTTGGTATAGCCCCCCAGGGTTTTGGTGGCTTTTGGAGTTTAGAATCATGTGTTTTTCTTTTGAGCGATCTTCTACAAGGGCTATGGCTAAGAGGTGGTATTTCTGCTTATGTTCTTTTCCTTGGGCTATTAATGTAGCTTCTATTCTGTATGCTTTAAAGGTGTGGATTAACAGTGTAAAATCATATGTTACAACCTGGTATGTTTCTACAACATTTGTCTAACACAGTGTGCTATATTGTCACTATGTCTTCCTTTAAGATAGTATCACTGAATGTTAAGGGCATTAACAATCCCATTAAGAGGAAAAAGATATTTTTATATGGGTGCAAGGAAAGTGCTGACATCCTATTTCTACAAGAGACACATTTGAATGTGAAGAAGTCTTTAAAATTCGATTTGAAACCCTTTTCACTTGTGGCTTTTTCAGCTGCCAATCATAAAAAAATGAGGTAGCCATTCTAGTAAGGAAACCTTTATCCCCTACTGTACTGCAAACCAGATCTGATACTGAAGGGCATTAGGCAATGGCTGTCATTAAGCTAGGATCCATTGAACTGGCCTTAATATCTATGCCCCTAATGTAGATTGCCCTACTTTTTTTAGCTCCATTGCGGCTTTGGCGCAAGAGGCGTCCAGATACTCGACTATTGTGGGGGGAGACTTCAACCTCGCACTAGACCCCTTGTTAGACAGGAGTCCAGAAGGAACTAATAAGGTCCCCAAAGCACACCCTGTTCTTTTGTAACTAATACAAGAATTAGGCCTGGTAGACATATGGCGGTTGCAATATCCTGTTGAAAAAGATTACACCTTTTTTCTCTCCCCCTCATAACTCGGTATCACGCATAGATTTTTTCCTAGTCTCTAAAGGACTATGTTCTAGAATCAGTGAGTCCAATATTCATGCAGCTCATATTCCTGATCATGCTGCAATCTCATTCTCCCTATTGGACTCAACGAGCTATCCATCTCATACACGTTGGCACTTTGACAGAACTCTTCTTGGCAAACAGGAGTTCCGGGAGACCATTTTGATGGCTATAGAGGAGTATTTTCAATTTAATTTACCTCAGGACACTTTGGGTTGGGCGTGGTGGGAGGGTTTCAAATCTAACATGCAAGCCACCATAACCAATTTTGCTATGCGGCAGGCCAAGCAACGTAAAGCAGAACTAGAAGCTTTAGATAAGCAGATTAAAGAGGACTCTGAAATTGCAGAAACCTTTCGTCAATTTTATGCTCAGCTATACTCCCCAGAGATATAATTCTCTGAGGAAGCTTTTGAGAGATTACTGGCCAATACACAGAGGGCTGTGTTGGATCAGGAAACAGCTGCAGGTCTAGATAGGCAGATTACGGTCACAGAAATTATCCAGGCTATTGACTCTATGCAAGTGGGCAAGGCTACCCGACCAGATGGCCTTCCGGTTGAATTTTATAGAACCTTTTCCAAAGTGCTAGGCCCATATCTTCAACAATACTATCGGCTACTTTTAGAAGCGGAAGCCCAGACTGGAGCGTTCGCCTCTGCGAATATTGTAGTTCTTGAAAAGCCTGGGAGAGACCCTCAGATGGTTAGTAACTACCACCCAATTTCATTATTAAATGCGGATTATAAAATATTCGCTGCCACCTTAGCTGGTCATCTCTCCAAATTAATTCCATCTTTGATTAACCCGGATCAATGTGGCTTCACCGAGGGGAGCTCTACAACCGACAATGCCAGAATGTTTTGTTATGTCTTGGAAGGAGCTGAAGGAGCAGAGGACCCACTGGTAAGAACATAAGAACATAAGAACATAAGAAATGCCATACTGGGTCAGACCGAGGTCCATCAAGCCCAGTATCCTGTTTCCAACAGTGGCCAATCTAGGTCATACGTACCTAGCAGTTTCCCCAAAAGACACAGGTTCTGCAGTGCTTGTACTAGGCCAAGCATTGATATCCTGGGTCCCTTTATAATAGTGGTTTATGGACCTTTCCTCCAGGAACTTGTCCAAACCTTTTTTAAACCCAGCTATACTAACAGCCCTTACTACATCCTCCGGTAACAGATTCCAGAGTTTGATTACACGTTGAGAGAAGAAATATTTTCTCCTATTTGTCTTAAATAGTTTACCCTGTAGCTTCATTACATGCCCCCTAGTCCTTCTATATTCTGATAGCGTAAACAATTTATCCACGTTTATCCGTTCCACTCCATTCATTAATTTATACACCTCTATCATATCTCCCCTCAGCCGCCTCTTTTCTAGGTTAAAGAGCCCTAACCTTTTTAGCCTCTCTTCATAGGAGTAGCCTTCCATCCCCTTCACCAATTTGGTGGCTCTTCTCTGTACTTTTTCTAATAACTCTATGTCCTTTTTAAGATACGGTGACCAGAATTGCACACAATATTCAAGGTGCGGTCGTACCATGGAGCGATACAGAGGCATTATAATATCCTTTGTTTTATTCTCCATCCCTTTCCTTATGATACCTAGCATTCTATTTGCTTTCTTGGCCGCCGCTGCACACTGGGCGGAGGGTTTTAACATGTTATCCACGATGACTCCTAAATCTTTTTCCTGGGTGGTGGTTTCTAATGTGGAGCCTTGCATCTTGTAACTATAGTGTGGGTTGTTCTTTCCTAGGTGCATAACTTTGCACTTGTCCACATTAAATTTCATCTGCCATTTGGATGCCCAGTCTTCCAATTTATCCAGATCCTCCTGCAGTTTTCCACAATCCTCTTGGGTTTTAACAACTTTAAACAGTTTTGTGTCATCTGCAAATTTGATTACCTCACTAGTTATTCCCTTTTCCAGGTCATTTATGAATATGTCAAAAAGTAGCGGACCCAGTACAGATCCCTGGGGTACTCCACTATTCACCTTTTTCCATTGGGAATATTGGCCATTTAGCCCTACCCTCTGCTTTCTATCTTTTAACCAGTTCCCGATCCACAATAGTACACTGCCTCCTATCCCATGACTTTTTAGCTTCGCCAAAAGTCTCTGATGGGGGACCTTGTCAAAAGCTTTCTGAAAGTCCAGATACACTATATCAACCGACTCACCTTTGTCTACCTGTTTATGCACACCTTCAAAAAAACAGATCAGATTAGTAAGACAAGATCTTCCTTGTCTAAAGCCATGTTGGCTGTCTCCCATTAGGCCATGACTATCTACATGCTGTGTAATTTTGTTCTTTATGATGGCTTCTACCATTTTCCCTGGTACTGACGTCAGGCTCACCGGTCTGTAATTTCCCGGGTCACCCCTGGAACCCTTTTAAAAATTGGTGTTACGTTGGCGACCCTCCAATCTTCAGGTATTACAGATGATTTTAATGAAAGTTCACAGATTACCAATAACAGGTCTGCAATCTCATATTTCAGTTCTTTCAACACTCTGGGATGTATACCATCCGGTCCAGGTGATTTGCTACTATTCAGTTTATCAAATAGTTGTAATATATCTTCCCGGTGTAGCGATATTTCTCTCAATTCCTCTGCAGTATCACCTTTAAATACCACTTCAGTCTTGGGTAACACCCCTACATCTTCCTCAGTAAAGACCGAAGCAAAGAATTCATTCAGTCTCTCTGCTATAGCCTTGACTCCTCTTATTGCACCTTTTACCCCTCTATCATCTAATGGTCCAATTGACTCTCTCACAGGCCTTTTGCTACGAATGTACTTGAAAAAGTCTTTATTTCGTGTTTTTGCTTCCGTAGCAAGTTTCTTCTCAAATTCCCGCTTTGCCTGCCTTATCAATGCTTTGCATTTAACTTGCCAGTGCTTGTGCTGTTTCCAGTTTTCATCATTTGGCTCTTTTTTCCATTTTCTGAAGGTTGCTCTTTTGGCAGCAACAGCCTCTCTGACCTCACCTTTAAACCATGCTGGCAGTTTTTTGGACTTTCTTCCACTTTTCTTAATGCGTGGAATACAGCTGGTCTGGGCTTCGAGGATAGTATTTTTAAATAACACCCAAGCTTGCTGTAAGTCTTTAACCTTTGGAACCGCTCCTTTTAGTTTTTTCCGAACTATATTCCTCATTCTATCATAGTCACCCTTTTGAAAGTTAAAAGGTAGTACTGTGGATTCCTTTACTATCTGTCCTCCACTGATTAAATCAAACATGATCATACTATGATCACTATTGCCAAGTGGTCCCAACACCCTTATTTCTTGCACCAGATCTGGCGTTCCACTAAGGACTAGGTCCAGTATGGCTTCCCCTCTGGTCGGTTCATGAACCAGCTGCTCCAAGAAGCAGTCATTCATTTCATCTAGAAACTTTATCTCTTTAGCTTGTCCTGCTGTGACACTGTCCCAGTCGATACCGGGGTAATTGAAATCACCCATTATTACTACTCTGTTGTGGCTTTTGTTAGCTTCCTTGATTTCTTTGAGCATTTCATCATCCATTTGTTCATTCTGGCCAGGTGGTCGATAGTATACTCCCACTGCCATCACCTTCCCCTTCATAAATGGAATTTCAATCCATAGAGATTCTACAGCATATTTTGTTCCCTGCAAAACTTTAATCCTTTCTGACTCAATGCCCTCTCTAACATAGAGCGCAACCCCTCCACCAATTTGTTCAGCTCTATCATTACGATATAGTTTGTATCCAGGTATCACAGTGTCCCACTGGTTATCCTCCTTCCACCATGTCTCTGAGAGTGCAATCATATCTAACCTCTCATTTAATGCTATATATTCTAATTCTCCCATCTTATTGTTTAGACTTCTAGCATTGGCATACAAGCATTTTAGAGACTGTATTTTATTAATATTAATCTGGCTATTGGTAGGCATGGGTAATGGGGAATCTTTATGCTCTGTCTGCTCCTTACTCAAGGGCATTTGGGCTACTATACTCCCTTTTGGAACCTCACTGCTTTTGGTAGTATCCTTCAAGGATACCTTTGTCCGAACCGTGCGCTCCTGGGTGACTGTCGGCTTTCCCCTATTTTCTAGTTTAAAAGCTTCTCTGGTAGGATTATCATTAGATGCAGAAAAAACGTGGCCTTTCTTATTTGCCCTCTTGAAGTGGTTTGGTTTTGGTGATGGTTTCCTTAAATTAATTAAACGTATGCATGCGAGACCAAGCGCTAATATTTAGGTGAATGCGACTCAGTCTAGAGATTTTATCTTAGGGCGTGGCACCTATCAGGGTTGCCCCCTTTCACCTATCCTTTTCAATCTGGACTTGGAACCTTTGGCCCTGCTGTTGAGACAAAGCTCTGCGGTTAAAGGTGTGCTCATAGCTGGCATGGAAATTAAGCTTTCTGCTTACGCTGATGATCTACTGCTGTTCACCATGCCCAGTTCTATTCCGGCTGTTCTAGAGTTGATAGATCAATACTCAGGATTATCAGGTTATAAAATTAATTGATCAAAGTCTGTAGCGTTCCCTTTAAATTCACGAGTTTGTAGTGCGGATTTGGTAGATTACCCTTTTGTGTGGGAACCCAAAATGGTGAAGTACTTAAGAGTTCACTATTGTCATCCACTTAGTGAAACTGCAATATAATAAAGGGGCGCTCCTTTCCATGGTACGAAATATGAATGAGAAATGGTCGCCAGTCTATCTTTCTTGGTGGGGGTCATCTTGAAGCGATAAAAATGACTATTACTCCTAAGGTATATTATGTGTTAGAAATGTTGCCAGTTTTCCAATTTCTATTGAAAAATAAACTGCCTAGAATTGCTCTTAGGAAGCTTAAGTCTAAAAAAGAGGAGGGTGGTGTGAACTTCCCTGATTTTCAGGCCTACCACTGCGCTTTTCTGCTAAAACAGGGTTCAAGATGGGTGGAGGGGGATAAGGGGCAACACCCAGTGTGGCTTGATTTGGAAGAGAGATTGATTGCTCCATTCCCCTTAAGCCTCCTCCCTGGCATGGTGTCTTCTGAGAGGCTGAAGTTTCATACTACAGCAATGCCATTCTACTAGGGCTTCCAAAGAACACACTCAGTATCCTGCAAATGGCCCAGAACGTGGCTGCAAGAGTCATCATGGAAAAGAAAGTCACCGACCACATAACCCCAGTACTAATGGACCTGCATTGGCTCCCAGTGGCCGCCCGCATCATCTACAAACAGATCATCACAACATTTAAACTCATCCATGGCATCGCACCATCCTACCTCAATAACCTAATCACTATCCAACCATGCAACAGGAGCAGGAGAACTATGAATCTCAACACCCTGTGTATCCCGACAAGCATTCGATCTGTCAAGGCCGAAACAAGCAAGCGGGCATTCACATACACAGCGCCAATCCAATGGAACCAACTACCGCATGAATTAAGACTCACAAACAGCCTGACTGAATTTAGATGAAAGCTTAAAACATATCTGTTTCAAACCCACTACAACCTCATCTAACTGCAATACCCTACCTCAACCAGATGAACTCTACCGCCCGCGACAGCATAAAATCTAATAGCATATAGTCATGTGTTAGCCTGTACTCTTTGGAAGTCAACACTGTATATAATGTATATTTGGCCCCCCATCCTACTGAAATCAAATGTATACCCTGATCTGTGTGCTATAATAATCAACTGTATATTGTAGCCAACTGTTTATCCCGTGTTACGTAAATCATTGTCTAATCAAAATGTAAAACTAAAAATCTCAATGTATTATACAATGCATTATGATTCTGTAAAGTAAACCGCTGTTGATCGTAGGAAACAGCGGTATACAAGTATTTACTAAATAAATAAATAAATAAATAGGGTTATAACAGACACCCAGAGGGCTTTCCAGCAGTTAGTGAGTGTAATTCCTCAGGAGAAATGCTTATTGAAGGTTATTCCCATTTGGTACAGTCCTTTTTTAAAAATTCATCAAAGTCCGTTTGCATGGAAACAATGGTTTAGCAGGGGTATTTGGTCTATAGGGCATTTGATATTGGATTGCAGGTGGAAGCCTTTTGTATATCTACAGCATGAATTTGACTTGCCTAAATCCTTATACTTTCAGTGGATTCAGCTGAGACATTGCATAGACAAATCCCTTATTAATATTAAATCTTTACCTGAAGAATGGGAGTTACTGAATATCATAGATACAGCCCAACAGGCTTCAGGGGTGGCTTCTTATTACTAAAAATTGATTGCCCATCGCCCCACCCCACATTCCATTGGTGTTCAGCGGATATGGGCGCATGATACTGGGGAGACTCTTTCTACGGAATCATGGGTGAAATTTTGGGGTAAACTAATCAGAGTCTCTCAGTCTGCTTCTATCTCCCAGCACTATACTTCTTTGCACACAGAGCTCATTTTACCCCGATAAAGGTTTCTAAGTGGGATAAGTCAGTTGGAAATGAGTGTTGGTCTTGTCAGAGGGATGATGACACTTTAAGGCATGTGGTATATGACTGCCCTAATGTTCAGTCCAATTGGATTTCAATTTGGAACCAAATCCAAGAGGTCTTGGGATTCAGGGCCACTCTCTCTTGCTCTATTATAGTTTTTTGGTCAACAATTGGCATCTCGTCGTTACAGAGGGGTTGTCATTTCCTATTTGACTTTATGTTGGGAGTGGCGCTGCATCTCATAATTGTCAATTGGGGGTTGTGGAGAGAACTGTGATTTGAGAGAGAGAGCTGAAAAGGAAAAAGGCAGGTGGAATTTCAGGTCTGAAGGAGGAGTTAGGCCTTATGATAGGGAATTCTGCACAAAATAATTATTAATAAAGCATGCAGAATTTTGCAGAATTTTAAAATACTGTGCACATAACTTTCAAAATTTTGCGCAGAATTTTAAAATTTTTTGCACAGAATTCCCCCAAGAATAGCTATACCTCATTTTGTAAAAGTGTGAAAGTCTTGTTTTTGGATGAGAATATGGTAAGGAATGAGAAGTACTGGAATGAGTAGAGATAATTGCTGTAATTTTCTGACTCTATATTTTATGTTTGAATATTTTTGTAATTAATGGTTTAAAGATGTATTATTGTCTATTTTTGTATGTCACTACCACAAGGCCACTAGGGAGGAGTGGCCTAGTGGTTGGGGCAAATTACCCCAGGCCAGAAGGTCAAGGGTTCAAATCCCACTAGAGGACAGCAACCTTGGGTCAGAAGGACTGGCATTTCTAGTCCCACAGGTCCCCCTTGTGGTCGTGAGCAAGCCACTTAACCCCCCATTGCCCATGTTCCCTGTAAAATAGTTATCTCCAAGTTATAATGCCCTGTTCAATGTAAACCACCTTGATATCATAAAAGGCAGTATATAAGAAATGTAAAATAAAAAAGCTCTTTCAGTAGTAGTTTCTACAAAATTAAAGAAATGGAATAGTATGTCACTCAAAGAATGGCTTGTGAGTGAAGTTTCATCATATATTTGCAAGAGAGGAAAATCAGGCAATTAAAAAATAAATTTAAAATTCTTTCCATCCCCACCTCTGTCTGTGTGTGTGTTTGTGCATCATTTGTGGGTGGCTGTGTTTTTACATATCTGTTTTCCCTCTGTGAGAGACAAAGAGAGTGTGTGTATGCGTGTGTGTCTGACAGTTTGGACTCAAATGCATTTCTTTACATTTCATTGGGTTGGAAAAAAAACTTGAAACTTACTGTGATAATGTAGTCATGTCAGGGATAATTTTATAATAGGGTACCTATATAAGAAGTCCAGAAAGTCATCTATTTCAAATCTAGGTGGCTATGGGGTCTATTCTGTAATGCAAATAGCGGGGATGGACATCCCTTTGGGAGTCCATCCCTGCTATTCGCCCCCCTTCTGTCCCCGGCAGAAGCCTACCCATACGAACAAGGAGTTTGTACATGAAGGCTTAGTCGGGTATGGGAGGGGGTGTTCCAGAGGCAGAGTTAGGGTGACGCATGAACAGTCCACGACCCCGGATGTACAGGGCCGATTAATTTTTTTTGTATTTTATCTTTATGCATTTTCATAAAATAACAAGCCAATAGCATAGGAAATGTGGTTTGTCCCTGAAAATTAACAACATAGCATTGCCTACAAACACAATAAAGGAAATTAGCACAGGACTCCCCATCCACCAGCCCACAACATAGGGAACCAAGATATACCTAAAAAGAAGAAACATGTCCTACTTTCCAAGGTAAGAAATTTAAAAAAAATACAGAAAAATACGCTGAATCAAACAGCCAGACTATTGTCATGATGCAGGTAGAATTCCATCATTCCCAACTCCAGGATCCCCACGTGCATTAATAAAGGAAATAAGTTGCGAGGGAAAAGAAAAAGCATATGCCTGCCCTTGGAGTTTGACATGGCACTTACATGGGTATTTCAAGAAAAATAAGCCCCCAAGCTGGAGGACTCTAGGTCGCATAACTAGAAACTCTCTTGAGTTTCCCTTGCCATATCAGGAAACATTCTGACTAAACACCCCTTGAACATTATATTACGTTTGTGAAAAAAACATTTGTAACATGGTCCAAAAAAAGGAATACATTTTACATGCTTTCTATTTGTATGTATGTGCATTTTATTAAATAGGTGACTTTCAAAAAAATTCATAGGAAACACATCAAATCAGTTTATAAGTAAATTTTTAGAAAATAAATTATCTTCAAAAACATCACATAAATTAATTTAATCCAATTGTAACACAGATTTTGGAGCCATTTTCCATATACTTTGATACATTTTTACGTCCATTGGTAGCTAAGAGTCCATTTTTCAGACTGTAGCATCATTGTGGCTCTTGGTCACCTTGGACATTACAGCTTTATGTACTAATATACCGCAAAAGGCTACCATTAAGTTAGTGAGTGTTGCTGAGTCAACTGAACAATTCTGGTGCTTGTGTTTCTTGCCTTACTGAAACAGCATCTTTAATGTTGGCTTGAAATTCTTCTCTTTGTCATAATCAATATTTTCATCAGCTAAATGGTACAGCAATGAGGGCAACAGTGGCCCCCCTCTATTGCATATTTAAATGTGTTTGATTTTGAACAACAGTTTATTTATCCCAGGAGGTTTTGGCCACTGGTACCCCTATGGACAAGGTTTACAGATGATTTTTTTTTCATTTGGAAGGACACAAAGGAAGAACTGAATCAGTTTCTACTGTGGATTAATCAATGTGATCCTAATTTATGTTTTTCTGTAACATTGCAGAGTTTTATGATACCATTTTGGTACATATTGATTATGAAAGATATATCATTTCTATATATCGGAAAGGAACTGATAGAAATAATTTCTTAATTATCCCATTAAGGGCTGATATCCCGGTGAGACAATTGTTTTGTCTACATATATAGATTATGGACCTCTAAACTAGAATTTATGGTTCAAATATTTCAATGATGATCCATTTTTAAGAAAGGAACTATTCTAATAAAGTAGCTAAGCAAGCATTGAAAATTGCTGCATATATGAATCATGAGTTGTTATTACAAGGAAGAAAAGATGAATTAAGTTATATGTGTGTTACTATACTGTACTCCCATGCATTCTTGCCATTAAGGTCATTAAGAACATAAGATGTGCCATACTAATGTTATTTACGAGTTATTATATATTAAGAAGGCAACTAGGAAGGTGAAAACAAGAATAACACAGGTACACTACCAAAAAACTGCCTCCAGTTTTGCAACTGATTCCTATAGATTTTGGGGTGCTGAATCCAGGAAAAATAGCCAAAATGTTCCATCACGTCACGTTTTCTTGCAAAATTAGATTTCTTACCCATATAAGGAATGTTCACATAATTTCTTTTTAGCCGACTGCAGTTTATTTTCTTGGCCCAAAATAGAGGTTGTAATGGTTAACTAACTAGAAACACTCCCTCATGATATTTTAGAGTGTTTTGTATTCATTTTATACATTAACAGGACAATTGGGGGGGTGGGGGGCTAAATCCAGTACTCGCGCTGGCGCATGTTCTTTCCTGTTCGCCTCGCCTCGTTCGCTCGCTCAAACACGGTGGTTGCGACATGAACGTTCCTGTCAAATTTCAGTTTCTTGCAAGTTCATTATTACCTTTTGTTTGCTCAGTCGTAATCCAGCTTTATTCCGAAGTGGTTCACTACAGTTGTAGTTTGCAGTGCTGTGTATTTGTGATGGCTCACAGAGCCAGAGGTTGGTCAACTCTCCGGACAGTTTTTGTTTTATTTGTGGGGAATATACCGTGAAAAAGCGGCAGAGGAACATTTCTGCATTTATTAAAAAAGTATATTTCGCCTATTTCGGTTTGAAGTTAGGCGATCAAGACAAACCGTGGGCTCCTCACAAAGTGTGCAAGACATGTGAGGAAGATCTACGCTTATGGATGAAAGGTAAAAAACAAGCATTTCGTTTCGGAATACCTATGATGTGGCGTGAACAAAGAGACCACAGCAGTGACTGCTATTTTTGCTCTTGCATTGTGAAGGGATACAACTTAAAAAATAAGAACGTAATAAGTTACCCCAACCTTCTCTCAGCAATTAGGCCTATGCCTCATGGCAACGAAGTACCTGTGCCTGAACCACCAAAATCTTTGGATCATATTTGTGTGGATGGTTCTGATCATGATGAGACTCATCAGATGGCTTTTCCCGATGAGTCCGGTACTTCCGAGTTTGAAACTGAACCAGATCCGAAACCTGAACTTTTCTCTCAAGCTGAATTGAATGATTTAGTCCGGGATTTAGGACTCCCAAAAGATGCTGCCCAACTGCTAGGTTCTCGGCTTAAACAGAAAAATCTATTGTCACCAGGAACAACTTTTTATTGGTACCGCAACCGCGAGACACAATTTTTGAAGTATTTCAGCAAAGAGGAAGATTTGGTATTTTGCAACGATATATACGGAGTGATGGAAAAGTTTAAACTCAAGTATGATCCTGCTGAATGGCGGCTGTTCATTGATTCATCAAAAGACAGCATAAAAGGTGTTCTTCTTCATAATGGCAACACATTCGCTTCAGTTCCTATTGCTCACTCTGTTATTCTCCAAGAAAAATACGAGAATTTGGCCCTGATTCTTCAGAAGATTCGTTATGATGAGCATAAGTGGATGATTTGTGGAGACTTTAAAATTCTATCCATGCTATTAGGGCAGCAATCCGGTTTCACCAAATATCCCTGCTTCCTTTGCTTGTGGGATAGCCGGGCCCGCGACCTACACTGGGGGAAAAAAGACTGGCCAATTCGGGAGTATTTGAGACCCGGTGAGAAAAATGTTCTTCATGAGAGCTTGGTACCTCGTGATAAAATTCTATTACCACCTCTCCACATTAAGTTGGGTCTCATTAAGCAATTCATCAAGTCCCTTCCAAAAGATGGTGAGTGCTTTCGGTTCCTTTGCTCAAAGTTCCCCCGACTTTCTGAAGCAAAGCTAAAGGAAGGAGTGTTTGTTGGCCCTGATATAAGGAAACTCATTTCAGATGGAGCATTCGCTGAAACGATGTCTGAGAAGGAAAAAGAAGCCTGGGATTCCTTCAAGGATGTTGTTCTCAAATTCTTGGGGAACAGGCGGGATGAGAAGTATAAGGATATTGTTGCCAGGATGCTCAATGCCTTCAAAGAACAAGGCTGTAACATGAGCCTGAAAGTCCATTTCTTGCACTCCCATGTGAACTACTTTCCCGAAAACCTGGGGGCGTACAGTGAAGAACAAGGCGAAAGGTTTCACCAGGACATCAAGGACGCAGAGAGAAGGTACCAAGGAAGATGGAACACCACTATGATGGCTGATTTCTGCTGGTTGCTGCTGCGGGAAACCCCAGATGAAAAATACGCCAAGCAGCGCACCAAGAGAAGCATTCGGGGGAGGAAGAAACGGGCCCACCAGGAGATTGATTGACCCAAGAATGACTTTAAAATCTAAACTGTGTTGACAAATATCGTGTTTTTACTAAACTTTGAAATAAAAATTTGCTAGTTATTACCACAGTGTCGGATCTCATTTATTAGAATTTTATTTTCACACCATCGGGTGTTTGTCTTCATGTATTGCAATGCTGCGGTTTGCATTTTCTATTCTTACATACATACCTGTACAACATTTTTTGCACATTTCTTTGCTTTGCTTTGTGTCTAACCTCGCTCTTATATGCTCAATGTTTGTGCACATGTATGTGGCTGTTTTAAGTGCAGACAATTTTGCTACCATCACAGTGTGTTTTGTTGACATTACTCTATTCTTATGTGCTGCCTTGTTACAATTTTCTTTATTCTTATTTGAATAACTACTAAACAATTAGTATAAAGAATTCATCCAAGAAACTTTTATCTCGATCGCACTCAATCTGAAACGTTCACCTCAAACTGCTAACCCAATGTAGCAAAAAATCTGTACGTGATGGAGCAAATTGGTTACCAGATTTGGATTCAGCGCACCAAAAAACGTAAAAATCAATCGAAACATTAGAGGCAGTTTAAAAAAAATTTTTTTTAGTGTACCTGTGTAATTGAACATTGCTCATCAATTAAAGGAGAAAACTTCCCTTTTTCAACATTGGACTTGCTGTCAACATTGTGTCAAAGATATTAAATATGTTGTACTTAAGCAACTTAGGGGCATGTTTACTAAACATTCCTAACGTGCGGGGCCGCGCTAGTGTGCCTGTGCCATATAAGGAGTGGGCGGTTCAGGCAGAAAATAGAAAAAAAACGGTAGTAAGCAACCGGACGTGTGCGCGTCGCGCTAATGTGCGGGGGTCGACATTAGCGCGTGGAAAGGCAAAGTGGCGCGCTGCTGAGTATACAAAACAACAGAGCCGTGGTACAACGGTGAAGACACTGACCAATGGTGAAGGGGCCATGGGTTCAATCCCCCAGTGTGTGCAACGACAAAGGTCAGCTGAGGCAGTAACTGTAATGATTAACATTGTTTTAGGAGGCAAATTAATTTGGAACGGCATAAGGCGGCGCACAGTTATTTTTGGGCGGCAGAAGGCGGCGCACAGTGCATTTTGGGCGGCATAAGGCGGCGCACAGTTATGTTTGGGCAGCAGAAGGCGGCGCACTGGTCCCCTTGGGCGGCAGAAGGCGGCGCGCTGATAGGCACAAGGCGGCACGCTGATGCACAAGCACAGGAGCAGAGCCACAGCACAATGGTTAAAACACTGACCAATGGTGCAGGGATCAGGGGTTCAACTCCTCACAATGCCCAGTGAAAAATGCCTGCTGAGGCAGTATGTATTATGTTGTGGAGTGCTGTAGGAGGCTGTATAATTTTATTTTGTTATCACTACTAGCAAACGCACTCTCCCAGCATGTTAACATACGGCGGCCCATAAGGCACATGTTACAGTGCACTGTTCGTCAAGGCACCCTTGAATGACCCCTATAGGGCAGCATGTATGTTGCGACACAGGATAATGTATAGTGCACCCTATAGGGATGGCAACCATAAGGTGGCCTACAGGGCGCCCTATGAAGCACCCTCAGAGGCACCTAATGGGTATAGTAAGCTGAGGGTGGTCTGGCCGGCATAGACATATGTACAGTAAATAAAAATAAAGCTGTGGACAGCCCTACCAAAGGGCCCCACTATGGGTTTGAACCCATGACCTCTGGCTTTACAGGCAGTGATATAACCATTGCGCTACAGCTCCATAGCTGTAAGCAGGTCCCTGGCTGGCTGCAGATAGCCTACACGTCACCTCACAGACAGTCTGCTGGTGTCAACAGGATAGGGTTAGGCCACCCGTACCCATGATGCACTGCACATGCAAATTAGCTGTCCGCAGATGGACACAAGATGGGGAATGCACCCCCACAGCACCTCGGCCCTGTTGGGGGAAGTGACCGGGTGCACCCACACAGCACCTTGGCCTAGTAGGGGGCACTGACCGGGTGTTTTACTGGCACAGAGTAGCCACACACCGTTACATCGTGCGGGTACTGTGCTCACCCTGAGTGTGCAATGAGGTGGCCAGGACCAGGTCAACAACACCTGCCATGGCTGATGGAGGCCAAGCGGGCGTTCCAAAGCAGTGTTAATGTGTAAGATAGCTAGTTTCTGCACAAACACCATGGATATCCCTGTCTGCCGTCATCAGGCACACACACCCCCCCCCCCGGCAAACATGGTCCCCATCAAGGGATCCACACTCTACCTCCCTGCAAAGGTGGCAGTAGAGGGCAACATCAACCCCAGTCCTGCTGAGGAACACCACCACCACCACCCAGGCAGGCAGCTCCATACACAGCCATAACACAATAGCAGACAGACATAAGCCCAGGGTATGGTAAGCTGCACTCCACCACCAGATATTCCCCTGCAGCAAGCCAACAGCCACTGCACCCAGCAAGCCATTATAGCAAGACATTTACCAGCTACAAACAGTCTGCTGGTTAGTCCATAGTGCATGTTCCCAATGGAGATGCATGCACCCAGAACTGGGCTGTCTGCATACACAGCAAGCAGATAGATCAGTGACTGGGCCCCAAAGAGAAACCCATATCTATCACATGAGTGAACTACTATACAGCACTATGGGGGGGCCTAGCCATGCTGTGGTCACTGCACAGTCAGGGTGAGCGTGATCCCCCAGAAGGACATGCTTTGGCCACCCTGTCTGTGTAGGTGGTGGCCGGACACTACAATATCCCAGCCAATGTCCCTGCCAGGGCCCTATGCCCAGTGCAGATGCATCCTGGCCACGCCACCCTGCCCTGGCTATACCCATGGTACCTTGCACCTCATTATGCACATTGACTGGCCAATACTGGCAACAGTGCTGGCAGTGCGGGCTGTTGAAGGGGCTTGCAGCCAACACCCACTGTATAGACAGACACACACTTCCACACCTCTGCCATCATGGTGCTACGATTGAGGGGGTAAGTAGCCTTGCCCACCAAACCGGTCCTGAGCACGGCAAGGCATGGATATGGTACGCATTACAGCTGGTGGTCACTCCCCAGGGTGGTAAGCACCGTCAGAGGCCAGGCCTGGAGCATGCCCCGCAAACACCTAACAGATTGTTTGGATGGGGTCAACTAGCAGTATGTACGTAACGTATGGATAACTGCCTGCCTGTGCTCCTAGCAAACGTCTCCGAGCTGTGTACCGTATACCTCAGGTGTAGGGTGACATTGGTAAGTTATGCAAGTGCTCGTTTTGGGTGCTGCATGCACGGTCCAATGTTCTGCCTTTCCAGGAGACATTGGCCAATGGGGCCTGTGGGTGTGGGTGTGTCTGCCCTTGATGGCTGCTGCTTTACGGCACAGATTCCCAACTCCAGTCCAGGTTTGCATCACACTGTTCGGGTTTTCCTGCTATCCCTCATGAATATGCATGGGCTACATCTACATGCCATGGGGGTGGTGCATAGATATACAGCACAGGCATTTGTATGAGTGTCAGCATGGAACCTGACTGGTGTGTGGCCCACCAGGACTGCATTTGGGTGATTCTGCTCTAGGTACTGCCCCTGTTCATGGTGTCTGTGCTCAGTGGGGTAAAAGATAGATGTCTTACCATTGCATATGTCCCCGCCATGAAAGGTGTGTCCTTACTATCACTGTTTAGTTGTGGGAAAAATATGTGGGTAGGATTGGCAGTAGCCCCAGCTGGGCTTTGAACCTGTGACCTTCTGTTCTTGTATGCACTGTCTGTGTGCACTGCACCACTGTGTAGCCACAGATTGGTTGGATTCCCTGGACTGTCCATGACTGTGGATCTGGCAGGACCTGTCTGTTGCAGTGGACTGTGCCAGCCTTCACATGGCTAGGCCTCTGTCTTCTGTGGTTAGCAGCCACTGCCCCCTGCACCACATGTACTTGTCCGCCAACATGCTGGCATGAACTTCTCTCAGAAAAAGCAGTTGACCTGATTGCAATGTGGCAGTATGGGACTGCATTTGGGGGACTTGGCTGTAGGTAATGCCCATTGTTGTGGTGTGTGTGCGGTGTTGGGTAAAATATGGGTGTTTTCCCCATGCATACAGGGGTGTCTGCGCTATCTTTATTTAGTGGTGGGTAAAATATAGGGACTGGGCTGGCAGGTGCCCCAGCTGGGTTTTGAACCTCTGCCCTCTGTCCGCTGCCCTCTGTCCGCTGTACCACACTTTGGCCACAGAGATAGTACAGCCCCTGGAGGCAGTAAGCCTGGCAGGATGGAGTCACAAACCCTGCTCTACGCAATTCTACTGTGGGCATATGCACCCTGTCTGGTGACAAACGTGCACATAAACCCCGGAAATGACCACGGGAAATGTGGGACAAAATATCACCACGCTGGGCAACAGTGATATTAATGGCCAACCATAGCAAACACTCCCAGGAAAGCTCCAAAACGTGGAAATGTTTTTTGGAAGAGTCTCCTCTCAGTAGACCCTTCCAAAATTCATTTATTTATTTATTTATTTATTTATTTAACATCTCTTATATACCGCGCTATTAAAATCAGCGCGGTGTACATCGAACAAAATATACTGCAATGTGTACAGGTAACATCGATTTCTGTATTTGCCCATCACTATAACTGTTCCCCAGCTGAATTACTATTTTTAATAGTTCTGTTGTGGTCATTTTCTATTTTTATTTTCACTTTTGTGCTGTGCACATATATCACACTGCTCACGTTTTGCTGGTTTCCCCGGTTTTCCTGTACATTGCTGACGGAAATGGTTTCTCTTCCCTTTAAATGCTTTCTACCGCGGTAGTTTTTACATGCAAATTCGGGCCCGATACTGTGCGGGGACCCTCTCCCCTCCCACTCTCCACCCATTGACCCCGTCCCTCCGCCCCTCCGGAGCCTTCCTCCGCCCTCCTTTCGCCGTTCCACGCCTCTATCGGACATTTGCAGGCCCGCACTTGTATGGGGCCCGTTAGTGAGCCGCGTACCTGTGCGGGGGTGACACGCACGTGTGCGGGGCGTTTAAACGCGTTTCTGCGCGTTTCAGTGCCGCGTTGCCGTGCGCTATTTTGCGGATTTTAGTAAACATGCCCCTTAGTCCACAAAGGGGAGGAGACATCTCCAAAGCCTTAATATGCATGGAACAACATTTTATTTACCAATGACAAATCTTAAGTCCAAAAGGTTAAAATGCTGAAATAGTAACAGAATTTCCCGTGATTAAGACAACTGATCTATAGGTATTGAGATTCATCACCTTGTTGTTTTCAATTTAATATCGAAATGGATTGAGTGAGCATTTAAGAGTGCAGGATCAATGACGTTCTGACAGAAACTGTTCCATTGTAGGAACAAGGAAATTTGGACTTCCATCTTAGTTTTTTATTTGTACAACATAGTACTTTTGGGGTCATGTTTATTTTTATTTTCCAGAACCTCCCTGTTGCACCATAAGTGAAACCATGGTTAGAGTGTGTGTTTGATCTGGAAACTTAATGGATTAGCATAGGAAATATTAACAAGCACAATGATTGAGAAATGATGTTTGTTGTTGATGATACAACATCGAATAGAGAGGTGGTGGATGTTGAATGCAAGATTTGTGTGCACACTTGACTGACTGTGACACTGCTTTGAATCCATTTTTAATTCACTCATTGCCTTTTTGATTGGATTATAATTATGGCATGCAAGTGATTTACTCCATGGAACATGTTTCTTTGTTGCAGTTGGGCATCTTTGTCAAATAAAATAAATTATATATATTATCTTTGTGGGAGCAATGGATATGATCAAATATGGGCAATGTGATATGTTTCTAAGATCACTGACAGAGCTCCCTTTTCATCCCTTTTTAGGCCTGTTTTGCATAAGAAATAGTGTTTATTGTGCTTGTCCTAGGGTAAACAGTGTTGTTTCCCGGATCCTCTTTAATAATGGTTTATGGACCTTAGTAGTATAACGGGTACACTACTCGTCAAACTGATTGACAGGTGAGATAAGGATGAAAGGAGCCAATCGGCATTCACTTTCGGTGTATGCCCCACTTTAGGCCATGCCCCCTCCCATAGAAGTGAATGGAAAGTTAGCCCTGCCCACTCCCTACCCTACCTACCAACCTACCCCAGGCGTGGCCACCGCCCACACTTGACATGCCCCCGTCCCCACCCCAAGGATGACATCATCCAATCAGCGCCCACTTCCGGGTTTGTGCCACGCCCATGCCCCGCCCCACAATATTGGCACTTCTGGGTTTGTGCCACACCCACAGTCTCCCACCCTCAACCACGCCCCTGCCTACATCATCGGAAATGACATCACCGGAAACAGGGTGTCATCAGAAATGGACTGTCGCTTTTTGCTGACATCACTGGAAACAGAGTGTCATCAGAAATGGACCATGTCCTTTTCCGATAACCTCAGCGGAAGCAGAGTGACTAACTCCGGAAATGTGTTTCGCTTCTGGTTAATGCTGACTTCTGCAAAAAGCAGGAACCCTTGACAGGAGCCAATCAGAGTTCACTTCCGGTGTATGTCCCGCCTTAGGCCACGCCCCTCCCATAGAAGTGAATGGCAAGTTAGCCCCACCCACTCCCGCCCCCAGGCATGGCCACCGCCCCCACTTGACATGCCCCCGCCCCCACACCCAAAGATGACATCATCCGATCAGTGGCATTAGCCAATCAGCACCCACTTCTGGGTTTGTGCCACACCTACAGCCTCCCACCCTCAACCACACCCCTGCCTACATCATCAGAAATGATGTCACAGGAAACAGGGTATCATCAGAAAAGGACTGTCACTTTTTGCTGACATCACCGGAAACAGGGTGTCATCAGAAATGGACTGTCGCTTTTTGCTGACATCACCGGAAAAAGAGTGTCATCAGAAATGGACCATGTCCTTTTCCGATGACCTCAGCGGAAGCAGAGTGACTGACTCCGGAAATGTGTTTTGCTTCTGGTTAATGCTGACATCTGCAAAAAGCAGGAACCCTGGAAAACAAAAATGCTTTTCTCTCTCCCACTGCCCCAGTTCTTTTTTCTCACAAAAGATTCTTAGCCCAGCAAAGGCTTTTCACAGAGGCACAGACAGGGTAGAAGCTTTTCTTTACAAATGTTAAACTTCAATTAACATATCTTTTCTTAGAGAAACCAGTGCTGTCCATGTGATAGAATTTTGCTTTTAAGACCTCATGGTTAGAGAGAAGTATTCTGGCAAACACAGAAATACAGAGAGAGAGGGAGAGACCTGAGTTCAAATCCCCCTAATATAGCTATTTTTTGGAGAGAGAGAGCTCAGTTCAGATCCCCCTAATACAGCTATTTTTTAGTGGCTTTGAAAAAACCAATACGGAGAGACAAGTCTGAACATGCCTCTAGGTTGTGACCGCACATGTGATTGGTAGAAAGAACAGGCTATACTTTAAAACGCATAGGGTTTGTAGAATAAATCCATTCTGAAGATGTTGGAAAAATAAAAAGAATAGTCAAAGCACGGCAATCATGAAGGAAACCTTATTGAAGAGCATTTACTATGACCCCAAAGCAATATAGAGAAACCAGTGCTGTCAATGTGATAGAATTTTGCTTTTAAGACCTCATGGTTAGAGAGAAGTATTCTGGCAAACAGTGTAGTTCAGACTGAAATACAGAGGGAGAGAGAGAGAGCTGAGTTCAAATCCCCCTAATACAGCTATTTTTTAGTGGCTTTGAAAAAACCAATACAGAGAAACAAGTCTGAACATGCCTCTCTAGGGTGTGGTAACACGTGATTGGTTGAAACAAGAGGCCTGTTCTGATCATGCTCCAGGTGTTCTGAGCATGCTCCTGGTGTAAGGCTGTGTGTCCTGTGTTAGGGGAACATTTTAACACAGAGAATCAAAAAGAAAAAATGGTTCTTTTTGGAACACCAAGCAGAATTTCCAGCAGGGCACACAATATTAATTACTTCCTTAAGGATCGTGATGCCGCTGCAGAGGGGTATCCACCGATTGAAAATCCATTTGAACTACGGGAGAGTCCGGCAGAGCCTGAACAAGAAATAACAGAGAATATAGATTTTCCAGATGGACAGATATTATTCGACTCTCAAGAACTCTGCAATTCTGGCACCGAACTTGACTTAACAACTGACAACACAATGGATCCAGAGGATATAGAATTATATTACGCCACTGCAAATGTAGAAACAAACTGTTTATTGGAAGAACTAGGATCAGCAGAGGTAAGAGAAGTTTTTTTGTAGAAAAGTGTTGTAACGAATCTCTGCTCCTACAAGAGCTAGATGACATACAAGCAACCAATCTACGCTGTTTGTGCTTTCTCTGTACATATCAAAGGGAGGCATTTGATGTCATTGCCAGCCAAAAGGACAACTAAAAAAAAACCTGTTGAAATAAACACATTTAAATCTGCTATACAAGCAACGGTGGGCTGTATTATCAGGAAATGCTGGCAGGGCGTTATGCATAAAGACTGTGCAGCTTGTGTAATACATGCTCCAGGTCAACGACATCACGATTGTCTGGGGTGGGGACACAAGGAAATACAACAGAAAATCCATTAAACTTGTAACAGTTTGTGTCTAGGACTTATTGTAAATGTTGCCATGATTGTTGGTCATAAAATGAAAGCAACTGCCCTAGTTTATGAAAATTTTAATTTTTTGTTTGAACTCATCAGAAATTTTAATACCACTAGAAATCCAGGACAACTGCTCAATATTTTGCTTAGATCTGCGGCAGACTGTGATATGAAGCTAGTAGAAGGTGTAATCTGTGACAGAGATTATAGATCATTCTTTAAAAAACACCAAGTTCTGTAAAAATTGACTTTTTATGAAAATGTATGTATTTCCAGAATCTATTAGCCGAACATACAGATGAACAAAAATTATATGTATGCCTTTATATTTTTTTTTAAAAAACTTATAATGCTCATATGAATCATTTCACAAGATGAAAATATTTTATTTGAAATAAAACATTTTGAACCTACAGCTTTGTGTGATGTTTTTTAGTATTGTCTAGTTAATTAAACCTACAATGGGTTGTCTGTAAAAATGGGACCTTGTGATTTATCTATTGTAGAACTAAAATCCACTTAAGGCATCTGGGAATGGGGAAATGTGTATTTGCCACATAGGTCCACATACACAATATATAGCATCTATTACAATGTACTGTCTGCGAAAAAAAAGACAGTGTGAATTAGCCAGGTCGTATGATAAGATTATGAGATCCAGAGATGTTTCATTTAAAGAGTCTGGGGGGCTGTAAACCCCATCAAAGAATTTCATTTAAAAAGGCGCAGTACATTTCATCTGCCAGAAAAGACCACATAGTCTCTATAGCTTGTTACATCTGCAACTCTTCTTCAGACATGGTTAGTAGATATGAGTCTTACTTTTTAAAAATATTGGCTATGTAATGTTTCTGTCTCTCATGATTGTCTTTTAAAATAGGAGCAGAAACCGCGGGGTACAAATAAACTCTCTCTTACAAAAAGAAGACAGCAAAGAAAGTTAAAAGGTATGTCATGTGTTTTTTAATTTTCCAGCAGCTATGCTCTTTATAATGTGTCTTATGGGGGGGGGGGGTTAAATATTAAAGACCAAGGAAGCTGCTACAAAACAAGATGGCCAGCCTAATCAACACATGACACATTACAGAAAGCCAAAAGACAAGCAAAATAGTGAGTATTCCAGTTTTATCCCTCGCCTAAATTTTATGGCCGCTGTAAAAGAAAAAATGTATTAGGCCCTACGTTTTCTTTTTCAGATGGATAAAATGTTAGAAAACCAGCAGCTATGGGAGAGAAGTCTAACAGGAAAAGATCACACAGCGAAAGCTTTTCTGACGGTGAATCTACACAAGCCAGTACAGAAGAGCAAACAGCTCCATACCGAAAACCAAAGGACAAGCAGAATAGTGAGTATTCCGGTTTTATCCCTCGCCTACATTTTATGGCCGCTGTAAAAAAAAAAAAGTATTAGGCCCTACGTTTTCTTTTTCAGATCGAGAAAATGTTAGAAAACCAGCGGCTATGGGAGAGAAGTCTAACAGGAAAAGATCACACAGTGAAAGTTTTTCTTACGGTGAATCTACACACGCCGGTACAGAATACGGCGAGTGTGGTGAAAGCTGTGTCTCTGATCACAGTGTTTCAGAGGACAGAGCAAATAATCTTGCATTAGGCCCCGCTGAAGAATCAGAACCAGTTAGCTATGTTCAGTTTGTGAAAAGGTGGGATCATAAATTGGACAAGTTTCATGGTGTAATTTATTCAGAGGAATTTCGGTTTATTGATATAGACAGGGTAACATCATTATCTGAGGCTCAATTAACCATTCGGCAAGGTATTCAACATATTCTGGATGAGGTTTGCAGCAGGGTTTCACCCGGTGATTATGTACAGGTGCATCTACACTGATCTCTTTTTCACAATTCCTTGTATTCTGGAAAGTTAAACCCAGAAGCATTAGACGCTGACGATTTCTTAAATCAGATCGCTAAACTCCTTCAGAGTCACAGAGAAATCCAGGTTTGTGATATATTCCGTGTTGTTGTACTTGTCATAAGAAATGAGGGTGGAGGAGCTCATAGGGTCTTAAAGACTATACCATTTAGCCATATTATTCATAAGAAAAGGATGTATTTGATAGACTTGAATAACACTGATAATAAACTGTGTTTTGCAAGTAGCCTCACAGCCCTCATGTCACAGGTAAAAATGACAGATGTTGAATTTGTAGAAGGTGCTAAAAAACTACATAATGAATTGGGGTGGCCGGTACATAGAAAAGTCATGCTCGTTGATGTAGCAATATTTGAACAGCATTTAAAGATAAACATACGCGTTGTGCTTTACACAAATTCATGGGTTTGTTTTAAGACATCAGACAGACCTGTGTTCCCTAAGACTGTGTTCTTGTTGCTACACTATGACCATTTCTATGGTATAATTGATGTCAAAAAATTCTATGGGGAGCGCAACTTCTGTAGTTACTGTCAGAAACCGTACAGTCACGATCATAATTGCACATTGTGGTGCCGTCTTTGTTTGACACTAACATGTGCGAATAATCTTGGTGTACAACAGAGATGCCCTAATTGCAAACTCTTTTGACGTTCTAAAGAGTGTTTAGATAGACACACGTATTTGGCTCTGAAAAAAGAAGTGGGGGAACTACCGTGAGAGAGTGAGGAGGTCGGGGCCCTGCACATCAGGCCATCGGAGTACTGGGACTGAGCCTTACTACTGCCGCTGCCTTGCCCTGTTCCCCACGGGCAGGCGCGAAGGGCAGCTTGATCCTGCTGGGTCTTGGAGAGGTATAAATGCCGTACCCTTTTTGTACCAACTGGGAACTGCCGTGAGAGAGTGAGGAGGTCGGTGCCCTGCATATCAGGCCATTGGAGTACCGGGACTGAGCCTTACTACTGCCGCTGCCTTGCCCTTTTTCCCAGTACTCCGATGGCCCGATGTGCAGGGCCCCGACCTCCTCACTCTCTCACGGCAGTTCCCCCACTTCTTTTTTCAGAGCCAAATACGTGTGTCTATCTAAACACTCTTTAGAACGTCAAAAGAGTTTGCAATTAGGGCATCTCTGTTGTACACCAACATTATTCGCACACGTTAGTGTCAAACAAAGACAGCACCACAATGTGCAATTATGATCGTGACTGTACGGTTTCTGACAGTAACTACAGAAGTTGCGCTCCCCATAGAATTTTTTGACATCAATTATACCATAGAAATGGTCATCGTGTAGCAACAAGAACACAGTCTTAGGAAACACAGGTCTGTCTGATGTCTTAAAACAAACCCATGAATTTGTGTAAAGGACAACGCGTATGTTTATCTTTAAATGCTGTTCAAATATTGCTACATCAACGAGCATGACTTTTCTATGTACCGGCCACCCCAATTCATTATGTAGTTTTTTAGCACCTTCTAACAATTCAACATCTGTCATTTTTACTTGTGACATGAGGGCTGTGAGGCTACTTGCAAAACACAGGTTATTATCAGTGTTATTCAAGTCTATCAAATACATCCTTTTCTTATGAATAATATGGCTAAATGGTATAGTCTTTAAGACCCTATGAGCTCCTCCACCCTCATTTCTTATGACAAGTACAACAACACGGAATATATCACAAACCTGGATTTCTCTGTGACTCTGAAGGAGTTTAGCGATCTGATTTAAGAAATCGTCAGCGTCTAATGCTTCTGGGTTTAACTTTCCAGAATACAAGGAATTGTGAAAAAGAGATGAGTGTAGATGCACCTGTACATAATCACCGGGTGAAACCCTGCTGCTAACCTCATCCAGAATATGTTGAATACCTTGCCGAATGGTGAATTGAGCCTCAGATAATGATGTTACCCTGTCTAAATCAATAAACCGAAATTCCTCTGAATAAATTACACCATGAAACTTGTCCAATTTATGATCCCACCTTTTCACAAACTGAACATAGCTAACTGGTTCTGATTCTTCAGCGGGGCCTAATGCAAGATTATTTGCTCTGTCCTCTGAAACACTGTGATCAGAGACACAGCTTTCACCACACTCGCCGTATTCTGTACCGGCGTGTGTAGATTCACCGTAAGAAAAACTTTCGCTGTGTGATCTTTTCCTGTTAGACTTCTCTCCCATAGCCGCTGGTTTTCTAACATTTTCTCGATCTGAAAAAGAAAACGTAGGGCCTAATACTTTTTTTTTTTTACAGCGGCCATAAAATTTAGGCGAGGGATAAAACCGGAATACTCACTATTCTGCTTGTCTTTTGGTTTTTGGTATGGAGCTGTTTGCTCTTCTGTACTGGCTTGTGTAGATTCACCGTCAGAAAAGCTTTCGCTGTGTGATCTTTTCCTGTTAGACTTCTCTCCCATAGCTGCTGGTTTTCTAACATTTTATCCATCTGAAAAAGAAAACGTAGGGCCTAATACTTTTTTTCTTTTACAGCGGCCATAAAATTTAGGCGAGGGATAAAACTGGAATACTCACTATTTTGCTTGTCTTTTGGCTTTCTGTAAGGTGTCATGTGTTGATTAGGCTGGCCATCTTGTTTTGTAGCAGCTTCCTTGGTCTTTAATATTTAACCCCCCCCCCATAAGACACATTATAAAGAGCATAGCTGCTGGAAAATTAAAAAACACATGACATACCTTTTAACTTTCTTTGCTGTCTTCTTTTTGTAAGAGAGAGTTTATTTGTACCCCGCGGTTTCTGCTCCTATTTTAAAAGACAATCATGAGAGACAGAAACATTACATAGCCAATATTTTTAAAAAGTAAGACTCATATCTACTAACCATGTCTGAAGAAGAGTTGCAGATGTAACAAGCTATAGAGACTATGTGGTCTTTTCTGGCAGATGAAATGTACTGCGCCTTTTTAAATGAAATTCTTTGATGGGGTTTACAGCCCCCCAGACTCTTTAACTGAAACATCTCTGGATCTCATAATCTTATCATACGACCTGGCTAATTCACACTGTCTTTTTTTTCGCAGACAGTACATTGTAATAGATGCTATATATTGTGTATGTGGACCTATGTGGCAAATACACATTTCCCCATTCCCAGATGCCTTAAGTGGATTTTAGTTCTACAATAGATAAATCACAAGGTCCCATTTTTACAGACAACCCATTATAGGTTTAATTAACTAGACAATGCTAAAAAACATCACACAAAGCTGTAGGTTCAAAATGTTTTATTTCAAATAAAATATTTTCATCTTGTGAAATGATTCATATGAGCATTACAAGTTTTTTAAAAATATATATAAAGGCATACATATAATTTTTGTTCATCTGTATGTT
Source organism: Ichthyophis bannanicus (assembly GCA_033557465.1). Classification (NCBI taxonomy): domain Eukaryota; kingdom Metazoa; phylum Chordata; class Amphibia; order Gymnophiona; family Ichthyophiidae; genus Ichthyophis; species Ichthyophis bannanicus. The sequence continues at coordinate 1,731,743,438 of CM066031.1, forward strand.
CGGCTAATAGATTCTGGAAATACATACATTTTCATAAAAAGTCAATTTTTACAGAACTTGGTGTTTTTTAAAGAATGATCTATAATCTCTGTCACAGATTAAACCTTCTACTAGCTTCATATCACAGTCTGCCGCAGATCTAAGCAAAATATTGAGCAGTTGTCCTGGATTTCTAGTGGTATTAAAATTTCTGATGAGTTCAAACAAAAAATTAAAATTTTCATAAACTAGGGCAGTTGCTTTCATTTTATGACCAACAATCATGGCAACATTTACAATAGGTCCTGTTGCAAGTTTTATGGAATTTCTGTTGTATTTCCTTGAGTCCCCACCTCAGACAATCATGATGTCTTTGCCCTGGAGCATGTATTACACAAGCTGCACAGTATGCATAACGCCCTGCCAGCATTTCCTGATAATACAACCCACCGTTGCTTGTATAGCAGATTTAAATGTGTTTATTTCATCAGGTTTTTTTTGAGCTGTTCTTTTGGCTGGCTATGACGTCAAATGCCTCCCTTTGATATTAATTTAATTTAATTAACAGATTTTTTATATACCGCTCCTTCCATTGATCAGGTGCGGTTTCCATATAACAACAATAAACAGGGCGAGCTGTTTTTACATATAACAGTTTGTAGCTAGGTAATTACAGTTAACAATTAACAATTGGTGAACTATTTACAATTGAACAGAAATTAAACTATATACATAGGTTTTTGTTTTTTATATTTCTTAATCACTTTGTCTTTGGGCTACAGCATTTCATTCCTTTATTAACTAATGTATTACCTGGAGAAAGTACAAACAGAGAAAGCACAAACAGCGTAGATTGGTTTCCTGTATGTCCTCTATGTAGCTCTTGTAGGAGCGGAGATTCGTTACAACACTTTTCTACAAAAAAACTTCTCTTACCTCTGCTGATCCTAGTTCTTCCAATAAACAGTTTGTTTCTGCCCTTTGGAGGTATCGGATCATGCCTTAGTTTGGCTGGATTTAAATTGGGGACGCGAGAGCGATCGGGCGCGTCTTTGGCGCTTTCCTTTGGGGTTGTACTATGATGTGCAGTTTCGTCAGTTCCTCCGCCAACGCTGGACGGAATTCACGAGTGATCATCAGGTCCAGGTGGACGATCCTGAATTGCTATGGGAAACGGCGAAAGTAGTATTGCGGGGAGACATCATAGGATATGCGGCACGGAAGCGTCGCATACTCGCAGAGCGCATTCTGGCACTCGAACAACAGGTTATTAAACTTCGGCGTAGATGTGCCCAAGTTCCGTCGGCTGAAAATAAGAGGCGGTTGTGGGAAACCCAAATTGACCTAAATGAGTTACTGCATCAGAAAGCCAAGAAATCGATACTTTATTATCGCTACCGCCTGCATTGTTATGGCGACAAACCTGGAAAATTGTTGGCTCGCTATTTGAGGGGCAGGCGCGGCTCCACCCTGGTGGCGGCCCTGCGGGACGATAAGGGGAAAGTGCATAAGGCGAGTGGGGACATTGCTAGGGTCTTCCGGAATTTTTTTCAGTCCCTATACAAGGCGGAAGAGGGCCGCGGTGCGACCCTGTCTGACTATTTGAGAGATTTAAACCTGCCGCGGCTGACAGAGATACAGATGGGGGTGCTGGACCAGCCCCTTACTTCCCAGGAGATACAGTTGGTTATTTCAGCGGCCAGCTGCTGTAAAATCCCCGGACCGGATGGCTTGGGAGCGGAATTCTACAAGATTTTGGGCGACTGTGTTAGCCCTGTGCTACGGGAAGTGTTCAGTGTGAGGGGGGACCGAGGGGCTTTTTGTTGGGGGCAGAACCATGCTCATATCACTATGATTCCCAAACCGGGTAAGGACCCGTTGTTAGCAGCCTCTTATAGGCCTATCTCCCTTCTCAATTTTGATTTAAAAGTTCTGGCGAAAGTTTTGGCCTTACGGCTAGGTGAAGTATTGGGGAGCTTAGTTCATGAAGTACAGGTGGGCTTTGTTAAGGGGCGTTACGCTGTTCGGAATCTACGGAAAATTTTGGCCTCCCTGGAATGGGTACACGCTCGGCAGCTGCCCTCGCTCCTTGTCAGTTTCGATGCCGAAAAAGCATTTGATAGGGTGAATTGGCGATATTTGTGGGAGTTGCTGCCCAACTACGGCATAGGGGAAGCCTTCTGTAATATGGTGCGCAGTTTATATATAACACCGACGGCGGGGATCCTTTGCAATGGAGTACTTTCAGAAGGGTTTGCGCTGGAGAGGGGCACGCGCCAGGGCTGCCCCCTATCTCCGTTGCTGTTTGTACTTTCCCTGGACCCCTTGATTCGAAAAGTGGTGAATTCGGGGGCGATTAAGGGTGTGGAGATGGGCTCGCAGGAGTTTGTAATTTCGGCTTTTGCGGATGACCTTTTAGTTCATGTGACTTCCCCAGTCGATTCTCTTCCGAGTCTGTTGGGGGAATTTGGGCGGTTTTGGGGCTCTGGCTGGTCTCCGCATTAATTATGACAAATCTGAAGCGTTGGATACTTTGGGACACCTTCGGGGGGCTTGGGGGGAGACCTTCCCCCTCCGGTGGGCGGAGGAGGAATTTGTCTACCTGGGTATAGTGCTGCCTCGCCAACCCCAAGCGCTTTATAGACGCAATTTGGATCGGACAATGCGGCGTTTGACGACACAATTGCAGACCTGGGCATCTCGCCCCTTATCTTTGCCTGGGAAAATAGCGGCGGTACAGATGGTTATATTACCACGTATCTTGTATTGGTTACAGACCCTCCCCGTCTGGTTACTTAGTTGGGACCTGCGTCGAATTGAAGCCTCTTTGAAGGGGTTTCTTTGGGGAGGGAAGCGGGCTCGGATTCCGTGGGTTAGGTTATTGGGGAAATGGAAAGATGGGGGTATGGGGCTGCCTGATTTAAAGACCTATGCTTTGGCGTGCCAAGCGCGGCATTTAGGAGATTGGCTAGGTGGCTCAGAGGATTACACGCCTAGGTCCGTGGAGGAGAGTTTAGTGGCGCCGTGGTCCTTGCTGGGGGTACTGCATGGGCGACACAGGGATTTGCCAGAGGTGGCTCAGAGAAGCGCCTTGGTGGGCTCAGTTAGACATACTTGGCAACAGCTGAATAGATATTGGACGGCGCCCTGGGGGGTTTCCAGCTGGTTACCCCTCCGAGGGAATGTTCAGTTCCTTCCGGGATCCGAAACGGCGATGTTTCGAGACTGGTGGGCACGTGGTATAAGGATGGTGGGACATCTGGTAGAACCCTCGGGACATTGTAAGTCTTTCTTGGCCCTGAGCCGGGAGTATGACTTGCCTATGAGGCACTGCTTTGCTTACATGCAAGTCGCTCATTACGTGGCCTCACTGCCGAGAGATGCGTTGCACACCGATCGCTCGGCCAGGATTGTGGAATTTTTTGGGATAGGGGAGGATAAGCCCCCGTCCATTTCCCAGTTAAAGAGCCGATTGGATTACTATAGGGCCCTCCCAGATTATCGGGGGGTTGAGCTGGCATGGGCTGTTGAATTGGGTGGGGAAGTGGCACCGGGGTTGGTTGGTAAAGCCTTGAAACGAATAGTTGGTGTGGCACACGGGGCACGTTGGAGGGAGATCCAATTTAAGTGTGTGACTCGAGCCTATTTTTCACCATGGCGGGCTCTTCGGAGTCGGTTGGGGACTGATGGTAGTTGCCCTCGTTGTCTGGAACCCTTGGCGACGTTACTACATATGTGGTGGGGCTGTCGTAGACTGAGATCTTATTGGGAGAGAATACGGGCCTTTCTTAGTCAGTTGTTGCAGCAGCGGGTTCGTTGGACAGGCCGCTTTGTGGTTCTGGACCAGATGGCGGCCCCAGAGCCGGTAAAGGCCGGGGAACGCCTGCTTCTGCGGAAGGCTTGTTTGGTGGGAAAAGGGCCGATTCTCCGGTTATGGAGAGAACACCAACCGCCTACCTTTACGGAATGGCGGAATAATTTTCACCATCTAATGTTGCTGGAGCGATGGCTTGTAAGGGGCAATGTCAAGCGCTGGACAGTGTTCATGTCAGTCTGGGAACCCTATATACAGCAATTAGGGGCACGCAGCCGTAATGAAATTCTTCAATTGGGGAGCTGAACGGAGGAGGGGGGGTGAGTGGTCAATGCTTCTCATTTAGGTCCGTTTTATGCTGCTGGAGTGTGGGGGGGGGGTAGAAAGGGGGGTGGGAAGCGGGGGGGGGTAAGGGGGGGAAAGGATAAGATATTATGATAAACGCCACTTGTTGTATCTTTCTGCTGTCTCCTGGAGGGGATAAGAGTACACCCCTCGTGGAGGCCTGGTTAATTGTTTCCTTTTGCTTGTATTTATTGGTGGATTAAAATAAAGTATTAAAAAAAAAACAGTTTGTTTCTACATTTGCAGCGGCATAATATAATTCTATATCCTCTGGATCCATTGTGTTGTCAGTTGTTAAGTCAAGTTCGGTGCCAGAATCGCAGAGTTCTTGAGAGTCTAATAATATCTGACCATCTGGAAAATCTACATTCTCTGTTATTTCTTGTTCAGGCTCTGCCGGACTCTCCTGTAGTTCACATGGATTTTCAATCGGTGGATACACCTCTGCAGCGGCATCATGATCCTTAAGAAAGTAATTAATGTTGTGTGCCCTGCTGGAAATTCTGCTTGGTGTTCCAAAAAGAGCCATTTTTTCTTTTTGAATTTCTGTGTTAAAATGTCCCCCTTACACAGGACACACAGCCTTACACCAGGAGCATGCTCAGAACACCTGGAGCATGCTCAGAACAGGCCTCTTGTGTCAACCAATCACGTCTTACCACACCCTAGAGAGGCATGTTCAGACTTGTCTCTCTGTATTGGTTTTTTCAAAGCCACTAAAAAATAGCTGTATTAGGGGGATTTGAACTCAGTTCTCTCTCTCTCCCTCTGTATTTCAGTCTGAACTACAGTGTGTTTACCAGAATACTTCTCTCTAACCATGAGGTCTTAAAAGCAAAATTCTATCACATGGACAGCACTGGTTTCACTATATTGCTTTGGGGTCATAGTAAATGCTCTTCAATAAGGTTTCCTTCATGATTGCCGTGCTTTGACTATTCTTTTTATTTTGCCAACATCTTCAGAATGGATTTATTCTACAAACCCTAAGCATTTTAAAGTATATCCTGTTCTTTCTACCAATCACATGTGCGGTCACACCCTAGAGGCATGTTCAGACTTGTCTCTCCGTATTGGTTTTTTCAAAGCCACTAAAAAATAGCTGTATTAGGGGGATTTGAACTTAGCTCTCTCTCTCCAAAAAATAGCTGTATTAGGGGGATTTGAACTCAGGTCTCTCCCTCTCTCTCTGTATTTCTGTGTTTGCCAGAATACTTCTCTCTAACCATGAGATCTTAAAAGCAAAATTCTATCACATGGACAGCACTGGTTTCTCTAACAACATAAGAACATAAGAACATAAGATATGTCATACTGGGTCAGACCAAGGTCCATCAAGCCCAGTATTCTGTTTCCAACAGTGGCCAATCTAGGTCATATGTACCTAGCAGTTTCCCCAAGGGACACAGGTTCCACAATGCTTGTATTGGTTCAAGCATTGATATCCTGGGTCCCTTCTTAATAATGGTTTATGGACCTTTCCTCCAGAAACTTGTCCAAACCTTTTTTAAACCCAGCTACACTAACAGCCTTTACTACATCCTCCGATAACAAATTCCAGAGTTTGACTACACGTTGAGTGAAAAAATATTTTCTTTTATTAGTCTTAAATAGTTTACCCTGCAGCTTCATTGCATGTCCCCTAGTCTTTCTATATTCTGATAAGGTAAACAATCGATCTACGTTTACCCGTTCCACTCCGTTCATTAATTTATAGACTTCTATCATATCTCCCCTCAGCCGTCTCTTTTCCAGGTTAAAGAGCCCTAACCTTTTTAGCCTTTCTTCATAGGAGTATCCTTCCATCCCCTTTACCATTTTGGTGGCTCTTCTCTGAACCTTTTCTAAAATCGCTATATCCTTTTTAAGATACGGCGACCAGACTTGCACACAATATTCAAGGTGCGGTCTCACCATGGAATGATATAGAGGCATTATAATATCTTTTGTTTTATTTTCCATTCCTTTCCTTATCATACCTAGCATTCTATTTGCTCTCTTGGCCGCCGCTGCACACTGGGCCAAGGGTTTTAACATGGCATCCACAATGACGCCTAAATCTTTTTCCTGGGTGGTAGTTCCTAATGTGGAACCTTGCATCGTGTAACCATAGTTTGCATTGTTCTTCCCTAGGTGCATAACCTTGCACTTGTCCACATTAAATTTCATCTGCCATTTTGATGCCCAGTCTTCCAATTTATCAAGATCCTCTTGCAATTTTCCACAATCCTCTTGGGTTTTAACAACTTTAAATAGTTTTGTGTCATCTGCAAATTTGATAACCTCACTCATTATTCCACTTTCCAGGTCATTTATGAATATGTCAAAAAGCAGCGGACCCAGCACAGATCCCTGGGGTACACCACTATTCACCTTTCTCCATTGGGAAAATTGGCCATTTAGCCCTACCCTTTGCTTTCTATCTTTTAACCAGTTCCTGATCCACAATAGTACACTGCCTCCTATCCCATGACTCTTTAGTTTTTCCAAAAGTCTCTCATGAGGGACCTTGTCAAAGGCTTTCTGAAAGTCCAGATACACAATATCAACCGACTCACCTTTGTCCACCTGATTATTCACTCCTTCAAAAAAACATAACAGATTAGTAAGACAAGATCTTCCTTGTCTAAAGCCATGTTGGCTGTCTCCCATTAGGTCATGACTATCTACATGCTGAGTAATTTTATTCTTTATGATGGTTTCTACCATTTTTCCCGGTACCGACGTCAGGCTCACCGGTCTGTAGTTTCCCGGATCACCCCTGGAACCCTTTTTAAAAATTGGTGTTACATTGGTGATCCTCCAATCTTTAGGTATTAGAGATGATTTTAATGATAAAGATGTGTTAATTGAGGTTTAACATTTGTAAAGAAAAGCTTCTACCCTGTCTGTGCCTCTGTGAAAAGCCTGTGCTGTGCTAAGAATCTTTTGTGAGAAAAAAGAACGGGGGCAGTGGGAGAGAGAAAAGCATTTTTGTTTTCCAGGGTTCCTGCTTTTTGCAGATGTCAGCATTAACCAGAAGCAAAACACATTTCCGGAGTCAATCACTCTGCTTCTGCTGAGGTCATTGAAAAAGGACATGGTCCATTTCTGATGACACTCTCTTTCTGGTGATGTCAGCAAAAAGCGACAGTCCATTTCTGATGACACCCTGTTTCCAGTGATGTCAGCAAAAAGTGGCAGTCCATTTCTGATGACACCCTGTTTCCGGTGATGTTATTTCCGATGATGTAGGCAGGGGCGTGGTTGAGGGTGGGAGGCTGTCGGTGTGGCACAAACCCGGAAGTGGGTGCTGATTGGCTAATGCCAATATTGTGGGATGGGGCGTGGGCATGGCACAAACCCGGAAGTGGGCGCTGATTGGTTGATGTCATCCTTGGGGGTGGGGATGGGGGCATGTCAAGTGGGGGTGGTGGCCATGCCTGGGGCGGGAGTGGGCGGGGCTAACTTCCATTCACATCTATGGGAGGGCATGGCCTAAGGCGGGACATACACCGGATGTGAACGCTGATTGGCTCCTGTCATCCTTATCTCACCTGTCAATCAGTTTGACGAGTAGTGTATCCATTATACTACTGACCTTTCTTCCAGGAACTTGTCCAAACCCTTTTTAAAGGTTACAGCTACACTAATAGATTTTAGTACATCTTCCTGTAAGGAATTCTAGAGTTTGATTATGCATTGAGTGAAAAAATATATTCTTTTATTTGTCTTAAATGGGTTACACTGTAGCTTCATTGTATGTCCCCTAGTCTTTCTACTTTTTGATGGCATAAACAATCGTTCTACATTAACCCATTCCACTCCATTCATTAATTTATAGACTTCTAGCATATCTCCCCTCAGCCTTCTCTTTTGCAAATTGAAGAGCCCTAAACTTTTAAGCCTTTCCTCATGGGGTATCCTTCCATCCCCTTTACCATTTTGGTGGCTCTTCTCTGTACCTTTTCTAATTCCACTATATCCTTTTTAAGATATGGCAACCAGAATTGCACACAATATTCAAAGTGCAGTCGAATCATGGAACAATGCAGAGGCATTATAATATCTTTGGTTTTAATCTCCATGCCTTACCTTATGATTCCTAGCATTCTATTAGCTTTCTTGGCTTAGATGTTATACATATAGTAACATAGTAAATGATGGCAGATAAAGACAAGTATGGTCCATCTAGTCTGCCCAGCAAGGTGGCAAGAGTAGGTGCACCTGCCGCTCCATGCAGGTCACCCCTCCCCATGTCCGTGTTTAGGGGTGAACCCACCGTTCCGTGTAGGGCACCACTGTTTGTTGAGAAATTAAATAGTTAAGTTTATTTTGATTTTATCCTGTTTCTATGAACTATCATCTTCCCGGTTTATCAATATTTCTTTCAATTCTTCCGATGCATCACCATTATATGCCATTTCAGGCATGGCTAAATTCTCTACATCTTCTTCAGTAAAGACCAAAGTAAAGAATTCATTCAGTCTCTCCACTATAGCCTTGTCTTCACTTAGCAACTGTTTTAATCCTCTATCATCCGATGGTCCAGTTGACTGTCTCACAGGTTTTTTGCTATGAATGTACTTGAAAAAGCTTTTATTATGCATATATGCTTTAATGGCAACCTTTTTTTCAAATTCTCTCTTTGCATGCCTTATCAATGCCTTGCATCTAACTTGCCAATGCTTATGTTGATTCCCGTTTTCATCATTTGGCTCCTTTTTCCATTTCTTGAAAGATGCTTTTTTTGAGCACAGTAGCATCTCTGACATCGCCTTTAATTTTATTTATTTTCATTTTTATTTTATTTGAAATGTTTTTCTAAACCACACCTTCCAAAGATCAGGGGCGGTTTACATTGGAACTAACATGTTACATAGAACAGTGCAAAAATGCTTATACATTTAACTATTTACATAGTAATTATTAACATATATACATATCACTAAGAATGTTAGCAAGAACACTTGCTATGTTGGTGACTGGGGGGTAGAAACAGATTCTGGAGGGGAGCACGGTGGGGGGGGTTGGTGGGTGGAAGTGTTAGTTGAGTACTGGTTACTGTTGCAATTGGGACTGGTACGGGCTGTGACGCCGGGCCCCAGTCCCGCGGCCGGCCCAGTAACCGGGTTCCCGGGGCCCAACCGCATGGCAGGCCTGTCTCCTGGGGGGGTGGTCAGCTCCGGCTTGCAGCGGGCGGGGTTTCCGCGTTCGGGCTCCACGCTCGAAGGTGGAGCCCGGTGATTGGACCGCGCGGGTGGTCAGTGGGCGGGGGCAGCGCGAGCAACGAGGGAGCGCCGGCTGGCGTCCTCCCTCTTCCTGGTTGCTCGCGCTGCCGGCAGGTTTGTGTTTTGCGCTGCGGGGGGATTTGGGCCTCCCCTCCGGGCATTGAGCTGCTATTTGGCCGGCTTTAGGGGCTCACGTTGCGCCGTCCCTTCCTCAAACAAAAATAAAAATAAAAAACAAAAAACAAAACAAACTTAACACGGGAATAATATTAATTAATTCAACCGGAGGACACCCACGTGGAGGACGCCCAATCGGCGCTCCTGTTCCCCTGCGGCCTGTGCGTGTCCCGGTGGGGACGGGGACTTTGCTGGGTGAACTTTGGGCTGGGGGGGCTCGGTGCTTCTCCCTTCAGCTCGCCCTCTAACCATTAACTACCTTTAAAATAAATATATACTAAATAAAAAAGGGGCGGGCCTCATAGCCCTCATTATAAAAAAAAAATAAATAAATAAGGAAAAAGATAAATAATAACAAACAGATAATTAAATAACAACAATAAAAAAAAAAAAGAGCAAAGCAAATAGGGTACTAAAGGGGATCCGCCCTTAGCCCTTTGCAGAGCCAGGTTTCATGGCCCGGCATATTCCTGGGCGAGGTGCGGCCAAAGGGCCGCGGGGGTTGGCTCGGGGGCACGGCACTGCACGGCGTGGGGCCGCGCCTCCGGGCCGCAGTAGGGCTGGGCGCCTCGCCTCCCCGGTCCCCAGTATCCTGCGGGGGGCCAGGCAGGGGCGTGGGCGTAGCGCGGCCCGAGGGGCATGGGGTCGTGGGGCCGCTCGGGTGCCTCCTGTTCCCCTGCACGAGGCCGCGGGCGCGCTCAGCGCGCCGTCCCCCCGCTCGGGGGGGGTGGATGGTGTTGGTGCCTCGGCAGCGTTAGATGGTTTGGCGGATTCTGGCCGCATGGTTGTTGGTGGGGTGGAGTCCCCGGGGATCATGGCTGCTGGCTCGCCCCCTGGCATTGCGGTCGGCGGGCCTGCTGGCCTGATGCCGTCTCTGGTTGTTGGGTGCCCTTCCCCCGCCCCTCTGGGTTCCCCTTCCCCTCCTGGCTTCCTCGCTCCCCCGGGCCCGTGGGCTTTCGGGGCTGTCCCATGGGGGTGTCTGGGGCACTGGGGGGGGGGCTGGGGTGGCTGGTTCGGCGATGGCCGTGGGGCAGCTGGGAGTGCGGCGGCATGGGATGCCGGCGGTCTGGGGTCCTCGGCGCAAGGCTGGGGAGCCGGGCTGAGTGCAGCGCCTAGTACTCCTGCGGCTCTGGCTGCTGGGTTTTCTTCTTTCTCTTCGCAGGTCCCGCGGAATTCGACACCTTCGACATCCATGGCTGCTTCTGCCGGGAGGGCCGGTCCAGGTCCTTCGTGTTCCGTGAATGTGCTGGTAGCTGAGGTGCTTGGGCTGTCTCCGGGGGGTGCCCTGGTGGACTCTTCCGGTGGGACTGGTGAGTATGGGGGGTCTCCGGTGGGGCTGCGGGAGGGGCCCTTGCTCCCGTTCCCGGGTTGCCTGCGGCGAAAAGGGCAAAGCATCAGCGGGGGCGCCGTTGTCGGCGGGCGTCTTCGTCTTCCTCCTCCTCGACGTCGTCCTCGGCCTCCTCCCGTGGTTCGGCACCTGGGACGTCTGACGCCGGGGCGGGTGTTGGGACCTCCGTCGTCCGCTGTGCAGAGTTGTGGGAGGGTGTTCCACATAAATTGCGCCGGCGAATCAAGCGTCGCAGGTACATCGATATCTTCCGCCTGCTTGAGGGCTGGAAGTGTTCTGGCGAGAGCAGGAAGAAGCGCCGGGAGGACGAAAATGCGGGTAGGGTCCGCAAGGCCTCCCGGAATACCCTTAATTGGACCCGTGCCTTCTTGCGTTTAGCAAGTGTCTGGGGTCACTATTTCCCGGACCAGTACGGAGCTTTATTGGCTTATGCCGACAACATTTTGGCGGCGTCCCAGGCGCACGATGGGTGGGCCTGGTTGAATTATGACGAGGAGTTTCGGGATCAGATGGAAGAAAATTGTCACTTGTCATGGGGGACCAAGGACATCAATCTTTGGTTGACCCAGATGTCTGTGAAGGGGCGAGTCGGGGGATCGGGTGCTGCGGTTGGCAGGGGGGGTCCGCTCAGGTCCCGTCGGGGGTGCGTTCCTTTCGAGTCCCGGTCTCAGCCCCGCCTCAGTCCCGAGGGGGAACCGTCGGGGGGGACGTCTGCTGGCACTTCAACAAGGCGTCCTGCCCGTTCCCCGACTGCAAATTTAAGCATGCCTGTTCCTTGTGCGGGGGCGCGCACGCTGCCACTAAGTGTAGCCGAAAATGGGTCGCGGGAGCCCCCTCTGCAGGTAAGTGAGGCCGGAGGTGGGGGGCTGGCCCCTATTCCCGTGCGGATCGAGGCGATGCGTCCGTGGTTGGTGGAGTACGGGCGGTCCCGTCGCGGGCAGGCGGCCGGTTTGCTCTTAGAGGGGTTCTCGGGGGGTTTCCATATCCCTGTTCAGGGTGCGTCTGCACGGGATGGGCTCCGTAACGCTGCTTCGGTGCAGGAACACGGCAATTTCATGAGTAGGAAGATTTCGGAGGAGTGTGCTCTGGGTAGGGTTGCGGGCCCCTTTTCGGCGCCCCCCTTTTCCCCGTTCATGGTTTCACCATTGGGGGTGGTTCCCAAGAAGGAGACGGGTAAGTTCAGGTTGATCCATAACCTCTCCTGCCCTCCGGGTGATTCTGTCAACGACCACATACCCCGCGAGCTCTGTACGGTACGTTATGCTTCCTTCGATGCGGCCGTTTCCCTGGTGCGCCAGTGTGGCCCTGGTGCGTTGCTCGCCAAGGTGGACATTGAATTGGCTTTTTGTTTATTGCCGGTCCATCCTGCGGCTTTCCCTTTGCTTGGCTTTCGCTTCGAGGCGCAGTTCTACTTCAATAAGTGCATGCCTATGGGCTGTTCGATCTCCTGCGCCTATTTCGAGGCCTTCAGCACCTTCTTGCATTGGGTGGTTGAGCAGCAGGCGGGGGTCTCTAGCATGGTGCACTACCTCGACGATTTCCTGTTTGTCGGGCCGGAGCGGACTACTACGTGTTCCACTCTCCTGCGGACTTTCCTGGGCTTGTCCGTTGACTTTGGTATTCCTATTGCGGCCGAAAAAACGGTGGGGCCGGTCAATTGCCTCACCTTTTTAGGCATTGAGATCGATACGGTCGCGATGGTTGTACGCTTGCCGGCGCCGAAGGTCCAGCGGCTTCGTGAACTGGTGGCTTCGGTCAGCTCCGCCGCTAAGGTTTCCCTCCGGGTCCTTCAGTCGTTGCTTGGGCATCTCAATTTCGCTTGCCGTGTTCTTCCCATGGGACGCCCCTTTGCGCGGCGCTTATCTTTGGTGATGGCGGGCCTCCGTCTCCCTCATCATCGGATCCGGGTCTCTGCAGGGATGCGGGAGGATTTGCGGATTTGGGATGCGTTCCTAGTTGGTTTCGATGGTTGCTCCGTGCTTCAGTTGCCTGAGCTTTCGAATGTCGATCTGCAGTTGTTTACCGATGCAGCTGGCAGTTCTGGCTTCGGTGCCTTCTGTCACGGTGCCTGGTGCGTGGAGCCTTGGCCGGCGGATTGGGTTCATTCCGGTTTGACTCGGAACATCACCTTCTTGGAGCTATTCCCGATAGTGGCAGTTTTCTGGATATGGCCGGACAAGCTGCGTGACCGGCAGGTGGTGTTCTGGTGTGACAATGCCGCAGTGGTTGAGGTCATTAACCGGCACGCGCCTCGTTGTCCGCGTGTAGCCACGCTGATGCGGGTGTTCATGTTGGCCTGCTTGCGTCTGAATGTCACCGCTCGAGCACGGCATGTGCCGGGCGCCCATAATTCCATTGCTGACGCTTTATTCCGTTTTCAGTGGGCACTGTTCCGGCGACTGGCCCCGGGGGCGGACGAGCTGGCCTCATGGGTCCCGGAGCATCTCTGGACGGTTGGGACCCTGAAGCGATGTCCTTGCTGGCCGCGTCGGTGGCACGCAGTACCTGGGCGTCTTACCGGCGGGGCTACTCACAGGTGAGTGCATTCCTTCGTGCGCAGGGCTGGTCAGGGGGGGTGGTACCTGACGGACTGGTCGGCCGGTTTGTGTTGTCGGCTAAGAAGGAGGGCTGGGCACGGTCGGCGGTCATCGGAGCATTGGCGGGGTTTTCCTTCTTTTGTAAGGCCGCTGGCTGGGGTAACCCTCGTGTGTCCTTTTTGGTCCGGCGGTTGCTGGCGGGCTGGGCTCGGGTTCATCCTGCGTCGCGGGATTGGAGGCTCCCGGTTTCGCACGAGCTTTTTCTGCGAATCTGCGAGGTCTTACCGCGCCTGGTGGCCTCTGGTTTTGAGGCCGTCTTGTTTCATGCGCTGTTCACCACGGCTTTCTTTGGTGCGTTCCGGGTATCCGAGCTTGTTCCCCGCTCCGCCAGGCAGGGGGCGGTTGGCGGGCTCGACGTTTTGCACATTTGGGTGGACGCGGTGCAGGCGCGGATTTTTATACCGCGTTCGAAGACAGACCAGTCTGGAAAGGGGAGCTGGGTCCTCTTAAGTCCCATCCCTCCCTTGTTATCCTGCCCGGTTCGCGCACTGTGCACCTACGTTCAGCGGCGGTCGGCGGCGCGTGGCTATTTTTTCATCCACGCGGATGGCAACCCGGTGACTCAGTTCCAGTTCACGGATGTGCTGCGTCTGGTGCTGCGTGCATTGGGTTGCGCTGATCGCCGGTATGCTTCGCATTCGTTCCGTATCGGGGTGGCTACTAGTGCGGCGGCCACGGGCCTGGACGGTCAGGTTATTCAGCGCATTGGCAGGTGGCTTTCGGGGGCTTACGCTGGGTATGTGCGCCCGTCGGCTACCGGTGGTGCGGTCTAGAGCCGGCGGGCGTCAGGGCTTGGGTCCCTTGGTGGGGGGATGGGGGGGGCTTGGGGCTACTAATGTCTTCTTCCTATTTCAGAGTTGCCTGCTGGTGGCAGTCCGCTTTTTTCTGCTTTCAGATGGCGTGTGCTCCGGCGACTGGTGGATCATTGGGCACTCCTTCGTCTACTGGGCGGAGCGTCGGGCGGCGGTCCGGCCGTTGGGTGCCCACCTTGGTCTCGCCACGTCTGGAGTGCGGCTGTGCTGGATGGGTCAACGTGGCGTGCATTGGGGGCAGCTCTTGACTCGGGTCCAGGTGGAGATCGGACTGCGGTGGCGGCCGGTGGGGTTGCTGCTCCACCTGGGCGGCAATGACCTGGTGGCTTGGTCTTGCCGGCAACTCATCCGGACTGTGCAGAGAGACATTTCTCATTTGCAGGAGCTCCTCCCGGGGGTGGCTATTATTTGGTCAGACATCGTGCCCCGTCTGGCTTGTTGGACCCAGCGGCGTTGGTCGAGGGGCCTGGTTAAGATCAACAGGCAGATCAGACGCTGGGTCCAGCAGACGGGGGGGCTTCAGGTCCTGCACCCTTGGGCGGATGTTTCCTGTGCCAGTCTATATCGGCTCGATGGGAGTTCATCTTGCCCCGGTGGGACAGGACTTGCTTTTAAATGACTGGCAGGAGGCATTGGAGTCTTGGTGCTGGTCACAGCTTTCGGTGGTGGGGGCGGCGCAAGGATAGTAGTCTACCTTCGCGCCGGTGGCGGGGTGGCGAGCAGGTGCTCGCTGACCCGGCGGGGCATTTCAGCTTCATGCCGCTTTCCACGGGAGCGGCACTATTCTTTTCGTTGGGGGAGACGTCCCGGCTGGGGGTCTCTGCCCGGAAATTGGCAACCCTTGAGCCGGCCTTTGCTAATAACATGGCGAGGCGGGCGGTAGGGGGAAAAAGGGGGTGTGGATGATGCACCACTTTGCTAGAAATGGCTGGTGGGAGCGTCATCCGGAGGACGGGTGGGGGGGGGGTGTTTTGGTTATTGTTATGAATGTTGATTTGGGCCCATGTTGGGCCGGTGTTTTATTTATTTATTTTATTTATTTATTTTTATTTATTTATTTAGCACACATTTATATACCGCTCTTTCCCAAGTATCAAGTGCGGTTTACAGAGAACAGAAAAAATTTAAGGTACATGGATAATCATGTCCTAGTTGTTTTACAGAGAACAGTTTTAACTTTTTACATTTAACAGTATAATTAAGGACATGCAATCAAAGGACATACAATCAAAAGACATGCAAACAATGATTTGAATACCTTTAAATAAAAGCTGCGACCAAGCAATTGCACCACTACCTGATGTTGGCTTGTCTTTGTCAGAAGGGTCAAGGGGTGGTGGGAGGTAAGAGGAGTGGGGGGGGTGGGGGGTGGAAGACGGGTTGGGGCATCCGGATACCTCGGTTACTGTAGTAATCGATGAAGAGCAAGGTTTTTAATTCTTTTCTAAAGGTTTGGAGATCTTTAATTGATCTGAGTGGTTCTGGTAGTGTGTTCCATAATATGGTGGCTGTGTATTTGAATTCCCTATTGCTGTGTTGCTTGTTTAGTCTTGCAGATGGATGTCGATACTAAGAGGACATTCTGGTTGCTTTTTCTTCTGTTTCTGATGTCTGTTTGAGTGTGTATTGTTGATGTAAGAAAGGAGGGAGAAATGCTGTTAATTAACTTGAATGTGGTTATTATTGTTTTATATTTTATTCTACTTGCTATTGGAAACCAGTGAAGATTATGTAAGATGGGTGTGATGTGGTCAGTTAGGTGTGCTATGAATATAATTCTTGCAGTGACATTTTGAGCCATCTGAAAAATGTTTAGGTTCTTTTTGGGTATATCTTGCAACAGGCTATTGCAGTAGTTGAAATGGGGCGTGATTAGTGCTTGAACTACAGATCTGAAATTCTGGTTGTCTAGGAGGAGTCTGAGGTACTGTATGGTTCTAGGAGTGACCTAGTGGTTGGGGCAAGTTGCCTCAGGCCAGAGGGCTGGGGATGCAAATCCCACGAGGACAGCAATCTTCGGCCGGAGGGACTGGGGTTTCTAGTCCTACAGGTGCTCCTTGTGGCCTTGGGCAAGCAACTTAACCCTCTATTGCCCCAGGTACAAAATGTAGATTGTGAGTCCTTCAAGGACAAGGGAAATATATACCATA
Source organism: Ichthyophis bannanicus (assembly GCA_033557465.1). NCBI lineage: Eukaryota > Metazoa > Chordata > Amphibia > Gymnophiona > Ichthyophiidae > Ichthyophis > Ichthyophis bannanicus. The sequence goes on from CM066031.1 coordinate 1,731,759,870, forward strand.
CCTGAATGGACACTGCTTTGACCTGGTGAAAAGTGGTATATAAGCATTGCTAAATAAATAATTTTGAAGAATATGGTTCTGGCTGTTTGTTTCATGTTGTGATGGGGCCCGTGGTTAGAGCCCTTATTGCCCTGTATAGGCGGTTGCCTAGGGCCTATGAACAAGTAATTGCTCTGGCTTGTTAAATAAAAGAGTCTTTCAGAGCAACTTTTGAATGAAACTTAAAGTGGGTTTTATTCCCGTCCCGCTCGGACTTGTCAAGAAAACAGAAACTTAAAGATGAACAGAGCAACAAATTAATGGCAAACAAATAATCCTTATTTCTTGTACAAAGTTCTCTTTGCATTCATTCACATAGCAAGGCTGCGTTTGTAACACATGCTGCATTCCATGGGAATGGGCTCCGGAAGATTGCTAGCGTCTTCCCATATCATATTCTCCTCAGCAGTGCCCAAACTCCCTGTGTCAGACTCCTCATACAAATGGCGCTCAGACACAGTGTCCTGTGATAAATCACTGTAATAATCAAAAGAGGCTCTTCTCCCTTCAGGGCTATACCTCTCTGGCCTGTGGTATCTTCTGCCTGGGCTCTCCTCCCAGAATAACAGTTCTGAACCACCTTGCTGCTTGTAGTTATATTCAGGACCACGCCCTTGGCACTTAGGGGTTTTAAACTTCTCCCTATAATCATATGGAGGATTCCTTCTCTCTGCAGGGACTGCCTTAATACTTGGCTCCCTATACCTTATGGCTTTTTCCTTCCCGGCTGGTTGTGCAGGAGTATAATTAGACTTAGTTTTACACCTACTTCTTAGGCTGCAGACATGCTTGGAGTTCCCATCCCCCAACACTCTCCTCTCACAGTGACCTCTGCCTTGAGCTGGCACATACCGGTCTCTAGTGTAGTGGGCTCCTCCTAGCTTCTCTTTCAGGTTATTTCTGGTAGCAGGTTTACTCTTGGAACAGCTTGCCTTGAACCTCTCTTCTCGAGAGCTGGAGTCAGACTCACTTCCTGGTTCTCCGTGAGAAGAGTTTCCTCCCAGCAATCCCCTGGGGTTTCTGCTCAGCTGATGAGAGCCACACCTCCTGCTATCCTCTGCAACCCGACCTGCAGTCCTACTCTCTGTAGTTCCCTTTGGTGTTCGTGTTCTTGCTCCTCCTCTTGCCACTCCCAATCTCCTCCACTGACTGGAACCTTGCCTTAAGTAATCCCTAGCTCTACACGTGACCTGGGGATTTTCACTCAGGTGTTCCTGATGGGATTTTTGTTTGCTACGTAGCAAGAATTTCCCTTGCTCCGGTGAATCAGAGTGCCTAGTGCTGCTTTCTAAAGCTGACTCTGAGGTAAGTCTTTCTTTTACCTGAATTTGCATAGGCTGTGTACCCCTTGCTGCATCACAATGTACGATGACATGCTAAGGACTGGAGTCTTTAAACCATGCTGGCAGTTTTTTGGTCTTCCTTCCACTTTTCTTAGCGCCTGGAATACATCTGTTCTGGGCTTCCAGGATAGTATTTTTAAACAATTCCCATGCTTTATGCAAATCTTTAGCCTTTGCATTTGCTCCTTTTAGTCTTTTGTTAACTATTTTCCTCATTTTATCATAGTCTCCCTTTTGAAAGTTAAATGTGAGTACTGTGGATTTCCTTGCCATTCTTCTTTCAATCAAATGCGATCATGCTATGATTACTATTGGCAAATGGCCCCAACACCCTTATCTCTTGCACCAGCTCCTGCATGCCACTAAGGACTAGGTCCAAAATAGCTTCCCCTTTTTTTGGTTCATAAACCAGCTGCTCCAAGAAGCAGTTATTTATTTCATCTAGAAAATTTATCTCCCTAGCATGTCCTGCTGTGACACTGACCCACTTGATACCCAGGTAATTGAAATCACCCATTACTGTGTTGTAACTTTTTTTAGCTTCCCTGATTTCTTTCAGCATTTCATCATCCATCTGTTCATTCTGGCCAGGCGGTCAGTAGTATAGCCCCACTGCCATTGTCTTCCCCTTTTTACATGGAATTTCTATCCATAGAGATTCTACAGCGTATTTTGTTTTGGCAAAACTTTAATCCGATGTAACTCAATGCCCTCTCTAACATAAAGCGCAACCCCTCTACCAATTTGATCTACTCTTATCATTGCGATATAGTTTCTACCCAGGTATTACAGTATCCCATTAGTTGTCCTCCTTCCACCAGGTCTCTGAGATACCAATCATATCTAACCTCTCATTTAAAGCTATATAATATAACTCTCCCATCTTATTTTTTAGAATTCCAGCATCTGCATACAGGCATTTTAGAGGTTGTATTTCAATCATATTAATCTGGTTATCAGTTAATAGGGGTAATTTGGAATCTTTCAGCTCTGAACTTAAGGGCATCTGGGTAACTTTTATCTTTATTGGAACCTCTCTGTTTGGATGTCCTAACTTCCCTGTTTTGTTAGTATCCTTCAAGGATGCATTCTTCAGAACCATGCACTCTTGGGTGACTATCAGCTTTCCCTTTTATCTAGTTCAAAATCTGCTCTATCTCTTTTTTAAATGTCAATGCCAGCAGCCTGGCTCCATCCCGGTTAAGGTGGAGCCCATCCCTTTGGAACAGCCCCTCCCTTTCCCAGAAAATTACCCAGTTCCTAACAAATCCAAAATCCTCTTCTTTTCACCAACATCTCATCCATGCATTGAAACTCCGGAGCTCCGCCTGCCTTTTGGGCCCTGCGCATGGCACGGGAAGCATTTCAGAGAATGTTACCCTGAAAGTTCTGGATTTCAATTTTCTACCTAAAAGCCTAAATTTGGACTCCAGAACCTCCTTCTCACATTTTCCTATGTCATTGGTACCAACATGTACCAAGACAGCAGACTCCTCCCCAGCACTATCTAAAACATTATCTATGAGGCGCTTGAGATCCGCTACCTTTGCACAAGGCGGGCATGTTACCAGATGATCCTCATATCCACCAGCCACCCAGCTATATACATTAACAATGATTGAAGCACCCACTATAATGGCTATACTAACCTTTCCCTCACGAGCACATGGCCCTGGAGAAACCTCAGTGCAAGAGGGTGTTACATCTCCTGGTGGACAAGTCCTAACTACAGGATCACTTCCTGCCTCACCAAGGTGATGCTCTCCTTTCATGAGACCTCTCTCCTCCATGTCAGCTGAGAGGCTGCCAGACTGGAGATGGGACTTCAATACTACATCCCTGTAGGTCTCGTCTATGTACCTCTCTGACTTCCTTATGTCTTCCAAGTCTGCTACTCTAGTCTCCAGAGATCTCACCCAATTTCTGAGGGCAAAAAGCTCCTTGTACCTAGTGCACACGTAAGACTTCTCTCCAACTGGGAGAAAATCATACATGTGATACTCAGTACAAAAGACTGGATAACCCCCATCTTGCTGCTGGACTGCCGTCTGCATCTTAGTTTTAAAGGGCTCAATATTTGAAGGCCTTTACACAGGTAACTTCCTTAGTTACCTGTGTAAAGGCCTTAACTGGGATTTTCTAAGGGCACCTACATGGATAGTGCCCTTCAAAAATCCCTGCTAAATCCCAAATGCTCCGAGATGCTATCCGCATAGCATTGGGGCATGTTAGGGGTGTTCTGGGGCAGAGGAAGTGGCTACATGGGGAGCAGCGATTTTCAGTACTACCCGTGTAGTCCCCTGCACCTTAAAGATAGGTGAGTTAAAACCTCAGCTATCTTTATGATGTAGAGGCTATGTGGGTTGCATCGAAAATCAATGCTACCCGTGTAGCCTCTGTGGCTGCTGGGGTATCCAGGCTAACCTGGATTTTCACTTCCACCAGCATGGACGTGAAAATCCATGGCACATAGCCTCTACAACTCAATATCAGGCCCAAAGATTTTTTCAGTTATTTAAGTTTTTTTAGTTGCTCGGGATATTTGTACTAATACAACTATACCAAATACGTTTAAGGGACTTTGTTCATCTCAAGATTAATTACTGTCAGGGCCTTAACTGATCTATTCCTGGTGAGGATAATCAGCTGAACCTAGAAGGGAATGTGTATACTACTCCCCCTTTAATAGGTATAAGGCCCTATATTTACAACCTATATGCCACATCATTCACCAGTGCAAATTAAAATATGCAATTTATGCTGAAGATGTTATGATTTATCTCCCTATGGACATAGACTCCCTGGACTTCTCCAATATCAAATCATGCTTCACTAAAATGACGCAATGGCTAAATGAACACAATCTACACATTAACTTCAAGAAAACAGAAGCATTATTTGTTTCTAGAAATCAAAAATTTACCTCTCCAACAGAAATAAAAATTGAAAACATAAGCATCCCCATAAAAGATGAAATAAGATACCTTGGCATTATCATAGACAGAACGTTAAGTCTAACAACACACATCAGGAATACAACAAACACAATATATAATAAATTAAGATATCTTAAAAATCTAAAACCATTATTATCAAATCTGGACTTCAGATCAGTCCTTCAAGCCCTGATCCTGCCTCACTTAGATTTTAGTAACATAATTCTTCAAGGTATTCCCAAACATGCTTTACACCAACTAAAAGTAGCACAACATGTTGCTGCAAGAAATGCTTGAGGCCGCGGGCTGGGTCCCACGGCCGTCAGTAACCTGGGCCCGAGCCCGAGCCCTCTCGCGGCCTCCGGCGTATAAGCGGGGGATTGCGGTGGGGGGGGGCGTGGGGGGAGGAGCAAGAGGAGTGCGGCATTTGAAATCGCTCCTGTTTGATGGAGAGGAGCGATTTCATTGGCGCTGGGGGGTTGGAGGGTGGAGCCGGTGTTGACGAGGAGCCGCATGGACGGTCTTTCGCTGCGACTCCTCGTCGGGGAAAGAAGCATTTGTTTTTTGGGGCTCCTCTTTTCTTGGCTTCAGCGTCCGGCTCTTGTGCGGTGGGGCGGTTGAGCGACATCGGGTGAGTGTCTGGCGTGCCGGGAGGAGGGGAGTTGTTTGGTCGAGGTTGGGGTTTGTTTCTGAGTGGCTGCTGTTTTCTCCGCACGGCGTGTGGGTGTGCAGTGAGCAGTTCTTCGGGGATTTAAGGTCATGGTGCGCTCTGCTAAGGGGGCAAAAGGGCGTCATGGGGGTGCGGGCTCTGTGGCCAGGTCTGGGGGAAAAGGGGGACGTTCATGGGAGGCCCAGGCAGCTGCGCGTGTTCCTTTGGGGGGTCGGAGCCCTCGGTGTCCTATTAGAGCGGGTAGGCAATGGGGGAGGGGGAGGGCTGAACAGCTGCCATCGGTGGGGCTTGATTTTGGTGCGGGAGTAGTGGGGGGAGTGCCTGTTGAGACAGAAGGGCTTGCAGATGGGGGGCTAGAGTTGGTTTTGGGGGCTGGGGTTGGGGGGGCTAGGTTGGAGCAGGGTGATGCGCTGTCACAGTCTGGTGGCAGTGGAGGTGTGCAGGACATAGGCCTTAGACCTTCAGGGGTACCCTACTCGTCTATGAGCGTGGGTCCTACCTCTGCCTTCTCCTGCGGCCGTGGGAGAGCTGGGGGGAGGGGCGAAGGGTTTCTTGGCTGGCCTCCTTTTCCTGGACAGTCCACGGGTATGGCCCCTTGGGGTGTTGCCTGGGGGGATTGGGCTGGGGCAGGTTATCCAAGTGGTTTTGGTCAACCTCCATGGGGGGCAGTGGGCTGGGCTGCAGGGGGCACGGGAACGTCGGTGTGGTCCCATGGGGGGGTTCCGGTTGGGGGGTGGGGCATTATGGAATGGGTACTCCTGTTTCTGCTGCTTCATTCCCTGCAGTGAGCGGCGTTCCAGCGCCATTGGGAGTACAGGGCCCGCAGACGGCGATGGCCCAGAGTGCGGAGCAGTCTTCTACCAGCGTGGCAGCGCCGGTGGCGGCTGATTGAACCCTGGAAGGTGAGTGTTCCGGTACTGCGTCTGGTGCATGCGGGGGGGATCTTGCCGTTGGGGGAGGGTGGTTCGAGTGGGCGCAAGGCCACAGCAAAGAGGAAACACTGGCGTCGTTGTAGGCATAGCACGTCATCCTCCTCTTCGTTCTCTTCGTCTTTGGATAGTTCCTCCGATGTCTCGGTTGCTGGCACAAAGTCGGGGGAGGGTGCGGGGTCTTCGGTCGTGCGTTGTGCGGAGTTATGGGAAAGCGTTCCGCGCAAGTTGCGGCGGCGGATCTTGAAGAGGCGATACATTGATGTCTTTCGGCTCCTGGAAGGGCGGAAGCGCTCGGGGGAGAGTCGTCGAAAGTGTAAGGAAGATGAGAAAGCGGGGAGGGTGCGGAAGGTATCGCGTAATACCTTAAATTGGACTCGGGCATTTTTGCGTTTGGCGAGCGTATGGGGCATGCGGACCCGAGTCATTATGGTGAGCTTTTGGCTTATGCAGATGCCATCTTGGCGGCATCGCAGGCTCATGAGGGGTGGGCCTGGCTCAATTATGACGAGGAGTTTCGTGATATGATGGAGGAGAACCGGCAGTTATCTTGGGGGATGAAGGATATTAACCTTTGGCTGACGCAAATGTCTGCCAAAAAGAGTGGTGCCGGAGGTGTGGGGCAAGCCAAGGCAGGAGGCAATCCTGCGGGAGCGAGTTCACGCTCATTTCGAGCGTTGGGCGCAGTGCCCGACGCGGGCAAGGGTGTGCCTGGTGGGGACCTTTGCTGGCGCTTTAACAAGGCATCCTGTCCCTTCCCGGACTGCAAATTTCGGCACGCTTGCTCACTCTGCAGTGTGTCCCACTCAGCTGCGAAGTGTAGTCACAAAGTGGTCTCCAGGGTGCCGTTGGGGGGTAAGTAAGGAAGGCTTTGGGGGTTTGGCGCCTACCCCCATTAGACTTCAGGTGTTACGGCCATGGCTAGACCGCTATAGGGTGCATAGGCATGGCAAGGCGGGGAGGCTGTTATGGCAGGGTTTTTCGGCGGGCTTTTGTATCCCGTGCCGGGGTGCGGCTGTGCGGTCAGCTGCCCGCAATGCTCGATCAGTGCGTATCTTGGCGGATGTGGCCTGAGAAAAAATTGCGTCGGAATGTGCCTTGGGCAGGGTAGCGGGTCCTTTCAACCACCCCCCATTTTCGCCGTTTATTATTTCACCGCTTGGGGTCATACCAAAGAAGGAGCCTGGGCGTTATCGGTTGATTCACAACCTGTCCTGCCCTCCGGGGGTATCGGTGAATGATCAGATACCAAAGGAGTTATGCTCAGTACATTACACGTCGTTTGATGAGGCTTTGGAGCTGGTACGTCAGTGTGGAAAGGGGGCGTTGCTGGCGAAGGTGGACATTGAATCGGCTTTCAGGCTTTTACCGGTTCACCCGTCCGCATTTCCGTTACTGGGATTTAAGTTTGACGCTCAGTTTTATTATGACAAGTGTTTGCCGATGGGTTGTGCGATCTCTTGTGCTTACTTTGAGACCTTCAGTACTTTTTTACACTGGGTTCTAGTGCAGCGGTCGGGACGCCATTCTATTGTGCATTACCTGGATGATTTTCTCTTCGTTGGGCCAGCTCAAACTGAGGTGTGTGCATCCTTGCTAGGGTCATTCCAGGAGATGGCCGTTGAATTTGGTATCCCGTTGGCATCGGGTAAGACGCTTGGGCCGGTGACGCGTCTTTCCTTTCTGGGGATCGAAATCGACGCGGGTGAGTTCCTAGTTCGTTTGCCCACAGATAAGGTGGCGCGTTTGCGGGCATTGGTTGTGACGGTTGGTTCTGCGACCAAGGTGACGCTGAAGGACTTGCAGGTTTTGGTTGGCCACTTGAATTTTGCTTGTTGGGTTCTTGCGATGGGGAGGCCCTTTGTGCGCCGGCTTTCCCTGGCAATGGCAGGGGTGCGCTGCGGGCATCATCGCATTCGTGTGACGGCGGGGATGCGGGCTGATCTGCGGGTTTGGGATACTTTTCCATCGCAATTTAATGGTTGCTCAGTGTTGCAATCGTTAGAAATGTCCAATGTTGACTTGCAGTTGTTTTCCGACGCAGCGGGCAGTTCGGGTATGGGCCTGTATTGTCAAGGTTCGTGGTGCGCAGCGGCGTGGCCAACCTCTTGGTCGGAGAGTGGGTTGACGCACAATGTGACATTCCTAGAGTTATTTCCGATAGTGGTGGCGTTTTGGGTTTGGCCTGAGCGGTTGCGGGACAAGAAGGTAGTATTCTGGTGCGATAATGCGGCTGTGGTGCAGGTTATTAACAGACACTCGCCCAAGTGTCCACGAGTTGCGGCGCTTATGCGGGTGTTTGTGCTCGCCTGTCTGCGCCTTAATGTCATGGCCCATGCACGCCATGTGGCGGATTCGCAGAATGCCATTGCTGATGCTTTGTCCTGTTTTCAGTGGGCACAGTTCCGTGTGTTGGCTCCGGGGGCGGAGGAGACGCTGGTCCAGGTGCCGGAGCATCTTTGGAGCATTGGGATGCCGGATTGATGGAGCTGTTGCGGTCTTCATTGGCTCCAGGTACGTGGGCGTCGTACAGGCGGGGTTTTGCACGGGTGCGTGAATTTTTATGGGCGAGTGGATGGCGGGGTGGTAGGGTTGAGGATAGGCTGCTGGGTTTGTTCATAGTGTGGGCCAATAGGCGTGGTTGGTCCAGGTCGAGTGTGCGTGCTGCTCTGGCTGGTTCCTCTTTCTTTAGTAGGGTGTGGGGCTGGGGCAGTCCAAGTTCATCATTTGTTGTAAAGCGGCTCCTAGCTGGGTGGGCAAGGGAGCAGGACTGGCGGCGCCCTGTATCGCACGAGTTGCTTTTGAGAATATGTGGGGTTTTACCGGCGGAGGGCATTCCGGGTCAGCGAGTTAGTTCCGTGGTCCGGCAGGCCAGGGGTTGGGGGAGGGCTGTTGGGTCAGCATTTGGAGCTGAAAAGGTCTAGAGTGTGTATTTACCTGGCACGCTCTAAGACGGATCAGCAGGGTTTTGGCCATTGGGTAGTGTTAAGCGCGGTCCCGGGGGCATGCTCCTGTCCGGTGCGGAATATGGAGTCCTATGTTCTCTGTCGGCCGGTTGGTGCCACCAACCTTTTCTGCCATATGGACGGGCGCCTGGTTACCCAGTTTCAATTCACGGCGGTTTTGCGCCTGGCCTTGCAGCGCTTGGGATTAGAGGAGCACTGTTATGCATCACACTCTTTCAGGATTGGGGCAGCGACGAGTGCGGCTGCAGCCGGGCTGGGGAGTAAGGTGATTCAGCGGATTGGGAGATGGCACTCTGGCGCTTACGCTGGTTATGTTCGCCTGGATCAAGTGTGCTAGGCGTTGTTGGTGTGGGCTGGAGGGTGGTTTGGGGGGGGTTGCTTAATGCTGTCCTTATTCTTTCAGGGTTGTCGGAAGGCTGGTGCACCGGGAGCGAACATCATGGTGCGAGCCCAGCGAGCGTCTGGTGGATTCTGGGACACTCCTTTGTGTACTGGGCGGAGCGGAGAGCCATGTTACGCCCGTTGGGGCTGCATCTGGGCCTGGCAGCCAGCAATGTTCGGTTGCTGTGGCTGGGGGAGTGTGGCATGCGCTGGTGGCAATTACTTCCAACTCTTCGGCGGCATGCGGAGCGATGGCAGCGTCCTTTGGAAGTTTTGCTACATCTTGGCAGAAATGACCTGACCAGTTGGACATGCCGGCAGCTCATACGAGCGGTGCAGCGGGACATTCGGGCGCTTCAGGAGGAGTGGCCTGTTGTGGTGTTTATCTGGTCGGACATTATCCCTCGACCTGCCTGCCATTCCCAGTGGCGGTGGTCGCGTGGGTTGGCAAAAGTTAACCGGCAGATTGGACGCTGGTTACAGCAGACTGGTGGGGGGCAGGTGCAGCACCTATGAGCGGATCCGCACTGTGCGGGGCTGTACCGCACTGATGGGGTGCACCTGTCCCCGGTAGGTCAGGACCTGTTATTGAATGACTGGCAGGAAGCTCTTGAGTGTTGGGTTGGTCGCAGCTTTATGGGGGGGGGGCGGTGCGAGGATAATTAAATTACCTCGCACTGGTGGCGGGATAGAGAGCCAGCGCTCGCTGAGGCGGTGGGGGCTCTAACTGATTTACGAGCAGTGGGGGGGCAGAGGGCTCCCCGGGGTGGGACGAGACATCCTGGTTGGGGGTCTCGGCCCAGTAGTGGGGGTGTGGAGGCCGGCCTTTGCTACTAGCATGACGAGGCAGGCAGCGGGGTACAGGGGTGGAGGATGCTCCGCCTTGCTACTAATACGGCAGGTAGGGGCATTCTCCGTCAAGGGTGGGGGGTTTAGGGGGGGTTATCTTGGATTGTTTGATATGTTGGCCCGTGTTGGGCCGGTTGTTACAGTGGTTGAAAATAAAGCTGAGACCAAAATATATAGTTGCACCAAGATTCTGTTGTCAGTGTGTTTTGTGGCATGACAAGGTGTACTATGGGGGAGGATTTTGCAGGAGGGAGGCGAGCAGGGCCTCCGGGTTACCCGGGTTAATGCTTGAGGCCGCGGGCTGGGTCCCGCGGCCGTCAGTAACCTGGGCCCGGGCCCTCTCGCGGCCTCCGGCGTATAAGCGGGGGATTGCGGTGGGGGGGGTGTGGGGAGGAGCAAGAGGAGTGCGGCATTTGAAATCGCTCCTGTTTGATGGAGAGGAGCGATTTCATTGGCGCTGGGGGGTTGGAGGGTGGAGCCGGTGTTGACGAGGAGCCGCATGGACAGTCTTTCGCTGCGGCTCCTCGTCGGCGAAAGAAGCGTTCCCGCCCGCCCTCCCTTTAGAGTTGGAGAGGCGGAAATGTTGCAGCTGGTGGAGGCGGGACAGAGAGCCAGCGCTTGCCAAGGCAGCGGGGGCTCTAACTGATTTACGAGAAGTGGGGGTGCGGAGGGCTCCCCGGGGTGGGACGAGACATCCCGGTTGGGGGTCTCGGCCCGGTAGTGGGGGTGTGGAGGCCGGCCTTTGCTACTAGCATGGCGAGGCAGGCGGCGGGGTACGGGGTTGGAGGATGCTCCGCCTTGCTACTAATACAGCAGGTAGGGGCATTCTCCGGCAAGGGTGGGGGGGTTATCTTGGATTGTTTGATATGTTGGCCCGTGTTGCGCCGGTTGTTACAGTGGTTGAAAATAAAACTGCGACCAAAATATATAGTTGCACCAAGATTCTGTTGTCAGTGTGTTTTGTGGCATGACAAGGTGTACTATGGAGGAGGATTTTGCAGGAGGGAGGCGAGCAGGGCCTCGGGGTTACCCGGGTTATGCTTATAAATGCAGGTCCAACTGAACACATAACCCCTATACTGTACAATCTTCACTGGTTACCTATACAAAGTAGGATAAAATATAAAGTTATCATAACAACGTTCAAACTGATAAGAGATATAGCCCCATCATATCTAACTGATCTACTGACAATTCATTCAAGGACCAGAACAGTGAGACAAAGGAACCTGAACACACTACTTGTTCCAAACAACTTTTCAAAACTCAATAAAATTACAACAAATAGGGCATTCAGCTTCAATGCTCCTTTAATATGGAACTCTCTGCCAGATAAACTCAGAGATATCACAGATTTTTCAGCATTTCGAAAAGATCTTAAAACTCACTTATTTATAGAGTACTTTGGAGACTCATTCCCAATAGATGAAATATTTCAAACTTAAACTCATGTATACTCATATTCATTAATTCACAACTTACTTTTTCCTTTTTCTTACTCTATCTTACAATACCCAATTCTATACATAACCGGGTAAGGCGGACCAGCCTCCGCCACGCCGCAACACCCCCCGCCCCCTCACCCATTAATAACAAAGGTAGACCACACATATATAGGAATTCAACTGGTCGCAGCTTTATTGCCATAAACCATAACATCAACAATCCAAACCTTAAATTGTATTTCCCCCCCCCCCCCCAGCAGAGCGAACCCTCACCAGCCATGTGAGTAGCAAAGTGATGCCGCTTCCGCTTCCGCCTTGTCCAGGCCCCGGCAAGTTGCCTAGCCTCCCTCATCCGGCTTCGCCATATTATTAGCAAAAGCCTGAGGGACCGCCCGGGCGGGGGTACCCCACCCCCGCCCGACGGCGTGGCTCCGGCGCCGGACCCCGGAACCCGCCGGGATCCCACCCCACCCCCCCCCCCCGCTGCAACACCCCCCCACCCCCCCCCCCCCCCGAGCCCAAAAAACGGGGGGTTGGGGGGGACGTCCGGTACCTCTGGCCACCTCGAGGGAAAGGCCGGAGGACACCGCACACTCCCCTTACTCCCCCCCCCCCGTAAATCTTCTACTCCTCCCATTGGCTCCCGCACCCTGCCATGTGCCGCGGGAGCCAATGGGAGCCCTTCACGCACCGCAGGCCCTCCCCGTGAATCGCGCAGCCATGCCGCGGCGGGCACGCGGCCGGCCGCCCCCCCGGTTAACACCGGCCGCTCGCACGCCCCGGGGGGGCGGCCACGCGGCCTCGCCATAACCGGGTAAGGCGGACCGGCCTCCGCCACGCCACAACACCCCCCGCCCCCTCACCTATTAATAACAAAGGTAGACCACACATATATGGGAATTCAACTGGTCGCAGCTTTATTGCCATAAACCATAACATCAACAATCCAAACCTTAAATTGTATTTCCCCCCCCCAGCAGAGCGAACCCTCACCAGCCATGTGAGTAGCAAAGTGATGCCGCTTCCGCTTCCGCCTTGTCCAGGCCCCGGCAAATTGCCTAGCCTCCCTCATCCGGCTTCGCCATATTATTAGCAAAAGCCTGAGGGACCGCCCGGGCGGGGGTACCCCGTCCCTGCCCTACTGCTTGGCTCCGGCTCCGGTCTCCAGAAACCTCCGGGATCCCGCCACCGGCTCAGGCCAGCACCCGCCTGCGCCGCCCCCCCCCCCCCGGCAAAGCTGCGACCAGCGCCCCTCCGGTTCAGCCTATCCTCCAAGGCCTCCTGCCAATCGGCGAGGAGCAAATCCATCCCACCAGGGATAGATGGACCCCATCGACCCGATACAGGCCCGCACAAAGCCCGCACACAAGCCCGCACACTCCGCATCAGCCCAGGGGTGCGAAAGTGGGCCCCCCCCCTGCTCCCCCACCCATCTGCCCATTCGGCGATTAATCTTTTGTTAGCCCCGCGACCACCGCCGCTGAGCCGTGCAAGCAGGCCTTGGAACGATATCTGACCACAGCAAAATCACACCAGAAAACATCTCAAATAGCGCTTCCTTGTCCCGAATCACAGTCCGACTCCACTGCCAGCCCGGCCCGGACACCAGATCGTTGCCACCCAGGTGGATCAGCACGGCATCCAGTGGCCCCCGCAGCCGCTCGTGGTGCCGCAGCAAAGGCAAGAGCTGAATCCATCGCAGACCGCGCTCACCCAGCCATGAAACGGTCACCCCGAATTGGGCCAAACCAATATTCCGCTCCACCGGGCGTGTTGCTGCTCGCCGCCCGGCCCGGAATTCCGAGTGACCAGTTACCCAACAGCGACACGAGCCAGGAACAACTTCTGCAAAAGAAAACAGATCCACAGTTAGCCAGCCCCCCCCAGCGCACGTACAGGCGCGCATATCTCCGATACGCCCAGGAAGTCCATCTACCGATCCACCTGATATCCCCCTCAGGTAAGCCCACCGCCGCCGCCAAGTAGCTGCGCAAATACGAAAGTAATGCGGCGCCTACAACCCCGCACCACGAACGCTACGGAAAAACACCGCCCGGAAGCCGGCGCCCATGTAGCTGGACGACATCACCTGTGGCAAAAGAGCACAGCATTGCAGCCATCATGCGTAATGGACTGCCTGTTGCCACTGGGAGACCGACCAGAGCGTGCCCAGCCCTGCCACATCCGTGCGCTACCCATCCCCCAGACCACCGCCCACCCCACTGCCATAGCAAGGAACGAGAGTCCCGCCAACTTCCTACACGCCCAGAAACCGCACCAAGCAGGTGCAGCCGGGGACTGCGTAACCGTCCACCTCCGCTTCCGGTGCCAATGTTCGGAACAGCTCCCACTTCCGCGACCTTGCTAGTACTAATGGTACCGAGCGAGCGCACACACTTCCCAACAGAGCGCACAAAATTACGGCTCTGACTCTGATAGAAAACAACACAGACGACTTAAAATTCAAAATTGTGATTGTAATTACTAGAAATTGTCAGCTTCAGTTAGTAATCGTCTATTTTCCTTTAATTTGATTAAGTGTACATACTGTATTCTGACATGCAGTCAAAATTTTAAGTATCTAACTCCGAGTGTCGTTATGTGGCGCACAAAATTTAACCTTCCGTCCAAAGCTGCACCCAGCTGCTATTTCATGCGCACATAGCCTACAGAAAATTAGAGGGAACCTTTCCGGGTATATGCCGTGCCCGAACCCCAGTATCCAGCCGCAAGCAAGCCAACACGACCTGTCGTATCAAGTTTTGCTACCGGGATACGCGTGGAGTGTAGTTGCGCACTACGCTTACCCCTGCTGCGGCGTCGCACCACCCTACAAGCCTACGATGGCAAACCCCGTCCGGCCGCCCTCCAACACCACCAGTAGCGGAAACAACTCCCGGAAGGTTATATTGGCCATGAGACCGACTGCCTCCCTAGAATCAGGCCACTCCGCCGCACACCACGAGCCGCCAATGTACATCCCAAGGCCCCAACCCGCCGGCCGCATCGGTAAACAACTGCCGGACCCGACTGGAGATCTCCCGATCCCGGAGCACCGTAGTGCCATCGAACTCCCGCCAGAACTCATCCCAGATGGCTAGATCGGCCCGAATACCCTGCGACCCTCAGACGAGGATGCGGTCTGGAGAGACCTGCAAACGCCTGATACACACTCGCCCCTAAGGGATAACTCTACAGTCGAAATTCAGGGACCTTCTTCATATAACCGAAGGATATCAAGATAGCGCCTCTCCTTAATGTTACGCCGCCGCTTTCTCAGCACGCTTACCCCAACTCCGAGAACGCTACCACCGACGACACTGCCCCCGCCGACCCAACCCCCCAGCCTCGCCCCCACCCCTGCTCCCATCCGCCCGGACGCAAACAATGGCGATACTGAGGACGTAGATGACCAGGAACCAAAGCCCGACGCCGACAGCCCGAACGCCGCCGCTTCCTGACCGCCTTCCCCCCATTATCCCCCCGCCGGGATTCCCCCGAAGACCCCGCCCCCACAGACTCACCTGCCGCAGCCGTCGCCTGCTCAGGCACCACTCCTGCCTCCGACCGACCTGGCACCACGCTCCTCGCCCAGTCCTTGCTCCGCTGACCCAGCTGCAGGCGTGCTTTCCTCCCCGCTCAGCACTGCGCCAGCCTGTGTCAGCGGACTCTCGTACCTCGGGGTCCCGGTGGACTGCCATCTCAGCGTGTCCTGTGGGGAGAAAAAAGAGAAAGATGCCCCGTACCAGCCCCCCCCCCCAAGGCAGCTGCCATGCCCCCCAGCCCATCTGCCCGGGAAGGGCCTTGCCCCCCCCCACCCTGCCAATGTACCCAACCAGGGGAGACGCCTCCCCCCATCCACCCCCACCCACCCACCGGGCCCCGCCAGCCCCACAAATCCCGCCCGCCCACCCCAGCAGGAACCCACGACTCATCCACCGATGCCCCTGCCCTTCCCCTACGCCCCCCCCCCCACCGCCACCTGCCGCGACTCCGAGCCATATGGCACCCTAAGCCTAATATGTATGGTCGTAATCCAACTCCAGTGTAATTATAGTGATTTAACTCCCACACCTCATTAACAATAGGATGAGGTTAATCAAAAGGGGAAATGTGGTAGGCAAAGGCCTATGATCCACGCTGTTTGAACTAGGCAGGCAGGCTTAAGCCGCTCGACCGGTAAGTAAAGCCTGTGTATCGGCCCAGCGGAATGAAGACCCCCCTGAATGCTGCTTTCCTAGAATGGAAACTTAACTAAGGATAGCTAGCAGAATCGCAACTTAGAAGAGATAGAAAACAAGCTCTAATTGACACTGAGAAGAGTGACAGCTTCCGGGAATTAATTAAATTCTGCTGCGAGAAGGGTTACAGTGCCCTGCTTTCCCACATGTGCCAGCCAGCTAAGCGACGTTGGAAGAGAATTGTATCCAGAGTCTAAGAACTGTCCATAGTACTGGGGACCGCAAGAGGGGCAAGCAGGTGCCAAGCCCAGACCAAGGTCCTCATTGGATGACTACGTAATGGTACCGGGACCAATGAGAAGTTTGCCCATGCTCAGAATGGAGAAGAAAAGCATGAAAGTTGTGGTTGTGCTAGAAACCATTGCTCAGCCATTTTGAATGTGATTCTGCTTGAGTCTAATGCACAACAAATGACCGGGACCCTCCGAACAGACCCCTGGCCCCAAACCACCACAAAACGACACAAACCCTACAATCAAATAAACCCCAAGTAATCCCAAACCAAAATACGGAATCCCATTCAACCCCCCACCAAGTCCAAAAGGCCAGTGCCTCCACGATGAACCCCTCCTGAGAGCCAACCAGGGCCCGGATCTACGTGTGCAGCCTGTCACCACTGCACAACGCCCCCACCCCCCCACCCCTTCTCCCTCCAGGCGGCCCCAACTCCCAGTCTCCACGCCAGCCACCGGGCCCAAACACACCTATTTATCACAATGCTGCATAATAAGCAGTTATGTATCATTCTTACAGATTGTGAACAATTATAAACAATTGGACAATTAAACAACATTCTATTACACAATATTACAACACCTAACAAACATTTCCCTCTTAAAACCGTTGGAAATAAATATTGCTTATGTCGAGCAAACTCCTCCTTACAACCCCTTAAAATTTATGGAAAATAAGCATTGCTTGTAGCGATCACACTTCTCCTTATAACTCCTACTAGTAGTAATCAAACTGCTCCTTTCAACTCCAACTGCTAAATTAGACAGAGATGTTCCCTTATATAGTATGAATAGAGAAAACTGCTGGTTATGGCAGCGCGGTCCCCTCAAGTGAAGTAACAAATCTGTCAAGCCAAAACCATCTCTCATACAATATGTTTATCAATGAACTTTAGGAGCTCCGCTTTTCCATTATTGTTTCACCATCATATTATGTCTCCACTTCATAAGCCCCCCACTATTAACAAACATAGAGAAACTTCCTTATTCTCATCCTTAAAACCAGCACTATTAGCACTCTAAATTCCTTAATACATTATTATATAATAGGTCACCCTCCTATTAACCAAACCACCTACATGAATATACCCCAATACCGCCGCAAAGCGCAAGTTCCCCGGCACGTCCGGTACCTCTGGCCACCTCGAGGGAAAGGCCGGAGGACACCGCACACTCCCCTTACTCCCCCCCCCCGTAAATCTTCTACTCCTCCCATTGGCTCCCGCACCCTGCCATGTGCCGCGGGAGCCAATGGGAGCCCTTGACGCGCCGCAGGCCCTCCCCGCGAATCGCACAGCCATGCCGCGGCGGGCACGCGGCCGGCTGCCCCCCCGGTTAACGCCGGCCGCTCGCACGCCCCGGGGGGGCGGCCACGCGGCCTCGCCATTATCACATTTACTCTTTACACTAATAATTCTAGTGAACTACAATACATTTTTCCTTGCTCAGATAAGATGATAAGATTTTTGAAATTTGTAAATATTTAAATCTGTATATATGTTTAAACTATCTATATACCTAATCAGCATTTACTCAGCATTGTAACTCTCAAATTACCATTTTTTTTATTATATACAATTTAATGTTCACTGTAATTTCAATTGTTTGAATAAGTTTCAATGTAATGTTCAAGTTTTGTTCTATGTAAACCGCTTTGATTTTTCTGAAAGGCGGTAAATAAAACCGTTCAATAAATAAATAAATAAATAAAGCTAGGATTAGCCTGGGGTGAGTGGGAGTTGGCGTGGAAGGGAGGCAACTAACACTTAGTAAAGGCTGGTTTACCATACAGGTCCCAGACCTGTGCTTCTAAGGTAATCTATGACCAATTTCCTGGGTTATTCATAAAGCCCTTGTTTTGATAGAGGGAGTCTTTCAAAATGCCACTAGGCCCTGACTGAGTATTAAATTTAAGCTAGAAGCTCTCTGCTGGATTTTAAATTTAACCTGAAAGCTCTCTGCTGGGTTCTGAATTTAAACTGAAAGCGCTCTGCTGGGTCTTAAACTTAACCCTTTCGCATTCACATAATTGTTTTGTAACTGAAATTTTTTTTCTGTTTTTTTAAATTAAGATTTGAGCTAAATGATGCAGAATATAAAGTTTTTTTGAAAAAAATTTATTTCTAAGAAACAATATTTACTGTTGCCATGTGGCAACTATGGTCCTGACTGGCTGAAAATTAAAAACAGTCTTGGCATCAGTTTCATTTACTGCTGGGTGTGATAGTTTAAATAACAGGTTTTTTTTTCAGATGTCAAGCACAGATACACATCACAATTCACAAACAGTGTGCGTATTTTTTGGAAATATAGAATCCGGTGAAAATTTGGGGGAAAATTTGAAGGTTGCCATATGGCAACAACAGCCATGAAAGGGTTAAACTGAAAGCTACCTGATGAATTTTTAATGTAAACTAAAAGCTCTTTGCTGATACTAGGCTCGGACTGATTTAACAAGTACACTGGATTATAATTTGCATAGATTAATCAGCTTTAATTTAAAGAATTCCTTTTTCCCCACAATTTAGAAAAATTCTCAGAAATACTTGCAATTGCAGATCTCTCTCCAGAAGTAGCAATCCCTTTTTATAGTTCTTCAAGTTAGTTTAATAAAGAGTAAGGGATGCAAGAGGCAAAACCTTGAGAAGATAGTGGGAAAAGTTACAATTTAGTTGCGAAGAATTAGAAAAAATAATAAGAGATTACAAGAGCAAGATTATAAAGACAAATTAACACACAGGTTAATGAAATGCTGGAAATGTGTCCTAATCCTGAATAAAGAGCTAGGTTTTGAAGCTGGTTCACACTGATGATGACACCTTTAGTGTGCCACTCTAGACTAGAGTTCTAAAGTAGATTCAAGCTGCAAAATAATAGCAATTGTGTGTGTAGGAAATGCTTTAACTTCAGAAACAGGTGAAACCCAGTGTATGTACAATAAACCATCATAAAACAAAGGGCAAAGACAGCAGCTTCTGGTATATGTTCCATGAAGGCTCATCTGTCCCAAAAAATGTGCACAAATTAAGAAAACTTGGATGTCATATTTACTTACTAAAAATCTCCACGAGTTTATCTGTGGCATATCACAGGCAGCTGAGGTTTATTATAAGCTAGTCATTGCAACTGCCAGCAAAAATAATATAACCTCAAAATATTCATGTATACCATACCACTTTCATCTATCTTAATGACTTCATAAAGGGAAAGGAAACTTAATCCTGCCTCCATAAACTGTCTTCATTCCTTTAATCATTATAAAGTTCACTTTACCCAAATATTTTCAGATTGCAATGTTTTGTCTTTAAGATTTGTGCATAGTCACTAGTAAATATCTTTTTGTTTCATGTATGAACACACAAGTAGCATACAACAAAAGGTTGCACAAAAATTCAAAACAAAAATGATGAATGAATAGTAACTATTTTAAAACTAATTACATTAGCAATTTTATTAAAAGTGGAGCAAAGTTGTTTGTTTCCTTTAAAATGTACTTGATGAAAGTGAACAAGAGCAAGAGTCAGAGTTCAAGAAGGGTTAGGAAATTTTAAAAGAAACTCATCTCAGATAGGGCAAGAGCAGTGATGAAGATAGCAGTATTATGCTCTACTCACCGACTCTCCAACACAACCCAATCCCACAACATACGCAGTAACGTTCTGTATCACGCTGCACACAATGTAAATAATAACCTGTTACTGTATATAGTTTATACCTCTATGTACAAAGTTTCCCCAATTTTGCTTCCTGGTTATTTGCCCTGTTATTTGTAAACTCATTACAGCTTGTTGCTTATGTGAGTACCTTCGTTCATTGTAAACCGCACTGATGAAAAATAGCGCGGTATAAAATAACTGTAAATAAAATAAATAAAAATAAATACTACTATGCAGAGGATCCCAAGTTTATCCAGGACCAAGCAGGAAGTCAGTCCTCACATATGGGTGTCATCGGCACCGATGAAGCCCCAGCGGAGCATTTCCCCAGCTTTCTATGAAAGCCTTTGGGAATGCAGGCACGCATGCACGGTTCCCTACCCGCCTAAAGGTGCCATCTTATCTCTCTTTTTTTCCGTGAAGCCCACCGGACGTGTGTCCAGTTTTCACAGTTAAAATTAGATTTTTCAGCGATTTTTTGCTCTTTTTCTACCGGTTCGACGCCGGTTCCCCTCCCGCCGAGTTCGGTATGCCGGTATCGAGCCCGATTCTTCTTTTTCACTTTTTGCCCTTCGTGGCTGGTGTTCGCGCCCTTTTTTCTCTTTTTCCCTGGAAGGCCGGTCCTTTGACCTCGCGGGGACTCTTTTTTCCCCGATGGCTTCCAGTGGTTTTAAGAATTGTGATCGGTGTAAGAAACTAATGTCTCTCACCGACACACACGACTGCTGCCTTCGGTGCCTCGGCCCCGACCACGATCCTAAGTCGTGCGGGGCCTGTGGAAAAATGTCTTCCAAGGCACTACGAAGTCGCCAGCAGCAAAAGGAAAGGCTTTTCTCGGACTCAGCCTCCGGCCAGGCCTGGACCTTGTCTGAGGCCTCGACATCTCGGGATTCCAATCCCGAGCGCCATCAAAGCTCCTCGGACAGGGGGTCCCCCGACCGGGAACGCAAGAGGAAGAAACGGCTCGCAAGGGCATCATCGGATGAGGTCCCTGGCTCCTCGAGGGCCAGGTCTAAGACCCCTGACCGTCGCCCCAGGCCTGTGGAACCGGAGAAGCCTGCCAAAGTTCCTTGTGTGGAGCCGGAATCTGCTGGACACGTAAGCCCCGTAGTCCTCGTGGACTCTCCTCCCAGGGAGCCGACGTCAGGTCCGGCGCCGCCAGGGCCCAAGTCGGTGGCTGCTGCATCTCCTGAGCTGAGTCTCAGGATGACAGCCTTGGAGAGCAGAATGTCTGCCTTCATGGAGCAGCAGCGGGCACTGATGGCCAGCCTGTCTGGCACATCTGCCCCGACCACCGGGACATCGACGTCGAAGTCGACCCCGGAGACCGAGCCGATACTCGAGTCCATCGTGGCTCGGAGTCGACCTTGGTCGCGGTCTCCCTCGACCTCCCGTTCGGGACCGAGGGTGTCGACGCCGGTGCTTCCGGCGTTGGGGCGGGTGCTTCAGGGCCCCGCGGTGTCGGACCCTGACTCTTCCTCGGACGAGTCGGCTTGGGAGACGGAGGACGAGGAGTCTCCTGATACCTTTAAGACTTGGTGCGTCCCTTCGGACTCACCGCAGTCTAAGCCCCAGAGTAGGTCCCCCCCGGAGGATACTCGGTTCTCGGTATTCGTCCGGGATATGGCCACTGCCTTGGCTAGTCCGGTGGATCCCGAGGAAGAGCCTCGAGCTGAAGAGCTTGAGGCGCTGCAGTATGACTCTCCTTCGAAGGAGGCCTTTACTTTCCTGGTTCCTCCGATGCTGGAATGGCTCCTCTTCCGTATGTGGGAGGCACCGGCCTCGGCGCCGGTTCTTAGCAAGTGAGTCGATTCCATTTATCGGCTCCGGAAGAGCCCTGGTTTTCAGAAGGCACAGCTACCGCACCATTCCATGGTTGTGGAATCGGCCATGCATCGTCTAAAGAGTCAGAAGATGCACTCCGCGGTGCCTCCTGGCAGGGAGGCCTGAAACCTCGATGGCGTCGGTAGAAAGTGCTTTCAGGGCTCGATGTTTGTTTGCCGTGTCCAGTCTTACTAGCTGTACATGGGCATGTACTTGCGGGATCTGGCCAAGGAGTTGGCTGGGTTCTCTGCTGGTCTCTCCGGGGAACCCTTGCAGAGATTTAAGTCCTTGTCCTCGGGGATTCGGGACTGCTCGAAGTTCATGTCCCGCGCCACCTACGATGGCTTCGAGGCTTCGGCCCGAGTTGCGGCAGCCGGCATCGCGGCTCGATGCCAGGCATGGCTGCAGTCATCGGATCTCGAGCCATGGGTTCAGGACAAGTTGGTCGATGTCCCTTGCCGAGGTGAAAACCTTTTTGGCAAGCCCATGACCGAGAAGGCTGCTCAGCTCGAGACTGAGCACCTCACTCGGACAAGGCTGTCGAGGAAGACCTCTGCCCCTTCTCATAAGAAGAAGGGCTCGGGTAAAAAGCCCTTTTACCCGAGGAAGGGCACTGCCTACAAACAGTACCCACTATATCAGGCTGCCCAAGCTGCCCCCCAGGGTCAGCAAGCCAAGGGCCAGGGTAATGGGCCCAGTAGGCAGAGGACCCCCAAGCCTCAGGCCCCTGCTACCACTCAGCAGGGTAGGGGGTTTTGACTCCTTGAGCATAGCCTCTCCTCCACTGCTCTCCCCACCCTGCACAGGAGGTCGTCTCGCCCTCTTTGCCCACCAGTGGCCCCTTATCACCGGGGACAGTTGGTGCTGGAGATAGTCCATAAGGGCTATGCCCTCCATTTCCACCAACTGCCACCCCCCTACTTTCCAGGGGAGCCTCCACAGCCTCCTCTGCACACAGACCTTCTCCGTCAGGAGCTTCAGGGTCTGTTGGTGGACAGGGCGGTGAAACCTGTGCCTCCCCACTTGCAAGGTCACAGATTCTACTCCAGGTATTTCCTGGTGCCCAAAAGGACCGGTGGCCTTCGTCCCATTCTGGACCTCAGGAACCTCAACAAGTTCCTAGTGAAAGAAAAGTTCAAGATGCTTACTCTTGGAACCCTTCTGCCCTACCTGCGGCAGGGAGATTGGCTATGCTCCTTAGATCTAAAGGATACGTACACTCACATCCTCATTCATCCAGACCACAGAAAGTACTTGAGGTTCATCGTGGGAGGAAACCATTATCAGTACAGAGTGCTGCCTTTCGGCCTCACCTCCGCCCCCAGAGTCTTCACAAAGTGCCTAGCAGTGGTGGCGGCCTACCTGAGAAATCAGGGCATATTTGTCTTCCCCTATCTGGACGACTGACTCATCAGGGGTCAGACAAGTCAGGAGGCCAATCAAGCCACCCTCAGGACCATTGCCAATCAAGCCACCCTCAGGACCATTGCCTGGGTTTTGTCATAAACTTCGCAAAGCCCACTTTGCTCCCTTCCCAGAACTTGGAGTTCATAGGGGCAAGGTTGGACTCTCTCCTGGCAAAGGCATTCTTGCCAGAAAACAGAGCCCAAAGGTTGATGGCCTTGGCAAGTCAGTTTCTCAGCAGGTCCCTGGTCTCCGCCAGACTCTGCCTGAGGCTTCTGGGCCACATGGCTTCGACAGTACATGTGACCCCGCAATGCCAGGCTCCATATGAGGCCTGCACAGTGGTGCCTTCAGACTCAGTGGTCACAGGCCACAGGCAGCCTCAGAGACAGGATAAGGGTGTCCAGACCATTTCTGCACTCCCTCAACTGTGGCTGCACCCACCCAATCTACTGAAAGGGGTGCCTTTTCAGATTCCAGGGTACACAGTAGTGCTGACAACAGATGCCTCCCTGCAAGGCTGGGGGGCCCATTGTCTGGGCAAGTGCACCCAGGGCCTCTGGTCTCCCTGGGAAGCTGCACAGCAGATCAATCTCCTTGAACTCAGAGCTATTCGATTAGCACTCAAAGCTTTCACACCTACCCTGGCTCACCAGTCTGTCCTGATTCAGACAGACAACCAGATTGCCATGTTTTATAACAAACAGGGCAGAACTGGGTCCAGGATCCTTTGTCGAGAGGCTCAGAACCTTTGTTCTTTTGCCCTCAAGCACAACATGCTCCTCAAGGCTGTGTACCTTCCAGGCCAGGACAACTACCTGGCGGACAGGTTAAGCAGGATTCTGCAGCCCCACGAGTGGCAGCTGAATCCCTCGGTAGTTCAGAAGATCTTTCTCAAATGGGGTCTTCCTTTGATGGATCTTTTTGCCAGCCCACTGAACAAGCAACTGCCAAAGTTCTGCTCCAGGCAACCACATCCTCTGTGGATAGCACCGGATGCTTTTCTGATATCTTGGTCTCAGGGCCTCCTCTATGCGTTTCCTCCCACGCCCTTGGTGGCCCGAACCCTGTTCAAGATTCTTCAGGACAAAGCCTCGGTCCTGCTGGTAGCTCCCAGATGGCCGAGACAGCCTTGGTTTCCTCTTCTACTTCAACTGGTTGTGGATCCTCCACTACCTCTGGGGTTGCAACCCGACCTTCTCACATAGGACCAGGGTTCACTTCTGCATCCCAATCTCAAGTCTCTCAATTTGATGGCCTGGAGGCTGCAAGGGTAGTCTTGGCTCCCTGGGGCCTACCTCAGGAAGTTGAGGAAGTTGTCCTAGCCTCTAGGAAACAGTCCACTAGGAAAACCTATGCTCTCAAATGGAAAAGGTTTTCTGTGTGGTGTCAGCTACATACAGAGGATCCTTTCTCCTGTACTGTGCCAGTAGTCCTTCAGTACTTACTGCACTTGTCAAATCAGGATCTTAAATCCAATTCTGTTCGGGTCCACTTCTCAGCTCTAGCAGCTCACCACTCATTGGTAGAGGGGCTGTCTCTCTCTGGTCACCCCTTGGTGTCTCGCTTTCTCAGGGGCTTGCTTTTGCTCAAGCCTCCCATCCGTCCTCCTGCCCCTGAGTGGGAGCTGAATGTGGTCTTGCAGCAGCTGACTCGCCCAACTTTTGAGCCGATGGCTACTTGTCCACTACGCTTCCTCTCCTGGAAGACACTCTTCCTCATAGCCCTTACCTCGGCTAGGCGAGTAAGTGAGCTTCAAGCCCTGGTCTGTGACAGGCCTTACACCAGGATTTACAGGAACAGGGTAGTCCTCAGGACTCATCCAAAGTTCCTCCCTAATGTTGTCTCCTCTTTCCACCTCAATCAGGAGGTGGTTCTTCCAACATTCTTCCCTAGGCCTCATGCTAGCCAGGCTGAAGCAGTCCTGCATACCCTGGACTGTAGGAGGGCCTTATCCTTCTACCTTGACCATACGCAGGGGCATAGAAGGGCTACTCAACTCTTCGTATCTTTTGACCTCAATAAGTTGGGGTTAGCTGTGTCCAAGCATACCTTGTCCATCTGGGTGGCTGACTGTATCACCTGGGCTTACAAGGCGGCTGACCTTCCTTTGCAGGGTAGGGTCACGGCCCATCGTGTCAGGGCAATGGCTGCCTCAGTGGCTCATCTCCGCTCTGTGCCCTTGGTAGACATCTGCAGGGCTGCAACTTGGTCTTCAAACCAGACTTTTGCAGCCCATTACTGCCTGGAGAGGGAGTCCCGTAGGGACAGTGCTTTTGGCCAGGCAGTACTCCGGAATCTCTTTGAGGTGTAGGCAACTCCTGCCCTCCTGCCCTCTGTTGGGCTACCGGTGGTGGTTGTGTCCTTGAAAAGTGGAGTGGAGGAGTGGCCTAGTGGTTGGGGCAAGGTACTTCAGGCCGGAAGGTCGGGGGTTCAAATCCCACTAGAGGACAGCAACCTTGGGCCGGAAGGACTGGGGTTTCTAGTCCCACAGGTGCTCCTTGTGGTCTTGGGCAAGCCACTTAACCCTCCATAGCCCATGTTCCCTGTAAAATAGTTATCTCCAAGTTATAATGCCCTGTTCAATATAATTTCAGTTTGTTCAATGTAAACCACACTGATGCTGAATAGCACAGTATATAAGAGAATGTAAATAAATAAAAAGCCTTTCTTTGCTGCTGAGATTAGAGGGAGCTCTCTTGTTCAGCCTGGGTTCCTCGGTAGCCCAGAGCTAAGGAGTCACCCATATGTGAGGACTGACTTCCTGCTTGGTCCTGGAGAAAGAGTAGTTACTCACCTGTAACAGATGTTCTCCAGGAGCAGCAGGAATCAGTCCTCACAACCCTCCCTCCTCCCCTTGGAGCTGCAGTTGTACATAGTTTATTTTTTCATTTTTGTGTGCTGTTCTTAGCTATGTCATTTGACTGAGGTAAGATGGCACCTTTAGGCGGGAAGGGAACCGCGCATGCGTGCCTGCATTCCCAAAGGCTTTCATAGAAAGCTGGGGAAATGCTCCGCTGGGGCTTCATCTGCGCCGATGACACCCATATGTGAGGACTGATTCCTGCTGCTCCTGGAGAACACCTGTTACAGGTGAGTAACTACTCTTTCATTCCGAAGCTGGGTCTTCCACCACGTGAAGTGGCTAGGAGTAGGGATGCTGTAGAAGCTTAAGATTGACATATGGTGGCTGAATTAAAGACCCATCATTATAGGATTCTGAAAGGAACAATAAAGCCTGGCTTCCAGTACAGGGCCACAGTTACAACAGATTAGGTGTGTTGGGGGCAGGGAATATGGGATAGGGAGAAATCCTCAGATCAATGTGAATGTAGGTTCATGGCATCAAATCCTAGTGTTCTTTTGGACTGCAAACACAAAGGGACAGGAGAATATTGACAGATAGATATAATACACACTAACTTAAAGCATACATGTTACATCAAGTTACTGCAAGACTTCATCACATTTAGCACTCACAGAAAATTCAGTAAGCAGGCAACACAACTGGACTGTATAGAACAGAAGAAATACAAGCCAGTGGCAGACTTTAACATGCAGAGAGAACTCCACAAGTGTGGGTTTTCTGCACGCTCAACTAACCATGGGGGATGTTTACTAAGCTGAGCTGTTAACGTGCTCTTTAGGGCATGCTAACCAGCTTTTGCGCTAACAGCTAACACACACCCAAAACTGATGGCATGTGGTTAATTCCATGCTGTCTGCTTAGAGAGCAACAGGGAGGGAAATGGGCAGGGTAGAAGCAGTGTGGTCATTGACTGCACATTGCAGTTAGTTCAGGGGTTACTAACATGCCTTCATGAGCATTAGGGTGGCATTAAGTGCATCAGTGATAAGTGTGACTGCAGCTGGCACACTTAGGGTTATGAATCAATGTGGTATCTGCCGGAGTCATGTCATACACGCCCCCATCAGGTAGCGCATGACTGTTGCATTGATTTTTGCACTTAGCAAATGGTACATGCCGAATATTATTTATTTATTTGTTTTTTTCTGTTTTTCTATACTGCATTATCTGGGAATCAAAGCTGTTTACATAAAACAAAATGAACATTTAGAAAAAGTGGGTTTGCTATGGGTTGTGGTTAAACAACAAGAAATGCTGTGAGCAAGTGTGGCTTGTTGGTGTCAAGGGTTAGAGCAGCTTAGTAAACATCTAACTCTCAACTAACATATGTCATAGGCATCAAAGAGCAGAGTGACATTGCTGAATGAAGGTTTTCCTTATAGATATTCATATAAAAAAGGCATTTATTTTACAAAATGAGTGAGGATAGTTGCAGTCATCTGATTTTTCAGTTATCCTTGTCTGAGACAAGGGAAAACATTTAGGGCCCCCTTTACTAAAGTCTGCTATGGATTTGTCATTAACATGCCACTCTCACACTCATTAATCGCATAGGCTGCAGGTCAGCTGTTGGGGTCGCGTTCAATATGTCCAAGGCAGCTAATGCATGAAGAGTTTTCCTAAGGTACTAGGTTGGGTTCACCTAATGACTCCTATAGAGGAGTCATTAGGTGAACCCATGTTAGGAGTTGCATTGCCGCTGAGCGTGCAACAATTGCCCTTGCGCTAGCAGCAATGCGCTATCCACGCTCACTCTCCCACTCTCCCCACCACACAATCGCTGATTAATGAGCATTTTAGCATGCAAAGACAGGCAATATCAAAGATTAGTGTTCCCGACTGCCTGTAGCCACGCATTAAAATGCTCGACAACCAGTAAACAGGCTTTAGTAAAAGAGAGAATTAACTTGGAAAGATTTACCATGTGTAAAGATGCTGGGCCTGATATTCAAAAGGCATTTACATGGTTAACAGCCAGGTAACCGTGTAAATGCCTGCTAACCGGATATTCGACAGCTCATACACGGGTAGTGCCGTCAAATATCTCCGACTAAGTCCCCTATGCACCCCAATGCTAGCTGGCTAGCATGGGAGCATGCTGGGGGCATTCCAGGTTGGAGCAGAGGCGGGGACCGATGCTAACCATACAACATCGATATTGGAAGCTGCACAGTTAGCACTCAGCACCTATATGATAGGTGAGGAAAACCCTTGCCGATCTTATAGGTTCCAAGGTTAACTGTGCATCATCCAATATAGATACTGCACGGTTAGCCTTGGCAGCTTCGGGGCAGCATGGCCAGACCCGGATATTCACTTCCGTTGCCGCGGAAGTGAATATCCAGGGTTTGGGTGTGGTTGGGCAGGGCTAAGTGGCTAAGGCGCTTAGCCATACCCAGCTGAATATTGGGCCCGCTGTGTCCAGTTTTGGCTGATCCAGACTCCTAGGACTAAGTTTGCCTGAACCAGTCCCCTAGGCCTATGTTTACGACAGCTAATATTTAGCTAAATCCAAAGACAATTCATTGATGCACGTGTACACATTAAAAAAATCTTCCAAACTGTCTGCTTTTCTAAAGATTATAACTACAGTTTATGATTATAGATTTTAACTTAGAAACAGAAAAATAAAATTCTTTAGTACCCTTTCATTCCTCCCTTTGCAAGACTTCGATCATGCACTTTATTTTTGTGCCTTTTCCATGCTGATGACTCCTCAGCTGCAGAAATGTATAATTTGATTCTGTTGGAAAAGATACCCATCATTAGAACCTGTATCATGAAAGCATGGATATACACTGATTTTTGTTATTGTCAAAGAACCCCTAGCTAATTGTAAAATAAACACATAAATTTACAGCTTTTGAAAACCTAAGAATAGAAGCCTTAACCATAACTTTGGGTAGTGCTTACTAAGCTGTCCTAACAATGTGACAGATAGCACAGGCTATCTGGCTGCATTAACAGATAAAACATGCAAAATGCAGATAATGTAGTGATTTTCTGCACTATTTACAAAAAAACCTTATCTGCATGAGTAGCCAGGATTAGGGCAGAGAGTGGGTGGCTGCAATGCACAGTTACTGCATGCCTCTACAGCTAGAGGTAATCGTAGGATTTGCAGACCATACTCATGCAACTAAAGCCACCTCAATGGGTGGCATTAGCTGTATCCAGGCTTCTGTACAACCATGCTTTCTGCATTTTCAGTGTGTTGTCTTCTGGGAAAATGCTGTGCACATTCCCTATAGATAACACACTGCTTTTGCAGCTAACACTATGCTATCTGCATATTTTGTCACACCAACTGAAAAGGCTTATCACACTTTAGTAAATAGACTCCTTTGCCTTAGACAACTATAGAAACATAAAATGTGACAGCAGATAAAGACCAAAAGGACCCTCTAGTCTGCTGAATACACCTTGAGTACTCTGTGCACTTCTTATTAACCCATCTCAAAAAGGCTATAAAACTAGAAAAGGTTCAGAGAAACAAAAATAAAAGGTTACAAAGGGTGCTGCTACCTTTTAACTTTCAAAAGGTAGACTATGATAAAATGAGTAAAATAGTTAAGAAAAACTAAAAGGAGCAGCTGCAAAGATCAAAGATTTATATCAAGTATGGGCATTGTTTAAAAATACTATCTTGGAAGCCCAGAACAAATGTATTCCATGCTTTAAGAAAGGTGGAAAGAAGGCCAAAAAACTGCCAGCATGGTTTAAAGGTGACATCAGAGAGACTATTTTAGCCAAAAAAAAAAAATCTTTCAGGAAATGGAAAAAAGAGCCTAATGACAAAAACAGGAAGCAACATAAGCACTAGGAAGCTAGATGCAATGCATTGATAAGGCAGGCAAAAAAAGAATTTGAAAAAATGCTTGCTGTAGAAGCAAAAATGCACAATGAAAACCTTTTCAAGTACATTCATAGCAAAAAACTTGTGAGAGACTCAGTTGGACCATTAGATGATAGGGGGCAAAAGGGCATTAAGGGAGGACAAGGCCAAAGTGGAGAGACTGAAAGAATTATTTGCTTCGGTCTTTACTAGAGAAGCACATTTTTAGAGACCAATGATGATGCTTCTGGGCATGTCTTAGTGCTGTTTACACTGTTGAATGCTCTCGTTATGAGAGTCCCTTAATAGTGACAGGGATATGTTTTGACATTTTGCTATGGAGAACCTGTTCTGATTTATTCTGCTGATTACACTGGCACCTGGTGATGCTGCAGTCATCCTTACGGTCCAGGTACTGGCCAGGCATTCATGTCAGATTTGTGAATGAACACACCAGATCCTCCCGTGCAATACCAAAACCATACACACACACTCTCACTTGCAGGCATATACCTTTGCCAAAACCATGCCCTGCACCTATAAACCACTGCTGTGAAGACAACATGTCAATAAACCACAAGAAAACAGAAGTCATGTTTATCTCCAAGAAAACCAATTTCATCCCGCCCACCACAGTCACCCTTAACAAAAACATATATCATACGAAGCCTGCAATAAAATACCTAGGGGTCCTACTGGACAGCAACCTTAGGATGGATAAACACCTCCGAACAATTAACCGAGCCATTTTTCACAAATTGAAAGTTCTTCAACCACTTCGCAATATCCTCGAGAAATCTGACTTCAGGTCTGTTGCGCAAGCTCTCATCATTCCCCACCTAGACTACTGCAACGCCATTCTGCAAGGGCTTCCAAAGAACACCCTAAATATCTTGCAAATGGCTCAAAATGTTGCCGCAAGAATCATCATGGAAAAAAGCGTCACCGATCACATAACCCCAGTGCTAATGGAACTGCATTGGCTCCCGGTGACCGCCCGCATCATTTTCAAACTTCTCATAACAACCTTTAAACTCATTCACAACATTGCACCATCCTACCTCGATAACCTAATCACTATCCAACCACACAACAGGAACAGAAGAACCATAAATCTCAACACTCTCTGTGTTCCGATCAGCATAAGAACTGTCAAAGCAGAGACAAGCAATAGAGCATTCTCATATACAGCACCAATCCACTGGAACCAACTCCCTCACGAGTTGCGATTGACAAATAATTTGAGTGAATTTAGAAGGAAACTCAAAACCCACTTATTTCAGGCTCACTACAACCTGACCTAAGTTGTGACACCTTCACTTCAACTAGATGGTTTCTGCCTGCCACGACGGCATTTAGAGTACCAGTATGTAATCTTGTATATTTGTACATTTTTGGCCCCACCCATGCGCCTACAATCAAATGTATATTTCGATTTGTTAGCCCCAATCCAATGTATAATGAATCTAATTGCTAATTCCTGTTTATGTAAATCATTGCCCAATCGAAATGTGTATCTTAAAAATTCACTGTACTTACATAATACATTATGATTCTGTAAAGTAAACCGCTACTGATCGTAGGAAGTAGCGGTATGCAAATGTTTACTAAATAAATAAATAATGGCATGGTGTCTTAGGACACCACATCTGATCTGCATTACTCAGCCAAAGACAATTCAGCGCCATACTACCTCACATATCATTCTTACATCTACATTCCCATTTTTCCAATAAGTGGAATTGTTAGGGGAGCTGAGAATAGCCTCTTTAGTACAAACAGCAAATGTCAGCATAACCAGAATAAAGACTATTGCAGTGCTTTATATTTCTGTAGAGGTGATTTTTATTGTTCCTTAACCCTACAAACACCCCTGACATGTGCATTCTATTCTTTACAACTGCATCTTGTGCCCTCCCAGACAGCAGACACACCAGTTCAATACAGACATGTCACAGCCATTCATCTCTATGGGACACGTTGAAGATCAGAGTCCTGGCCTTATTAGTACATGGGCCTTTCCTGAAAACAGTTTCTAGGTCTTCACAGTTTGCCATGTCCCCATTCTGGCCCCTCCTGTCCACTTTCTGAGACCCCCATCCTAGAGCCGTGTACGTGCAAGGCCATGTGGTTTCAGAATAATGTTCTAGACATTTTTGTGAGAAAACCACTCCGGCACATCTAACCAGCTTATTTCTGTTCTGGAATGACCTCCATAGTGTATCTGGATTTTCTGAAAGCCTTTGACAACATCCCTCATGAGAGACTCTTGGCGAAATTAAAAAGTCATAGGATAGGAGGCAGTGTACTATTGTGGATCGGGACCTGGTTAAAAGATAGAAAGCAGAGAGTAAGAATAAATGGCCAATTTTCTCAATGGAAAAAGGTGAACAGTGGAGTACCCCAGGTATCTGTGCTGGGCCCGCTGCTTTTTAACAAATTAAAAAATGACTGGGAATAAGAATAATAAGTGAGATAATCAAATTTGTAAATGACACAAAATTATTCAAAGTTGTTAAAACACAAGAAGATTGTGAAAAATTGCAAGAAGACCTTGATAAATTGGAAGACTGGATGTCCAACTGGTAGCAACATCATTGGTCATGTATTAGTTCTGCTTTCACTGCTGAATGCTCTTATTCTGAGGGCCCCTTATTGACAGGGATATGTTTTAACATTTTGCTATAGAGAACTTTCTCAAATTTTGTCTGCCCAATCATACTGGCACTTGGCAATGCTGCGGTTATCCTTATGGTCCAGGTACTGGCCAGGCTTTCATATCCCCCCTGAACTGCAGATGATCATACCAGATCCTCCCATGCACCCCTCAAGCCACACACACACACACACACACACACACACACACACTCTCACTTGCAGTCACAGAAACATAATTCTGCCCAATAGATGCCCTGAACCAATACATAACAGCTATGATATAACATAATCCGTTGAGTTCTAGAAATACATAAAACTCTAACAACTTTTTTTATGTCGGGGCCCCCCGGCAAGAGAGGGAAGGGCGATTGATTTTCAACACGGGATACTATCACTTGAAACAGGGCTTTTGATGGGCCCGAAACATGCATGTCGTGTGTCTAAAGCTTTGGTGTTTCTTCACGATGGATGTATATCGCCAGTTCATGAGATAAGTGGTTCTTCACTATTTCAAAAGTTCTGTGCAATTTGAAACTTGTTTCTGTTTGACAAAAGGGATTCCCCGGAGTGGAGGGGAAGGGTTTCCTTCCTTCCCTCTCTTGCCGGGGGGCCCTGACATAAAAAAAGTTGTTAGAGTTTTATGTATTTCTAGAACTCAACAATGCATTTTCAATGACTTTTTTTTTTGCTTGGAGAGATCAATAGCAGTCATTTGATATATTTTTGAGGTTTTCCCATATTGATGATATAACATAATAGCATGGAGGACTAAAAATATGATCTCTGTTTCTTACCAAAACAAGATTCCTTTCCCTACTCACACCTATACTACCCCTATATCTGCAGTCCCATTTATCAACACATGGGAATTGTTAGGGTCCCCTAGATTGACTCCTTTTCTACAAGCAGCATATTTCAACATTGCCATAATCAGCACCGTACCTAGCCCTGTGCGAGTGGTGCAGCCACACAGGGCACAAAAGGATTAAGGGTGCTTGTTTGACGGCAAGCCCCAGCCGGTCCCCCCCCCCCCCCCCCCGACTCAGCATTTGTATGGCTGGCCTGGTCCCTCCCTCCTCTGATGTGATCTATATCAGAGAAGGGAAGGAGGGACACGACCTGCCTACAAACGCAGGTCTGCCTCACTACTGTTGCCGTCGCCCTCAAGAAAACAAAAAAGTGGCAGCAGCAGCAGGGGAAGGCGGGGGCGGCCAGGGGCAGGCAACTGGCAGGGGGGGGGGGGGTACCAGATGGGGAAATAGCACAAGGTACAATTATGGCTTGGTACAGCCCTGGCCATAATACACACTATTGCTCTTCTTAATAGTTCTACAAGGGTGTTTATTCATGTTTCTTTACCTTACAACAATCCCTCACCTCTGCTTTCTGTTGCTTAAAACTGCATCTTGAGTTTTTCCAGACTGCAGTCACAACAGTTCAGCACATACTTGTCACAACCATTTCTCTATATGGGATGAATTGCAGAACACAGCAGAAGATTTTCTAAGTCCTGGCCTTATTCCACATTTCAGCAGGAATAACATGGACATTTCCGGGAAATACTTAATACGAACACAGTCCTTTCCTAAATATGCTTTATATGTCTCTGCTGTTGACCACGCCCCTGTTCTGCCACTTCTGAGCAACCTCTGAGATCCCTGTGCTAGTGCTGTGTATGTGCACGATAGCAGTGTTTCAAAATATGGTTTGGGACGTTTTCGGCACATAAATGTCCGCACCGCACATATAGACCCCTTATTCATGTTCTGGAATGACTCTCTTAGATAAACTATTGCTTATTCCTCTAAATGAACTTTGAGAAATTGATCCACATTTTGGGATTAACTGGGTAATTGTGACCTAAACTGCCAGAGTTGGAGGCAGGATCCAGGGGTCAATCCTAGGGTTTGACCAGGATGACTGAATTTATGTTCTAATATTTATTTTTAGACCTCTATTTCAAATGACAAACTCACGTGGAAGCTAATTTTATAAAGAAACGACCACTTTAATTATGAAAGTAGGCCCGCAATAGGCACTATTTGATTTTAAGAAATAATGTAAGCACTTACTTTTCTTTATTAAATACTAGCGTAAGTCACAGAAATCATACCTTAAATGATCACTTATCCCATCTCTAAGTGACCACAGTTATATTTTGTGAGTATGCACATAAATTATCATATTTTATAATCAATGTGCATACTTGCTCACACTGCCCACTATCTGCACAAACTCCATCTATGTGCATACCCGTGGTAAAAGTATATGCCATCAAATTAACATACATCCCTTTAGTCTGGTTTGAATTTTATAAAAGGTCATTTATGCACACATGTAGCTACTTATACTAAACTACCAACATTTACGTGCATGCCTAGTACCTGAAAATGGCTGCCTTCTTGTAAAAGTTGTGCTAGTGTCGAGTAGGTTGTGTGTAAATAGAGCTGTATATATTTGTGGGTAGGTTGTATAAGATCAGTCCTCTAGTAATAATGCAAGTCAGTCTCTGTTTTTTCCTTTATATTTAAGGATCCTCTGAGCCTCTGCCATGTATTTATGAATTTCATTGCTGTTTTGCCGTCACCATTTTCCCCCGAAGGTCGTTCCATGCCTGCCCTATCTTTTCTGTGACAAAATATTTTTTATATTAATCAAGAGTCAGCCCCCTGGAAGGCTCACACCATGACCTTGTTCTGAAATAGTCCTCCCACTTTTTTCAGTTAACTTGACTATGTTTTATCATTCTTCCTATCTTTAGATATTTTTGATGATAGGTGCCTAATACTGTGCTTTCTGTGGCATCTTAACGTTTCCTGAAGAAATTGGTGACTTTCTAATAGCTTGTACTGCATGTTATTTAATTTAAGTGAATTCAAACAAATCTCACAGCGTACCCTGTCATGGGGATCTTAGTGGTATTACAACTCTTTCAACAACGGGGCCAATATTCAGCGGTGGGGGCCAGTTCTGATAAAGCGGCTGGCCATCGCTGCTTTAATTAAGACCTGGATATTCAATTCCGCCAGCATTGCATGTCCTGGTTGGCTGGATAATATTGCAGCTAACTGAGTAGCAGCAATATTCAGTTGCTGCCCAGTTTGCTAAAGCGTCAAAAAGTAGGATAGCCTTTATTTGGCCTCCCTTTAGCTGCTTTAAGAACCAGGCAGTGGCTGAATATCACCATTTTTAGAAGAATGTGAGTAGTTTGGTAAGTCTGGATGAGTGTGGTTGTGAGGAGAGTCCAGTGTAACAATTGGGAACCTTCTGATTTACCAAGCATTGGATGTATGGTAGATGGAATTTAGATGGCAATCAAGGGGATGTGAGTGGATTTATTATCTCTTAATGTCTTCATGCTTATCTTCAAGGTGTGGTGCATTCCCAGCCTGTGCGAAATATTGTCAACGTTGGGACTTATGAATGAATGGAAGAGCACATTATTAAGGTAAGTGCTAATTGGCTATGTTTTATATAAGTAAAGAAAAAAAGATTACTGGAACAATGGAATCATTTTGAAATTGGCTGATGGAAGGTTTTTGACCTGTGTTGTTAATAGTGTTGATGGCTGTATGAATGGTCAGTTGGACATACACACTGAGGACATTTCCCCTTCCATAGTATTGCCTATATTGATGTGACCTGTGGTTGAAGAGTACAAATTAATTGAGCAGAGGAAATATTTTCTGATTTTTTTTGTGTGTAATCTACATATTCTCTGGATCCATTGTCTACAGAAAGATAAAGGACATCATTACAATATAACCTTGGATTTTTCCATATATTGCCCCAACCACTGATGCATCTAAAACCTTGTTTACACCTGGTTTTGAACTATTTATTGAAATTGTCTGTCTGATGTTGCCTTTCTTCAACATTTCCATATACAGGAAGTAATTCTGAAATTTCAACAGTCCTTACCAGGGGCTTCTGACCCTTTTCCAAATTCTAGTTGGCACTTTCCATCAATTTTCATCAGCATTATAAGGATAGTTATCTGAAGAACAATGATATTTTGCCCACTATGCTGTTAACTATAGCAAAGAAAGCTGCCCTAGATTTATCAGAGTAGCTGACTAAAGAACATAGTATGCAACACTTACTGCTTTACAGGGCAGTTTACTAAAATGTACTAAGAGCGTGAGGTTTGCCAAAATCTCATACTTACCATTTAGCACACAATTGGGTGGGGATTGGGTGTGTTAGGGGCGGAATGTGAGTGTTCACAGTGAAGCATGGTTCATGCAGGTGTCTTTGGTGTGCGCTAACATGGCTTTTGCCATTAGTATGGGTGCACTTAATGCCACCTCAAGAGGCGTGTTACGTGCACTCGCATGCCAGATAGTGCGGATCCATACGGTTGCAATGTGCTAACAGCTGGGGGACGGATGCACACTCCCCCTGAGGTTAGCACACTTTAGCAAACATGCCCTTATTTGTATATTCAGCACCACTCACTGAATAACGGCATTTTGTTTAAATGCCAAGGCAAGCATTTAAGAACGCTAAAATGTGCCACACTGGGCCAGACCAAGGATCCATCAAGCCCAGTATCCTGCTTCCAACAAGCCATTCCAGGTCTCAAGTACCTGTTGGGTTCCTAAAGGTATACAGATTCCATGCTGCTTGCCCCATGGGTAAGCGGTGGATTTGTAATCTAATCTAACACTTACTTATGTACTGCAACACTCCTAGACCCAGTAGTTCAGTGCGGTTAGCAAAGAAAAAAAAAGAAAAAGTTCATAAGAAGCAAAAAATTGCTATTTATTGAACAACCAGGATTTTACAATTTTGCAAGAGCGCAAAAAGGAAAGAATAGATTTAAATTCTTTTGGTAGCTGTGTCCATAATTCTGCTGCAATATCTGGAATTGTCTGTTTAAACCTGAATTTTAATCTCATGCTTTTATATGAAGGAAACATAACACTGGATGCCTCTAGACATTTGGAATTAGTTGCTAAATTTGGAAGCAAAAGTGAGGCGATATATTCAGGCACATGTTGTTGTTGTTAAGTGCCGTCGAGTCGGAGTCGACTCATGGCGACCCTCTGGATAGCTATCCTAAATTGTGTTCGGTCTTCAGTCAGGCAGCTCATTGTTGACAGACTGGTACCTGTAGCTGCTGTTATTGTATCGATCCATCTCATTGCTGGCCTTCCTCTTTTGCGTTGACCTTCTATCTTGCCAAGCATAATGTCTTTCTCTAATGATCTCTCTCTTCGCATGATGTGTCCAAAGTATGAAAGTCGAAGTCTTGTCATCTGAGCTTCTAAAGAAAGCTTAGGTTTGATCTCCTCTAGTACCGACTGGTTTGTTCTTCGGGCAGTCCATGGTATACACAGTATTCGCCGCCAGCACCATAATTCAAAGGCATCAATTTTCTTCCTGTCTATCTTTTTCACTGTCCAGCTTTCACATCCATATGATGTTATTGAAAATACCATGGCTTGAACAAGTCGAATCTTTATATGGAGAGAGACATCTCTGCTCTTGAGAATCTTATCTAGGTCTTTCATAGCCATTCTGCCAAGAGCAATGCGTCGTCTGATTTCTTGACTGCTTTTTGCTTCTTTATTAATAGTTGATCCAAGTAGGTTAAAGTTGTTCACAATTTCAATTTCTTCTCCTTCAGCGATGAACCTGTTGATTTTGCCAGTTGTCATGATCTTTGTCTTCTTTACATTAAGGTGCAGGCCCATTTTGAGACTATGTTCTTTGTTTGTGAGAAGCAAATGTTTCAGATCATCTTCACTTTCAGCAAGTAATGTGGTATCATCAGCATAGCGAAGGTTGTTGATGAGTCTTCCACCAATCTTCACACCTCTGTTGTCTTCATACAATCCTGCTTCTCTGATGATTTGTTCTGCATATAAATTAAACAGGTAGGGGGAAAAGCCTTGTCTTACACCTTTGCTTATTTTAAACCATTCTGTTTCTCCTTGTTCGTTCGAACTGTTGCTTCTTGATCAATGTTGCTTCTTGATCAAACAGCAATACGGATTCAGGAAAAATCATGGGGTCGAAACCCTTCTTTTGGACCTGTTTAACAACCTCCTTAAGGGTCTAGAAGACAGGAAGAAAATGTTTATCCTCATTTTCATCGACATCTCCGCTGCATTCGACACTGTCCATCATCTAACCCTCCTTAACAAGCTGGCATCAATTGGAATCTTAGGAACCGCCTTGAAATGGTTCTCCTCCTATATAACGGACAGAAAGCCCCAGGTCCAATTCAACGGAGAAAAAGCCGAAGCCTTCACCCAAACTCAAGGCATACCACAGGGTTCAGCACTCTCGGCACTACTTTTTAACATTTGCATGCAGCCCCTCAGTGAAATATTCAGGAAATACGGCATCAACTACCACATATACGCAGACGATATCATGTTGTACACCCAACTAGAGACCACTGACCCGAATTACGACCAGCTTGAAACCTGCATGGGAGAGATGTTGGGATGGCTAAAGCAAAACAACATGTCAATTAATCATAAGAAGACTGAAGTAATGTTTATGTCCAGTAAAATGGACTTTGAACCACCTCCAGCAATCACACTGTGCAATAATACTTACAACTCGAAGGAAGAAATAAAATATCTAGGAGTCACAATCGACAGCAAACTGAAAATGGAAAAAACACCTCAGCAACACCAACAAAGCCATCTTTCACAAGCTTAGAGTACTACGACCCCTGAGGAACGTACTGGATTCGTGTGATTTCCGATCAGTTGCACAAGCACTCATCATGCCCCACCTTGACTACTGCAACGCCATCCTGCAGGGTCTACCAAAGAAAACCACTAACATATTACAACTGGCACAACACGTAGCAGCAAGGATCATCATGAGAACAAGCGTCACTGAGCATATCACACCTGTATTGATGGAACTGCACTGGCTCCCAGTTGCTGCCAGGATTCAATACAAAAACATTGGTAACGACATTCAAGTTAATTCAAAACCTGGCCCCCTCATTCCTCTCCACCCTGATCTCCATACAACCTACCTACCACCAGAAGCAGGAGAACCATAAACTCAGACACACTAATAGTCCCAAACAGCATTAGGCACGTAAAAATCAGTACTAGTCGCAGAGCGTTCGCCTTCTCTGCCCCCACTTTATGGAACCAGCTCCCACACGAGCTGAGAGCAATTAAAGACATAACCGATTTCAGAAAAAAATTAAAGACGCACCTGTTCAATTGTCACTATATACAGATGTAAATCCAAGAAGATAAAAGAGAGTGAATAGCTGTATGTAAAACTGTTCACCTGTTCAATTGTCACTATATACAGATGTAAAGCCAAGAAGATAAAAGAAGCTGTATGTAAAACTGTACATAGATGACGGATAATCGCGTGTGTAAATGTATAATTGCTTGTATAAATATATAATCGATTGTGATAGTAATTATGGTCCAAATATAGACCCTAATATGTGTGCTGTGTATTACCCCTGTTCTCTCTATCTATGCCCCAAATTTTCTGTCTTGATTTTTTTGACAAATCCCAAACTTGTAATCAAACCGCTGCTGATCGCTGGAAGTAGCGGTATATAAGTATTTACTAAATAAATAAATAAATAAATAAATAAATGTACAGATTGCGCAAGAGAACGATCAGGTGTTCTGGTATACCCATGCTTCTTAATGTGGCCCAGAGTTTCTCATGGCTTACACAGTCAAAAGCCTTGCTATAGTCGATAAAGCACAAATAGATATCCTTTTGGTATTCTTTAGTCTTTTCAAGGATCCATCTCACATCCGCAATGATGTCTCTCGTTCCTCGCCCTTTCCTGAACCCGCTTGCACTTCAGGTAGTTCTTGTTCCAGGTATGGTTGTAGTCTCTTTTGAATAATCTTCAGTAGAATTTTGCTGGCATGTGGGATCAGAGCGATTGTGCGATAATTTCCACAGTCACTTGGATCACCTTTCTTTAGTATTGGTATAAACACAGATCTTGGTATAAACACAGGCACATAGTTATTGAGAAATTTATATAGAATTACTGTATGTAAAATGTACATTTAACCTGATTAAAGAATCTAAGCCAATGCAGTTCTCAAAGAAATGGAGTCACTGGGGTGTATTGAAACACACCAAGGCACATTCCAATATGTGCGCCCAGGACCGTTTGCGCCTGATCAGAATCAGGATACAGAGGTAGACCCGATTCAAATCCCACAGGGGCTAGATGTGCCCCGCAGGATCAGAATCGGGTCTAGGGTCTGTATATGCATGCTGTAACCCGATTCCGATCGGCCTGCACATACAGACTCATGCCTGGCTAACTCAATCAGGCTCCTGAATGGAGCCGCGGTGCCATGGTGTCCCATTGCCATGGTACCACGCATGATCCCAAGCCACTGCCAACACATTCCTTTCCCTGCAGTCCAACCCCCAATCTGTCCTATGGTCAGGGTCAGGCTGTGGAGAACCCCCTTCACCCCCTCACCTCACTTGTGCTGCCCGGGTCTGCCATTCCCCGACGTCCACGGGGACGTATTCCACCTCCAAGGTTGAATAAGTCCCCCGTCTATTCTGCCGACCCCGGACGTTCAGGGCCGACCTCAGAATCGGCTCTTGTCATGGGGTAGATCAGAATATGCCTATGGAAATAGGATGCACAGAGCCGAGCAGGTCTAAAAGTGACAGCTCAGAGCACATGGATCAGGGTTGCTATGAGCAACCAGCAAAAACAAAAGCACCAGGTGTAGGAGCACGCCCTAGTAGGAGACTACCTCATAGCCTATTAGGTGATGAGAGGCAGCTGAGGGCAGGGCAGGCTCACCGGAACACTAGGAGTGACGCAGATAAAAATCACTCAGAGTTCGTCAGTAGTAGAGCTAACGAGGAGTTTAGTGGAGCTAAGCAGGAGTATGGCAGAGCTGTTTTGGAAACTAAAGGAAAAACCTCTCACGGAGGTTCAAGCAGTGTTCCATGGGAGATAGCCAGAGAGAGAATACCAGAGGCTGGTTACAGGGTGCTGGGCAGCACTGAACAAGAACCAGGTGGTTGGTGCCACGGAGGTATTCAAACAGGCATGAGAACAGGTACCGGGAGGGCAATAACTATTATCAAAGGGATACTTACCTGCCCAAAGAAAAGCGTGCAGTAAAAGGAACAGAAGGCTTGCCTGGGGAAAAAGCCACACTAAGTTTCCTTGCTCAGAAAGCTCCGGGGGAACCGAGCCAGAGGACAGGCTGATTCCCTATAATAGAGGGAACTTTGAAAAGGGGAGTTTCCCATACACACAGCCAGGAGTGTGTGGCCCTCTGGAGGAAAACTCCACAATATACGGTAACCTCCCAATTCACCCTGATAGAGAGGGGGAGAGAAGCCTTTGGAAAGGAGAGGAGGGTTTTTACAACAATGGTATGAGTTACAACCATTCTGAAGATAGCCACGGGGAAAGCTATGAGGACATGGAATGTGACTTTTGTGGGGAAAGTCCGGATGAGTTCCAAATGGATTGTGCATTAATGTTATCAGATAACATTTCCTCTCTCTGTTGAACTGTTTAAAGACAGAAATCCATTTAGGGAAACGGATTTTGAAAAACGTGTTTGTGAAAAGTACAAAGACTGTGTTACCTTTTTGGATTGGCTGAAGATAAGCACCTTTTGTGTTACATTAGTTCACTTTCATTTGTACCAGAAAATATGGTTTATTTCTTTTGATTCTTATGTGCAAAAGTTCACCCGGAAGGGAAATAAAATACCTCTTTTTGAAAAGCCTGGCTACTAGTTCACATCTACATTTTTGATTAGCTAGTGGGACTACAGATCCCAGGGGGCATTGTAAAGTCCCGGCTACATTAAGAAGAGGCCCCACTGAAGCTCCCTAGGCTTCCGCCTATAAGAGTGAGTAGGTGGGTGACACTCTGTATATCTGGGATCGCAGACCGCCCACTGCCCGCTCTAACTCCCCCTCCACAATGCCCCCCCACCCCCCCCCCACCCCCGTCTAAGCCTCCCTGTACAAACGATTTTGACAGGGCTGGCAGGGGGGTACATCCCCGCTATTCGTAGGACAGAATAGACCACATCGTAAGTAAGGCGCACCACAGTATTTTGACAGAGCTGAAGATGTTTCAGCTGCCTCTGCGAACAGCTCAGAAACAGAAAATCTCCATATTCCAAATAGGCAAGAATGGTACTTTGAACTGAGCCAAAAGTGATTTACTGAGAAAAAAGCTTGAGATGGTTTTTTTTTGTCTATTTGTCTTTTTGAAATGGCTTTTAGCCATCTCCTTGCTATAGCACAATTAGATATTATAAAATAGTCTTTCCCATATGGTGTATTATGTTATGGCACTGATTAATGCATGCTCATTATCCTTGGCATCCTTTGTTTTGTTTTTGTTCTCTTTGATGTGTTTATATGTTCATCTTTATGATTATGATCTGTGCACTTATTTGTTATTTATTTGACTAACGATTAGATATTTAAAGTTAGTTTTTTTAATTAATTATTAACTTATCTTTTAACTTTTTATTCTAATAACATGTAGTCTTTATTTATTATTATGGTGTTATGGTTCTCTGGTTTTGCATAATCTCTACATGTTTTATGTTTTTATTAATATTCATATATTTCTGTGGTTTATAATTTTATTGTTTCATATTATCAATTATCTGTTTGTGGAGGTCAGTTACCCCTGAAGAAGGCATCTGCTGAAACATGTTTAGAGTGACCTCCTAGACACTAATAAAGCTAGCTGTTCCTCCAAGACGTGGTATGACCTGCTCCTTTTTGCGCCTTTTTGGATGGCAACATAGTAACATAGTAAATGACGGCAGATAAAGACCAGTATGGTCCATCTAGTCTTCCCAGTAAGATGGCAAGAGTAGGTGCACCTGCCGCTCCGTGCAGGCCACCCCTCCCTATGTCTTTGTTTAAGAGGTGAACCCACCACTCCGTGTAGGACACCCCTGTATGTTGACAAATTAGTTAGGTTTATTTTGATTTTATCCCGTTGCTCTAAAGGGATCCACTGTGTCTGTCCCATGCAATTTTGAATTCTGTCACTGTATTTGCCCCCACCACTTTCATCGGGAGTGCATTCCAAGCATCCACCACCCTTTCAGTGAAAAAGTATTTCCTGACATTGCCTTTCAATTTACCCCCTTGTAGCTTCATGTTATGCCTCTAGTTTTACAGCTTCCCCATCTTAGGAAGAGGTTTGTTTGTTCATTATTTCTCTTTAAGTATTTAAAGGTCTGAATCATATCTCCCCTGTCCCTCCTCTCCTCCAGAGTGTACATATTTAGGTCTTCAAGTCTCTTCTCATAAGGCTTCTGACGCAGGCTCCAAATCATTTTGGTCGCCTTCCTCTGAACAGTTTCCAGTCTTTTTATATCCTTTGCAAGATACGGTCTCCAAAACTGAAGAAAGTATTCCAAGTGAGGCCTCACCAGTGACTTATACAGTGGCATTAGATAGTTGGACACTATCTTTGCTCAGCAGCCCTTGGGAACTCATCTCATGGTCCAGGAAACTAAAACACTCTTTATGACACCATCCACATAGCCATGCATTCACCTCCAGGATGCAAGCTTCTGTGCCTCAGCCTTTAATCTCAACAGGGAGGATTGACGAGAATGTC
Source organism: Ichthyophis bannanicus (assembly GCA_033557465.1). Classification (NCBI taxonomy): domain Eukaryota; kingdom Metazoa; phylum Chordata; class Amphibia; order Gymnophiona; family Ichthyophiidae; genus Ichthyophis; species Ichthyophis bannanicus. The sequence continues at coordinate 1,731,803,756 of CM066031.1, forward strand.
ACCTGTGCATCTATTTGCTTCACCCTCTCCCCCAGAGACATGAAGTCACACTTGATATGCTTGAAGGGATACCTAGCAGTATCATTTGTGCCGATATAGATGATCAACATCAGATAATAGTCAGTAGGCTTGATAAGTCTCAGTAAACTCTTTGTAACATCTTATTTATTTATTTATTTAGCTAGGTTTATATACTGCTTTTCTACCAGTCAAAGCAGTGTACATTCAGATACTGCATATATATTTTTCTCGTGGCTCCTAAGGGCTCACAATCCATGTTTTGTTTTGTTTTGTTTTTTTGTACCTGAGGCAACAGAGGGTTAAGTGGCTTGCCCAAGGCCAAAGGAGCACCTATGGGATAAGAAACCCCAGTCCTTCCAGCCCAAGGTTGCTGTCCTCTAGTGGGATTTGAACCTGAGGTAACTTGCCCCAACCACTAGGCCACTCCTCCCATCTTGGATTTTGGCACCTGGCAGACAGCACATCTACCTGGACATGAAGTCTGGTCAGCAGATGGATGCCTCAGTACCCATCAGAGGACAGTCCCCAACTACCACTACCCTTCACTTCCTTGTTGTCACTGATTTGGCACCTTTAGGATGCTTGAGCTCTGGCTCTTCCTGTTCCTGGGATGTTTTCACCTCCTCCACTTCCAGGGCTGCATACTGGTTCTTCAATTTGAGGGCTGGAGGAGTTGTATTGTGATTCTTTAGGCTCTGGTGACTCGTGTCCAACTCTCTTCATTCTGTAGCATACCATCTTCACCTCTGTCAGAGAGCTTGAATGCCTCAAGAACCATATCATCAGTGTACTTCTTACTGTCACGGATGCTGCTCAGCTTCATCACCTCTTCTTTGAGCTCCTCCACTTGTTTTGTGAGAGATTCAGCTTGCAGCCATCGTGCACATGGAACCAGTCCCTTGACTGGGATTGGGCTGTCTATCTGTTCAGAGGCAAAAGCTGTAAAGGGGGCAACAGCTCTGGCATCTGAAAATCAACATGTGTTAACTGTCATGGCTCTGCGATAACTGTTACTGTGGCCCTGAGTGTGCAGTTAGCAAGCACCAAATTGCACGTTAACTGCATAGGTTGCACGTTAACTGCATAGTGCACTTTAGTAAAAGGGCCCCTTAGGGATTTTATTGGTAAAGTAATAACCAGATGGCTTGGAAAAGAAACGGCTGAGGGGGGATATGATATAGGTCTATTAATGAATGGAGTGGAATGGGTAAACGTAGATCCGTTGTTTATGCCATCAAAATGTAGAAAGACTAGAGGACACACACTTTAGCTACAATGCAACCCATTTAAGACTAATAAGAGAAAATATTTTTTTTTACTCTACGCTTAATCAAACTCTGGAATTCATTACAGGAGGATTTAGTAAAAACTGTTAGTGTAGCTCGGTTTAAAAGAGGTTTGGACAAGTTCCTAGAGGAAAGTCTATAAACCATTATTAAAGAGGACCCGGGAACCATTGTTTACTCCGGGATGAGCATTGTGGAACCTGTGTACCTTTTTGGGAACCTGCCTGGTACTAGTGACCTGGATTGGCCACTGTTGGAAACAGGATACTGGGCTTGATGGACCTTGATCTGACCCAGTATGGCATTATGTTCTTATGTTCAGTGTGGCCTTGGGCAAGTCACTTAACCCTCCTTTACCTCGGACGAAAGGTCTTATATCTACTTCTGTCACACTGCCAAGAAAACTCAGGAGCTTCTGGGTCACCAGGAGTCAGCATTGATTCAAAGACACACATTGTAATTGCAATGACCGGTGTGGTTATCTCCTGATTTTTTTAACCGGCTATTTTGGTTGAAATTAAGGCTAGCTTTTTATGTATTATGTGTTCTATGAAACATCTGTTGTCTCTTGTTAAGTGTTGCCTGTTTTGATGTTGTAAAATGTACATCAGCATAAGTATCATGATTAACAAATAAATAAACCCAAAAATAAATAAATAAATGAATGATCTGCTATGCACAGTTCTTTGCAACTAGATTTTTTCATTGCAGATGTGCACAGTATATACACAACAATAATGGTTTCATAGCCGTGTGGATTCATTTTCAGTTTATCATTTATAATTAGTCACATGTTCCGGGAAAGAGACAATCCATCAAGTTACCTTAGATTTTGTGTAATTAGTTCAGCAGGTGATAAAACGTGTTTCATTTGAAAAATGTAAATAATACATGGGGTTATTGAGCAGACTATGACTTCTGATGTTGTAGTAACTGGCAATTCCATCCATTATGGTAAAAATGCTGAAAGTATTTAATAAAAACTGTATTTATGGTTTCATTATTTTTATGTTTAATTGATGCTTATGAAAACCTGCTGGGCCTCTGGTATAAATCCAGATAGCACCGGGAGCCCGATTATGGTTGCTTTCAATGTGAAAGAAGCATACAAATGAAATCTGCTGCTGAAGGTGGTGTTATGATACTTTCTCTTTGGATTTGGTGAGTGGTACTTCCAGGTATTCATGTGGCTGCATCTCCCTCTAAACAGGTGTGAAAAGATTTTGCAGGTACTGAATGGTAATTGCCAAAATGAACACACGGTAAATGCAAAACCTCCACATTAACTGTTGTGGGTGTTCTCAGCATTTATAGGAGGGTTGCCATGTACGTAATGCAAAACAAAGGTAACCACCATGGGCAAAGAGCAGGCAGATAAGGCCTGATGCAGTCAGCAGCACCTCTTTTAAGATGGCATTAACTGCTCTTTTGCATGCAGCAACTCAATGTGCGTCCATGCTTAGTCCATATTCTTTCTACACCCCAAAGTGCTAATTTTTGTGTTAGCTATTGAAAGAGAGAATTACCACATGCTACGTAAATGTGAGCTCATGGTAACAGTTGCTGCAGTGCGGTAATTCCTGTATTCAGCAGCTAAGACCGCTTAGTAAATAGGCTCCTAAGGATCCCTTTTACTAAAGCTTGCTGTGCAGTTAACACATAGTCTAGTATGCAGTAATCGTGAACATGGGAGCCGCAGTACCCATTACTAAGCTAAAACCTCATTAATTGCCCATTGAGGGATGGGGGGAATGGGAAAGTTAGGGGCAGAGTGTGGGCATGGAGAGAAAACTTCAGTTAGCACAGGAGTACATATCATGCGCACACTATAAATGGGGCAGTTAGAGTAGGTGCACTCATAAGTACCTGTATGGGTAGCATTAGGTGTGCCCGCGTTAATTGCGGATGCTGCTGCCAAACATTAGGGTACAGGTCCCAGTGTGAACTGCTGAGGACAAGCAAAACACTTCCCCAACAGTTAGCACACAACTAGGGCACTTACTGAGTGTTAATGTTTGCTCTCCACGTGCAGATCCTAGCCAGCGCTTTAGTAATTGGTCTGTCGATTAATCCACGTTAGCTGCAACCATGGGGTTAACGCGTAAATGCGACCTAGTGGTAGCAGCTAACGTGGAGAAAGTGCAGACAGTGTGGAGCATTTCCGTGATTTCCACAAAGCCTTCTGCGGTAGCTGCAGACAAAGACAGAATTAGGATGAAAAGTGGGCAAGGTATGGGCAGGCCTGCCGGCTGCAGCTACTGTGGGTGACTGCGTCACGTGGTATCTGCTCTGATTTGCAGGCTTTACAGATGCAGCTCCTGCCATCTGAATGGGTAGCGATAGCAGCATCTACGACGCTGTCTCCCACGAAGCCAATGTTTCCTCCTCGGGCCTTTGGCAGCTATCACCTCACATTAGCTGCAAATGACTAGCACTGTTTCATACACAGACCCGTAACCGTAGCTTCAGAACTAAAACGGCGTATCAGTCACATCATACCAGCCTGAAATAGCTATATTAATAATTATTAAGTGTTTTTTTTAACAAATTGCAGTTCACATATGACATAAAAAATATAATGAATGTCTATTTAAGGTCTGCTAACCGCGTTAATCACTTTAAATATCTCCCCATAGATTTTTCCAAATATTCAAAAAATTAGTTTTAAGAAGTTCACATATTCCTGGCAGAAAATGGTGTCTATTCTATGACCATCATATCTTTTATAGACAAATTCTGAGTCTACGAATAAAATGCTTATATCACCTATTAATAAACAGATATTTATTTATTTTACATTTCTTATATACTGCCTTTCATGATATTAAGGTGGTTTACATTGAACAAACTGAAATTACATTGAACAGGGCATTATAAACTTGGAGATAACTATTTTACAGGGAACATGGGCAATAGAGGGTTATGTGGCTTGTCCAAGACCACAAGGAGCACCTGTGGGACTAGAAACCCCAGTCCTTCTGGCACAAGGTTGCTATCTAGTAGGACTTGAACCCCTGACATTCTGGCTTGAGGTAACTGGCCCCAACCACTAGGCCACTCCTCCTGCTAAGATATGGCTTTCTTATGCGTAATCCAGAATCAAAGTAACATTTCTGATGTTGATAGGCATAAATACATGCAGCTATAACTGATATCTTTTATTGGATAAACTGAATGAATTTGTGACTAGCTTGCCAGAATTCAGAGGATTAGTAAAACAGTTTAACTTCCTCACACCCGCTGCTAACACAGGACCACGGCCACAGCCTTTTACTTCACAGTCCTAGACAGAACAGAAAACAAACACCAACACACCATTTTGTAATATATTCTGTAATGCACTTGTATAGTCTGGCTACATTATGTATTCATAGCTTTTTCTGTACAGAACAAACGCAGGCAGCATAGCTCTCCAAGGTAGCTCCAAATGTCTCAAAACTGGAGTGGAGGAGTAGCCTAGTGGTTGGGGCAAGGTACTTCAGGCCAGAAGGTTGGGGGTTCAAATCCCACTAGAGGACAGCAACCTTGGGCTGGAAGGACTGGGGTTTCTAGTCTCACAGGTGCTCCTTGTGGTCTTGGGCAAGCCACTTAACCCTCCATAGCCCATGTTCCCTGTAAAATAGTTGTCTCCAAGTTAAAATGCCCTGTTCAATGTAATTTCAGTTTGTTCAATGTAAACCACACTGATGCAGAATAGCATGGTATATAAGAGAATTAAAATAAAATAAATCTACAGAATGTTTGCTGATCTTTTTTTCTGTTCACTGGAGTGGAGGAATAGCCCAGTGGTCACAGCAATGGCCCGGATCCTGGGAAACCAGAGTTTGAATACCACTGCTGTTCCTTTTGGCCTTGGACAAGACACTTAATTCTGCATGGCCCTTTTACTAAAGTGGCAGTGCAGTTAATGTGTGTTTTAGCACATGGTAACTATCAGCTTGGAGCCACACTAACTGTTACTGCGCAGGTTACCATACACTAATTCCCGCAGTTACCACAGATCACATGATGGGGCAGGGAATGGGTAAATTAGGAGTGAAGAGTGGGCATGGAGAGCGCATTGTGGTTACCAGGGCCAGGTAATACATGGAAAAAAAACAAATCTCTCATAGTCTGTGCACCCTGCCTTCACCCAGTCTTTCTCTCTCACCGTCACACTTCCCCCCCCCCCTCACCATCACACTGTAGGGACAATGTTGCAATTGATGTAGGTGCGCTTTATGACATCTCCATGGGTGCCGTAAAGTGCACCTGCATTAACCGTGAATGCCACTGCTGCGCATTAAGTAACCTGGGAATATGGTGGCCACATTCTTGACAGTTACCATGGAGGCTTTGAATTTAGCACACTTTAGTAGTAACACTAAACACGCGGTAAGTGGAAAATCCTACCACACTTTAGCAAAAGAGTCCCTTAGATTGTAAGAGCTCTGGGGACAGAGAAATGCCTACTGTACCTGAATATAACTCATCTCAAATTACTACTAGAGAAGTGTGAGCCAAGCGTACATAAGTAAGTCTAACACAGCAAGGATAGTAATTTATTCGAGGTGGAAATGATGACACATAGTGCTCCATGGAAGATGAGGAAGCCATGTGCAGGGATAGACATTTTTCATCGTATTTGTGAACACTGCCAAGAAAACCCAGGAGCTTCTGTGTCGCCAGGAGTCAGGACTGACTCGAAGGCACACATTGCATTGTGAATGAATGAAATGGTTAGTGGTTTATCTATGGTCATTCGTTTTGCTTGTTGTGGGGGGGGGGAGGTCATTGACCCAGAAGTTTCTTTTTGCACATTAGTGTTCCAAGTCAAGTGGAACCTGCCTCCACTTTACTGGAACGTCATTGGCTTTCACTTGCAACTACCTGGGCATTTTTCTTCCTGTGCATAGCGCTCTTCCAGCTGAACCCAGTCATTGTAGTGAGAATCTGGGGGGGGGGGGGGAAGCATGCACCAGAACTCCCTATGGAGTCCTACAATCATGGACCCCAAATCTGGGCACTAGCAGTCACCATTCTAGAGTGCCCAGAAAATCCTCCCTACAAAAGTCTGTGACCATTATCTCTACGTTGCCCCCAGCCGTAGCTGTTCCAGGGATCAAAGGACTGGCACAGGAAATGAACTCGAATCCTCTGCATATCAGTATGCAGATGGTACTACTGAGCTAGCGGGATGATTTCTCTATGGCTATTCTTAAAAAAATAAATAAGGAGAAAGCTATTTGGATGAATTCCAAAGCCTTCAGCAGACTGAAAGAGGTTATAATTTAGAGAAAAAGGTGATGCAGTGGGCTACTCTGCTCTCTGTTCTGTTGCATTAACAGTTAACATGCTGTAACTACCACCACCACCACATTAACTGCCTAGTCCCCACCCTTTCAAAGCTGTAGGTTCCTAAAGAAATATATAATTCTTAAGGTTTTGTTGAGGAATATTTTAAATCTATTTAAGAAGATTGAGAAATGCCACCAGTACCACAGTGCCTAGGAAGGAAATACTAACCAGGCAATGAAGCCCATATAACAATTCGATATGCACCGAGGGTGCAGGAGGGATGTTAATCTCTTTACTTTCAAGGGCGTATTCCATTCCTACTATGAAAGGCATTTTATGAGGAATTTTGCAAAAAAAAAAAAATACAAACCATAATAACTTATTCCTCTTTTATGTATACCCAAGCAAGCAATGCATCATTTTATTTTGTTTTGTTTTGTTTTCTCTTTTTCCAACATGAAAAGGGCTTTCACTGGCATAAAACCAATTTTCTACCATTTCTGGTAAGAAAAAATCAACAGAAAATATTGTGCAAAAAAGGCCTGGTGGTACAAAAAATCTGGTTTGTTTTACTGTTGACCAAGTATCCTGTTAGGCATTCAGCCTTTTTGTTTCCTCGCCAATGTGCCCTCAACTTCAAGTCTTTGATAATAGAGTCCCCCAGCAGAAGGAGTTTTTTGTGGTTGTGGGATCTTTTCAGATTTAGTGCATAGTGTGTGTCTTCCTCCAGTTCTGATATTCCTTTAAATGATGTTTATGAAGCCTCATACATTTCCAAGGCTGGGAAGGCATTTTGTATGGTATCATTTCGGAGAGGAGGCTATCTGTGCCATGGGTCTTCTCCTGTTGATTCTAACCACCTAGACAGAAGATGAGATCAAACTAAATAACCCAAACCTGCAGAGGAGGCAGAATTCCCAATAGATGAAAGCAAAGCAAACTAGCAAATAGAAGATGTGAGAAACAAGAGGGCTGAAAAAGGAAAAAGAAAACCTTATCTTACTAGGTGCACCTAGAGCAATAGCAGAATGTTCAGTTTGAATATCTTAACAGTTCCTTGTCTTACATCTCTGGCACCTTCATTTGAATCCCAGGTATGTACGAAAGCAATACCTATATCCCTAATTCTATGTCAAGGCTTCCTATATCTGTCTTGGAGGCTCCACAGTCAGTTGGAATTTCAGGATATCTCTGAATATTCATCAGTTTAATTTGCATATCTTCAACGTAAGTCTTTGACAAGGTCCCTCATGAGAGACTTTGGCAAAATTAAAATGGCTTGGAATAGGAAGCAGTGTACTATTGTGTACTGGTTAAAAGATAGAAAGAAGAGAGTAGGGATAAATTGCCAATTTTCTCAATGGACAAAGGTGAATAGTGGAGTACCCTAGGGATCTGTGCTGGACCCACTGCTTTTTAACATATTCAGAAATAAAATGGAAATGGAAATAACAAGTGAGGTGATCAGATTTGCAGATGACACAAAATTATTCAAAGCTGTTAAAACACAAGAGGATTGTGACAAATTGCAAGAGGACCTTGATAAATTAGAAGACTGGATGTCCAAATGGCAGATGACATTTAATGTGGACAAGTGCAAAATTATGCACCTAGGAAAGAACAACCCAAACTACGGATACACAATGCAAGGTTCCATATTAGGAGCCACCACCCAGGAAAAAGATTTAGGTGTCATAGTAACATAGTATATGACGGCAGATAAAGATCAGTATGTTCCATCTAGTCTGCCCAGCAAGGTGGCAAGAGTAGGTGTACCTGCCGCTCCATGCAGGTCACCTCTCCCTATGCCTTTTTTTAGGGTTGTACAGACCGCTCCATGTAGGTCATCCCTATTTATTGAGATCTAAGAGAAAGTTATGTTTATTTTGTTTTTATCCTGTTACTATAAAGGAATCCACAGTGTCTGTCCCATGCCATTTTGAATTCTGTCACTGTATTTGCCACCACCACTTCCATCGGGAAGGTATTCCAAGCATCCACCACCCTTTCAGTGAAAAAGTATTTCCTGACATTGACTTTCAGTTTACCCCCTTGCAGATTTATGTTATGCCCTCTAGTTTTACAGCTTCCCCATCTTTGGAAGAGGTTTGTTTGTTCATTAATAATTTTGAAGTATTTGAAGGTCAGAATAATATCTCCCCCGTCCCTCCTCTTCTCCAGAGTGTACATATTTAGGTCTTCAAGTTTCTTCTCATAAGTCTTCTGACGGAGGCTCCAAATCATTTTGGTTGCCTTCCTCTGAACCGTTTCCAGCCTTTTTATATCCTTTGTGAGATACGGTCTCCAGAACATAACACAATATTCCAAGTGAGGCCTCACCAGCAACTTGTACAGTGGCGTTAGTCCCTCTTCCTTTCTGCTGGTAATTCCTCTCTGTATGCAACCTAGCATCCTTCTGGCTTTTGCCATCACTTTATCACACTGTTTCACCACCTTGAGATCCTCAGAAACAATCACTCCGAGGTCCTTCTCCTGGTCCGTGTATACCAATCTCTCTCCCCCCCTATCGCATTAAATTCCCTTGGATTTCTGCTTCCCAAGTGCATGACACTGCACTTCTTCACATTAAGTCTTAACTACCAAGCATTAAATCATTCTTCCAGGTTTTTAGATCTTTCCTCATATTATCCACTCCCTCTGGGGAGTCCATTCTGTTGCAAATTTTCTTGTCATCTACAAAAAGATAGACTTTTCCAGTCAGTCCTTCAGCAATATCACTCACAAATATTTTGAATAGTACCGGTCCCAGGATCAAACCCTGGGGCACACCACTAATCACCTTCCTTTCATCTGAGTGAGTTCCGTTTACTGTCACCTTTTGTCATCTAGTCAACCAATTTCTGATCCAGTTCACCACCTTGTCATCATGGATAATATGTTGAAGCCCTCCACCCAGTGTGCAGCGGCAGCTAAGAAAGCAAATAGAATACTAGGAATCATAAGGAAAGGAATGGAGAATAAAACCATGGATATTATAATACCGCTGTATCATTCCATGGTGAGACCACACATTGAATATTGTGTGCAATTCTGATCACCATATGTTAACCCTGGAATTATAGAGATTTTTTATACACACTGAATATCGTTGGGGTCATAAATGACCCCACAACGAATTTTAATTGTTAACCATGAAAATTTTAAACTAAACAGACAAAATATTATTCTGATTTAATTATTTATTATATGAAGGCTAAATGTTTTGAAATTTAATGCTTATCATAAAATTACATGAAGAAGAGTTGCCATGAAAGCAGTTTTTGCATGCACTTGATGAACACAGTAAAGTACTACAGTCATTTGCATGAGACACAGACAATTTCTGAATGTTCTTTGCATACATTGCGCTTGCGGGAGGTGCAAACTACGTAGCTTTTCTTGTCTTTTTCTCTGGAACAGCAGTGACACCTTGCCCTTTTCTTTGGGATCCCGACATTGCAAACAGCATCAGTGGCTTCTTCAATGCTGGAAAACATCTCGCTGCAATTACTCTGAAGCAGCTGCTTTCCTAATTCCAAGAGGAATAGACAACGTCTGTGCTTTGACTTGGACTGCCATTCTGGATTTAGTGACATCCAAACAATGAAGGCGTTCAAAGCACTGATGTCCAACATGTTGTAGAAGATTGTCACTGGCCAGTGTCTTGTCATTCATTTTGTGGTATACGTGCGCAACATTTGATCTGTCGTATCTACTCCACCTTTACTAGAATTATAGTCCAAGATCATGCGTGGTTTTTTTGTCTGGACGTGTGTTATCTACTTCTTCTTGATCATGCAAACTGCTCAGAAGAACAACCACTTTTCCTTTCTTTGGGCAATAGGAAACCAGAGTGGCGTCATCACGAAAGGCAAACAGTGAAGTGAATACCTTTCAGCCCTTTGCTGTTACAAATTCTGAAGGTAATTTTTTTCTGTTCTTTCAAATTGTCCCCAAAATTGTCATTTGTTTGTCTAGCAATTTCCGTGACAGGGATAAACTACAGAAGAAATTGTGAAAAGTAACATTTCTGCCAAATCGCGTCAATCCTTCAGTGAGTTGCAGCACAACCCTTTCACCCTGATTCTGTAACCTGTTTTGTCCGAGTTCCCTTCCTGTATATACTTGAAGACGCAGAACATATGACGTTGCACTGTCACACAACATCCATAGCTTTATGCCATATTTCCCAGGTTTGCTGGGAATATATTGTCTGAACGGAACATGCCACGAAATGTAAGCAGTTGCTTATCCATGGTAACATTTTCACCAGGAACAAAGGCGTCACTTAGAGTTGCTTCCCAGGTATCAAAAACGTGTCTGATTGGAGCAAGCTTATCCACGCCTCGTTGTTCACATCTGTTGGTTGCATCATCAAATCTGAGAGCACAAGAAATTTGCTGAAAATGGTTACGGGCCATATTTTTGCCGGAAAACAGAACGACCATCTTCAAGGTTCCACAACTGAACTATGGATTCATTTCGTGACTTGTACATGCCTGAGAGGATCAGAAGTCCAAGAAAACGTTGAAATTCTCTGTCTGTCAAATCTTTCCAGGTGTCGTCATAAATGTGTGTTCCTTGTTTGCTCGTCCACATCATGATTTCATTCAATAAGTTCTTTCTCATGAACAAGTGGAATGCTGCGAGAGGGCCATCAAGATTTCGTACAGCATACCTTGTATGACCTTGTTGTACAGGCATGACATTAGCTCTGGCGTATCTTCCAGCAGCTTGCTTTATAGGTTTCCTGTTCCATGATGTGGAATCCTTAGATACATAGGCTTCAATGGCAACATTTGTGCTTATAGTTGATGACCTCTTAGCTCCTCTACGACCACAACTAAGATTCCTCACAGATGATACTGACACCGAGGACTCCTGCCTTCTTCCCCGTCCAGCACAGCCTCGACCTTTGCCTCGACCTGTAACTTGACTCTTTGCTGCAGGCGATGTTACCGGCTCAACATCAGTCTCACATTCACTTGGCGACTAACTGCTGTCGCCATCTGAATCACGACTGTCATCATCAGATTTATTGCCCAAACTTGGCTGATATGCTTCTTCACTTGCTGAATATGCTGCATCATCAGACGACTCAGAGCTGTCACTGTCAGCATCTCGTTGCAATATTTCTCTTACTTGGGCAGCTGAATACTTTCGTTTTGACATCATAAACAATAACCTAAAATAAATAAATAAAGATAAAGTTGAATAAAATGCAAAGCAGTTTTACTATATGTGTACAATAATCGTGATAAACGAGCTGAAAGCCTTTAGATTTCATCGGAAATAATGAAAGAACGTATGATATCAATTACAGAAAATGTGTAATTTTCATAAAATAAGAGTACAAAAAATAAATGATACATAATATGATAAATACCTTTGTCAGATCAAAAAATTCAGAAAACTGCAAATTGTATCACGATCCAAACCGGACATAAGCAACTGGGCTCAAAAATGACCCCACTGGTACTCTGTGCTGCAGTTCATCACTATCGTCACCTAGCAGATGAAAATTATTCCTCTCATGGTGCAATATAAAGAGAATATTGACATGTGAAAAGTCATAAAAAGATTGCATTCTTCAACAACTAGTTTCCGAGATACGTGTTTTGAAACTTGCAATGTGGTCACTTTTGACCCCATCGGTACTCCCAGGGTTAAAAACAATATAGCAGAATTAGAAAAGGTACAGAAAAAAGCCACCAAAATGGGATGGAAGGATACCCTTCTTTTATTTACATTCTCTTATATACGGTGCTATTCTGCATCAGTGCAGTTCACATTGAACAAACTGAAATTACATTGAACAGGGCACTATAACTTGGAGATAACTATTTTACAGGGAACATGGGCTATGGAGGGTTAAGTGGCTTGCCCAAGACCACAAGGAGCACCTGTGAGACTAGAAACCCCAGTCCTTCTGGCCCAAGGTTGTTGTCCTCTAGTGGGATTTGAACCCCAGACCTTCTGGCCTGAAGTACCTTGCCCCAACCACTAGGCCACTCCTCCACTCCTTGTGAAGAAAGGCTTAAAAGGTAATGGCTCTTCAACCTAGAAAAGAGACCACTGAGAGGAGATAAGACAGAAGTTTATAAATTAATGAATTGAATGACACGGGTAAATATAGATTGGTTGTTTATTCCATCAAAAAGTAGAAAGACAAGGGCACATGCAATGAAGCTACAATGTAACCAATTTAGGACTAATAATAGAAAATATATTTTCCAATGAACGTGTAATCTAACTCTAGAATTCGTTACCAGAAGATGTGGTAAAAACTGTTAATGTATCTGGGTTTAAAAAAGGTTTGGACAAGTTTCTGGAGGAAAAGTCCATAATCCATTATTAAGGAGGACCAGGGAAATCTACTGCTTATCTCAGAATAAGCATTGTGGAATTTGTGTAACATTTTGGAAACCTGACAGGCCCTTGTGACCTGGATTGGCCACTATTGGAAACAGGATACTGGGCTTGATGGACCTTGGTCAGACCCAGTATGGCATTTCATATGTTCTTATGTTCTTATGCCAGCCCTCATGAGCAGTCATTCTGGATATCCTGAAACCCAGACTGGCTATGGCGCAGGTTCAGAAAGCTCTGTTCTATTTTTTCACAAAGAATAAATGTGAGTAACTCACTTTAATTTTCTTTCCCTCATCACAAACTTTGGTTCTTTCTTAATTTAAATACATTTCTTTTAGAAAAGGATATCTTTAGAGGCAATATACAGAATATTCATGGCAAATGCCCCCTTTTCTCCTTACTTGTCTGCAACTGGTATTACATTTAAAACTGAACCAAGTTGTCTTTATTTTCAAAGTATATTTTCCTTTAATAAAGTCCCTTCTGGCATAAATCCATGATGCCTGTTATGTGTCTCTTTATTAAGCTGAGCTCAAATAAACGTAATTATATGTTATTAGAATGTATATGTTTTTCTTTTAAAACTCACTTGACCTTCAGGTGCTAGATGATGTCCCGAGGAACACTTGTCTCAAAGGCTGGTGATATGCACCTAAAGTGTTCCAGCAGTGTTTGGTCCTATGCAATAGTTTGTTTTTTTGTTTGTTTTTAAACCCCTGGCCTGTGGTATCCCCCAAGGCTCTGTTGTAGCCCCTCTGTTATTCAGTATCTTTCTGATATCTCTCGTGCTTCTTACCCAGCAACACACACTCTCTGCATACTACTATGCCGATGATATAATTATTCTTCACCATTCGGACTCCCATGCTCCTGATCTGTTCCCCCTCAATACCCATCTTTCCAAAGTCTCCACCTGGTTTTCTGGCAACTTTCTACTCTTAAATCCCGCAAAACAGCTGTCATATGGTTTACTCCCTCTCCCCCCACCCCCCCCCCCCCCCCCCCCCACTATTAGCTCCTGCCTTTCCTTCTTATCCCATTCCTCTGGTGTCACCTTGGGGTTCTCCTTGACTCTTTTCTTACCTTCCAGACCTACCTCTCCTCCCTAGTCCATTGGGCTTTTTTCTCAATTTGTCTTATCAACACTATACACCCATTTCTCTCAACCACCTCTCTTACCACCCTTCTTCTTACCTTGCTCATAGCTAAACTTGACTATTGTAATGTTCTTCTCCTTTGCCGCCCCCAATATTCTCTCTCCTGCTTACAGTTGGTTCAAAACACTACTGCTCAGATTCTCCTATGTTCTTCACGTTTTGACCATGTTTCTCCCCTCTTGATTCAACTTCACTAGAAACCTATTATATACTGCGCAGAGTACAAGCTCCTGATACTAATCCATAAAGCAATACACACTAGTATCCCAACATACTTAGCTGACACTCTCCATCGTTATGCTCCCCCATGGTCCCTCCATTCCTAACATGCCAATTGCCTCCACTTACCAACTACCTAACTTGCCCATTTGGAGTCCGCTTGCTCCTCCACTTACCAACTACCTAACTTACCCATTTGGAGTCCGCTTGCTCCTCTGCCCTTTGCTACCTTGGCCCTGCATTATGTAACTCTTTACCCACTGATCTACACTCAGAGCTCTCCTATACCTGCTTTAAAGCCAGTGTTCAAAATTCCCTTGTTCTGCCTTGCTTTTGACTTCCTTCCTTTGCCACTATAGTAACATAGTAAATGACGGCAGATAAAGACCAGCATGGTCCATCTAGTCTGCCCAGAAAGATGGCAAGAGTAGGTGCACCTGCCGCTCCGTGCAGGCCACCCCTCCCCATGTCCCTGTTTAGGGGTGAACCCACCACTCCATGCAGGACACCCCTATTTGTTGAGAAATTAGATGGTTCAGTTTATTTTGATTTTATCCTGTTGCTGTAAAGGGATCCACTGTGTCTGTCCCATGCCATTTTGAATTCCGTCACCGTGTTTGCCCCCACCACTTCCATCAGGAGGGCATTCCAAGCATCCACCACCCTTTCAGTGAAAAAGTATTTCCTGACATTGCCTTTCAATTTACCACCTTGCAGCTTCCTGTTGTGCCCTCTAGTTTTACAGCTTCCCCGTCTTTGGAAGAGGTTTGTTTGTTCATTATATCCCTTTAAGTATTTAAAGGTCTGAATCATATCTCCCCTGTCCCTCCTCGCCTCCAAAGTGTACATGTTTAGGTCTTCAAGTCTCTTCTCATAGGGCTTCTGATGCAGGCTCCAAATCATTTTAGTCGCCTTCCTCTGAACAGCTTCCAGTCCTTTTACATCTTTTGCAAGATACGGTCTCCAGTGACTTGTACAGTGGCATAAGTACCTCTTCCTTTCTGCTGGTGATTCCTCTTTGTATACAGCCCAACATCCTCCTGGCTTTTGCCACCGCCTTGTTACACTCTTTTGCCACCTTAAGATCTTCAGAAATAATCACATAAGAACATAAGATATGCCATACTGGGTCAGACCAAGGTCCATCAAGCCCAGTATCCTGTTTCCAACAGTGGCCAACTTAGGTCATACGTACCTAGCAGTTTCCCCAAAAGACACAGGTTCCACAATGCTTGTACTGGGTCAAGCATTGATATCCTGGGTCCCTTCTTAATAATGGTTTATGGACCTTTCCTCCAGGAACTTGTCCAAACCTTTTTTAAAGCCAGCTACACTAACAGCCTTTACTACATCCTCCGGTAACAAATTCCAGAGTTTGATTACACGTTGAGTGAAAAAATATTTTCTTTTATTAGTCTTAAATAGTTTACCCTGTAGCTTCATTGCATATCCCCTAGTCTTTCTATATTCTGATAACGTAAACAATCGATCTACGTTTACCCGTTCCACTCCGTTCATTAATTTATAGACTATTATCATATCTCCCCTCAGCCGTCTCTTTTCCAGGTTAAAGAGCCCTAACCTTTTTAGCCTTTCTTCATAGGAGTATCCTTCCATCCCCTTTACCATTTTGGTGGCTCTTCTCTGAACCTTTTCTAATAACTCTATATCCGTTTTAAGATACGGCGACCAGAATTGCACACAATATTCAAGGTGTGGTCTCACCATGGAACGATATAGAGGCATTATAATATCTTTTGTTTTATTTTCCATTCCTTTCCTTATGATACCTAGCATTCTATTTGCTCTCTTGGCTGCTGCTGCACACTGGGCCGAGGGTTTTAACATGTTATCCATAATGACGCCTATATCTTTTTCCTGGGTGATGGTTCCTAATGTGGAACCTTGCATCGTGTAACCATAGTTTGGGTTGTACTTCCCTAGGTGCATAACTTTGCACTTTTCCACATTAAATTTCATCTGCCATTTTGATGCCCAGTCTTCTAATTTATCAAGATCCTCTTGCAATTTTCCACAATCCTCTTGGGTTTTAAACAACTTTAAATAGTTTTGTGTCATCTGCAAATTTGATGACAAATTTCCTAACCAGGGCTCTACAGATCAACAAACAGTAAGGATTTGAGGGTTTGTTTGTTTGTTTTTATTATATTACATTGCTAGCTCTCTGACTGGGAGCTCTTAAAAGGGTTTTTTGTATATTTTTTAAAGCAAGGTTACTTTCTTTTTGGTGCTTTAGGGGAACTTTCCTTAAGCACAGTAGGTTGCTGAACTCTAGTAACCTCCTCAGGTTTAGAAACTGCTAACACCTAATCAGGAGTTAGTGGGCCTTATTTCCTGAGTGCAGCTGAGGCCTGCATAAAAGGCTCCAGTGCCCTGCCCTGTTGAGGCTTTCCTAACCAGGGCTCTACAGATCAACAAACAGTAAGGATTTGAGGGTTTGTTTGTTTGTTTTTATTATATTACATTGCCAGCTCTCTGACTGGGAGCTCTTAAAAGGGTTTTTTGTATATTTTTTAAAGCAAGGTTACTTTCTTTTTGGTGCTTTAGGGGAACTTTCCTTGAGCACAGTAGGTTGCTGAACTCTAGTAACCTCCTCAGGTTTGGAAACTGCTAACACCTAATCAGGTGTTAGTTCCCTCCCTACCCACCTCGACTCCCACCCACCCCTAGTGAGCAGTCTTGCTTGATAGGGCACCTCCCCCTTTAACAAATCACAGAGAATTGGACCAGCACATTTTTAATATAATTAAAGAAATTTAACTGCTTTTTATTTATTTTTTATTTATTTATTTATTAACAATTCTTATATACCGCACTATTAGACATCAGCGCGGTTTACATTGAACAAAAACATCCGACAATTTACATATGTCTGGTCATTACATTTAACAGGAAGTATAACTTGGCGAAATAGGGGAAACTAAATACAATGAGGGTTATCTGATAAAGGATATCCTGGTTAACTATATACAATGGTGGTACAATAGTACATGGAACAACTTGCTATTTACATTGTGAAGTTGGCCTTTTTTCTCTGAAAGGACAGCTGGGAAACTGGCTGGTACTTGGTAGATCTCTCTCTCTTGCTTTAACAGATACCTAAGCTCCACGAACAGAACAATGGCTGGGAAAAATCGTATTGCTAAAGCTGTTGCCCCCATTACAGCTTCTGCCTTGGTCCAGACTCATCAAGCCCACTGACTATTACCCAATGTTGCTAACCCATGTTGGAACAAATGATACTGCCAGGTATACCTCAGAATGTATCAAAAGTGACTTCATGGCTCTGGGACAGAGGGTAAAGCAGTTAGGTGCAGAGGTGGTGTTCTCTTCAATCCTCCCTGTTGAGGGTAAAGGCCAAGGCAGAGAGGCTCGCATCCTGGAGATGAAAGCATGGCTGCGTGGATGGTGTCATCGAGAGCATTTTGGTTTCCTAGACCATGGGATGCTGGTCCAAGGGTTGCAGAGCAGAGATGGCATCCATCTGTCCAAGAAAGGTCAATGCATCTTCGGTAGTAGACTAGCTAATCTATGGAAGAGGGCTTTAAACTAGATTTGTTGGGGATAGGTGAAGAAAGCCCACAGGTAAGTGAAAGCCCCCAGGTAGGTGATACATTAAATACCTTTATGGAAATGGGTAACAGGGGTAACATATGGAAAGCAGTGTGTATAAATGCCCGTAGCATGGGAAATAAGATCCCTGATGTTGAAGCTTTGATGGGAGTGGCTGACTTGGATTTTTGTGGCAGTTACAGAAACATGGTTCACAGAAAACCATGATTGGGATGTAACTATACCTGGCTATACTTTATTCAGAAAGGACAGGGTAGGAAGAAGGGGAGGAGGAGTGGCACTATATATAAAAACTACTATTAAAGCTTTGGAATTACAGAGCTTAAAAGGGAGAGAGGAGGCATTGTAGGTTAAACTAGAAAGAGGGAAAGAGAAATCTATTTGCATTGGTGTGATATACAGACCTCCCTCACAAGAGGAAGAGGTGGACAGAGAGTTAATTGAAGACATACGCAGCATTGCTAGGAAAGGGGAAGTGCTACTGATAGGAGATTTCAATATGCCTGATGTTGATTGGCACATTCCTGCTGCAGTATCATCTGGAAGTAAGGAGATCCTGGATTCTTAACAGGGAGAACTATTTAGGCAATTGGTAACAGACCCCACACGTGAAGGGGCCATACTGGACTTGGTGCTTACCAATGGTGAAAGTGTTTCTGATGTTCTGGTGGAAGATCATTTTGCATCCAGTGATCACCATATGGTGTGGTTCAGTATTAGGACTAGGGCTGTTAGAATCCATTCCAAGGTGAGGATCTCAGACTTTAGGAAGACTAACTTTGCGAAGTTGGGCCAATACCTCAGGGGGTCGTTAGTGAGATGGGGGATGTAGAAAAACAGTGGGCAAAACTGAAAGGGGGTATTTTAAGGGCAACCAACCTTTTTGTTAAAATGGTAAATAAAGGCAAAAGGAAAAGGAGACCACTATGGTTTTCAAAGGAAGTAGCAGAAAAAGTGAAGAAAAAGAGGGAGGCCTTCATGAAATACAAGAGATCACAGAGAGAGGAAGACAGGCGTCTGTATTTGGAAAAACTTAGAGAAGCTGGCAAAGTAGTCAAGAAGGCAAAAATTCAAAAGGAGGAGGAAATAGCCAATGCAATAAAATGGGGGGATAAGACATTTTTCAGATATATTAGTGAGAAGAGGAAGGGAAAAAGTGGTATTGTCAGACTCAAGGGTGCAGGGGGGGGAATATGTAGAAGCTGATAAGGATAAACCGGAATTGCTTAACAAATATTTTTGTTCTATGTTCACAGATGAAGAACCAGGAGCAGGACCTCAGAAAACACCCACAAATAGGAACAGAAGCGAGGGACATCTTGAACAATTTTCAGAAGACTGTGTTCGTGAGAAACTAGCTCAACTTAAAGTAGACAAAGCGATGGGACCAGATGGGATACACCCTAGAATACTGAGGGAACTTGGGGACGTTCTAGCAACTCCACTGACTGATCTTTTCAATGCCTCGTTGGAGTCGGGAGTGGTGCCAAAGGACTGGAGAGAGGCTCATGTGGTGCCTTTACACAAAAGCGGAAGTAAGGATGTGGTTGAAAACTACAGGCCGGTTAGTTTAACTTCGGTGGTGAGTAAATTATTGGAAACGCTGCTGAAAGAGAAAATAGTGAGGTTTCTGGAGTCCAGCGGATTACAGGATCCGAGGCAGCATGGATTCACCAGAGGCAGGTCTTGTCAGACAAATCTGATTGATTTCTTTGACTGGGTGACCAGGGAGTTGGACCGAGGGAGAGCTCTAGATGTGGTGTATTTAGATTTCAGTAAAGCCTTTGACACTGTTCCTCACAGGCGACTTATAAACAAACTGAGCACCCTACGGATGGACCCTAAAGTTACTGCTTGGTTTAGAAATTGGTTTGGTGTGAGGCGACAAAGAGTACAAGTAAATGGAGCTCACTCTGAGGAGAAGGATGTTACCAGTGGTGTGCCCCAGGGATCTGTCCTTGGTCCGATTCTTTTTAACATCTTTGTTAGTGATATAGCGGAAGGGCTGTCGGGTAAGGTCTGACTCTTTGCAGATGATACCAAAATCTGCAATAGAGTAGACACCCAAGAAGGTGTAGATAACATGAGGAGAGATCTAGCTAAGCTTGAAGAATGGTCTAGAATTTGGCAGTTGGGATTTAATGTTAAAAAATGTAAGGTCATGCATTTGGGCTGCAGCAATCCAAGGGAGCAATACAGTATAGGAGGTGAAGTACTTTTGTCCACTAAAGAAGAGCGGGACCTAGGCGTGGTTGTGTCTGATGATCTTAAAGTAGCTAAACAGGTAGAAAAGGCGACGGCAAAAGCTAGAAGGATGCTTGGGTGCATACGGAGAGGAATGGCTAGCAGAAAAAAGGAGGTGATAATTCCTCTGTATAAGTCTTTGGTGCGACCTCATTTGGAGTATAGTGTGCAATTCTGGAGACCGCACCTTCAAAAGGATGTGAACAGGATGGAGTCGGTGCAGAGGGTGGCTACTAAAATGATTAGTGGGCTTCATTATAAAGCATATGAGGACAGACTTAAGGATCTTAATATGTACACCTTAGAGGAAAGGCGGGATAGAGGTGATATGATTGAGATGTTTAAATACCTCCGTGGCATAAATGTTCAGGGAGAGAGCCTCTTTCAATTGAAAGCAAGTCCTGAAACGAGGGGACATGGGATGAGGGTGAAGGGCGATAGATTCAGGAGTGACATGCGGAAATATTTCTTTACAGAAAGAGTAGTGGAATAATGGAATAGTCTCCCAGTGGATGTGGTAGAGATGAGGACAGTAACTGAATTCAAAAAAGCATGGGACCAACACAGAGGATCTCTAAAGGTAAAAAGTGGATTGTTGTAGTTGTTGATATGGAAGGACAGACTAGATAGGCCATGTGGTCTTTTTCTGTCATCATGTTTCTTTGTTTCTATGATTACCTCACTCGTTCTTCCACTTTCCAGGTCATTTATGAATATCTCAAAAAGCAGCAGACCCAGCACAGATCCCTGGGGTACACCACTATTCATCTTTCTCCATTGGGGAAATTGGCCATTTAGCCCTACCCTCTGGTTTCTATCTTTTAACCAGTTCTTGATCCACAGTAGTACACTGCCTCCTATCCCATGACTCTTTAGTTTTGCCAAAAGTCTCTGATGAGGGACCTTGTCAAAGGCTTTCTGAAAGTCCAGATACACTATATCAATCGACTCACCTTTGTCCATCTGTTTATTCACTCCTTCAAAAAAACATAACAGATTAGTAAGACAAGATCCTCCTTGTCTAAAGCCATGCTGGCTGTCTCCCATTAGGCTATGACTATCTACATGCTGAATAATTTTATTCTTTATGATGGTTTCTACCATTTCCCGGTACTGACGTGAGGCTCACCGGTCTGTAGTTTCCCCGATCACCCCTGGAAGCCTTTTTAAAAATTGGTGTTACATTGGCGATCCTCCAATCTTCAGGTATTAGAGAGGATCTTAATGATAGTTCACAGATTACTAATAGCAGGTCTGCAATCTCATATTTCAGTTCTTTCAACACCCTTGGATGTATACCATCCGGCCCAGGTGATTTGCTACTCTTCAGTTTATCTAATAGTTGTAGTACATCTTCCCGATGTATCAATATTTTCTTCAATTCTTCCACACCTTTAAATACCACTTCAGTCATGGGTAACATCCCTACATCTTCCTCAGTAAAGACGGAAGCAAAGAATTCATTCAGTCTCTCTGCTATCGCCTTGTCGCCTCTTGGTGCCCCTTTAACTCCTCTATCATCTAATGGACCAACTGACTCTCTCACAGGTTTTTTGCTACAAATGTACTTGAAAAAATCTTTATTTCACGTTTTTGCTTCCACAGCAAGCTTCTTCTTAAATTCTCCCTTTGCCTGCTTTATCAATGCCTTGCATTTGATTTGCCAGTGCTTGTGCTGTTTCCAGGTTTTGTCGTTTAGCTCTTTTTTCCATTTCCTGAAAGATGCTTTTTTGGCAACAACAGCCTCTCTGACATCACCTTTAAACCATGCTGGCAGTTTTTTAGACTTCCTATCACTTTTCTTAAAGCGTGGAACACAGCTGGTCTGGGCTGCCAAGATAGTATTTTTCAACAACACCCAAGCTTGATGTAAGTCTTTAACCTTTGCAACTGCTCCTTTTAGTTTTTTCTTAACTATTTTCCTCATTTTATCATAATCTCCCTTTTGAAAGTTAAAAGGTAGTACTGTGGATTTCCGTACTATCCCTCCTCCACTAATTAAATCAAAGGTGATCATGCTATGATCACTATTGCCAAGTGGCCCCAACACCCTTATCTCTTGCACTAGATCTGGTGTTCCACTAAGGACTAGGTCTAATATGGCTTCCCCTCTGGTCGGTTCATGAACCAGCTGCTCCAAGAAGCAGTCATTTATGTCATCTAGGAACTTTATCTCCCTAGTATGTCCTGCCGTGACACTGACCCAGTCGATACCGGGGTAATTGAAATCACCCATTATTATTACTGCGCTGTAACTTTTGTTAGCTTCCTTGATTTCTTTGAGCATTTCATCATCCATTTGTTCATTCTGGCCCAGTGGTCGATAGTACACCCCCACTGCCATCGGCTTCCCCTTTTTACATGGAATTTCAATCCATAGAGATTCTACAGCAAATATTGTTTCCTGCAAAACTTTAATCCTTTCTGACTCAATGCCCTCTCTAACATAGAGCGCAACCCCTCCACCAATTTGATCAGCTCTATTATTACGATATAGTTTGTACCCAGGTATCACAGTGTCCCACTGGTTGTCCTCCTTCCACCATGTCTGATATTCCAATCATATCTAACCTCTCATTTAGTGCTATATATTCTAACTCTCCCATCTTATTTTTTAGACTTTTAGCATTTGCATACAAGCATTTTAGAGACTGTATTTTATTCATATTAATTTGGCTATTGGTAGACATGGGTAATTTGGGATCTTTAAGCTCTGTCTGCTCCATACTTGAGGGCATTTGGGCTACTTTACTCTTTTTTGGAACCTCTCTGCTTCTGGTAGTATCCTTCAAGGATACATTCTTCTGAACCATCCGCTCTTGGGCGACTGTCGGCTTTCCCCTATTATCTAGTTTAAAAGCTGCTCTATCTCCTTTTTAAAGGTTAATGCCAGCAGCCTGGTTCCATCCTGGTTAAGGTTTAGCCCATCCCTTCGGAAGAGACCCTCCTTTTCCCAGAATGTTCCCCAGTTCCTAACAAATCCAAACCCCTCATCTCTGCACCATTGTCTCATCCACGCATTGAGACTCCGGAGCTCTGCCTGCCTTTTGGGTCCTGCACGTGGAACGGGAAGCATTTCAGAGAACACTACCCTGGACGTTCTGGATTTCAACTTCCTACCTAAAAGCCTAAATTTAGCCTCCAGAACCTCCCTACCACATTTTCCTATGTCATTGGTACCGACATGTACCAAGACAGCAGACTCCTCCCCAGCACTATCTAAGACCCTATCTAGGTGGCACGTGAGGTCCGCTACCTTCGCACCAGGCAGGCATGTTACCAGGCGATCCTCACGTCCACCAGCCACCCAGCTATCTACATGCCTAATGATCAAATCACCAACTATAACGGCTGTCCTAACCCTTCCCTCATGGGCACATGGCCCTGGAGAAACTTCCTCGGTGCGAGAGGGTTTTATATCACCTGGAGGACAGGTCCTAGTTACAGGATCACTTCCTGCCACACCAGGGTGATGCTCTCCTGTCACGTGACCTCTCTCCTCCATGGCAACAGGAATGCTGCCAGACTGGAGGTGGGACTTCAGGACTATATCCCTGTAGGTCTCGTCTATGTACCTCTCTGTTTGTCTTATGTTTTCCAATTCTGCTACTCTTGCCTCTAGAGAACGGACTCGTTCCCTGAGAGTAAAGAGCTCCTTGCACCTAGTGCACACGTAAGACCTCTCACCAACTGGGAGAAAATCATACATGTGACACTCAATGCAAAAGACTGGAAAGCCCCCATCTCGCTGCTGGTCTGCTGTCTACATCTTAGTTTTAAGTTTTTGTTTAGATCTTTAAGTTCTTTACTTACTAAGGGTTGCCAATAAAACTGTACCTAATACCAAGGTCTTTCTCCTGATCTGTGCACACCAACCTCTCGCCCCTATTGCGTACATTTACCTTGGATTTCTGCTACCCAAGTGCATGACTCTGTACTTCTTTGCAGTAAATCTTAATTGCCAAGCATTTAAACATTCTTCCGGCTTTTGTAGATCTTTCCTCATGTTAACCACTCCCTCGGGGGAGTCTACTCTATTGCAAATTTTCATATCATCTGCAAAAAGACAGACTTTTCCATTCAGTCCTTCAGCAATATCACTCACAAATACATTGAACAGTGCCAGGCCCAGGACCGACCCCTGGGGCATCCCGCTAATCACCTTCCCTTCATCCGAGTGAGCTCCTTTTACCATCACCCTCTGTTGTCTGTCAGTCAACCAATTTTTGATCCAATTTACCATCTTAAGATCCATCCCCAAGCTACTGAGTTTATTGATAAGCCTCCTATGAGGAACAGTATCAAAGGCTTTGCTGAAATCCAGGTAGATGACATCCATCGCATGCCGCTGATCTAGCTTCCTGGTCACCCAGTCAAAGAACTCAATCAGATTTGTTTGGCAAGATCGTCCTTCGGTAAAACCATGTTGCCTCAGGTCTTGCAACTTGTTGGTTTTGAGAAATTTCACTATTCGCTCTTTCAGGAGCGCCTCCATGACTTTTCCCGCCACCGCCACTGGCTCACAGTTCTTCCCTGTCACCACTTTTGTGTAGAGGTACTACATCAGCCATTCTCCAGTCCTGAGAAACCTCTCCTGTTTCCAAGGATATGTTGAAAACATCCTTTAATGGCCCTGCAAGAACCTCCCTGAGCTCTTTCAGTATCCTGGGATGTATCCCATCTGGTCCCATGGCCTTGTCCACTTTCAGTTTTGCAAGTTGTTCTAACACCTCATCTTCTGTGAATGGTGTGGTAACTACTTCATTCCCATTTTTATATTTGGGAGTCACAGATGGTCCTTCTCCAGGACTTTCTATAGTAAAAACAGAGCAGAAGTATTCTTTTAGCAATTTCGCTTTTTCAATGTCACTTTCCACGAGTCCGTTCACAGCACTTCTGAGTCCTGCAATTCCACCTCTGATCTTCCTTTCCCAAATATACCTGAAGAAGGTTTGGTCACCACACTTCACATCTTTAGCCATCTTTTCCTCTGCCTTTGATTTTGCTATCCTTATTTATCTCTTTGTCTCTTTGAGTTTGATCCTGTATTCATTTCTGTGTTCCTCTGTTTGCGAGCTTTTGAATTTTGTGAAAGCTGTGTTTTTTGCCTTTGAGCAGCCACTTCTTTGGAAAACCAAATAGGCTTTCTTCTCCTCTTGTTTTTGTTTACTTTTGTTATATGTTTATCTGTTGCCCCTTTTATTGCCACCTTTAGTTAAGCCCATTGCAATTCCATTTCCCTTATCTCCTTCCACCCTGTCAGCTCCTCCTTTAGGTACTTGGCCATTTTATTGAAGTTGGTGTTTTTAAAGTTTAGGACTTTGAGCCTGCTATGATTGGCCTGTACCATGGCTTTTATCTCAAACCACACCGTGTGATGATCGCTGCTGCTCACAGGGGCACTCGCGCAGACATTCAACACGCTATCGCCGTTGATGAGCAATACATCCAGCGTTGAGCTTTCCCTGGTTGGTTCCATCACCATTTGTCTAAGTAATGCATCTTGGAGAGCATCCACGATTTTTTTGCTTCTTTCCAGATTTGCAGAAGGAGTAATCCAATCCATATCAGGTAGATTAAAGTCACCCAATATGATCGCTTCCCCCTTTCTGGTTATCTTGGCAATATCCATAATCAATTCGTTATCTATCTCTTCAATGTGTGTTGTAAGTCTGTAGACTACAGCAGTATGGATGACAGTGCCATCTCTTCTTTCCAACACAATCCAGAGTGCTTCTTCTTTTCCCCATGCCCCCTGCATTTCAGTAGCTTTAATATTGCTTTTGACATATAAGGCTACTCCTCCTCCTCTTCCATTGTCTCTGTCTCTTCTGACTAGATTATAGCCAGGTATGGCTATATCCCAATCATGTGATTCGTTTAGCCATGTTTCTGTAATGGCCACAATGTGCAAATCCATTTCCACCATTAGGGCTTCTAGGTCTGGAACTTTGTTGGCTAAGCTTCGAGCATTTGTGCTCATTGCTTTCCAGCATTTAACTGGCTTGCGTGTATTTAGCGTTTATTATTTATTTATTATTTATTGCAATCTTTTATATACCGCGCTATTTGGTATCAGCGCGGTTTACATGGAACAAAATAACCAGAACAAACGATTCTGAGTTTACAGAGAACAGGTATACAAACTTGGGTAACATGGGGAACTATATACAAAAATTATTTACATACAGTCGTTATGGTAATGACAATGGACACTGATCGTTCATTTTGTTCTGCCTACATCTTCCCACTTGTTTATAATGTGTGGTTTAAATGTGTGGCTGTTTCTGATTTTAATCTGCTTTTGCAGGGGGTGACGTCCAGAGCTTGACCTTCCACATCTGTCACCCCCTTTTTCTAGTTTAAATGCATATCCACATATTGCTTGTATTTTTCACTTAGGATTCTTTTCCCTGCGACATAGAGATGTAGTCAATCAGCACAGCATAGTCTCTTGTTGTTCAATCTTACCCCAGTCGCCAATAAATCTGAATCCTTCTTGTTTGCACCAGGTCTGGAGCCATGTATTAAAGCTGCTAATGCGATGCAGCCTTTTTGCCCCTTTAGCAAGCACAGGTAGAACCTCTGAGAATGCAATAGTGTTAACAATGCGCTTGAGTTTCTCTCCCAGAGATTGGAAGTTCTTTTGGACTGTAGAGGTACTGTTTCTAGCCAGGTCATTTGTGCCCAAGTGGATAACCACATCAAATTTGGAGTGTTCACTTTCTGCGCTAAGTACTTCAACAACTTGGTGTGTATTCCTGCTGGCTGAAAAGCCTGGGAGGCACTTGACTATCTTCTCTCCTTTGAACTGTGTTCCCAAGTTGATGCCACTTAGGATGGAATCATCAAGTAGTAGTAGTTTGCTGTTTGGTGAGGTTTTCTTCATATTTGGTCCTTTAGCAGGAGATTGGGCATTGTCTGTCTCATTTAAGGGCCCTTCAGTTTCTTTGGATTGGGCATCCTCATTTGCTAAGGCAGAGAAGGCATTATGCAGGGATATCTCCTGATGCATAGGATACATAGGGGCTTGTTTACAAAGCCGCGGCAGCGATTCGCGATTGTTATCGGAGCCGCGGCCCCATTGAAATCAATGGGGCCGCAGCTCCGATAACGATCGCGAACCGCTACCGCGGCTTTGTAAACAAGCCCCATAGGATGCCTCTGTGTCACAGGTCGCAATCTACCAGAACCCACTGTGATCCATTTGTTCCTGGGGTGTTTCATTCTTTGTTCCTCCCTCAGTTCCTCATCCTCATTAGCCAAGGCAGAAAAGGCATTATGCAGGGTTATCTTTTGATGCATAGGATGTCTGTGCATTACAGGTCACAATCTACCAGAACCCACTGTGATCCCCTTGTCCCTGGGATATTTGATGTTTTGTGGGAGTGGTGGTGGGCATTGTTCAGTTTGTATCCTATAAGAGGTGTGCTTCATTGCAGCCAGTTCCTCCCTGAGTAGGGTCACCTCTTTATGCATGGCAGCTAGGTTTTCCCTTAGTAGAGTCAGTGTGTCACTATGATTACTTTTCGCTCCTGTCTCTTCCCTCTCCTCTTTTATATATGTTTCCTTTACTTTCTAGAAATGATGTTCCTCTCTAATCTACTCTGCTAGTAGAAGGTGCAGTATATCAAGTAACTAAAACCATAAACCATAAGCATTCATATCCTCAGCTCATAACCTTGGGGTCGTCTTTGACTCTCTCCTCCACACACATCCAACTAATAGGTAAAACCTGCCATTTCTTTTTCTACAACATCACCAAAATTCACCCATTCCTTTCTGAACACACTATTAAGACACTTGTCCACTCTTTAGTCACCTGTAGTCTTGATTCTTGTAATCTACTCCTTGCTGATCTCCTTCTGAATCATCTCTCTCCCCTTCAATCTGTTCAACACTCTGCTGCATGGCTAATCTTCTGCCAGCCTCATCATGCTCATATTACCCCTCTTCTCAAGTCATTCCATTGGTTCCCTATCTGTTTCCGCATCCAGTTCAAACTTCTCCTGCTGACCTATAAATGCATTCACTCTGTAGCTCCTCACTACCTTTCCTCTCTTATCTCTCCCTACACTCCTCATCGGGAATTCCGCTCTTCTGGCAAACCACTTCTATCTGTGCCCTTCTCTTCCTTTGCTAACTCCAGATTTCACTCCTTTCATCTTGCTGCTTCTTTTGCCTGGAACAAATTACCTAAGTCTGTACGTCAGGCGACTTCTCTGACCCTTTTCAAATCCAGACTGAAAACTCACGTCTTCGCTGCCACTTTTGGATCTTGACTCACCTGGTCTCCTTTGTGTTTCCTTATCATTCCCCCTAGATGTATCCCATGTCTACAGCTACTATGTTGTCTGTCTTGACTAGATTGTAAGTTCTGATGAGCAGGGACCGTCTTTTACATTAGTCTGTGCAGCGCTGCGTACATCTTGTAGCACTATTGGTTCCCTATCTGTTTCTGGGCCCGGCACTGTTCAATGTATTTGTGAGTGATATTGCAGATGACACGAAAATTTGCAACAGAGTGGACTCCCCCGAGGGAGTCCTTAACATAAGAAAAGATCTACAAAAGCTAGAAGAATGGTCAAATGCTTGGCAATTAAGATTTAATGCAAAGAAGTGCAGAGTCATGCACTTGGGTAGCAGAAACCCAAGAGAAATGTACACGATAGGGGGCGAGAGGTTGGTGTGCACGGATCAGGAGAAAGACCTTGGTGTGATTATTTCTGTAGATCTCAAGGTGGCAAAACAGTGCGACAAGGCGGTGGCAAAAGTCAGGAGGATGTTGGGCTGCATACAAAGAGGAATTACAGCAGAAAGAAAGAGGTTCTAATACCACTGTATAAGTCACTGGTGAGGCCTCACTTGGAATACTGTGTTCAGTTTTGAAGACTGTATCTTGCAAAGGATGTAAAAAGAATGGGATCTGTTCAGAGGAAGGAGACCAAAATGATTTGGAGCCTGCGTCAGAAGCCTTATGAGAAGAGACTTGAAGACCTAAATATGTACACTTTGGAGGAGAGGAGGGATAGGGGAGATATGATTCAGACCTTTAAATACTTAAGGAGAAATAATGAACAAACAAACCTCTTCCAGAGACGGAGAAGCTGTAAAACGAGAGGGCATAACATGGAGCTACAAGGTGGAAAATTGAAAGGCAATATCAGGAAATACTTTTTCACTGAGAGGTTGTTGGATGTTTGGAATGCACTCCTGATGGAGGTGGTGGGGGCAAATACGGTGGCAGAATTCAAAATTGCATGGGACAGACACAATGGATCCATTTATAGCAACAGAATAAAATCAAAATAAACTGAACCATCTAACTTCTCAACAAATAGGGGTGTCCTGCATGGAGCGGTGGGTTCACCCCTAAACAAAGACATGGGGAGGGGTGGCCTGAGGGGCGGCCTGCACAGAGTGGTACCTACTCCTGCCATCTTACTCCGGCCTTCTTACTGGGCAGACTAGATGGACCATACTGGTCTTTATCTGCCATCATTTACTATGTTACTATGTCACTATACAAATGTTTCAGTAAGAGTAGTAATACTGGCAAGTAACAGTTCTAGCAAGGGGAGGGATCTCCAATTATATTAGCATGCTTCTTTCAGGTGAATAATAACTTGATAGTCTGTCTGTAAACTGAAAATGAAATTAAAGGTTCAACACTCCTTCAAATATTATATATATTACGCACAGGGAAGTCACTCAGGATATCCCATATCTATTACTACTACTACTATTAATCATTTACATACCGTAGCAGTCTATATACTTTTGAATTAAACTCCCACAAATCACTGTACTCACTTCTAAAAGCAAACAGCTTCAGCAATTTCACCTCACACTCTCTCTCTCTCTTTCTTCAACATTCTCTTGAAAGTTCTCCTCCTAGGATATGACTCCATTTGGTAAAGTTCTATGTCTCTATACAGCTATCAGGCTGCATCCCACTATGATAAGGTCTAGTGTCAGTGGCCTGAATATAGTAGTGTGATATAGCACAATCAGTGGTATAGCAGTGAGGGAGTGTATAAAGATTCCAGCCTCTGTGTTCTGTGATACATATGGAAATTCTTTCCTGGCACTATTTTTCAGTCACTACATCTGAGTTCATTCTCCCATGGTAGCAGTTGGTGATGAAGCTACTGGGTAACAGGACAGAAAGTTGGTGCAAGAAAAGCACTCAGTTTGGTATGAGATATTTACATATCACCCTGCCACTACACTGCTTCCTACCTTAGTCTCTGCAGGTTTCATCCAAGGTTATCGAAATCCCTGCAGTTGGACAATGGCCAAAAATTGAGGACAGAAAAAAAGGATACTTCCTAAAAATAAGTAAAAAACACTGGCTAGATGATACAAAGGCCCTCAAGCACTATCCCTTCTTCTGCTCTAGCCCATGAGAGAGATTTGCATTTCTTGGAAGCAATGCATGCAAATTTCTCTCATGCATATTTATTGTGGCTATCCTGAAAACCTAACTGGCAAGGTGTGTCCTGGGCTGAGAACCCCTGTCCTAGACTGAATGTGGAAAAAGCCTTTAGTGCATTTGGCCTTCAGTGAGGGAATGAGGTATTGGAGAAGGGAAAGATGGCAGGGAGGGGGGGAGCAAAATAGTCCCATTAATTTTTATACACTACCTACAAAGGTTCCATCTATTGATTAAACTGAGATGAGTTACTAAGCTGCAGACTGATTAGATTTCAGCAAATGGAATTCACTCCCTTCAAGTCTGGGTGATTATTGTTACCCAGAAAGGAAGAGTAATGCTGCAAGAACTTGCCTGGTGACTGAGCTCTTTGGTCATATGTTTATCTTTTATGACTCACTCTTAGCCTTTAATCAGAGTGCACTGGATTTTTCTGTTGCTGTGTGAGACTAGAATTACATGGAGAGATCATCCACAGTGTGTGCCTATCTCCTTGAAAGCAAATACACATTAATCACTGCTGCTGTTTCGTGTCATCTGGTGCTGAGAAGATGCCAGGCAGGCAAGTTATTAACATTAAGGATCCTGGTTCCTGTGACACTTCAGGAGTAGATTCTAAAGCAAAGATTAGAAAATTCCATAATATAATTTCTGAGTGTCTGTTAAACCTTTTCATTTAATGCACGTATGTACTCTATCGCTTAATATGCATGCATACAGTGCATATTTTGCATTTAGAAGATTTAAGTGAGCAAACCAGATAACGCTTGTTCCCCAACTATCATCAGCTTGATTAAAGCAACTGATGTCCTGCACACCTGGGCATCGAAAGCCTAATGAAATGAACAGATGGCCAGATTTCCCCCCCTCCCCCCCCCAACAAGATCCTCCCTCTCACTCTGATCATAGCTTGCCATCCTATGCAAGAGACCTATTGCTCAGCTAGCAGGAGAAGATATGCACCTCTTATTTGCTCCATTGAAAGGTTTCTGCTGCTGCCTCTGGGCACAATCCTACAACAGATTACTATTCATTAATTCACTTCACTTTGAAAACAAGCAAGCAATTCCATTCATAACTAGTGGTTTGTTCCTTTCTTTAAAGTAAAGAACATCATCAACAGGAGTAGAACAAGATGGATGCTAATTAGCTGAGCACAAGAGTGCCACAGCGAGGCTCTGCTTTCCTTTTCTTCTGGATTTCGCTTTTTCCCCTATTTGCCTAAGGGAAAGAGGAAAGCTAAAGTCTGGACTTACCCAGATGAATCATTGCCATCTCAGCGAATGGGTCTGATGGATACGTATCTGCGTCGGCTGCCGGTGCCAACAGATGTGACAGATAAAGGAGTTTCACTTGAGCCAGCTGCTGGAGGAAGGCCACTGCCACCACTTTCTGAAACAGAAGTTTTGTTCAGCCTGAGGGATCCCACACTGTGGCTTGCGACTTTGGAGCATGCAACAGAGTTTTCCCAAGGAGCACCACTGTTTTTAATATTGTCAGTGTGGCGTTGGATAAAGGAGGACTGCAGCCCAGAGCTAGGGACAAGTGGTTGGGATTCTCCCTATTGCTTCAGAGACAGTGGGAGAGCACAAAGAAAGCCATTGGACAACTGGTGGAATGGAGGAAGTTGTTCTAAATGTCCCTCGATCAGTTTCCCAGAAGTAATGAGGTACCGGAGATTACTGTTTACTGCTCTCTTGGTGCATGTTGGTACCAATGACATAGAAAAGTGTGGTAGGGAGGTTCTGGAGGCCAAATTTAAACTTTTAGGTAGGAAGTTGAAGTCCAGAATTTCCAGTATTGCATTCTCTGAAATGCTTCCCATTCCACGTGCAGGACCCAAAAGGCAGGCAGAGCTCCAGAGTTTCAATGTGTGAATGAGGTGATGGTGCAAGAAAGAGGATTTGGATTTGTTAGGAACTAGGCAACATTCTGGGGAAAGGAAGTGTTTTTCCAAAGAGATGGGTTCCACCTTAATTGGGATGGAACCAGGCTGTTGGCATTAACCTTTAAAAACTGATAGTCGCCCAAGAGCGCATGGCTCAGAACGATGTATCCTTGAAGGATACTAGCAAAAGACTGAAGTTAGGGCATATCGACAGAGCAGTTCCAATAAAGACAAAAGTAACTCAAATGCCCTTGATTACAGAGCAGACAAAGCTTAAAGATTCCAAATTATCCCTGCCTACCAATAACCTGATTAATATGAATAAAATACAGCCTCGAAAATGCCTGTATGCAAATGCTAGAAGTCTAAAAAATAAGATGGGAGAGTTAGAATATATAGCACTAAATAAGAGGTTAGATATGATTGGTATCTCAGAGACCTGGAGGAAGGAGGAAAACCAGAGGGACACTGTGATACCTGGGTACAAGTTCTATTGCAATGATAGAGTAGGTCAAATTGGTGGAGGAGTTGCACTCTATGTTAGAGATGGCATACAGCCACAAAAAAATTAAAGTTTTTCAGGAAACAAAATACACTGTAGAATCTCTATTAATTGAACTTCCATGTAAAAATGGGAAAGCAATGTCAGTGGAGGTGTACTACCAACCACCTGGTCAGAATGAACAAATGAATGATGAAAAGCTCCAAGAAATCAGGGAGGCTAAGAAAAGTTACAACACAGTAATAATAATGGTGATTTTAATTACCCCGGTCTCAACTCAGACAGTGTCACGGCAGGACATGCTAGGGAGATAATGTTTCTAGACGAAATAAATAACTGCTTCTTGGAGCAGCTGGTTCATGAAATGAGAGGAGAAGCCATTTTGGACCTAGTCCTTAGTAGAATACAAAATCTGATGCAAGAGATAAGGGTGTTGGGGCCACTTGGCAATAGTGATCATAGCATGATTGTGTTTGATTCAATAAATGGAGGAAGGGCGAAAAGGAAATCCACAGTACTAACTTCTAACTTTCAAGAGGGAGACTATGATAAAATGAGGAAAATAGGAAAAACTAAAAGGAGCAGCTGCAAAGTTTAAAGATTTACATGAAGTAATTTAAAATTACTATCTTGGAAGTCCAGAAGAGATGTATTCCATGCTTTAAGAAAAGTGGAAGGAAAACTAAAAACCTGCCAGTATGGTTTAAAGGTGAGGTCAGAGAGGCTGTTGTTGACAAACAAGCATCTTTCAGGAAATGGAAAAAGGAACCAAATGATGAAAACTAGAAACCGCATAAGTACTATCAAGTTAGATGGAAGGCATTGATAAGGCAGGCAAAGAGAGAATTTGAAAAAAGCTTGCTGTGGAAGCAAAAATGCATAATAAAACCTTTTTCAAGTACATTCATAGCAGAAAAACTATGAGAAAGTCAGTTGGATCATTAGATGATAGAGGGGTAAAAGGGGCAGTAAGAGGGGACAAGGCCATAGCGGAGAGACTGAATTAATTCTTTGCTTTAGTATTTACTGAAGAAGATGTAGGGAAGTTACCCATGACTGAAATGGTATTTAAAGGTGATGTATCGGAAGAATTGAAAGAAATATCGATATACCAGGAAGGTGTATTATAATTATTTGATAAACTGAAGAGTAGCAAATCACCTGAACTGGATGGTATACATCTGAGAGTGCTGAAATATGAGATTGCAGACCAACTGTTAATAATCTGTGAACTATCATTAAAATCATCTGTAATATCAGAAGATTAGCAAATGGCCAGTATAACACCAATTTTTAAAAGGGCTTCCAGTGCTGATGCGGGAAACTACAGACTGGTGAGCCTGACGTCACTACTGGGCAAAATAATAGAAACCATTATAAAGAACAAAATTGCTGAACATGTTGATAGTAAATGTTTAATGGGAGAAAGTTAACTTGGCTTTAGCCAAGGAAGGTCTTGTCTTATTAATCTGTTATATTTTTTTGAAGGTGTAAATAAACAGATAGACAAAGGTGAGCCGATTGATATAGCATCTGGATTTTCAGAAATCCTTTAACAAGGTCTCCCATAAAAGACTCTTAACAAAATTAAAAATTCATGAGATAGGAAGCAGTCTACTATTGTGGATCAGGAAATGGTTAAAAGATAGAAAGCGGAGGGTAGGGCTAAATGGCCAATGTTCCCAATAGAGAAAGGTGAAAAGTGGAGTACCCCAAGGATCTGTGCTGGGTCCGCTGCTTTTTAACATATTCGTAAATGATCTGGAAATGGGAATAATGAATGAGGTAATCAAATTTGCAGATGACACAAAATTATTCAAAGTTGTTAAAACCCAAGAGGATTGTGAAAAATTGCAAGAGGACCTTGATAAATTGGAAGACTGGAATTCAAATGGCAGATGAAATTGAATGTGGACAAGAGCAAAGTTATGCACCTAGGAAAGAACAACCCAACTATAGTTAAACGATACAAGGTTCCACATTAAGTACCACTACCCAGGAAAAAGATTTAGGCATCATCATGGATTACACGTTGAAACCCTCTGCCCGGTGTGCAGCAGTGGTCAAGAAGACAAATAGAATGCTGGGAATCATAAGGAAAGGAATGAAGAATAAAACAAAGGATATTATAATGTCTCTGTATCACTCCATGGTGAGACTGCACCTTGAATATTGCGTGCAATTCTGGTCACTGTATCTTAAAAAGGATATAGCAGAATTAGAAAAGGTACAGAGAAGAGCCACCAAAATGGTAAAGGAGATGGAAGAATACCCCTATGAGGAGAGGCTTTAAAGGTTAGGACTCTTTAACCTGGAAAAGAGACTGATGAGGGGAGAAATGATAGAGGTCTATAAATTAATGGAGTGGAACGGGTAAACGTAGATCGATTTTTACATGGCCCCTAGTAGAAAGACTAGGGGACATGCAATGAAGCTATAGTATATCCCATTTAAGATTATTTATTTATTTATTATTATTTATTTATTTAACTTTCTTATATACCGCGTTCTTCTGCATCAACGCGGTTTACATTAAAACATAACCGTCCAGCACAGATGGTCTGCACTGGCTTCACAATATAACAAGGGGTGTATGTACAGGTAATAACAACAGGGTAACTATGTACACATATATACAGGTAAATTGCAATATACGTTTGGAGATGAATCAAATGTGTTCCATTAGCTCAAGTGCGTAATAGTTGATGACAGGGTGATAAGAGATGCTATTTGTCGGATTAATAAGAGAAAATATTTTTTTACTCAATGCATAATTAAACTATGGAATTCGTTACCGGAGGATGTAGTAAAAGCTGTTCGTGTAGGTGGGTTTAAAAAAGGTTTTCATTAGTTCCTGTAGGAAAGGTCCATAAACCATTATTAACCCTTTGAAGGCCTACTTTAAATTTTTAATCCACATTCTGCAGCCGGGTTAATTTTTGCATATTTCAGGATAATTGTACCCATCTTATTCAACATGTTCTAATAGTGATTTTCCTTCTGCTATGGTCATGTATTATATACCATTTGATAGGAATATTTAGTCAGAATTTTGGATCCCGAGAGTTTTGGGCTCGGCCTGGAAAGGGTTAAAGAGGACCCGGGAAATCCATTGTTTACCCCAGGACGAGCATTGTGGAACCTGTGTGTTTTTTTGGGAAACTGCTAGGTATTTTTGCCTGGATTGGCCACTGTTGGAAACAGGATACTGGGCTTAATGGACCTTGGTCTGACATAGTATGGCATATTTTATGTCCTTTTGTTATGTTCTTACTGTTTCTTCCCGAAAGGAATTTTGACTCCAAGGCCAAAAGTCATTAGCATAGCAAGTATCTGGAAAATGTTGGCCACTATATCTGGACCAATTTTGCATTGGTTTCCAAGGTTTATCATCTTCCTCCATCTATGATAGAAGGTTCTAGAGATGCTATATAGGAGTGGTCAACTCTGGCCATAATTAATCTTATTGAATAATTAGAATCATCAATTGTAGAAAAACTGTGTGTCTGCTACACTTTGTTTAGTGCTTGACTCTGATTGAGATTTACTTTTAAGATTTCCCTATAGTAGTTTCTTAGCTACGGTATGTAGAATCTCATAAATGTGCATTTTCTAGTTATGCTATAGATCAGGCCTTGACACATTTTCTTGGAATCTAGAAGACAGCTTAGGAGCTGGCCACCAAGACCTTGGTCATAGTGTCCTCCCCACTCCACCCCAAAGGAGATTCACAGCTCCTTTTTTTAAGGGCCCGATTTACTGTTTTCCAATTTTCTATGGGAAAAGAAAGCTTAATAAATCAGGCCCCTAATGTGCCATTACCCAGTGCCAACAGAAGGCAGTAACCCTTCTCCTCCCCTATCCCACCAGCCTCAATCAGTGCATCACCAACAGCATATTGGTGACCATTTATAGCTGCACCTGAGGCAACTTTCATTTTTGTTTTGCATATCACCCATGGCCTTGTAATACATGAAGCAAATAAATCTCTCATAGCTCACGCACCCTGCCTTCATCCAGTCTTTCTCTCTCAGCCCCTCCACCATCACGCAGTATCTCTCTCACTCTCATAACTCCTACTCCAGCCATCACCTAGTCTTTCTCTCTCTTATAGCCCCCACAGTCTTCACCTAGTGTCTCTCTCTGTCATAGCTCCCCACAGCCTTCACTCAAAGCATTGTCTGTAAATTGTATATCCAACACTGTTCTTCATAATTCCATTTTTCCATTAATTTCCTTGCCATCCTTTAGATATATGGGGCCCGATATTCTTTTGAGATGGCTATGCACTGCTACGTCGCACAGCAGTTGCCACCGAACTTTAACCCTAGATATACAATGCCAGGGTCATATGTAGCCAGCCCACAAACCCACAGAAACTAACCGAGCAGCAGCAATATTGAACCACTGCCAGGTTAGCTCCCACTGGTAAAGATAGGCCAGCTTATGCTGCACCTATCTTTTACCCACGAGTGCTAACCGGGCAGAGGTACAAATTTGCCCCCAGAATGCCCCGGAATGTCCACGACACGCCCAGATGCTCAGCAGTTAACGTTGGGTCGTGTAGCAGCATTAATCACCGATATTCAGCGGCGCTAACTGAATATCCCGTTCAATGGCTTTTACACAGTTTACAGGTCTGTAAACCATGTAAATGCTTTTGAATATCGGGGCCTCCATTACAATTCCTGAAATAAATGGCCGGTCTTCTCACAATCCATCTGCTGTGCCTATTCAAGTTTCCTGCACTTTTAAACAATATCAGCAAGCATGCCTGCACCTGGCAGGCCGACGCCTGAGGGCCTTGCTAGAGAGCCCTTCGGCATGGCCCTTAGGCAGGGACCTAAATACACAACCAGGAGAATTTGCCTCACAACATTAGTATTATGAGCACGCTGCTGGTTTGTGCTGCATAATTTCTGCTGGTTACTTGTGTCACTCTACCCTGCTGCTATTAATGTACTTGCTGTGTGTCTGACTGAGTATTGTGTTTCCCGTAGATCTGACGACTGTTGCTTTTCTGGTCAAAACACCATTTTAGCATATTCATAAATGACCTAGAAATAGGAATAGTGAGTGAGATGATCAGATTTGCAGATGACACAAAATTATTCAAAGCTGTTAAAATGCAAGAGGATTGTGAAAAATTGCAAGAGGACCTTAATAAATTGGAAGACTGTATGTCCAAATGGCAGATGAAAGTTAATGTGCAAAGTTATGTACCTAGCAAAGAACAATCCAAACTACGGTTACATGATGCAAACTACCACCTTAGAAACCACTACCCGTAAAGAATATTTAGAGGACATTGTGGATAATATGTTAAAACACTGTGCCCAGTGTGCAGTAGCGGCCAAGAAAGCAAATAGAATGCTAGGAATCATAAGGAAAGGACTAGAAAATAAAACCAAGGATAGTATAATGCTTCTGTAGCATTCCATGGTATAATCGCACCTTGAATATTGTATGCAGTTCTGATCGCCATATTTTAAAACAGATATCGCTGAATTAGAAAAGGTACAGAGAAGAGTGCAAAAATGGTAAAGGGGATAGAAGGATACCCCTATGAGGAGAGGCTTAAAAGGTTGGGGCTCTTCTACTTGGAAAAGAGATGGCTGAGGGGGGATATGATAAAGGTCTATAAATTAATGAATGGAGTGGAACGGGTAAATGTAGATCAGTTGTTCATGTTATCAAAAAGTAGAAAGACTAGAGGACTCACAATGAAGCTACAATGTTACATATTTAAGACTAACAAGAGAAAATATTTTTTACTCAATGCATAATCAAACTCTGCAATTCATTACCAGAGGATGTAGTAAAAGCTGTTAGTGTAGCTGAGTTTAAAAAAGGTTTGGACAAGTTCCTGAAGGAAAGGTCCATAAACCATTATTAAAGAGGACCCAGGACAAGCATTGTGGAACCTGTGGGCCTTTTTGGGAACCTGCCAAGTACTTGTGACCTGGATTGGTCACTATTGGAAACAGAATATGGAGCACTGTGGTAGATAATGCGCATTAATGATATTAATGCACATTGCTAGTAAATGATCCCTCTTTACTTGCGATGAACCTGTTAATTGAAATAGCATTCAAATAATAGAGGGATAAGGCATTAACCCACTGCATCATCCATCCTTGTCTTTGAGAATTGCTTTTCTCAATTTGGACACTCTGGAAAAATGTCTAATTTTGAACACTCAATTAGAAACTGAATTTTTTTTTAACTGTACTTTTATGTTACAATTAGGAACTCTTGAAATTCAGAGATCCTCCTCATTGTACACCAAGGGATATGTTTACAAAAGAGCGGTAAGAGAGCAAAGGTGCTGTTAATAGGCGTTTTTGGCGCCTGTGAGTGGTTAATACCGAAGAAAGCACTGATAGTGCTGGATTAACGTGCAGAAGCTGGGCCCATAGCGTTAAGATAAAAGGAGGTGGAGAGTGAGCATTAATGGGACAGAGATTGGGCGGAGATAGTGTGTGCTCCTTTAATGACGGTTTGTGTTACTGTGCGTTGGAGCTCCCAGTGCTGGGAACCCTAACACCATCTGAAAACTCGCGATAAGGCCTATTTCTATGGAGAGAGAGCCTATTTCAATGTGCTTCACCCACCGGAGTACCCAAATTAGTGATAGTATTGCTGCATTGGCAACAATAGCATGGTGCCCTTTTAATAAAAGGCACTACATCATTGGTGCCAAATTGGCAAAGGAGGTGTCACATGGGTGATGCAGTGGGGCTGGCTGGTCCACAAGGCTGACAAGGCTGCTGTCTAGGGTGTATATCTGTGATGTCTGGTATAACTCTACTGTGACAGGGGTCAGCACACATACATGCTGCTGCAGTCAAAAAGGAGTAGTGCCTCACCCATTGCCACCATGCTGCCATGCAAGCATTGTGTGAAGGGGGGGTGGCGGTTGCAGCAGCTGCGGCCTGCTGCAGACGAAATCCGTGTCCTGGCCATATGTGTCAAGTGCGAAGCTGCAGTTGCCTCTGTCAGTGGAATGTCTAAACTTATAAGCACTCACTCCATATATATCTCTAAATTGTTATGTTCTTATCTTCACGGGTATGTGTGCTGTTGTTTATACAAGCGTACCACAAATGTATATGAAGGAGGTCTCAGACTTATACGGCACTGACCTTAAAGACTTATATTTGTCTAAATATTAGTGCCTTTTCGCATCAATGACCATCCTTCAAAAACAGCTTATTAATTACAACAAATTTGGACAAAAGATTATCAACTTATCAACTGTTCTTATCCCCAACGCCTCACTATGGTGCCCTTTCCGCGTTTCACTTCATATACATTTGTGGTACGCTCATATAAACAACAGCGCACATACCCATAAAGATAAGAACATAACAATTTAGAGAGATATATGGAGTGAGTGCTTATAAGTTTAGACATATAATTTTCCACTCTGAGAAAAAGACCTAGAAGGACTGTCAGTGGGATGGCAAGAATGTCAGCAGCAGGTATAGTGGAGCACATGGTGTTCCCTCCCTTCTGAGGTCTAAGGCAGCAGCACCCATGCCCATATCCTGTGGTGGAGGGGGCAGGAATGGCATGGTGTGACTAGCTGCATGTGTGCAACTTCAATAAGGCTGCCTTTAGCACTGAAGCGGTGGCTGTGCCACAATGGCAGGGAGGGAGGGATTGGCCGGTATGCTTTTCACCATGATCGGTGGGCCCTGGCACCTGGTTAGTTTGCTGAATGGATGGGCTGGCCCTGGGATCAGGATGCCCCCACCCACCCCCCCCCCCCCCCACTTGCACATATTGAATGGATCTGTGCATATGGGAGGAAAAATATTCCACTGAGGCAGGAATACTATGCAATATGATAACAGCCCATGTCAGAGGAAAAATGAGCACCCTGCCCCCTCATCTGCCAAATAATGACTATAATCTGTGCTTGAACCCTCTATAAGTATGTACTCAGTCAGTTACAGCCATTTGAGCCACATGTGAATCTAAATTAGCTATTGTGGTCTGCAAAATATGAAATTATTCCATGACTGTCCCACAAGCATATACCAGGAAATGGGTACATTGGTCATTCTGCTAAGATACCCATCGGTCTGGAATGTGTGTGTTCACGTATCATGGCCTGTCCCTTTGACTTACAGATCCCATATGTAAGACATGAATGTCAGCTGAACCAGCAGCATAGCAAGGCAGTGCAACATACAGACCTAACAAGATGTCCCTTTCCCACATCTGACAAACATACCTTGTCAGACAAGTATGTCAGAGAGCCTGCAGAGATCTAAGCAGACATAGGCATACCCCAACTCATG
Organism: Ichthyophis bannanicus; assembly: GCA_033557465.1. Classification (NCBI taxonomy): domain Eukaryota; kingdom Metazoa; phylum Chordata; class Amphibia; order Gymnophiona; family Ichthyophiidae; genus Ichthyophis; species Ichthyophis bannanicus. The sequence goes on from CM066031.1 coordinate 1,731,845,060, forward strand.
CCCTCATACATCCTGACAATGACCACAAATATACCCATGGATTGATAGACCCACAAAGCTGCTCTGTGGCTCCCAACACATGGTTAGTGTGTGTATGAGAGAAGGGTCATGGGTTCATGACTAGCCTGTGGGTCAGGAATGGTATGTTCCAGTGTGTTAGCTTTATCCTATGTTACCAGAACTGTATCATCACCTGCAACCTTAAACATTTCATCCAGCATGAGTTCACACATTCAACTGCCACACTGAGAAGCTGCATCACCCACAGCTGGATGGCAGAGCAAACTTATAGCATCGGCACACTGAGTGGGCAGTGACTGCGCCTGAGCATTGCAGAGCACGCTAATAGCACCTGCACACTGAGCAGACGTTAACAATGGTGAGCATAAAAGGAGGTCTAAGGGGCAGATAAGAATGCCAATCTGCACCACCTTTGGACAGCGGGGTCATGTGTGTGTGTGTGCGTGTGTGTATGTGTGTGTGTGTGTGTGTATGTATGTGTCTCGAAGAGTGTGAGCTGTAGCAATGCACTGTGAATGCATGTGGTGCCCAGCTTTATGACTGTGCATATAATATGCTACAGTCAGCTATACAGCAACCTCACATACTATGTGAGACACCATTTACAAGCAGAAGGTTAGTTTGCAGTAAATAGTTGCAACCTGTGACTGTGGCATTGTAATGCATTCCCAGTTATACCAACATAAAGGCCCATCCCCACAGCATTCCTCTACACTTACCTCCCAACATGACACTGCTGTGCAGCTCCCAAATTGCCTGCTGGTATGACTGGATTGAGCAGGGGGGACATGTGTGTGTTGCAACCCTCAACTCTGGCTGAGCCTCTAGGCCTCAGGACACACCAGTTTGAAAAGGTGAGAGGCCTGATTAATGCCAACTGTCATAATAGCTGCATTTGTGGCAACACTGTCAGCCCACTTGGTACAGCTGCAGAAAATAGGGAACTATGCTCAAGTGGAGGGCAGGCCTCTGTGAATGTCCAATTCATTCCCTTAGTCAGTGACACTGTAAAGATTCGGTGATTTACCTGCATGCACGTTGCTCTTGTCCTATGCTGCAGTTGCAGAGTGTAATCTGGGGCTCTGCTCCATGCAGTGTATGCATATACAGACAGGTTAGTATCAGGTAAATTTGCACACCATAAACACTATCTCAATGCTGCCTACTGATCATTGCCCAAAGCATTCAGCAGTCCATTACCTATTACACCAAATGAGAGTCCAAATGCACCTGTGTGCCTGATTGTGACTGGCCTCAGAATGGTGTGTGCCCAATTCCAGCTGCTGAAATGTGGCACAGGATGTCTTGTTGGTCTCTGCATCACTTGCCACCATAAGGAATGGCAGTGCCTGGAGGTGAATGTTGGGGTGGGAGGAACAGTACCATGCATGTTTAGAATGTTCCCTTCATATTTTGCATTGCTGGCCAAAGCCCATGTTCACATGGCCAGAAACTAGGCAGGCCTACTCACTGTCTGCATGTGTTATATCAGAGGGCCTGCACGACAATCTCACTGGCTCCCCATGAGCACTGAGTGTGACAGTCAGAAAGATGTTGTTAGAATACAAAGAGGCAGGGAATGGTGGTGTATGTGTCACCAACAACTGTTCCAACATCCAACCCCATGCTTCCATGTACTCTTGGGGGAGGGGGGGGCTGCATCTACAGCATGGGAGTTTTGCAGTGTCCATGACTAGGGACATGACATTATATGGGAATGCAAGCATCACACTATGTTCAGTGCTCACTGCCAGAAGCTGTGTAGGGGCACACCGTACTTGGGTATGTGACAGACATTGGCCACTGTGGGCCACCGTGCACTTACAGCCTGTCTCTGGCCCACTTTCCACTGTGCCTCACATTGTATAAACTGTCCCTAAGTTTAAAATAAAAGGCTACATAATGAGGAGCAGAGTATTCTGGGTATTGCCTAAAACAAAGTGGTTTGCACAGGATGTACTATGAGTCGGAGGTAAGGTAAATAGCTGAGCCATCTTAGCATGAGTCTGGGCGCACACATGCTGAGAGGCCGCTCTCACTCTGACTGAGCTGTGAACATTTCACGGCTATGTATCCACATGGTGCTCTAAAGGGCCAAGCTGCAGTGATATAGTTGCTGTTTCTTTTTTGGCAATATAGTTACTAGATAGACTGCTGGATGTCTATGCTGTTTATGCAAAACCAATTTGTTTGTGGTTGCTACGTGTACATGCAGTGTATGGTGACTAGCAGACCAGGAATAAATGGTATGTGAGTGGCTGATCCATCCCAGTGTTCCCAACATATGCAGTGGGCCTGAAATTGATCTAGCTGATTGGCATTTCCAAAAAGTAAGGCTAGGAGCTGTTCTTCGGGTGTTGATAACCTGCTGATACTATGGTGGTGCACAGGGCATAGGATGATCTTTTCTTCTGGGTTGTATTATTGCGATCAGCTTGTTGGTTTGGGGTTTGTTTTTTGATACTATGGTCTTGGCAGGCCCTTCTGCTTGGTGTCAACACCCTCCTCTCCCTACCCCTCCCTTCCCTTCCCTTCCCGCCTAGATAACACTCATTTCATTCATGTTCCTTGGAAACAGCTGCTGCAAACTTAGAGACTGACATGTCGATTGTTTACGTTATCAGAATATAGAAAGACTAGGGGACATGCAATGAAGCTACAGGGTAAACTATTTAAGACTAATAAAAGAAAATATTTTTTCACTCAACATGTAATCAAACTCTGGAATTTGTTACTGGAGGATGTAGTAAATGCTGTTAGTGTAGCTGGCTTTAAAAAAGGTTTGGACAAGTTCCTGGAGGAAAGGTCCATAAACCATTATTAAGAAGGGACCCAGGATATCAATGCTTGACCCAGTACAAGCACTGTGGAACCTGTGTCTTTTGGGGAAACTGCTAGGTATGTATGACCTAGATTGGCCACTGTTGGAAACAGGATACTGGGCTTGATGGACCTTGGTCTGACCCAGTATGGCATATCTTATGTTCTTATGTAATGTTATAGGAGAGTCCCTGGCCAAAAAAAGTAGGACACAAGGCCCAGATAAGACAGACAGGACACTCCAGCATGTTGTAACTGTACAGAATACCAAGTGACTAGCATCACCCATTGCAGACAATAGCTGTGGCACACTATCAACAATATAGATCTGTTCCAGAACCTGGAGAGTCCTTCTATTGCAGTGCTTGCTCTAGGGACCAGGTAATGTGCACCCTTCCTCACATTCAGGGTGACTGCTGAAACAGGTCATTTGCACACATGTCTGCTGTTATGTGCAAATGACCTGCATATTACAGAGATAATGTGATGGATCGCTGCATTCTCCATATGGGCGTCAGTTGAATATATCTGCTCAGATTGTGCGGTACATCATGGGTAATGGAGGGGCTAACTGCTACCGTACCCAGAGCCCCAATTGCAGCCATAGTCGCAACTGTGATCACTGGAGCATTGCCCAGTATCTGCTTGTCTTCTATAATGGTAGGAGACAGGTGCATGGCCCGCCTGAGGGCAGATTGGTCTGCGATGGACCGCATGGGTCATGAATGTGGTTTGAGTTAGGTGTAGGTGCAGGTGTACCTACCTTGCAGTGTACAGCAGGTCACAAGAGACTGCACGCCCTGCCCATGTGCTGCCTCAGGGGCTAGTATCACCCTATAGCACAGCAGACCTCCACATGCAACTGTTGTTTGGCATTGGAGGTACAATGGAGGGCTAGGCATCTTGACCTCATGTGTGGCTTGGCCTTTGGACAAGACATATATTCTGCAGCTGTGTGGCTGTTATGCAGCTAGTGTTCTGAGTATGCAGTGCAGTGCATACTGCATGTGCTCTGCTGTAGACAGGCCCTAGGTGTGGTGTACCACTGTCTCAGACTGTGCCAGCCATGTTGTTTCATTACCTGGGTTTCACCCATTGCAGGCAGGGGCATGCAATCTCTTTGGTTCTAGACAGTGCTGGGAAGAGGTGTGGGGAGGTGTAGCCTAATGGTTAAAGCACTGGCTTGCTAAATGACAGCACAAGGGTTTAACTCCCACTTGTTCCATCATGAAACACAAGAAATCACAGAGGAAAAAAAAACAGATATCCATATCTGGAAAAACTTAGAGAAGCTAGCAAAGTAGTCAAGAAAACAAAGATTCAAAAAGAAAAGGAAATAGCCAATGCAATAAAATGGGGGGATATGACATTTTTAAGATATGTTAGGGAGAAAAGAAAGGGCAAAAGTGGTATTGTCAGACTCAAGGGTGAAGGGGAGGAATATATAGAAGCTGATGAGGATAAAGCGGAATTGCTTAACAAATATTTCTGTTCTGTGTTCACAGATGAAGAACCAGGAACAGGACCTCAGAAAACACCCACAAACAGGAACAGAAACGAGGAGCATCTTGAAGAATTTTCAGAAGACTGTGTCCGTGAGAAACTAGCTAAACGTAAAGTAGACAAAGCGATGGGACCAGATGGGATACGCAATGGAATACTGAGGGAACTTGGGGATGTTCTAGCAGCTCCACTGACTGACCTTTTCAAAGCCTCATTGGAGTCTGAAGTAGTGCCAAAGGACTGGAGAGAGGCTCATGTGGTCCCTTTACACAAAAGCAGAAGTAAGGATGTAGTTGAAAACTGCACACCAGCTAGTTTAACTTCAATGCAATGTATGCCTTTGAGTCAGTCCTGACAACCCAGAAGTTCTTGGAGTTTCTCAGCAGCATCACTAGAAGTAGATTACCAGGCCTTTCTTCCAAGGCAATGGAGAGTTAAGTGACTTGCCCAAAGCCACAAGGAGTGCTAATGGGAATTGAACCCTGGTTGCTTGGTTATTAAGCCAGTGTTCTAACCACTAGGTTACTCCTAGTTTAACTTCAGTGGTAAGTAAATTAATGGAAACGCTGCTGAAAGAGAAAATGGTGAGGTTTCTGGAGTCCAGCAGATTACAAGATCCGAGGCGGCATGGATTCACCAGAGGCAGGTCTTGTCAGACAAATCTGATTGATTTCTTTGACTGGGTGACCAGGGAGTTGGACCGAGGGAGAGCCCTAGATGTGGTGTATTTAGAATTCAGTAAGGCCTTTGACACCGTTCCTCACAGGCAACTTATAAATAAACTGAGCACTCTAGGGATAGACCCTGAAATTACTGATTGGGTTTGAAATTGGTTGAGTGGAAGGCGACAAAGGGCACAGGTAAATGGAGCTCACTCTGAGGAACAGGAAGTTCATTTATTTATTTATTTAACAGTTTTTATATACCGCACTATTCATCATCAGTGCGGTTTACATTAAACAACAGATACATCTTTGCTAGTGATATAGCAGAAGGATTGTCGGGTAAGGTTTGCCTCTTTGCGGATGATACCAAAATCTGCAATAGAGTTGACACCCAGGAAGGTGTAGATAACATGAGGAGGGATCTAGGTAAGCTTGAAGAATGGTCTAGAATTTGGCAGATGGGATTTAATGTTAAAAAATGCAAGGTCATGCATTTGGGCTGCAGCAGTCCAAGGGAGAGATATTGTATAGGGGGTGAAGTACTTTTGTCCACTAAAGAAGAGCGGGACCTCGGCATGGTTGTGTCTGATGATCTTAAAGTAGCTAAATAGGTAGAAAAGGTGACAGCAAAAGCTAAAAGGATGCTTGGGTGCATAGGGAGAGGAATGACTACCAGAAAAAAGGAGGTGGCAGTGCCTCTGTATAAGTCTTGGTGCGACCTCATTTGGAGTATTGTGTGCAATTCTGGAGACCGCACCTTCAAAGGGATATAAACAGGATGGAGCCAGTACAGATGGTGGCCACTAAAATGGTTAGTGGTCTTCATTATAAAGCATATGAGGACAGACTTAAGGATCTTAATATGTACACCTTAGAGGAAAGGCAGGATAGAGGTGATATGATTAAGAAGTTTAAATACCTCCATGGCATAAATGTACAGGGGGAGAGCCTCTTTTGATTGAAAGCAAGTTTGACTATGAGGGGACATGGGATGAGGGTGAAAGGGGATAGATTCAGGAGTGATATGCAGAAATATTTCTTTATGGAAAGAGTAGTGGACCCGTGGAATAGTCTCCCAGTTGAGGTGGAAGAGATGAGGACAGTATCTGAATTCAAAAAAGCATGGGACCAACACAGAGGATCTCTAAAGGAAAAAAGGGGACTGTTGTAGTTGTTGATATGGAAGGACAGACTAGATAGGCCATGTGGTCTTTTTCTGCCATCATTTTTCTATGTTTCTTTGTGGCTGTGGGAAACTCACTTCAGTATAAAGCCAGAAACAGACTGGGATTTGCATTGACTGGAGGATGTACATGTTTCATGTGTTTTGATGGGTCTGTAAACATATAAATTGCAATCATGCCCATCTGACAGCATGATTTGATTGGCTCTGCAGTAGCCCATTGCAAATGGTCAAACATGTTCACCCTGCAAATGTATTTACACATGAGTTGTACGTGATTGTAATATTTTATCATAACTGTGACTGAACATCTTTGCCTTCATCACATATATGCAGTACATGCAGCCACATCTCGCTCCTGGGCTGGCCACCTGCAGGGATTATCATACGTCCTTACTTGCTCCAAATGGCCAATACGAGAGACACTTGTCCAGTTGTTATATGCACATGTGTCAGGAGGATTGTATGGTGGTTAGAAAAGCTGAGACAGCTGTAGCTGGTATTGGAACGTCCCCGCGGCACAGCTACTATTTTTTCACTACAACTGCATTTGTGTGGTCACATCAGGTACATCAGGGGACCAAGGCCATACTGCATTCTCATCTACCGCCAACCATCCTTCAGCCCATCCATCAGCATCTGCCCATTATGTACAGTCATGTATTCTCCTGCCAGTTGCTACACCATGGCCCACACAGGAACATTTTAATCATTAGGGATGTATCACTCACAACTCTCCCGTGAATGATCTGCACATCACCACTCCTGCTCAGTCATCCTTTTGATGCCCACATCGTGGCAATGCTGGCTCCACCAGGAAACACTTCTTCCCAATCCTGTGCCACACGCTGACATTACAGCAAATTATATGTGCACCCCTCTGATACAGTAGAGATGCCTCCCACATGCTCATCCCACTTACTGACTAACATGTAGGATACATCTGGATCTGACATGTCCATCAGCTCTTACCTTTCCTTCCATCCATCACCTAAAATGTGACTTTCATAAGGGCTCCCTTATCCTGCGTTAAGGTGACTGTTATTTTCGGGTATTAAGGTGCACGCTTGGCAACTTAATGCACGGTGTCCTGTTAGCGTCTGATAAGTGGAGCCAAGCGCCCTTATCGCTGGAACACCTACTCCCCACCCTAGCATTTACTGCATGATAACACCCTTACCACTATTGTTAACACTTGCTAACCAGTGCACCCTTAACTCTCTTTAGTAAACATACCCCTAAGAGATGGTTAGGAACCAACTAAACTCATTTTCTTTAGGGTCTGATTCCAGACAAAAATGCTGACCTTAGAGCTATAAAAAAGCGCTTTTTATATCTGTCAAATGTCTCAAGCACTGCATATAGAAAGATTGTGATTATCGCAGTGATGAGATGTGTATGAAGCGACAAATGAAAGCGGTGGAATGATAGATACAGTGGAGACATGCATTATTCACTCAGCTGTCAGAAAATAATATAAAAATCCTTAACAGTGCTGCCTTAATGTGGAGGCGAAAATGACAGCACATTTTCATGGAATGACAAGTCCCCAAATGCTATATTTTTGCTGAACGACATGAAAGTACAGAATGACCACAGGTTTCCGGAGATAGAGGGAAAATCGTTTAACTGAAATATATCTCAGCTCTACCATAACATGGTACAGATGTGGAAAACCACCAGGGAAGCAGTTGTTTATTATGGTGGTAATTTTAAAAAGGTTTTTTCATATGTAAAGCTAGTGTTGCATGCAAAAACGGCCTTCTATACAATTGTTTGGCTATATTCACATGTAAAAGGTATAGCAACAGAAGATTGTGTCTACTTTTGTGCAGACCATAGGTAGGCATTCTAAGGGCATGTTTTGGGCAGAGCAGAAGTGGAGTTGCATTGCATGTGCATATTTTTACAAAATATGTATGACACATGTAGAGCGCATGCACAAATTTATCCCTTTTTCGGAGCAGGTATAGATTTGTGCAAGAGCATTTGCATGCTATTTGGATTGGATCTGGGTGCCTCTTTTATTTTATTTTTTTTAATTGTTTATTTATGCAATTTTTAAATCTTTACACAAGAAAACAACTTGTTACAGAAAAGGAAAACTTACAGTCAAAACCAGGAAGGAGACAAGCTCCAACCCGTAATACCAAGAAAATTAAATACAAAGAATTCTCTTCCATTAGTCCACCATTAATTACGGGAAGCCAGACTTAATCAAAGGAATCTTTCTAAGGAAATAGGACACATACTGGTGCACTACCTCCTACTATATGAGATCAAAGTTTCCAAGGAGTTCCATCAAGGATTCTCAGACACCAAAAGTGAACTAACATTTTTGCTAACAACAAACCGGATAAATGAGAGGGATCAAAGAAGATATAATTCACACCCTGATATTTTATCAAACATTTAAATAGGTAACATAAAAAGAACAACCCCTCCCCCCAGTTGCAGAACCTTAGGACGGAGCAGCAAAATTTCTGCCTACGCTTCTGGGTGGCCTTAGAGATATCTGGAAACATACAAATAGGAGCTCCCATAAATTCATTCCTAGCCTTGAAATACATCTTCATCAGCCAGTCTCGATCAAGTTCCAAAGCCAACATTAGCAAGAGTATTGAGCGCTGAATAGCCTCAGGATCCGAGGTCTCTAGAAAACCAGTCAGGACTAAAAAGTCATAAGTACAGTAGATTTCAGAAGTGGTGAAGAAGAAGCAGGATCTTTCCGCTTTGCGGCAGGCAGATAGAAAACCCTAGCGAGGGGAGGAATCGAATCTGCTGGTAAGATGAGTGAAAGAGTTCCTTAGGAGAAATAGTAGGCACCCTTGGAAAATTTAATAAACGCAGATTCCTCTTCCTCACTGAGTTTTCCAGTGACTCAATCTTCAAATGAATACTAGATAAATCTTTAGTCATGGTACCTGACAGAGTAAGTTTCTTCCACTTTTGCCTCTAGTTGAGACACTCTCATTGTCACAGCAGTTACTATTTGCTTCTGATGCTCCAAAACCTGTGCATAACCCACAAGCAAAGTTTGAAAAGAAGCAAACTGGGAGAGAAAAGATGACTCCAATGCCTGCAGCATTTCCAACGTGATGGTAGCCGGCTTCTGCAACATGGGTTTCAACTCCAAAGCATCCTGAGTCAAACGCTGAAAAATACCGGCTTAATCCCCAGCAACAAGATATAGTGCACTCTCCACTCTGGAAGCTATGGCCCAGGCTCAACAGCGAGATCCGCGGCACGCTCTCTGTCCATTAGCGTCCCTGACTGTTTCCCCAAATTGCAGGCAGAATCGACCAATGATGAATCAACACCAGGGATAGAGGGCCGCACTGGAGCTGATCTCACCTCCAGGCTCAAGGTGATGTCAGGCTCATAGAGACGCAAGGAACCTCCTTCCACTCCCACCGTCCCCAGCAAACCTTCCCGCACCAGTGGACCGAACGAACTCGTCGAGCAGCTTCTTAACCACAGATGCACTCCTCAAGGGTTCCCAAACCTTGGTTTTCCATTTTCGAGGCATAATACTTCTCAGGTAATAAACCATTCAAGGTCAAAGTGAGAGCCGTCAGGAGTGCGGCCATCTTGACCTCCCCGGTCCCTGGGTGCCTCTTTTAGAAAGGCACATGAGGGGGCAATGCTATGAATGCCCAGGTCTGCTTTGAGCATATAGGTGTTTGATATGTAAGAAACACACTAAGGGGATGTTTTATTAAAGGGCAATAGCTGACAGTGTGTGTTTAGTGCATACTAAAAGTGTGCATTGAATATGCATTGCCAACTAATGCGAGCCCATGATGCTTATCATAGGCCAATTCCTGAGCTGTGATTCTATGTTAGGGACATGAGTGGGTGGGTTAGGGGTGGAGAGTGGATGTGGGGAGCTCTGTGCAGTTAACAGAGGGTACACACCGCATGCTAACTGCCTCCCAAGTGATTAAAGTGGAGTCACCTAATGCCACCTCAGTAGGTGGAGTTAAGTGCACCCATGCTAATGTGGTAATCAATATATATAAAGAATCGAAAAAGACAAAAGTTGAAAATGAGGTGTTATTCTTCAACAAAGAGCAAGGGCTCAATGAGTGGAATTAAAGGGTAAACCACTTGCCACTGATCATCATTATCCCAAAATACACCCAAAAGAGATAAACCATATGCTTCATACAGTGCTTAAATAATCCAGATTCATAAGAAGTGTACTTAACTTAGGTCTCTCAAGCAAACAAACTTCTCAATGTGGCACATGTTAGGAGACAGGGCTCTGTGTTGACTGCCGGGAAAATGCTGTCCACATCACCAACAGTTTCTGTGGTGGTGTTGCACCTAACACTCCATGGTTTTGTAGCAACACCTTAGCACCCTTTAGTAAAATAAAATCCTAAGCATGGAGTGAAATAGCAGTTTATATAGGCGATGGTGCCTACTAGTGCCTACCATCAAAAGAGGCATGTTTGAAGAAGAGAATGGGCGTCTACTGGGCAGGGCAGGAAAGTATACCTTAATGACATACTCTGTTTGTATCATACTGTACACAAATATGTCATTAAATGTTAGTACTAATATTTACACCTGACCAGAATGGAAAGAAGATGTCTTTTTTGACTTGACACATTGGTTGGTGCTTGGTACTGCTGTTTGGTGTATCGATGCATTGTCAATCCTTATTCCTCTTTACACTAATTTCTCTTCTGCCCTCATTTAGCCTTCTTGAACCTTCTGCAGCTTCATTCTTATCCTCTTTGTTCTCTCCCTCTTTCATTTTCTCTTTTACAATACCCTCAGGCCCTCTAACTTCCCTTTCTACAGCCCTTCTTCCTTACTCCAAACCTCACTCTCTTTCTCTGTATGTCCGCGTGTGGCAGTGTTCTTATGTGTGTGTGTGTCACTCTATCCTAGTGTTTCTGCAGGGTCTTTGTTGTACGGTAGTATCCCTGCACCATTGATTATGAGTGCGCTCTGCGTTGGTGCTTCTCTGTGTCTCTTTGTTGCGGTGTCCCTATGATAGTGTTTGTACATCTTTGTGGGTGTGTCCTTGTGCTAATGTTTCTCTATGGGTGTCTCCCTGTGCCTTTGCTGGTGGTGGGTAGTGCTGGTGCTACTGCCGGTGCCTACTATGAGTGCAAGTGAGGTGTGGCTCCTATGTGCTCTCACTCACAGCAGAGAAAATGAATAGTAGAGGATGAGGAAACTTGCCAAGGGTCACAAGGAGTACTAGTGGGAAATGAACCCTGATCTCATTGTTCCCAAGGCAAGTGCTATAACCATTAGGCTACTCCTCCACTACAAAGATGCATGCCATCGTGCCTATATTCTGTTGCAATCAGGCCTACATGAGAATTCTAAGAGTGACCCAGATCATTAGGGGATGGTTTCTAAGACAGCATATACCACCCACATACACATTCTCTACTAACAAATCAACTCATTGTCTCTTCACAGAAGCCCCTCTGAGAGTGCAACAACCAGTCCTGGAAGCATTAGGGACTACCTCTGCACTGATGTATGTGCCACCAATGAAGTAAACAAACACTCATATCTCTTCTGCTTTTATCCCTGTAGGTCAGAGGTTCTCAAATCTGTCCTAGGAGACCACCAACCAGTCAGGTTTTCAGGATATACCAAAGAATATGCAAATCTCTTTCAAGCATATTTATTGTGGATGGGTTTGAAAATCACTGCTATAGGTGACAGAGGCTATTCCCTCAAGATCTGGCTAATGACCTCTATAGCCCACTCAGAGGGATATGCAGAATTGAATGCAATAGTGCATACAGGCAGACCAAAGCTGGTTTTGAGTGGACCTTTGGAATACCGAAAAGTAAATTCAGGTGCCTGGACAGATAGGGCAAATTTCTCTACAGCCCCCGCAAAAGGTTGTGATGTTTTCCTGGCATGCTGGCACCCTCACCCACAGGATGCTTAAACTAGAGAGCCCTCTGCTGCAAAACACAAACAGTGATAAGAAGGGGGAGCAGCAGAACCCCTTGAGGCAACCATCTCAAATATCCTTCAGGAATGAACTCATTCACAGACATTTCTTCTGCATAAGTGAGCATTTTGTATTGTACAGATATTTACATTTTCCCCCCTCTCATGCTCTTGCTTTAGGGCAGAAGGGTGGAATGGACTGCTGTTGCTGCATCTGACCATGTCCTGAGAGCTATAGAGCTTCTATGAAGGGCCACTTCCACCTCATCTCAACTCTGACGCCTGCTAGGCTTCCCTATGTAAGACAGGGCAGACTAGGCACTGCTGGTTGACCCTAGGGTGGACAGAGGTAGGAGGGACTGAAGAGATGGTGAGCCAGCAGTGGATGATGTGCCAAGTGGTAGGAGGCATTCCACAATTTGTTGCAAGAAGGCTGCCAAGGTGGTTATTAGGGTCTGGAACTCAGACTGGGAGCCTTCTAATTGCAGGCTCATACTGTTATTGAACTCATGGATGTCAACCCACCCTCTGATACATCTCTCAGCTCACCATTCTGCTACCTCATGTTCTGCTACCGGAAGTAATGGGCCCTCCATTTCCCCAGGGATAGTGGCATCCAGCTCCTCCTCATTCAGATTATCACGCGCCTCATCCGTCTCCTGATCATGGACCTCTTCTTCAGAAAACCTCTGATCATGGGCTTACATTTCACCAGGCTTGTGGTGCTGGAATGTTCTCGACTGGCTACTGCTTCACATAGGCTGACATTTTCAGCTTTGATAGGCATGTGGGGGACATGTTTGCTCATCCCTTCTGGCCTCTGCTTTCTATCTGGGCACAGCTGCAGCATCTGCTGGATGAAAAACATCAAAGGCTATCTAATCTTGGGCAGTGCAAACTCTGACAGGTCATGGGCAAGCAATGGCTGCACCCTTGCCACTAACCTTTTAGACTGTAAGCTCTTTTGAGCAGGGACTGTCTTTTTGTGTTTTCATTGTACAGCGCTGCGTGCGCCTGGTAGTGCTTTATAAATGCTTAGTAGTAGTAATAGTAGTAACCTGCAGGCAACATAATGTTTATCCTGCTAAGTGGAACATGCCATACAAAAGGCCCTAGCTCCTGGAAAGCAATCTCGTTCTCAAACAGTGCTCACAGTGTGGAGGCAGCTATGGGAATGGAGAAGTAGGAATAGCAGCTGGGGGTACAGGGCCCTACGTGAACCTTCAATCATTCCCACCCCTCCCCTCCCCCGCCGCCACTGAGATCATGAAAGTATCAGGGTGCATGCAGGTTGGAATTTAATAGGCAAGCCAGCAGAGCAGTAGGTTATGGAGGAACTGACTCAAGTTGCTCAAGCAGCAGGGTAAGAGGTGAGTAGAGTAACCTTTATTCCATCAGGGCACACTTTATGCACGGTGCTTGTACATGTGCAATGCTGCATGCATGACTGTCATAGAGTTAAACATAAGCATGCGTCACATCTACAGAACCCCTTTCTCAACAGTGGGTGCCGAGCACAACTAGAATAAATCCCTCTACAGCTTACCATACAAAAAAATATTCTGATTTTGCTGTCATCTCAGCAAAGGCAACACACAAACTCCCTCCACTATGAGGCACATTGTAAAATAACATAATAACCGCACAAAAACCCCACTCAGCGTACTGTATGTATAGCAAACTGCCATACAAAAGCAGCGCTATCCTTACCTATGAAAAGGCAGCACTGCAACATCAACACACATCCTTTTGGGAAGCCCCAACAAATAAGACTGCTACAAATTTCTAGGCATTAATAAAATACCTCACACACAACGTGGCCAGACCTTCCCCAAAAATGGAATAGTTGACCACAAATGTGGAGACAAAAACTGAAATGAAACCCCAATACACCACTTTGTAGACAGTGCAAAGCCAAAGAACTAGAAACACAAATATATTCCTCTACTAAGCAAATTACAAAGACAGTAGAAAAAGTCCCAAAGCTAACATGCTATGACTTTTTTCCTACTGCCATCCCATGTCTTTGTCATCATCCCTATACTGACTCTTTCCAACCATCTTTTCACTTCTATTTCCTTTCAAACACCCTTTGCAATCTCTTCCATTCCTGCCCAGTAATAATTTAATTTAGTTATGCATTTATATTCCGCTTAACCCAATTAGCGTAAGGCGGATTATAAACAAGTATAAAAATATCCATCAAATAAAAAACATCATCATAAGACACTCAGTGCATACAATCATCTTGATAAAATATCCAGCTGATTGAACTAACATTGAACCTGATCAAAATATTTACAGAATAACCACGTTTTTAATTTTTTAAAGAATTTTAAATAATCATTTTCAGTCTTCGGTTTGGTCAATAACATCTAACCTTTTCTGCACTCTGTTCCCTGTTGTCCTTCTTTCCCTCAACCCTTAATCTGTCAAACAGACTACTGACCCTTGCTCCACCCCCTCTCCCTGCCTAATCCCTGACTTTCTCCCTTACCTCTCCCAGTCCAACGGGCCCCTGATCCCGTTCTCTCCAACTTTCTGCCCTCCCAGCAGATCCTGCCCTGCCTTTTGTTCAGCTGACCACCGATCCTTTCTCCCATCCATTTCCCAGCCCAGCAGATGCCTAATCCCATCTTTCCTTCTTTCTACCCAGCCGACCCCTGACCCCCCACCCTTCCTACCCCCAGCAAACCCTTGAATTCTCTCTTCCAAAACTTTCTCCCTTCCAGACACACTCTGACCCCCTTCCTGCTCAGCAGACCCCTGACTTTCTTTCCCACCACATCCCTCCCAGCCCAGCAGATACCAACTTCCATTTCCTTCATCTATCTGTCCTTTTTGCTCAGTAGACCCCAGATCTCTCACCGTTCTTTCCATCACCTCATCTGCCATCCTTTTCTTCCTAAAAGACTCTTGATCCTTTTCTCTCCCACCCTTCCATGCCTAGTAGTACCTACAGTTATGCAATTGGTGAAGAAAATGAGAACAGGGGGTAGCAAGGAGAGAAGCTAGAAGTTCTTATCTTTAGCTGGTGGTCGACATGCTAGTGACTCTGTCCATCATGCTGCTTCTCTAATTTCCAAGGCCCATGCAGTGATGACAGCATTCTATGTGTCACATCTGGACCCAGCAGGAAACTTGCTGACTTGCTGAGCTCCAAAGATGAGGAATAATTACTGTTTCTTGCCGAGCTTCTGAAGAAAAGCATGGTGTCTTGCAGAACCTGGAGAAGTAAGATGAGTCTTTGTGCTGTCTGGGGTTGAGGCAGAATCAGCCACTTTCTGCCATTCCCTAAAGGAAGTTAAGGAAACTGCAATGTCCTACAAGATAGTGGGGGGGGGGGGGGGGGGAGGGGGGCGAGGAGGCCAATTCCAGGCGTTCAGAATTGGGATGGCCAGGAGTTGCATCCAATTCGGATACAGCAGGGTCAAACCGGCCAGGACATGCAGACCAGGCTCCTGGATGTCCAGCACACTACCTAAATAACCCAGCCAGGCTCCTGCATGGAGCCATGATCCTTGGCTGTCCTCCATACACTGCTTTCCCCACAGCCTGACCCCTAATCAGGCCTGCCATAGCCAGGGTCGGGCTGTGGGGAACCCCCTCACCTTGGATCCGGGCCCCTCGATGGCCACTGCAATCTTCAGGAGAACTTATTCCACCTCCATGGCTATCCTCCATCACCCAGATGTATAGGGCCATTGTCACTCCTCCCTCAGCCCGCCCCCTCCCGCTCACCAACAGTGCTCCCCGCACATCTAGCCTGTACGTGTTGAGAGCTGTGTGGCATGAATCGGCATCACAGCGTTTAGCAAGTCTGGACATCCGGATCGGACATCCAGACAAGCTAAATACAGTTCAGAATGACACCCATACAGGATCATTCCATCCGGGACGTACACACCCTCTGTACGTCCGATTTGACCAGATGTACAGAGGGGGGTCGCGATTCTGATCCCGCAGGGCATGTCTAGCCCCACGGAATCACAATCAGTCATGTACATGCAGGTCAGGACTGCGATTCAACCCAGCCTGCACATATACAACAACCCCGACTAACTCAGTCACGGCTTTAAAATGGAGCCGAGACACCATGGTGTCCAGTTGCCATGGCACTGTGGCTCCATTTAAAAGTCACGATGCCGGTCACCTTAAAAACAGCGCATTCCCCGCAGCCCGACCCCTGATCTGGCCTCCTAAGGCCAGGGTCAAGCTGTGGGGAATGTCCTCTGGTCACCCCTGCCCCATCCGCGCCCCAGGCACAAAAGAAAGAAAGAAAGTCCAGGGAAGTTATTCCACCTCAGAGGTGGACTAACTTCCCTGCACAAGTTGCTAGCCCTGGATTACAGGACCAATATTAGAATTGGCCCTGTAAGTCCAGGGCTGGTGACCATCCACCGCTTGCGCAGACTCCACTCCCGAGCCACCCCTTCTTCGTCCCCATCTAACCTCCTCGCACAACCAGCAGGGAGGTTAGACGTCAGCGGGGACGTCCATCCTCACTATTCATGGCACAGAATTGGGCCCATAGTGTTTATATTTATTTAACGAATATTTATATAAGCATATAAGAACATAAGATATGCCACACTGGGTCAGACCAAAGTCCATCAGGTCCAGTATCCTCTTTCCAATAGTGGCCAATCCAGGTCACAAATACTTAGCAGGTTCCGAAAAAGAAACACAGGTTCCACAATGCTTATACTGGAATAAGCAGTGTATTTCTCAGGTCTTCCTTAATAATTGTTTATGGACCTTTTCTCCAGGAACTTGTCCAAAACTTTTTAAACTCAACTACACTAACAGCTTTTACTACATCCTCTGGTAATAAGTTCCAGAGTTTGATTACGCGTTGAATGAAAAAATATATTCTTATTAGTCTTAAATAGGTTTCACTATAGCTTCAGTGCATGTCCCCTAGTCTTTCTACTTTTTGATGGTGTAAACAATCAATCTACGTTTACCCGTTCCACTCCACTCATTAATTTTTAGACGGTTGGTAGTACATCTCCACTGCCATTGACTTCCTCTTTTTACATGGAATTTCAATCCATAGATATTCTACAGTGTATTTTGTTTCCTGCAAAACATAATCCTTTGTAATACAATACAGGTGAGGAGTAGCCTAGTGGTTGGGGCAAGGTACTTCAGGCCGGAAGGTCGGAGGTTCAAATCCCACCAGAGGACAGCAACCTTGGGCCGGAAGGACTGGGGTTTCTAGTCCCACAGATACTCCTTGTGGTCTTGGGCAAGCCACTTAACCCTCCATAGCCCATGTTCCCTGTAAGTATTAGTGTATGTGTCTCATATCCCTGCGTGTTAAAAGTATCCCCCAATTGTGTTGTGACCGCTTTGATTAAAGAATAAGGCGGTATACAAAACTGTCTAAATAAATAAATGCCTTCTCTAACATAGAACAGAACCCCTCCACAAATCTGAACTCCTCTATTATTGCGATATAATTTGTACCCAGGTATCACAGTGTCCCACTGATTGTCCGCCTTCCACCAGGTCTCTGAGATACCAAGCATTTCTAACCTCTCATTTAGTGCTATATATTCTAACGCTCCCATCTTATTTTTTAGACTTCTAGCATTTGCATACAAGCATTTTAGAAGCTGAATTTTATTCATATTAATCTGGTTATCAGTAGGCAGGGGTAATTAGGAATCTTTAAGCTTTGTCTGCTCTGTACTTAAGGGCATTTGGATTACTTTTGTATTTACCGGAACCTCTCTGTTGATATGCTCTACCATCATTCTTTTGCTAGAATCCTTTGAGGATACATCCTTCTGAAGCATACGCTCTTGGGCAACTGTTGGCTTTCCCATATTATCTAGTTTAAAAGTTGCTCTGTCTCCTTTTTAAAGGTTAAAGCCAGCAGCCTGGTTCCATCCCAGGAAAGATGGAACCTATCCCTTCGGAAAAGCCCCTCCTTTCCCCAGAATGCTGCCCAGTTCCTAACAAATCCAAACCCCTCTTTCTTGCACCATTGTCTCATCCATGCATTGAAAATCCAGAGCTCTGCCTGCCTTTGTGTCCTGCGTGTGGAATGGGAAGTATTTCTGAGAATGCTACCCTGGAAGTTCTACCTAAAAACCTAAATTTGGCTTCCAGAACTTCCCTCCCATACTTTCCTGTGTCATTGATACCATCATGTAGCAAGACAGCAGACTCCTCCCCAGCACTATCTAAAACCTTGCCTAAGTGGCGCGTGAGGTCTGATGAGGATAACCAGCCGCACCTGAAAGTGAATATGGGTACCTCCTTCCCTTTAATAGGTTTAAGAGTTATAAAACTAAGATAATCACTGGGGTGGTTAGGAGTCAGGGTGGGTGGGAGGGGAAAAAAAGACTTCATAAAAGCTGGCTTTAATGGAAAGATTTAGAGTATATTCCAGAAGATAAATACAAGTGCGGATCTTTTTCCATCTGTGTGGAAGTCCGCACAATATCTTAGGCAGATTACAACAAAAAATAGACAATGGATTAAAATTAAATCAAATAATAAAACACATAATAACCAAAAGGCCAGAAGAAGTGGCAGCACTCTGTCCACACTACTCATCAGCATATCACTGAAACCCAAGAAAAGATAAAGCATGGCATCCTGTAGGGTTATGAGGGACCATGGAGTCCAGTTCTGCTGCCAAGAAGAGGGGGGCAGCTAGGTTCTAGAGTGGAGGATGAGTCAGCTAGATCACATAATACCCCAGCAAAAGAGGAAAGATGATGGGCTGTTGGTGGGGCGACACATTGATTGAGAATCACTGGCATGGAGGGATTAACTCTTGTTGCTTAGACAGCAGGGTGAGTTTAGGAGGACGGCAACCATAGTGATTGGGCTGCCTCCAAAATGTTGCCACCTTGGGCAATGGCCCAGTTCACATAATTAATTAAGATGGACTATGCAGGTAAGGCACTGCAAAGTTCAAATGTGGCATTGCACCTTCACACAGTGTGCCCCTCCACCATGTCCACTGACTGGTCACAGCATGTCATGAATATAGGTGGTAAAAGTTCTAGATAGCACCAGAAGAATGACAACATTCAGCATATACTGCCTGGAGAAAATTCCAGGGAGGTTAAAGTAATAAGAATGGACCTTGCTGTATTTACAAGATAGGACAAAATGTTCAAAGCAATGTAGATATTGTAAACAAGGCAATGTATATATAGGATGTGGTATAGTTACACAGAATCCATGAATAAGTATATCGGAGGAGTAGGGTAGAATTGTTAGGGGTTTAAGGGATTTAATTGTATGCAATATATGCCACTCTTGGAAAGCAAAGTAGCAGGATGAGGCAAGGTTTGTTTGTTTTATTATATTACATTGCTAGCTCTCGGACTGGGAGCTCTTAAAAGGGTTTTGTGTATATTTTTTAAAGCAAGGTTACTTTCATTTTTGCTGTTTTAGGGGAACTTTCCTTGAGCACAGTAGGTTGCTGAACTCCAGTAACCTCCTCAGGTTTAGAAACTGCTAACACCTAATCAGGAGTTAGTAGGCCTGTTTCCTGAGTGCAGTTGAAGCCTGCATAAAAGTCTCCAGTGCCCTGCCCTTTTGAGGCTTTCCTAACCAGGACTCCACAGATCAAACAAACAGTAAAGATTTGAGAGTTTCTTTGTTTGTTTTATTATATTACATTGCTAGCTCTCTGACTGGGAGCTCTCAAAAAGGGTTTTGTGTATATTTTTTAAAGCAAGGTTACTTTCATTTTTGCTGTTTTAGGGGAACTTTCCTTGAGCACAGTAGGTTGCTGAACTCCAGTAACCTCCTCAGGTTTAGAAACTGCTAACACCTAATCAGGAGTTAGTGGGCCTGTTTCCTGAGTGCAGTTGAAGCCTGCATAAAAGGCTCCAGTGCCCTGCCCTTTTGAGGCTTTCCTAACCAGGGCTCCACAGATCAAACAAACAGTAAAGATTTGAGGGTTTCTTTCTTTGTTTTATTATATTACATTGCTAGCTCTCTGACTGGGAGCTCTTAAAAGGGTTTTGTGTATATTTTTTAAAGCAAGGTTACTTTCATTTTTGCTGTTTTAGGGGAACTTTCCTTGAGCACAGTAGGTTGCTGAAAACCAGTAACCTCCTCAGGTTTAGAAACTGCTAACACCTAATCAGGAGTTAGTGGGCCTGTTTCCTGAGTGCAGTTGAAGCCTGCATAAAAGGCTCCAGTGCCCTGCCCTTTTGAGGCTTTCCTAACCAGGGCTCCACAGATCAAACAAACAGCAAGGATTTGAGGGTTTGTTTTATTATATTACATTGCTAGCTCTCTGACTGGGAGCTCTTAAAAGGGTTTTGTGTATATTTTTTAAAGCAAGGTTACTTTCATTTTTGCTGTTTTAGGGGAACTTTCCTTGAGCACAGTAGGTTGCTGAACTCCAGTAACCTCCTCAGGTTTAGAAACTGCTAACACCTAATCAGGAGTTAGTGGGCCTGTTTCCTGAGTGCAGTTGAAGCCTGCATAAAAGGCTCCAGTGCCCTGCCATTTTGAGGCTTTCCTAAACAGGGCTCCACAGATCAAACAAACAGTAAGGATTTGAGGGTTTCTTTGTTTGTTTTATTATATTACATTGCTAGCACTCTGACTGGGAGCTCTTAAAAGGGTTTTGTGTATATTTTTTAAAGCAAGGTTACTTTCATTTTTGCTGTTTTTGGGGAACTTTCCTTGAGCACAGTAGGTTGCTGAACTCCAGTAACCTCCTCAGGTTTAGAAACTGCTAACACCTAATCAGGAGTTAGTGGGCCTGTTTCCTGAGTGCAGTTGAAGCCTGCATAAAAGGCTCCAGTGCCCTGCCATTTTGAGGCTTTCCTAACCAGGGCTCCACAGATCAAACAAACAGTAAGAATTTGAGGGTTTCTTTGTTTGTTTTATTATATTACATCGCTAGCTCTCTGACTGGGAGCTCTTAAAAGGGTTTTGTATATATTTTTTAAAGAAAGGTTACTTTCATTTTTGCTGTTTTAGGGGAACTTTCCTTGAGCACAGTAGGTTGCTGAACTCCAGTAACCTCCTCAGGTTTAGAAACTGCTAACACCTAATCAGGTGTTAGTTCCCTCCCTACCCACCCCGACTCCCACCCACCCCTAGTGAGCAGTCTTGCTTTATAAGGCACCTCCACCTTTAACAAATCACAGTGAATTGGACCAGCACATTTTGAATATAATTAAAGAGATTGAGCTGCTTTTTCTCTGAAAGGACTGCTGCGAAACCGTCTGGTACTTGGTAGATCTCTCTCTTTTGCTTTAACAGATACCTAAGCTCCACAAACAGAACAATGGCTGGGAAAAATCGTATTGCTAAAGCTGTTGCCTCCGTTACAGCTTCTGCCTCGGTCCAGACAGAGGTCCTAATGCCAGTTGAAGGACTGGTTCCATGTGCAGGGTGCCTGCATGCTAAAGCTCTGAGGAAACAAGTGGAGGAACTCAGAGAGGAGGTGGCGAGGCTGAGGAGCATTCAAGACAGTGAGAAGTACATTGATGAGATGCTTCTTGCAGCAACCAGGCTCTCCAGCACAGGAGAAGATGTGTGCCAACAGAATGTCGATGCTTGGACACAAGTCACCAGGGCCTGCAAAATCACCAATCCAACTTCTCCAGCCCTTGAATTGAAGAACCATTATGCAGCCCTGAAAGTGGAGGAGGTGAAAGCATCCCTGGAAAGGGAAGAACCAGAGTTCAAGTACCCCAAAGTTGCGGAATCAGTGACCAGAAGGAAACGAAGGGTAGTGGTGGTTGGAGACTCTCTTCTGAGGGGTACTGAGGCGTCCATCTGCTGACCAGACTTGATGTCCAGAGAGGTATGCTGTCTGCCTGGTGCCAAAATCCAAGATGTTACGGAGAGTTTGCTGAGACACATCAAGCTCACTGACTATTACCCAATGTTGCTAATCCATGTTGGAACAAATGATACTGCCAGGTATACCTCGGAACGTATCAAAAGTGACTTCATGGCTCTGAGACAGAGGGTGAAGCAGTTAGGTGCACAGGTGGTGTTCTCTTCAATCCTCCCTGTTGAGGGTAAATGCCAAGGCAGAGAGGCTCGCATCCTGGAGATGAATGCATGGCTGCGTGGATGGTGTCATCAAGAGCGTTTTGGTTTCCTAGACCATGGGATGCTGTTCCAAGGGTTGCAGAGCAGAGATGGCATCCATCTGTCCAAGAAAAGTCAACGCATCTTTGGTAGCAGACTGGCTAATCTACTGAAGAGGGCTTTAAACTAGATTCATTGGGGATGGGTGAAGAAAGCCCCCAGGTAAGTGAAAGCCCCAGGTAGGTGATACATTAAATACCTTTATGGAAATGGGTAACAGGGGTAACATATGGAAAGCAGTGTGTATTAATGCCTGTAGCATGGGAAATAAGATCCCTGAAGTTGAAGCTTTGGTGGGAGTGGCTGACTTGGATTTAGTGGCAATTACAGAAACATGGTTCACAGAAAACCATGACTGGTATGCAACTGTACCTGGCTATACTTTATTCAGAAAGGACAGGGTAGGAAGAAGGGGAGGAGGAGTGGCACTATATGTAAAAACTACTATTAAAGCTTTGGAATTACAGAGCTTAAAAGGGAGAGAGGAGGCGTTATGGGTTAAACTAGAAAGAGGGAAAGAGAAATCTATTTGCATTGGTGTGATATACAGACCTCCCTCACAAGAGGAAGAGGTGGACAGAGAGTTAATTGAAGACATATGCAGCATTGCTAGGAAAGGGGAAGTGCTACTGATAGGAGATTTCAATATGCCAGATATTGATCGGCACATTCCTGCTGCAGTATCATCTAGAGGTAAGGAGATCCTGGATTCTCTACAGGGAGAACTATTCAGGCAATTGGTAACAGACCCCACACGTGAAGGGGCCGTACTGGACTTGGTGCTTACCAATGGTGAAAGTGTTTCTGATGTTGTAGTGGGAGATCATTTTGCATCCAGTGATCACCAGATGGCGTGGTTCAGTATTAGGACTAGGGCTGTTAGAATCCATTCCAAGGTGAGGATCTTAGACTTTAGGAAGACTAACTTTGCGAAGATGGGCCATTACCTCAGGGAGTCATTAGTGGGATGGAAACAGCTGGGGGATGTAGAAAAACAGTGGGCAAAACTGAAAGGGGGTATTTTAAAGGCAACCAACCTTTTTGTTAAAATGGTAAATAAAGGCAAAAGGAACAGGAGACCGCTATGTTTTTCGAAGGAAGTAGCTGAAAAAGTGAAGAAAAAGAGGGAGGCCTTCATGAAATACAAGAGATCACAGAGAGAGGAAGACAGGCATCTGTATTTGGAAAAACTTAGAGAAGCTAGCAAAGTAGTCAAGAAGGCAAAGATTCAAAAGGAGGAGGAAATAGCCAATGCAATAAAATGGGGGGATAAGACATTTTTCAGATATATTACTGAGAAGAGGAAGGGCAAAAGTGGTATTGTCAGACTCAAGGGTGCAGGGGGGGAATATGTAGAAGCTGATAAGGATAAAGCGGAATTGCTTAACAAATATTTTTGTTCTGTGTTCACAGATGAAGAACCAGGAGCAGGACCTCAGAAAACACCCACAAATAAGAACAGAAGCGAGGGACATCTTGAACAATTTTCAGAAAACTGTGTTCATGAGAAACTAGCTCAACTTAAAGTAGACAAAGCGATGGGACCGGATGGGATACACCCTAGAATACTGAGGGAACTTGGGGACGTTCTAGCAACTCCACTGACTGACCTTTTCAATGCCTCATTGGAGTCGGGAGTGGTGCCAAAGAACTGGAGAGAGGCTCATGTGGTGCCTTTACACAAAAGCGGAAGTAAGGATGTGGTTGAAAACTACAGGCCGGTTAGTTTAACTTCGGTGGTGAGTAAATTATTGGAAACGCTGCTGAAAGAGAAAATAGTGAGGTTTCTGGAGTCCAGCGGATTACAGGATCCGAGGCAGCATGGATTCACCAGAGGCAGGTCTTGTCAGACAAATCTGATTGATTTCTTTGACTGGGTGACCAGGGAGTTGGACCGAGGGAGAGCTCTAGATGTGGTGTATTTAGATTTCAGTAAAGCCTTTGACACTGTTCCTCACAGGCGACTTATAAACAAACTGAGCACCCTAGGGATGGACCCTAAAGTTACTGCTTGGGTTAGAAATTGGTTGGGTGGGAGGCGACAAAGAGTACAAGTAAATGGAGCTCACTCTGAGGAGAAGGATGTTACCAGTGGTGTGCCCCAGGGATCTGTCCTTGGTCCGATTCTTTTTAACATCTTTGTTAGTGATATAGCAGAAGGGCTGTCGGGTAAGGTTTGCCTCTTTGCAGATGATACCAAAATCTGCAATAGAGTAGACACCCAGGAAGGTGTAGATAACATGAGGAGGGATCTAGCTAAGCTTGAAGAATGGTCTAGACTTTGGCAGCTGGGATTTAATGTTAAAAAATGTAAGGTCATGCATTTGGGCTGCAGCAATCCAAGGGAGCAATACAGTATAGGAGGTGAAGTACTTTTGTCCACTAAAGAAGAGCGGGACCTAGGCGTGGTTGTGTCTGATGATCTTAAAGTAGCTAAATAGGTAGAAAAGGTGACAGCAAAAGCTAAAAGGATGCTTGGGTGCATAGGGAGAGGAATGACTAGCAGAAAAAAGGAGGTGGCAGTGCCCCCTCCGACCGCTGATATGTCTGATTCCTCTGTCTCTGTTAGTCCAGGCTCTCTTGATGTCGTTCCTCTTCCGCGAAGGGTTTCTACTCCTCCCAGCGCTGAACCCTTAACACAGGGTAAGCTTTCCCCTCAAGTTGTTGAGGGGGGAACTCTCCCTATTTCGGCTGAACTTCCTGACTCATTTTTGACTTTGGTTACGTCTACTGCAATAATCCCTCAGCCCTTTGAATATAAGGTTACTCCTGCTGAGCCTAAACCTCCTAAAGAAGTATCGCTTTTAGATATCTGGCAGATAGTTTCCCGTACTGAGCTATCGTTAAAAACTTCTTTATTACAGTTGTCTAAATTTACCACTGAGACTGTTGCTATGTTATCTGAACATCAAAACAGGATTGCTTTACTTGAATCTCAAGATGTTAAGCTAGCAGGACAAATATCATCGATGCAGAGGGCCCTGACGTCATCAGTTCAGGACTCCCTGGTTTTGCATCGTCGTGATGAAATGCTGGAGAATGCCTTGCGTATGAAAAATCTTCGTTTAATTAATTTTCCTCGCACTCATTTTCTCTCTCCAACTATTTTGTTTCTTAAATATTTGAGAGATGTCCTTAAGATTTCGGATCCGGAGTCTATTCCCATATCTAAAATATATTATTTACCCTCTGGTGTTAAAGTTAGTCCGGCTCCTGAATCTGAGGCTCCAAATATTGATGGGGGAGAAATGGATCGCCTTTCTGTTCAAAGTTTAGATTTGTCCGCATATTTGGAAACTTCTGTAGAGGAGATTCCAATACGTGCTACGCTACTGGTTTCTTTTTCTTTAGAAAAAGATAAGGATAGGATTTTTCAGGTGTATTTTAAGCATCGTCGTGATAACTTCTTTGGTCAGGTAGTACAAATGTTCCCGGATGTATGTCAAAGTACCCAACTGAAGAGGAAGGCTTTCCTTGCATTGCGCCCTCGGGTGCTTGCAATGGGAGCTTCTTTCCTACTTAAGTATCCCTGTAAATGTCTTGTCTCCTTCCAGGGTAATTCTTTTACCTTTTTTGATTCTCTTCAATTAGAGGCTTTTTTGCATAAGTCAGGATGATATACAGTTTGTGTTTGTTTATTATTTAATTAATTTCTGGGGTTTTTTGCTAAGAAAAAGGGGTTAAATGTTTAATTTTCTCCACTCTCTGTTTCAGATTATTATTATGCCTAGGGTGATAGACATGCTCCAATTTTGTGGACTATTTTTTGGGAATGAATATTTTGTTAATGCACTGATCGTGTTATATTTTCTGTAATGCCTGAGATTTACCAAATAAAAGAATTTAAACTTGAAAAAAAAAAAAAAAGTAGCTAAACAGGTAGAAAAGGCGACGGCAAAAGCTAGAATGATGCTTGGGTGCATACGGAGAGGAATGGCTAGCAGAAAAAAGGAGGTGATAATGCCTCTGTATAAGTCTTTGGTGCGACCTCATTTGGAGTATGGTGTGCAATTCTGGAGACCGCACCTTCAAAAGGATGTGAACAGGATGGAGTCAGTGCAGAGGGTTGCTACTAAAATGATTAATGGGCTTCATTATAAAGCATATGAGGACAGACTTAAGGATCTTAATTTGTACACCTTAGAGGAAAGGCGGGATAGAGGTGATATGATTGAGATGTTTAAATACCTCCATGGCATAAATGTTCAGGGAGAGAGCCTCTTTCAATTGAAAGCAAGTTCTGCTACGAGGGGACATGGGATGAGGGTGAAGGGAGATAGATTCAGGAGTGGCACTAGTCTCCCAGTGGAGGTGGTAGAGATGAGGACAGTAACTGAATTCAAAAAAGCTTGGGACAAGCACAGAGGATCTCTAAAGGAAAAAAGGGGACTGTTGTAGTTGTTGTTATGGAAGGACAGACTAGATAGGCATGTGTTGTTTTTTCTGTCGTCATATTTCTATGTTTCTATAATCTACATCTGGGCCCAGCTGGCCCAGGCTGAAGAACCAAATCTGAGACTGAAATGAGGGTTTTCTGCCCTACTAAGTGCATTTTGATACTCCTAATGAATGAGTTTGTGGTCCTAGAAAAAGTTACTGGATAATCTCGAAGAGGGATATACTCAAAGTGAGGACTCACTATGTTATTGGTTTGAGTGATTGCTGACAATGGAAGTGTTCTGTTGTAGCATTTTAAATTCCATTCTCATACAGCTTATGTATAATCTGTGAGGCTGGGTGAGGGATAGTATTTCATTTTAGTTTCTAGGTTGCTTCCTTTATCTGTTATTTCTGGAATTTTGCTTCTATTTTCTTTTTATACTTATACAACTGATCTCCTCTACAAAATGACTGGTGAACCATGCATGGGAGCAAGAATCTACAACGTTCTGTGGACAGTAAATATATGCAATTAATATATTTGTGTTAATAAGATCTATAAAGACCGAAGCAAAGGCAAAGGAGAGGGAGTGGGTCCAGTTTACATTAGGTGGATGTGTTAAAGTGCCATGTTCAACACAGTTTCCAACCCTTTAGCTTTATTGAAATGAGGAAATTGCATCTGGAAAGCTTTCTGTTCCTTGTCTTTTATCCTCTTGTTTATTATCTGTGATTTTCAGCTCCAGGATACTTAATTATACAGTAAGAGGTCATGAGTTGGATGTCTGATAGTGGGTGCATAGATATACAAATCATAAAGACATCCTTGGAGCCAGTTTAGAAAGCTGACTATATGGGCGTCTCTGGGGTGTGCATGCCCATCTTGCATGGGGGTATAGTGGATGTGTGTCTGGGGCATTCTGGAAAAGATGTATGTGCGCACCTGATTTCAGAAATGGTGAGCATGTTTAAACCCACCAGCAGTAACGCCCATGTCTATTCCTGCCCCACAGCACTAATAGGCATCATAAAAGCTGTTGTTCTGCCACCAAAATACTTGGAGGGAGTAGAGAAGAAGTTTCTTTGATGTCCACAATACTTTATACAATCAAAAAGAAAATGGAAGGGAAATGCAGACACTTGTTTTCTGGTTGGCATGCCAATGCGCCTCTCCGCTTGCAAAATAGCAGGCAGGGACATGGGATAGACCCGTCTGTTCTAAAATTTTGTTGTTGGGACATCTATACGGCCATGACCATCTACGTCCACTTCAGGAACATGCAAGTTTCTGAAATCAGGCAAAACCTTGCCCGTGGCTGGAGTTTTTTTCAAATATTTTGATCTGCACATCCCATATTGCACCTAGACATCATTTCTAATACGTGCTTTCACATGTTCTACTATATCCCATGAGACTGCCTTCACAAAGGTGAAAACATTGACCTAATTTTAATTAAGAGTGTAAAAGAAGTCCTCTGTATAACTTTTCTTGAGGGATGTATTATAAATATTACCATTATTTGTTACTGAAAGATAATTTTTAACGATATTTTTTGTTTTGTTTTATGCTCATCCATAAAGTCATAAGAGTTTTATAGATGAGATCTTAAACTCACATTAAACTGGTTTATGGTACTTTGTACTGATTTCACCTACTATGATATAAACAAAAACAAAAGCAAAATTTGATGTTTGAAAATGCTTCTTTAATGCCTGTTAAATGAACCAGAATAAATCTGAGCAAAACAATATTTTATCCTCTTACAATCAGTTTATGTGAATTGTGGAACCCATACTTCAATGATAATAAATCAGGGGCACTTTGAGCTTGAATGCTTTGCAATTAGATACTTCTTTATGGTAAGTATGTTTTACCTAAGAAGAGATGCCTCTGGGATACCATAACACCCTTTATTCATATATCAGGTCAAAGTCTCATCCTACAGAAAGTCAAGCGAGCATGAGTTTCAGGTCAGAGATGTCCTCATATGTACTTCATTATGGAAAAGATCTTATAAAATCATGGCACTGATATGCTGAATGGGTCCTATGCCCATTGCTGCAGTCTTTGTTTTCAGTATATTGACTTTCTAATAACGATGTGTCTCTTATATCTGCATCTGTGATAGTAAATGATCTGCTTTAAATATATTGGCCTGTTTACTCTTCATTTGCAAAAAGAGGATGAATGGGTTAAGCAAGGTGGTGTTATTATTTTGTTGTCTGCCTACCTTTTGTTTCCACTGAACAGTAATCAATGACTGGGCTGTTATCCGGCTCCCTGATGAAGCCCCCATGCAAAACACCTGATGTAGGAGTTTTGACCTTAGATCAAGCCCTTTCTGGTTCTGGATTATTAAGCTAAGGGGTTTTTTTTTGCCTATTCTTGATTCTGAGTTATTTTCATATATTTTGGCACTGTCTTTGATAAGAGTTTTTTATGACCACTGATGTTCAGGCTACCTCCTCCTATCTGTTTTTGGGAGGACCCTAGCATTACCCATTGAGTTTGTGTTATGTTTGAACTCTAGGAATTTTGACTGAGGTCTTTTTTTTCTTCTTATTTTAGAGTTGTTTGGGTCAGTGTCTGGTTTGAGTAGGTCTCTTTAGGATATTGTCTGCATTTACCTGCTTATTTTCAGGTAACCCCTTGTTCTCCAGACCTTAAACAGGATTCCAAGGAGAATTTAATTTCCTTTAAGAAATATTCTTTACTCGTTAAGATTCTCAATCTGTCAGTCAGTACGTCTCTCAGAGCCACTCACCCAAAATTCCAAATGGTCACCAAATCCAGTTTGCAGAGAATTAAATCACAGTTCCACAGTAACCAATCACCAGTTCAACCCTTTTCTTTACTCAGCACCCTTCAAAAACACTCTTTTCAGCCCTCTTTTCACTCAGTAATCTCTCAGACATCTTACCTTCTCCATGAGCAAGCCCCAACTGCTGCTTTCAGTTTCAATTCCCTGCCTCAGCCTTTGCAGTTTCCCTCCAGAAAGACTGCTCATGCAATAGATTCCTGCATCTTCCTCACATAAACACACAGCTCTGGAGGCTGTAAAACGAAAGATTTCTAACTGCCATAGCCAGGCAAAATTTATTTTATTTTAACCCTCAGGTTACATTAGAAATTAGAAATAACAGTTCACAATATAACCTATAATGGTCTTTGTAAATCTATGTGCATGTGACTGAGAATGTGGGTAAATGACTATGTTGAACTGGGCAGAAGTCTATGCAAAAATACCATTATGTCAGACATTCTTATTTGACTGATTAGACTGACAAACAGCAGTCCTTCCTTGTTCTGTGATATGTTAAATGAACTCTCTTTGAACTCATGGCCCCGTGAGAGGTAATGCGCATGATTTTTGCTATCCTTTTTTATAGTCTGCGCGGTCTTTGATAAAAAGTGTGTTTAGTAATAACCCCACCGTAGGGGATAATTTTGCTGACTCTAATATTGTTTTGTACAAAGCTCTAACTATATTGCCTTGTTATGTCTTGCACTAGGCAGATATAGATGTGTGTTTAGGATAATGTGTACCTGCGTGTTCTATTTAGCAAAGTACTGGAGATGTGTAGGGTTGGCAGAGAATCATTGTTAGTGAGATCTCCATCCCCAGTGCTGTGACCAAAATGAATAAAATTTTATTTATGCAATATTGTCTGGCTAATTACCATAACATTCGTCAAAATGATAGAGGATTGCAAAGATTTGCACAAGGATCTTGTGAGAGTAGGATACTGGGCACCTAAATGATAGATGAAATATAACGTGGATAAATGCAAAATGCTGCAGATAGGGAAAAAGTAATTCCATCACACATACAAAGCACTGGATTCTGAGATAGCAGTCACCATACAAGAAAAAGATCTTGGAGTCCATTGAAGCAGTGCATGGTCATATTTTGCCTTTAGTGTCTTGCTGTGTTTTTGCCAGTTGCTACTCCATCCACTGCCATCCTGTCCTCCCTACCATGGTGCCTTGGGCTGTTTGTGCAAATTATCTTGGTTCCTTTTACCAGTTTCACAATGAATTGCTATGCAGCTCATGACAATATTGATCTTTATGTTTATTAATTTTTGATTAACCATCTTTCAAAAGACAATAAAGCTGTTCTGCCACTCTTATAGCGCCATGGCTTCAGGACCAGTGCAAGGAGATGAGGTGGCCTAGGTGAACCTCATCCATTGTGCCCCCCCTCTCATAGTGCCCATTGCCACCGCTGCCATCCCTATCTGGGACCAACGGCAGCAGCAGCAATAGCTGCAAACAGCCCCGCGGAGCTTACCACCGAGCTTCAAGAAATTGGCTACTAACAATTGTGAATTGTACTTACTGTTTTAGTACTCCAGCAGCAAACCAGGCCGAAAGATATTGGCACTGTGGGAGGAGGTCAGCTGATAAGCAGGCCAAAGTCACCAGGGGTGGTGTGCCTCCCTAAGGCTTGATCAGTGATATATCTAAGTCAAAGAAACATAGAAGCATGATGGCAGAAAAAGACCATATGGCCTATCTAGTCTGCCCTCCATAAAGAAGGAAGAAGAAAAAAAGCAAGTATTTGGCTGTGTTTGGAGAGAGCTGATGTTAAAATTTGTTGTTTTGACAAAGTTTATTTTTTCTTCGGCAAGGACACAAAGTGGTTACGTCAAAAGGACTGTTACCTTTGCAAGGGAGGAAGGAAAGGGAGTGTCTTTCCTTCCTGGACATGTTGACACAAAGCCAACTGGCCTGAGTGAACACTGTTGTGACAAGGAAAACCTGAACTGGCTCAGTTTAGAGCTGTATTGGCTTCAGAGCTATTAGGATTTAGGGAAAGTGGATATTTTGTTTTCTGTTTTATGGTGAAAAGTCTTTAAGACAGAATTCTTGAAGCCAAAGCATTGCAGGACTCCTGGAGAAGTGCAAAAGACTGGACTTTGTAGCTGATGGGAATTGGATTTCTTTTTTGTTATACAAGGTCTGGGATGCCAATAGAAACCACTAGTGTTGGGAGCCAAGAAATTATTTTTCTGTTACTTTTTTGGACTCTTTGGGAGGAAATTGGTAGTCCTGGGGATTACAGACCCTATTCACCAACAGCAATGTTTTTGTTTTCTCTTGCAGAGTTGCCAAGTTACCCAGTTCCAAGAGTGAGTTCTGGTTTTAAATTTGCTTTCAGTGCAGTATGATATTTGTAGGCCCTGATTTTACCCATTGGAATCGGTGCTGCAGGTCCATCCCATAATGCATCAGGATTAGGGTTGCCAACTTTTTTACCGAGAAAAACCCAACACCTGTGGCTCGCCATGCTCCACCCATTCTCCGCCCCTAGTCCCACCCCTGCCCTGCCCCAGCCCCACCCATGCTGCACCCCAGCCCCACCCACAAAAATTACCGAGGATAAGTGTAGGCTAACTCCCTTGGTCAGATAATAATTAAACTAGGAACCCCAAAAGCCAAACATGAAATGTAGAACACTGGAGAAATAAAACTATAAAGTAATTTCCTCTTGCACTAAACAAAAACGCAAAGATGTTAGCAATTCACACTTCCCAGACCAGACACATTCCAGTTAATAAATTCAAAATAAAAAGTATTTTTCTACCTTCTGTTTGGGCATTTTATTTTTCAGTTGCAATTGCTCCAGTCACTTCCTTCTGGTTTCTTCGTGTCTTCTGCGAGCTATCCATTTGTCCTTTCTTCTCTTTTAGATGTTTTTCCATTCTCTCTCTTTATCTGCTTTAACATATTGATCGTTCCCTTTTGCTCTTTCACCCATTTCTTTCCTTATTCCTTTATCATCCACTCAAATTTCACCCTTCCATTCTCAATCCCCTCTTACTCTCCCAATACCCGGCCCATCGTAGACTTTTCTTCCACACAAAATATCTTTTCCCCTCTCCATTCTCATTCCCCATCCCCTTCTAGTCCTCCCCCAAAATCAGCTCCCTTATAGTTCTAGACCCACCCAGCATCCACTCCCTTCTAGTCCCATTCTCCCATGCCCCCACATCAGCCCATTTCCAGTCCTATTCTATCCCATCACCCATTTTCAGTCCAAGCTCCCCCATCAGCTCATTTCTAGTCCTATTCCGGCTCCTCACCAGCCCATTTCCAGTCCTAGAACCATATATGCTCTTTTCTAGTTCCATTCCAGCCCCCCATCAACCAATTTCCACTCCAAGCTCCCCCATCAGCCAATTTCCAATCCTAGCCCCCTCGTCAGCGCACTTCCAGTCCTATTCCAGCCCCCATCAGCCCATTTCCAGTACTATTCCAGCTCTTTATCAGCCCATTTTCAGTGCTAGTCTTCCCATCACAGACCATTTCCAGTCCTAGCCCCCCCCAATCACAGCCCATTTCCAGTCCAAGTCCCCCCCAATCATCACAGCCCATTTGCAGTCCTAGTCCCCCCCACCATCACAGCCCACTTCCAGTCCTAGCCCCCCCCATCACAGCCCATTTCCAGTCCAAGTCCCCCCCAATCATCACAGCCCATTTGCAGTCCTAGCCCCCCTAATCACAGCCTATTTCCAGTCCAAGTTCCAGTCCAGTCCAAGTTCCCCCTCCCCCCAGCCCATTTCCAATCCAGGTACACCCTCCCCCCATAGCCCAATTCCAGACCAAGTCCCCCCCCATAGCCAACTTCCAGTCCAGGTACACCCCCCCCCCATAGCCCAATTCCAGTCCAGGGCCCCCCCCCCCATCTCCTATTTCCAGTCCAGGTTCCACCCCCCCCCCATAGCCCAATTGCCCAATTCCAATCTAGGTCCGTCCCCCCCCCCCCCCACATAGCCCATTTCCAGTCTATGTCCCCACCCCACAGCCCACTTCCAGTCCAGGTACACTCCATCACAGCCCAACCAGTCCTTGGCCTCCCCTCCCCCCATCAAAGCCCATTTGTAGTCCTAGCCTCCCCCCATCACAGCCCAACCAGTCCTGGGCCTCCCCCCCCCCCCCGACCAGCCCCGCGGCTGTGAGGTGCTTCAGAGGGAGCCGGGGAAGCCCGCGGGAGGCCCCGGCTCCCTCTGTACAACCGCCAGCGTGAAGATCCTTTTCCTTCACGCTGGCGGTTGTTTCTGTGAAGCCGCGAATGCTAGGAAAGGTTAAAGGGCATTGCCAGCGTGAAGGAAAAAGATCTTCATGCTGGCGGTTGTACAGAGGGAGCAGCCGGGGCGTCGCGCGGGCTTCCCCGGCTCCCTCCCCCGCGAACTTTGGGAATCGGGAGAAAAGCCGTTTTTTTGCTCTGGCCGGTCCCGATCTTGCGGCCAGAGCAAAAAAACGGCTTTTCAAGGGCCAGTTTTACATCTCTGCCAGTAGCCGGCATGGCCATAGAAAAACTGGCCAGGCCGGCTGAAAACCGGCCAGACCGGCTGAAAACCGGCCGGTTGGCAACCCTAATCAGGATGAAATTGTCAAACATCTAGGACTGGCTTAAAATCTCACTCCTGGAACTGGGTAACTTGGAAACTCTGCTCTTGTGAAGTTGTGAAACCCCTGCGGATCAGTTGTTGTTGAGCCAAAGATTTTGAATTGCTGCTGAGAGTGGACTGAAAAACTAAATTCATACCTGTGAGAGTTCCCCTAGACCAGTGGTTCTTAACCAGTCCTCCTTGAACCCCTAGGCCAGTCGGGTTTTCAGGATAGCCCTAATGAATATGCATGAGATATATATGCAATAGAGATATCCTGCCAACCTGACTGGTTTGTGGCCCTCCAGGGCTGGATTTGGAGACCCCTGCCTTACACCTCTGTCATTTAAGAATGTGAGTGGACAAGGTGCAGATCTCCAAGACATCAAAAAGGTTAGATAGAATTTGTCACATGCCTCTTTGCTTCTCACCACCACCAAAATATTGTCTATTAGACAAATTTTTGGTGGTGGTGAGAATTGAGGAGGCACGTGACACATTCTATCTACCCTTTTGATGTCTAGGACATCTGCACCTTGCCCACTCACAATCTTAAATGACAGAGGCGTAAGGCAGGGGTCTCCAAATCCAGCCCTAGAGGGCCACAAACCAGTCAGGTTGGCAGGATATCTCTAATGCATATATATCTCATGCATATTCATTAGGGCTATCCTGAACACCCGACTGGCCTAGGGGTTCAAGGAGGACTGGTTAAGAACCACTGCCCTAGACCTTTTGACTGTATGCAGACTCTTGCACATGACATTGTTGAGCAGAAATTTCCCTTCTTTGCGAATGCTAATGCCCATTGAAGTTGTAGCTATGTATTACATTTAGTATTCTCCACTATGTTTTAACATATGATACTTTCCAAACACATTTGTGTGGGTAAAAGAGTGTTTCACCTGCATAAATCGGCCATCTGAAAATCACCCATACTGTGTGTGGGTAGGAGTAAATGTGTAACTTGCTTACCTTTTCCTGTCTTTGAACAGAAGCATTCCCTAGAAAGGGAGGCCTTAAATTACTACCACTAGGGATTGTTCCTGGTGATAGCACCACAAGGCTATGTCTTGATGTTACTACCACCATTTTGGAACCCACGGCAGATGGGGTAGGAATGGCAGGGGACCACTCCTGTCCTGATCGCCACTAGGACTACCAGGGAGCCTGCAAGTACGTCCCAGGGGTTTTGAACGGGGGAGGAAGCCACGCTACCAAACTGCCAGTAGGCCAGCTAAACTTAATGCCACCTCTTGAAGTAACCTTAAGCCCAACCATGCAATCAGCAGTCATGACAGCAATCGTGCAATACCATTCCAAGCGCTAGCTGTCATTGGCTGCCATGCCCACTCTCCGTCCTGATCTTGTCTCAATCCCACATACACCCATGGTATATACTTAGCACAGACCTTTTACAACAGTGGTGCTTTTACTGCATAATAAATGTTGGCACAGGCCTGCGCTAATGTTTAGCACATGGTGAAACCTGACTAAGCGCTTCCTGTACTAAAAGGGCCACAAAGTAAGAAATATTTATTAGCTAGTGGCCGTCTAAATTTAGAACAGGACACCCATGTGAAAAATACAAAAGAGCATCTATTTTAAGCCTATTCTATAAGTACAATATAGGCACAGAGGTACTAATGTGTCTATCTATCGAATGTACTTGATATCCTGGGAGGTGTGCTCTCTGCCAGGTGCCAAAATCCGAGACATTATGGAGATTTGGAAGAATCTTATCAAGCACACTATTATCCAATACTGTTCAACCACTTTGGCACAAATGTTACTGCTAAGTATCCCTCTGGGCACATTGGAAGAGAGCGTGAACAAAATAGCATGCAGGTGGTGTTCTCCTCAGTCCTCCCTGTTAAAGGTAAAGACCAAGGCAGAGAAACTCACATGATAGTAATGAATGCATGGCTGCGTAGATAGTATGATTGAGAACATTTTGGTTTCCTGGACCATTGGATGAATTTAAAGGGCTGAAACCCATCTATCCAAGAAGGGTTGAAGTGTCTTCCATAGCAGAATGACTAATCTACTGAAGAGGGTTTTAAACTAGATTTGCTAGGAATGGTTGAAGAAAGCTTCCAGATAAGTAAAACATTAAATATCTCAGTAAAAACTGGGGAAAACAGGGCATCTGGAAAGCAATGTGTATTATTTCCCATGGCATGAGGCTTTACTGGAAGAAGCGGATTGGATTTAGTGGTGATCATGGGGACATGGTTCATGGACAGTCATCCTATCTTCTCCAACCTATTTAAAAACCTTCATAATATTGATCCTTTGACTCTAAGAACATAAGAACATAAGATATGCCATACTGGGTCAGACCAAGGTCCATCAAGCCCAGTATTCTGTTTCCAACAGTGGCCAATCTAGATCATATGTACCTAGCAGTTTCCCCAAGAGACACAAGTTCCACAATGCTTGTACTGGGTCAAGCATTGATATCTTCGGTCACTTCTTAATAAGGGTTTATGGACCTTTCCTCCAGGAACTTGTCCAAACCATTTTTAAACCCAGCTACACTAACAGCCTTTACTACATCCTCTGGTAACAAATTCCAGAGTTTGATTACACGTTGAGTGAAAAAATATTTTCTTTTATTAGTCTTAAACAGTTTACCCTGTAGCTTCATTGCATGTCACCTAGTCTTTCTATATTCTGATAAGGTAAACAATCGATCTACGTTTACCCGTTCCGCTCCGTTCATTAATTTATAGACTTCTATCATATCTCCCTCAGCCGTCTCTTTTCCAGGTTAAAGAGCCCTAACCTTTTTAGCCTTTCTTCATAGGAGTACCCTTCCATCCCCTTTACCATTTTGGTGGCTCTTCTCTGTACCTTTTCTAAAATCGCTATATCCTTTTTAAGATACGGCGACCAGAATTGCACACAATATTCAAGGTGCGGTCTCACCATGGAACGATACAGAGGCATTATAATATCTTTTGTTTTATTTTGCATTCCTTTCCTTATCATACCTAGCATTCTATTTGCTCTCTTGGCCGCCGCTGCACACTGGGCTGAGGGTTTTAACATGGTATCCACAATGACACCTAAATCTTTTTCCTGGGTGGTGGTTCCTAATGTGGAACCTTGCATCGTGTAACCATAGTTACAGGACAGCCAAGCCTTCCACAGCTGCTCTGTCCAATCCGGGCAGGCAGCCGGAGATAAAAGGGAAGCGCCGTCCGGCGCTAGCAGGAGAAGCGGGTCCCCAATCGGGGGACAGGACAGCCAAGCCTTCCACAGCTGCTCTGTCCAATCCGGGCAGGCAGCCGGAGATAAAAGGGAAGCGCCGTCCGGCGCTAGCAGGAGAAGCGGGTCCCCAATCGGGGGACAGGACAGCCAAGCCTTCCACAGCTGCTCTGTCCAATCCGGGCAGGCAGCCGGAGATAAAAGGGAAGCGCCGTCCGGCGCTAGCAGGAGAAGCGGGTCCCCAATCGGGGGACAGGACAGCCAAGCCTTCCACAGCTGCTCTGTCCAATCCGGGCAGGCAGCCGGAGATAAAAGGGAAGCGCCGTCCGGCGCGCCCGCGCCTGGCGGGCCCGCGCCTGAGGGCCTCGCCAGAGGGCCCTTTGGCGTGGCCCTTAGGCGGTGGGCCTTTAAACACCAAAAGCGACGCCCCAAAACCACCGCAAGCCGACTCAAACAGAGCCCCTGACCTGCTTCGCGCAATCGTTTGCTCCCACGACCTGCCCGAAGTGATCGAGCTACTAACTATACTTTACAACCCGGTTTCCCAAGGTCACGGGCCAAACAGACGGTTTGAGCTCCCGGTATCGGTCGAGCTCGCCAGCGGTCCTCCTAGAATCCAAGATCTACGTTATACCCACGGTCTGCAAGACACTACTGAGTCACGAAGCACGCGATCATCGGCCTGGACTCAACTCGCCGAGGTAAGCTCTCAAGCACAGAACTTTTAAATCTGAAATTGACACAGGGTCCGCTAACCGTCTCTAGCTTAGACACTACGATACTGCTGTACAGTACATATTTACCGATACTGTGACAGTACATATCTTACCAATACTGTGACTGGGCCGCATACTGTTACCCTACCTTAATGTTACTGTTACTGATACTGTGATACTTGTAATATTTGCAATTTGCCACTATTTCATATTTACAACTCCTGGTACAACTACTGTTAATGCTACTGGGATACATACTGCTACTGCTACTGTTACACACTGTTACTGTTAATGTGCTACTGTTAATGTGCTACTTGTGATACTTAAATTTGCCATTCCATCGTATTCCTTTTACTGCGATACTCACTTCCATTTATCTGTCACCAAATTGTGAGATATACACATTCTTCCCTACGGGTCCCTGAGTAGATAGAAATGGAACCACTCAACCTCTTTCTAATAGTATGCATGTGCATATTGGCCCAAGCACACTCTTTCCTCCCCAATGTGCACTTCAGTGTAATGCACTATTTCAGACCTAGCTATTACCTTTACCCCCTTCCAATACCCCCACCTTTTCAGCACAACCCACCCCACATAGCCACAAACTACCCGGCAAAAACCCATAGACCTTTCCCACCCAGGAAAAACAAGACAAAGAGAGTCAACAAACCCACGTCACATAAAGCGAAGAGTAATAAGCCTGACCTATCTCAATCTCGTCACCTGCCTACCTTCCAAACAGCGCATGTTGAATATAGCATCATCCTCATCAACGCCAGATCGATTAGAAACAAAACACCTATCATCTACAATATCATCACGGACGAACAACCAGACATCCTCTGTATAACGGAAACCTGGATCAATGACTCCGACCCCGCAATAATAAATCAGCTAAATAAACCTGGATACAAAGTGTACAACTGCCCTCGCACCAACAGGAGGGGTGGGGGCGTCATCATAATAGCCAAAACCACCTTACAACTAACAACCACCTCCCTGAGCTCAAATGATGACATGGACATACTCAAAATAGAAAATACAGCTGTTTCCATCTGTCTTATCTACAGGTCCCCCTCGTCACACCATGAAACACTCGCCCCAGCTCTTGAAACCATCTCTAACACCCAAATTCGAAAATTCCAAATCATTTTGGGAGATCTGAATCTAGCATCACTTCCACCTAGTCATGCAACCAATTTCATGGAAGCCATGGCACAACTGGGGTATCAACAAATCATAAGTGACGCCACCCATGAAAAGGGAAATACCCTAGACCTGGTTTTCCTACCCGCAAATCAGAAAACGGGCAACGAGGAACCCATGATTAGAATAACTCCAGTACCATGGTCTGACCACCACCAAGTTGATCTCAAAGTAAAACTGCCCGCCCCGCCTAAAAATGCAAAAGCCAGGAGGTCAACATACACGAGGAGGAGTTTCAACAAATTCAATGAGGAAAATCTTATAGGCTCCATTGCTTCCCGCATTAATTTGGAATGCACGGACCTCGAAGACCTCACCAACAGATGGAACAGTGGTATACTGGAAGTATCCAACCCTACTTGGAAAACCCCAACAGACTCAGCCAAACGCCGATCTGAACCGTGGTACACCGCTACGCTGACCAGAATGAAAAGGACACTCCGCAAATCAGAGCGGAAATGGAGACGAACAAAGGACCATGAGCACAGGACAGAATACCTGTCTCTACTCGCTAAATACAAGGAGGAGATTAACTCAGCGAAAAGAACTCATCACACAAATCTGTTGAACAAGGCCATAAACAAACCCCGCGAATTATTTGAACTAGTCAAAACCCTAACAAAAACAACACTGGATGACCACACCAACAATGAAATCAAACCTCAAACTTTAGCAAACCACTATGCAAGCAAACTCACAGCATCAACGCCCATGCAATACATGGACCCAACTCCCTCAAGGTCTATTCCATCCATGACAATCTGCACCAGGCAGGATCAGCTCTGGTGCACTTTTCACAAAGTAAACAACCATCTGATTACTACCATAATTACAAACATCAACACCACCACCTCCCCACTAGATCCATGCCCAGCCGCTTGGATCAAAGCAGTGAAACAAGACATCGCCCATCACGTCGCCCACATAGTCAACCTATCACTGCAACAAGGTGACATGCCCGCACAACTTAAGAAGTCTATCATAAGGCCTATCCTGAAAAACAAAACAGTCAATAAGGTCGACCCGGCATCCTACCGACCAATATCCAGCATATCCTTCCTGGCCAAGGTCATCGAAAAGGCCGTGCTACTCCAACTTCAAGACCACTTGGATGCGAATGAAACCCTGGACAATCAGCAATATGGATTCAGACGGCATCACGGTGTTGAAACACTACTCCTAGCGCTGCTAGACAACCTCCTTAAAGGTCTAGAGGACAAAAAGAAAATGTTTCTACTTATATTCATCGACATATCAGCCGCATTCGATACTGTTCACCATGGAACCCTCATAAACAGACTACAATCAATAGGAATAGCGGGAAACCCCACTAAAATGGTTCACCTCGTACATATCGAATAGAATGCAACAGGTACAGTTCAATGGGGAAAAGGCAGAACCTTTCACACAAACTCAGGGCATACCACAGGGCTCGGCCCTCTCTGCGCTCCTGTTCAATGTGTATATGCAACCACTCTGCAAAATTTTCCAACGGCATAATATCAAATACCACGTCTACGCAGACGATATTATGTTGTACACGCAACTGGACACGATCGACCCGAACTACACCCAACTAGAGGAGTGCCTAAGCGAGATGCAAGCCTGGCTGCACCGAAGTAACATGGCAATAAATCACAAGAAAACGGAGGTAATGTTCATCTCCAAAAAGCCAAACTTCAACCCCCCCGCAACAATCACCCTATGTAACAATACATACCAAACAAAGGACGAAATAAAATATCTGGGGGTGACGCTCGAAAGCGACCTTAAGATGGAGAAACACCTCCGCAAAACCAACCGAGCCATCTTCCACAAGCTAAGAGTCCTTCAACCACTAAGGAGTATTATCGAACCCCAGGATTTCAGGACAGTTGCGCAGGCACTCATCATGCCACATTTTGATTACTGCAACGCCATTCTGCAGGGTCTCCCAAAGAAAACCCTAAACATTCTGCAAATGGCGCAAAATGTAGCCGCCAGGGTCATAATGAAAAAAGGATTTGCGGATCACATCACCCCGGTATTGATTGAGCTACACTGGCTCCCCATTTCTGCCCGCATAAAATATAAGACCCTCACGACCACTTTCAAGCTCATACGCAACACAGCCCCGTCATTCCTCTCCACATTGATCTGCTCTCAACCACGCAACAGAAGCAGGAGAACCATCAATACTAACACCCTGATAGTTCCATCAGATATTAGAGCTGTTAAACTAGCACAAGTAACAGAGCTTTCTCATACTCTGCACCAACACTCTGGAACCATCTGCCGCCAGAGTTACGAGCCAGCAAAGACCTAACTGACTTTAGGAAAAACCTCAAGACCTATTTGTTTCAGAGTCATTTCAATTTGTTTTAAGCCCAAAGCTTAAGATTATTTACCACAATAATCCATTGCATACCTATGTACACCTGATAGTTTATGTAAGTTTATATTTGGTTTTTGTGTATACTGGTTTTGTGTATACTGGTTATTTGTATATATGTGCATATCCCACATCAGTGTATTTATGTAACAGTGCCCCTTATACCCAAGGTATGAGTATACATGTATCCAGATATACATGTATACGGATATACTTATACTTATACAGATACACTTATTTACACCACTAGTGTGATGTGCCTACCCTCCGAATCATCCTATGCGCGCCCCAAATTCTACTGCATTTATTACTCTTGAATTTGATTTGTGTATACTGGTCATTTGTATATATGTACATATTGTGTGATGTGATGTGCCTACCCCCCGAATCAACCTATGCGCGCCCCAAATTCTACTGTACTGATTTGACAGTTCTCCTATTGTAATCGGACCGCTGCTGATCGCTGGAAGCAGCGGTATATAAGTGTTTGCTAAATAAATAAAATAAATAGTTTGGGTTGTTCTTCCCTAGGTGAATAACCTTGCACTTGTCCACATTAAATTTCATCTGCCATTTTGATGCCCAGTCTTCCAATTTATCAAGATCCTCTTGCAATTTTTCACAATCCTCTTTGGTTTTAACAACTTTAAATAGTTTTGTGTCATCTGCAAATTTGATAACCTCACTCGTTATTCCACTTTCCAGGTCTCTCTCCTCCACCATTTCCCCATCTCTCTCCTCCATTATGTCCTCCAAACCCATCGACGAGGCAGTAACCTCCTATTATACTGAATTCTCCTCGGCTCTGGATGCTCTTGCCCCACCCACCCCACGACCTGTGAGACGTTTGGCACCCCAGCCCTGGCTCTCATCCAATACCCGCTATTTACACACCTGTGCCCGCTCTGCTGAACGTGCTTGGATCAAATCCCATTCCCCGGAAGACTTTCTACACTTCAAATTCATGCTTGGCTCCTTCCAGTCAGCCATAGCACTTGCCAAACAAGAATATTACATCCATCTGACTAACACTCTTGCCTCTGATCCTCGCCGGCTCTTTAATACCCTCAGTTCTCTCCTCAAGGTGCCCCCGCCCCTGGTCCCGCCCTCCCTTTCTGCCCAAACCCTGGTCGACTTCTTCCATGACAAAATCCACAAGATTACCCTCCAATTCCCCACTTC
Organism: Ichthyophis bannanicus; assembly: GCA_033557465.1. NCBI lineage: Eukaryota > Metazoa > Chordata > Amphibia > Gymnophiona > Ichthyophiidae > Ichthyophis > Ichthyophis bannanicus. The sequence continues at coordinate 1,731,887,750 of CM066031.1, forward strand.
CTCTTCTACCTCCCCTCCTCTCCAATTCTTCCCCCCCCCCCCATCCCTACTACCTTTGCTACCCTCTCCTCCTTCCTTGCAATCTCTGAAGAGGAAACTGCACTCCTTCTTTCCTCCTCCAAATCCACCACCTGTTCCTCTGATCCTATCCCCACCCATCTCCTATGCCCCATCTCCCCCATCGTTGTCCCTTCCATCTCTCTTATTCTCAACCTCTCACTCTCCACTGCAATTGTCCCCGCGGACTTCAAACTGCTGTGGTCACACCTCTCCTCAAGAAACCCTCACTCGATCCCACCTGTCCTTCTAACTATTGACCCATCTCCCTCCTTCCCTTCATATCTAAACTACTAGAACGGGCAGTCCACCACCGCTGCCTCGACTTCCTCTCCTCTCAGGCCCTCCTAGACCCACTACAGTCTGGCTTCCATCCCCTACACTGCACTGAAACGGCTCTTACCAAAGTCTACAGTGACTTGTTCCTGGCTAAATCTAAGGGCCTCTACACTGTCCTCATCCTTCTCAACCTCTCTGCTGCTTTTGATACTGTTGACCACAAACTCTCCTCGATACCCTCTCCTTGCTTGGCTTTAAGGGCTCTGTACTATCCTGGTTCTCCTCCTACCTCTCCCATCACTCCTTCAGTGTATGCTCTGGTGGCTCCTCCTCCTCTCCTACCCCGCTCCCAGTTGGTGTACCCCAGGGATATGTCCTGGGCCCGCTCCTTTTCTCTCTCTATACCCAATCCCTTGGTGCGCTTATCTCCTCCCATGGCTTTCAGTACCATCTCTATGCCGATGACTCCCAAATCTACCTCTCTACGCCCAAAATCTCTCCAGCAATCCAGACCAAGATCTCTGCCTGCCTTTCTGACATCGCTGCCTGGATGTCTCACCGCCGCTTGAAATTGAACATGGCCAAGACTGCACTCCTTGCCTTTCCCCCCAAAATCCCCCCTCCTCTCCCTCCTTTCTCAGTCTCCGTGGATGGCACTACGATCCTTCCTGTTCCATCGGCCCGCAATTTGGGGGTTATCTTTGACTTCTCTCTCTCCTTCTCCATGTATATCCAGCTCGTAGCTAAGACCTGCCGTTTCTTTCTCTACAACATTAGCAAAATCCACCCCTTCCTTTCTGAACACACTACTAAAACGCTTGTCCACTCCTTAATCTCCTCTCGCCTTGACTACTGCAACCTGCTCCTTGCTGGTCTCCCTGTGAGCCATCTCTTTCCTCTTCAATCTATTCAAAATTTTGCTGCTCGACTAATCTTTCGCCAGCCTCGCCATGCCCACATTGCTCCTCATCTCAGATCACTTCACTGGCTCCCTATCCATTTCTGCATCCAGTTCAAACTTCTCCTCATGACCTATAAATGCATTCACTCTACAGCCCCTCAATACCTCTCATCTCTTATCTCTCCCTACAACCCCTCTCGGGAACTTCGCTCTGCTAACAAACTACTCCTATCTAGGCCCTCCACTTGCACCCCTAACTCCAGACTTCGCTCCTTTCACCTTTCCGCACCTTACGCCTGGGACAACCTACCTGTGTCTATACGCCAGGCACCCTCCCTAGCCCTCTTCAAATCCAGGTTGAAGACCCACCTCTTCACTGTCGCTTTCAGATCCTGACTTCTGTCCTTTGCCCTGCCCCAACTTCTATCTTTTATCTAGACTAAACTATAAATGCCATATTTTGTTCTTGATTTGTTTTGTTTTACCCTGAATAGACTATTACTTTGTGTTTTGTCTCGACTAGATTGTAAGCTCTAATGAGCAGGGACTGTCTCTTGCATCATATCTGTGCAGCGCTGCATGCAACTAGTAGCGCTATATAAATGCTCAATAGTAGTAGTAGTAGTAATTATACAGGGCTATAAGTAATTCAGAAAGGACAAGGAAGGAAGGAAGGAGGAGTGGCACTATACATAAAAAATAATATTAAAGCAACAGAATTGCAAGGTTTATGAAGGAAGGAGGAAGCACTGTGAGTTAAAGTAGGAAGAGGGAATGGAGCATACATTTGCATTGGTGTGATATAAAGACAACCTTCTTAGGCAGAAAAAGTGGAAAGAGATTTAAATGAAAACATTCACAGTATTGTTATGAAAGGAAAAGTACTACTGATGTTGTTGTTGTTGTTAAGTGCCATTGACTCATGGCGACCCTCTGGATAGTTGTTAGGCAGCTCATTGTTTACAGAGTGGCACCCATAGCTACTGTTTGTATCGATCAATGTCATTGCTGACCTTCCTCTTCTGTGTTGGCCTTCTACCTTGCCAAGCATGATGTCTTTCTCTAATGCTTTCTCTCTCAACGCATGATGTGTCCAAAGTATGAAAGTCAAAGTCTTGTCATCTGAGCTTCTAAAGAAAGCTTAGGTTTGATCTTCTCTAGTACTGACTGGTTTGTTCTTTGGGCAGTCCATGGTATACACAGTATTCGTCGCCAGCACCATAATTCAAAGGCATCAATTTTCTTCCTGTCTCTTTTTCAACTTTCACATCCATATGAAGTTATTGAAAATACTATGGCTTAAACAAGTCGAATCTTCGTAGAGAGACATCTCTGCTCTTGAGAATCTTGTTTAGGTTCTTCATTGCCATTCTGCCAAGAGCAGTACATTGTCGGATTCTTGACTGCTTGTCCTTTCTTTAGTGATTGTTGATCCAAGTAGGTTAAAGTTGTTCACTATTTCAATTTTTTCTCCATCAATGATGATCTTACTGATTTTGCCATTTCTCAGGATCTTTGTAGGCCCATTTTAAGGCTATGTTCCTTGATCTTGAGAAGCAAATGTTTCAGATTGTCTTCATTTTCTACCAATAATGTAGTATTATCGGCATAGCAAAGGTTGTTGATGGTGGAAGATTCAATCTTCACACCTCAGTTGTCTTCATACAGTCCTGCTTCTCTGATGATTTTTTTTACAAATAAATTAAACAGGTAGGGGGAAAATATGCAGCCTTGTTGTACAACTTTGCAATTTAAAACTATTCTGTTTCTCCTTGTTCCATATGAACTGTTGCTTTTTGATCAATGTAAAGGTTGTGAAAGAGAATGATCAGGTGTTCTGGTATACCCTTGCTTCTTAATGTGGCCCAGAGTTTTTCATGGCCTTGCTATAGTCGATAAAACACATATAGATATCCTTTTCTCTTTTGAAGGATCAATCTCACATCCGCGATGATGACTCTAAATTCCTCTCCCTTTCCTGAACCCTGCTTGCACTTCAGGCAGTTCTCATTCTAGATATGATTGCAGTCTCTATGAGATAATCTTGAGTAGAATCTTTCTGGCATGTGGAATCAGAGCGATTGTGCGATAATTTGCACAGTCAGTTGGATTACCTTTCTTTAGTATTGGTATAAACACGGATCTTTTCTAGTCAGTTGGCCATTATGTTGTTTTCCAAATTTCCTGGCAGAGCCTTGTAAGTATGTTAACAGCTTCATTCAATTGCTGTAATATTTCAGTGAGAGTACCATCAGTGCCTGGTGCTTTGTTCTTTAATAAGACTGTTTTGACTTCTTTTTTCATCACCAGTGGTTCCTGATCATACAGTACAGGTTGAAATGGCTGTTGGTCCTCTTGATCTTTATGGTATAATGACTCTGTATACTCTTTCTACCTTTTCTTGATCTTCTCAGCATCATTTAACATAGATCCTTGAGCAATTTGAGGCTGGAGTTTTTCTTTCTCTCGTAGCTTTAGGAAAGCCAATCATGTTCTTCCTCTAATAGTTTCTGATTCTGTTTCCTTGCATGCATCATTGTAGTACCTCTCCTTGTCTTGTCTTGCTGCACATTGGAAATCTCTGTTGAGTTCTGCGATTGCCTCTCTTTCTCCTCTAGCTTTAGCTTCTCTGCATTTCTGGGCAATTTTCAAAGTTTTTTTCAGACATCCATTTTGGCCATTTTTGCTTTTTCATCTTTTATAGAGATTTCTCATTTTCTTCCAACACAACCTTCTTGATGTCATCTCATAACTCTTCTAGAGCTCAGTCATTTGTATCTAAAGCAGAAAATTGATTTTGCAGGCAGTCTTTAAATTCCAGTGGTGTATTCTCAAGGTCATATTTTGCTACATTCATGAGTGGCTTGCTCTTTTTCAACTTTAGCTGAGTTTGCATACTAGTAGTTGGTGAACTGAGCCACAGTCAGCTCCAGGTTTTGACTTTGTTGATGTTATAGAGCTTTTTCATTGTTGACTTCCATGGATATAGTCAATTTGATTTCTGTACAATCCAATGGGTGAAGTCCTTGTGTACAGTCACCACTTATGTTGCTGGATGAAGGTGTTTCAGATGAATAGATCATTGGTCTTGCAGAATTCTATCAGTCTTTCTCCAGCTTCATTTCTGTTGCCAAGTCCATATTTTCCAACCACTTTGCCTTCTACTTTGTTTCCAACTTTTGCCTTCCATTCACCCATGACTATCAGGATATCCTGTTTGCATGTTCTGTGAGTTTCAACTTATACTTGTTCATGGAACTCAACTTCATCCTCTTCTGCAGCTGTTGTTGGGGCATATACCTGAATTATAGCTGTGTTGATAGTCATTCCCTGTAGACAAATAGAAATTAAGAGTTAACTGATTGCATTGTATTTCATTACAGTTCTTGCAAGTTTCTTCTTGATTATAAATGCAACACCATTTCTTCTTTTGTCTCTCATTTCCAGCATAGTAGACCATGTGATCATCAGATGCAATGTGCTCGATGGCAGTCCATTTCAGTTTGCTGACACCCAATAGATCAAGTTGTATACATTCCATTTCATTCTTGATCACCTCCAACTTCCCTTGGTTCATGCTTCGTACATTCCATAACCCAATATGTAAGACATCTTTGCAGCTTCTCATTCTCATTTCATGCGCAGCTACATCAGCTATCAGACATCCCGAGGGCTTTGATCCAACCACATCATAAATGCTTGCTTTACTCTGAAAAGTCTTCAGCATCTCCCTAGTAGCCAGTTGAGTGCCTTCCAACCTGGGGGTCTCATTTTGTAGCACTATAATGTAATTTGTTTTGTTTTGACTATCCATTGGGTTTTCATGGCAAGATACAGAAGTAGATTGCCAGGCCTTTCTTTCACACAGGTAATTCTACTGTTGTTGCCATTGTCACAGAAATGTGATCCTCCACCGCCAACACCATCCCATTCTGCTGCTGCCCAGATGGATGTTTTGTCTTGGTCTGGTACCTCAGCTGAGACCTTCCCATCTTGGGAGACCCTGCCAATAGTTAAGCTACTGAAAGCTTAGCTCTCAGCATCACTGATGCACACAAGCCCTCACAGCATGACAAACTGCAAGCCAAGTGAGGTAAAGGAGGGTGGCCTTCATAAATTAAAAGAGATCACAGAAAGAGGAAGGCAAGCATCAGTATTTGGAAAGGCTAAGAGAAGCTAGGAAAGTATTCAGGAAAGGAAGGACACAAATGAAAACATTAGCCAATGCAGTAAAATGGGGGGGAGGGGGAACAAAACATTTTTCTTATATGTTAGTGAGAGGAAAAAGTGCAAAAGCAGCATTGTCTGACTCAAGGGTGAAGGGGGGGAATATGTAGACCCTCATGAGGATAAAGCAGATTTGTTTAACAAATAGTTCTATTCTGTGTTCTCAAATAAAAGGCTGGGAGTAAAACCTCTGAAAATACACACAAATAGGAACAGAAGTGAGGTGGATCTTGAATGATTTTCAGAAGACTGTGTTCCATCTTTAGAGTCGGGAGTGATTCCAGAGGACTGGAGAAGAACATATGTGGCCCCTCTACACAAAGGTAGGAGTAAGGAAGAGGTTGGAAACCACAGGCCAGTTAGGGTTACCTATATAGTGAGTAAATCAATGGTAATGCTGCTCAGAAGGGTAGTGAGCTTTCTATATCCAAAGGGTTACAGGATCCCAGTTGCATGGTTTTACTGAAGCCAGGTCTTGTCAGACAAATCTGGCTAATTTCTTTGACTAGGTAAACAGAAAGTTAGACTGAAGATCTCTAGATGTGATGTACTCAGGTTTTTGTAAAGCCTTGACACTGTTCCGTATAGCTGATTTATAAATAAATTGAGTGCTCTAGGGATAGACTATAAAGTGACTAACTGGGTTAAGAATTGGTTGAGTGGGAGGTGACAAAGGTAAATGGAGGATGCTACAAGTGGTGTCCCACAGGGTTCTATCCTTGGTCCAATTCTTTTTAACATTTTTGTAAGTGATATTGTGGAAGGACTGTCTGGTAAGGTTTGCCTCTTTACAGATGCTAACAAAATCTGCAATAGGGTAGATTCTTTATAAGTCTTTAATAATAATAATAATAATTCCCATGAATATGTAGATAACATGAGAAGGGATCTAGTGAAGCTCAAAGAATGGTTGAGAATTTGACAGCTGAAATGTAATGCTAAAAAATGTAGGTCATACATCTGGGCTGCAAAAATCCAAGGGCTGAAGTACTTCTGTCCATAAAAGAAGAGCAGGTTCTGGGGGTGATTATTTCTGATGATCTTTAAACTTTTAAGGGAAGATATTGCCCAAGGTTTCTGTAGAGGTTTTTATGGTTTGTTTGCTAAAGGTTGTGTTCCTTCAGGATTCATCTGGTTTTGAAGAAGTCCTTGTTAGATCCTCTTGATCCTGCCAGTTATAGGCCGATACCATCTTTGCCTTTCATCACAAAGACTTTTGAAAAAGTGCTTTTGATGCAGCATTTTGATATGTTGAAGATCACAATTTATTAGATCCTAACCAGTTGGGTTTTCGTAAGGCACACAGCACAGAAATCCTACTCATAACATCTTTAGATGTGTTACTAAAAGGATTAGACGCTGGCTAAAGCTTTATTTTGGTTTAGACCAGGGGTCTCAAACTCAAATTGCTTTGAGGGCCGAATGAGGACTTGTAAAGTAACCCGGGGGCCGCATAAGACACGGGCCTCATTTGCATAAGGGGCCTCATTTGCATAAATATTTGCATAATGTTGCATAATGAGTGCATGGATAAAGAAAGACTAGAAAATTTCTATATTACTATAATCCAGTGCCAACCGCCAGGCACATTAGGAACTACTACTAACACTGCCCATTTGGAACCCATAGCAAACCCCCCGTATCATAACAGCACTACCAGGACTCACAAAGCACCAGACCCTACCTATCAAAAGGCAACACTGCAAATATTAAATCAATACATTTCAGAGAACAATACATGACCTACTGGGAAAAGAGAACAAGTAGCAATGTCAAATAGGAATTACACAGAATACCTCAGCACTGTAGAAATAAAACTATAAATAATTTCTTGTACCAAAGCACAGACATTAATGATGCACATTTCCCAGAGCTGACATATTCCAGTTAATAAATTCAAAATAAAGAGATATTTTTCTACCTTTTGTGCATTTTTTTTCAGTTGCAATTGCTCCAGCCACTTCTGGTTTCTTCGTGTCTTCTGCTATCTCCATCGTCTGCTGTCCATTTGTCCTTTCTTCTCTCTTCTAGTTTTTTTCCATTCTCTCTCTCTACATCTGCTTTAACATACTAATCTTTCTCCTTTTGCTCTTTCCTCATTCCTATTTCATCCACTCAAATTTTACCCCTCCATCCTCAATCCCCACTTACTCTCCCAATACCTGGCCAATTGTAGATTTGTCTTCTCTTCCAGACAAAATATTTTTCCCCTCTCCATTTCACTTTCCCAGCTCCATCCCATTCTAATCCTCCCCCAACATCAGCTCCCTTCTAGTTCCAGCCCCACCCAGCATCTGCTCCTTTCTAGTCCCTGCATCAGTCCATTTCCAGTCCTATCCTAGCCTCACCATCAGCCCATTTCCAATCCTAGCCCCCCATCAGCCCATTTCCAATCCTAGCTCCCTCCCCTCACAGCCCATTTCCATTCCAAGCCCCCCTCCCCATCAGCCATTTGCAGTTCAAGCCCCCTTCCACTCAGCCCATTTCCAGTCCTAGCAACCCCCCCAGCCCATTACCAGTCCTAGACCCCCCATAGCCCATAACCAGTCCTAACCTCCCCATAGCGCACTTCCAGTCTTACCCCCCCATCACCCCATTTTCAGTCTTACCCCCCCATAGCCCATTACCAGTCCTAGTCCCCCCCATAGCCCACTTGCAGTCGTATCCCCCATCACCCCATTTTCAGTCTTACCTCCCCTCATAGGCCATTACCAGTCCTAACCCCCCAATCAGCCCACCTCCAGTCCTAACCCCCATCACCCCATTTTCAGTCCTAGCCCCCACCATAGCCCATTACCAGTCATAACCCCCCCCTGCCAATAGCCCACTTCCAGTCCTAACCCCCATCTGCCCATTTCCAGTCCTAGCCCCCACCATAGCCCATTACCAGTCATAACCCCCCCCCTGCCAATAGCCCACTTCCAGTCCTAACCCCCATCTGCCCATTTCCAGTCCTAGCCCCCACCATAGCCCATTACCAGTCATAACCCCCCCCTGCCAATAGCCCACTTCCAGTCCTAACCCCATCTGCCCATTTCCAGTCCTAGCCCCCACCATAGCCCATTACTAGTTATAACCCCCCCCAGCCCATTACCAGTCATAACCCCCCCTGCCAATAGCCCACTTCCAGTCCTAACCCCCATCTGCCCATTTCCAGTCCTAGCCCCCACCATAGCCCATTACCAGTTATAACCCCCCCCAGCCCATTACCAGTCATAACCCCCCCCTCCCCCTCCCCCTCCCCCCTCTGCCAATAGCCCACTTCCAGTTCAGTCAGCCCCTCCATAGCTCATTACCGGCCAACAAAAAAAACCCCAAAACCCTGGCTTCTGCTGCTGCCGTTGCCGCCGTGGCAGCAGCAGAATCAATTGTCAAATTTTAAAAAAAAACTGACTTCTGCTGCTCAAGCAGCTGTCCTGCGGCCCCTTTCCCTCTGCCCGGAGATCCGACTCTGCTCTATCAGCGGCGTGCTTTTCAAGCCGCGACGAGAGTATTCCCCTCTCGCGCGGTTTTTTCAAGCCGCGCGAGAGGGGAATACTCTCTTCGCGGCTTGAAAAGCACGCCGCTGAGAGCAGAGTCGGATCTCCGGGCAGAGGGAAAGGGGCCGCAGGACAGCTGCTTGAGCAGCAGAAGTCAGTTTTTTTTTTTTAATTTGACAATTGATTCTGCTGCTGCCACGGCGGCAACGGCAGCAGCAGCAGAAGCCAGGGTTTTGGGGGATTTTTGGTTTTCCGCCGTCGCGGGCCGCACAAAGTTGTCTCGCGGGCCGCATGTGGCCCGCGGGCCGCGTGTTTGAGACCCCTGGTTTAGACTGATTTTTCTGTGCCTTTTGATATCATAGAACAGTGGTTCTCAAACTTGTCCTGGGGAACTACCAGCCAGTCGGGTTTTCTGGATCTCCACAATGAATATGCATGAGAGAGATTTTCATATAATGGAGGTAAGTAGACATGCAAACTTCTCTCATGCATATTCATTGTGGATATCCTGAAAACCTGACTGGCAAGTGATCCCCCACTGCCATGGACCAGCTTATCTTGTTGAAATGACTGAGGGACATTGGTTTCCATCTTATCTTGAGAATCATATACAGGAGATTGAGATAGGTACCAGCTCATTAAAATCTTTATTGTTAATGTCTGGTGTTCCACGGGACTCGCTCTGTCTGCCTTGCTCTTTAATATTTATCTAGCTTCTTTATGTAGGATTTTCAGGCAGTTAGAGATCCAATATAGAATTTATGCTGATGATATTTGATTTTTTCCCTGTTGTTGGTACACTGCAGGACTCAGTTGATTTAGCCTCTAAATATTTTAAGATTGAGGAATGGATGACAGAATAGATTATCCATGAATATGAATAAAACGAAAGTTATTGCTATGAAGAGAGGTGGAGTGGGAGACCAGGTGAATTCTTTGTGGACTGACTCTTCTGTTAACTCAACAGTTTCAAAGATATCCTGTTTGGGTGTGACTTTGGATTCTTCTTCGTCTATGATACCACAAATTAATGAAGTGATTAGATCTTCCTATTTCAAATTATGAACCTTGAGTAAACTTCAAAAGTTGATGCCTGTTGATGATTTTAGGGTGATACTCTAAGCACTGGTGCTGTCAAAAATTGATTATTGTAATTCATTGCATTTGAGTCTTTTCTGACCGGGTTATCTGAGCATTGCAAAAAGTCCAGAACACAGCTGCTCACTTGCTTCCAGGTATTTCTTGGACAGAACATATACCTCAGATTTTATTTTTATTTAACATTTCTTATATACTGCCTTTCATGATATCAAGGTGGTTTACAATGAACAAAGTGAAATTCAATTGAACAGGGCATTTATAACCTGGAGATAACTATTTTATAGGGAACATGGGCAATGGAGGGTTAAGTGGTTTACCCAAGACCACAAGGAGCACCTGTGGGACTAGAAACCCCAGTCCCTCTGGCCCAAGGTTGCTGTCCTCTAGTGGGATTTGAACCCCTAACCTTCTGGCCTGAGGTACCTTGCCCCAACCACTAGGCCACTCCTCCATGTGCATTGCACTAGCTTCCAGTAGCTTGGAAAATAAAGTTTAAAGTTTTGACCTTGATATATAATGCATTGAGTGGTTGAACTCCCATTTATTTCAATACAGTGATACGGATTTAGAAACCTGTGCATGTACTGAGATCAACAAGTAGTCAACAACTTGATGCCCTGTCTATTCATCATGTACATTTGAGTGAATACAGGGACAGATTAATTATCATAATTGGCCAAATAGAATGGAACAAGTTGTCAGTACCACTTCAATCAATGGTCAATTCTACTGATTTTTGGCAGCAGTTATTTTTTTTATTTTCAGCATGTTTTTATTGATGATGTTACATTTTACTGTATGTATATATTGTCTTGTATTTTTCTACGATGTGTGAATTTAAGAATGTATTTTTGTAAGTTGCTTAGAATTTGGAATAGGCATATTAAATTGTTTAAATAAATTGGTAGAAAAGGTGATAGTGAAAGCTAGAAGGTTGCTTGGGTGCTTAGAGAGAAGAAGCTCCAGCAGGAAGGAGATGTTGATGGTGTCTCTATATAAGTCTTTGATGAGATCTCATTTGGTACAATGTAGTGTGCAGTTCTGGAGACCACACCTTCAAAAGGATATAAAAAGAATTGAGTCAGTGCAGACCTATCTCCAGAGCCTACACCTGAACGGTCAATCACAAATTTCTCAAGGTGAGTTATATCCATAAAAACATAAGAGGCCCCCTCAAACCCAATCAAACATTTTCCTTCGTTTCCCTATCCCCTGTTTTAATTACTAATGAAATTACTCTGTATTCGGATATGTTTTTAACTGTTCCTATTGTAAGTTCTCTGTAAACTGAAGTTTTAATGTAAACCGCATTCATTTTAAGATAAGGCGGTATAGAAAAATTGTTAAATAAATAAATAAAATCTATACTGTGAAGGAAAAGCGGAAGAGGGGAGATATGATAGAGATGCTTAAATGCACAGGAGGAAAGCCTCTTTCAATTGAAAAAAAGCTCTGCAACGAGGGAGCATAGGATGAAGGTGAAAGGGAATAGGCTTAGGAGTAATCTGAGGGAATATTTCTCTATGGAAATAGTGGTAGATGCATGGAATAGCCTCCTAGTGGAAGTGATAGAGACAAGGACAGTATCTGAATTCAAGAAAGCACGGGACAAAAAAAAAAGGATCTCTAAGAGAAAAATGAGACTGAAAAGCTTAGTAGTTGGAATGGAAGGGCAGACTGGATAGGCCATATGGTCTATCTGCCATCACTTTTTCTTCTGTGTTTCTATGTGTCTTTATAAAATAGGCCATCAGAGCCAGCCCCAATAACATGCAAATCCCCATACACAAATTTACAGCTGCTTAGGAACAGGTGTAGATGTGTGTAGGCACTCCATGCGTGTACCCACATATTTTCTAAAATACCCATGTACATCGCATCTCTAGCTCCATTCCACCCAAACTGTGCCCCTGTGAAAGCCTATGCTCCGATTACCATAAAGTAAGCGTGATCTTTCCATGCACCTACTTTTTGAATATTTATGTAGTGGCACAATCTTATAAAATCCCTTTTCGGTGTGTAAAATCCCCAAAGTACATAAGACAGAAAACCAAACATTTTACTTCAATATCTATTGTTTTAGATTGAAGTTATTACATTTGAAAATGAATGTTTCCTTCAAGCATGCCAGCTGCCTATTGCCATATCCAGAACCACACACTAAATCTAGTTCTAAGAAGTGACACCAGCTAATTGGGGAATCATTTTTATGGCATTTCCTTCTCCAGACTCGCCCAGCAGCCAGACAGCACACCATAGCATTTATCTCATTACCTATTTGTCAGAGGACCATAGTTCTAATCAGAAAAACTGAGAACCAAACAAGAGCATTATTCTTGGATACTTCTCTTCCCAGCTTCAGAGATATTATTATTACCCTCTTAATGTATCAGTATGCAAAGTGTGTAGCAGTATATTTCTGATTACTAGTTTGCCAAGTGGTCCTTTGTTTTACAACAGCAGCAAGTGAAAGCTAATCTAAATTCAAATCCATTTTATGTTTTTGTGGCATAATTTTGCAGTCCTTTCTCATAGAAATGCAGACAGTGTCTTTGGACATTAGTTTTTCTTCAATATTTCTAAACAGATGTACACATAAAGCATTTTAACATGATACTGAGAATCCTGGGAATGGATATTTTTTAGTGAGACACCAACCAGGACAAAAAGTGCTCATTTCAGCCAGGTCTTTGTAGAAGAGATTAAAGGGGTTATCCTCCTTAATCTTCCATTATTTTTCCCCCTCCAAATTGAAACTAATTAAAAATAGCAGTCTCTGTAGTTAATTGGCGGCATTTATACAAATGGGGCATATTCAAAGGGAGTAACGTGATTAGCAGACATACTAACAGCATCGCCCCTGATCATTTCTTCTAGTCTTAATCACACCCAAGTCCCACTCTTCTTTCATGGACAGAAGTACTTCACCCCCTATACTGTACCACCCCTTTGGATTTTTGCAGCCCTAATGCATGACCTTGCATTTTTTTAGTGTTAAATCTCAGCTGCCAAATAATCAACCATTCTTCAAGTTTCACTAGATCCATCCTCATGTTATCTATACCTTCCTGGATGTCTACTCTATTGCAGATTTTGGTATGATCTGTACTTCAATCCACGAAAGAAGACCTGGGCGTGATTGTTTCTGATGATCTTAAGGTGACTAAACAGGTAGAAAAGGTGACGGCACAAGACAGAAAGATGCATGGGGGCATAGAGAGAGGAATGACCAGCAGAAAGAAGGTGGTGATAGTGCCTCTGTATAAGTCTTTTGTGAGACCTCATTTGGAGTATTGTGTGCAATTCTGGAGACGACACCTTCAAAATGATATAAACAGGATGGAATCGGTGCAGAGGGTGGCTACCAAAATGGTCAGTGGGCTCCAGAGTCATACTTAAAGATCTCAATATGTATACTTTGGAGGAAAGGTGGGAGAAAAGAAATATGATAGAGATGTTTAAATACTTCTGTAGTATAAATGCACTGGAGAGCCTCTTTCAATTGAAAGAAAACTTTGCAACGAGGGTGCATAGGATGAAGGTGAAAGGGGATAGACACGGGAGTAATATACGGAAATATTTCTTTACCGAAAGAGTGGCAGATGCATGGAATAGTCTCCCAGTGGAAGTAGTAGAGATCAGGACAGTATCTGAATTCAAGAAAGCATGAGACCAACACAGAAGATCTCTAAAGGAAACAGGGGACTATAGTAGTTGGTATAGAAGGGCAGACTGGGTAGGCCATATCATCTTTTCTGCTGTCATGTTTCTATGTAATGCACACTGCTTTCCAGATTTTGATCCTTTTACCCATTTCTACAGAGGTATTTAATGTTTTACTTACCTGGGGGTTTTCTTCACCCATCCTTAATAAATCTAGTTTCAAGCCTTCTTCAGTAGGTTAGCCAGTCTGCCACGGAAGACATTTGACCCTTCTTAAATCAGTGGGCACCATCTCTACTCAGCAATCCTTCAATAATCATTCCATGGTCCAGGAAACCAAAATGCTCTTTATGACACCATCAATGCAGCCATGCATTCATCTCTAAGATGCAAGCTTCTCTACCTTGGCCTTTATCCTCAACCAGGGAGGATTGAGAGGTACACAGGTGGTGGTCTCATATGCGTCACCCTCTCTCCCAGAGCCATGAAGTCACTTTTGATATGCTCGAAGGGATACTTAGCCATATCATTTGTGCCAACATGGATGCACAGCACTGGATAATAGTCAGTAGATTTGAAGGGTCACTGCAAACTCACCATAACATTTTGGATTTTGGCACCAGGTAGACTGCATACCTCGCAAGAAAAGTCTAATATCTATTTTTTTTACTCGCACCTTTCCAGTAGTTGCTCAAGGAGTGGAGGAGTGGCCTAGTGGTTGGGGCAAGGTACTTCAGGTCAGGGGTTCAAATCCCACTAGAGGACAGCAACCTTGGGCCAGAAGGACTGGGGTTTCTAGTCCCACAGGTGCTCCTTGTGGTCTTGTGAAAGCCACTTAACCCTCCATAGCCCATGTTCCCAGTAAAATGGTTATCTCCAAGTTATAATGCCCTGTTCAATGTAATTTCAGTTTGTTCAATGTAAACTGCACTGATGCAGAATAGCACAGTATATAAGAGAAGATAAATAAAGGCAAGTTACAATTAGGTATAGTAAGTATTTCATTGGCTTTTCAAGAGCTTCCAATCTGCTCCTCAGACAATAGAAGGTTAAGTAGGAAGGAGTACTAGTAGAATTTGAAACCTGTGGAATTTGGTCAACAGCCGCTGCTCTGGCCATCAGGCTACTCCTCTACTTCCCTCTTAGTTCCTCAGTTCAGAGTTATGTAATGGCAGCTCTACAATTTGTTACTCCCCAAATATACAAATAACATATCTTGCAAAACATGTAATTAATGTAATTGCAGATTTCCCAGAGCTTCCCTAATGATTTCCTGCAATTAGTTATAACTTTTTATTGCTCTTTACTGTACATACGAGGTGTGACAAAAAAGAAACGAGATTGTGGCAGCCATGCCCATGACTCAATGCCAACTGACTAACCGCTTATGTCACTGTGTTGTGCAACATCTCGCCACTATTCTGCCATAATATTTTTTATCTCTCTCACTCTGTTTTTATTTTTCAGGTTTTTTTGTAGCACACTGATCCATCGCTTTTTATTTATTTATTTTTTATTTATTTAACAAATTTTTATATACCGCAACCTTCCGAGGATCAGGTGCGGTTTACATATAACAATTGAGTAAACAGGTAGGCGTTACTGTTTTTACATTGAACGATAACATGAACTATGTGCAATTAACATTTGAACTTTTAACTTTGTCACGCAACTGGAGGTGGCAGAAATATGGAGCAAAGAATTAACTTGAAATGTCTGGTTAAGATGGAGAAGGGCCCAACTGAGTGTCTTCAACTTCTCCAAAAGGCTTATGGAGAAGATGCAATGTCAAGGTCGCGAGTCTTCGAGTGGCACAAACACTTCAAGATTGGCCGCGAGGAGGTGGATGATAACCCCAAGTCAGGATGGCCTTCCATGACAAAGATGGCTGAGAACATTGACAGAGTGAACCAGCTGGTGCAGAGTGATCACAGATTGACGGTGCGGATGATAGCTCAGGAGCACAGCCTGAACAGGGGAGTCAGTGTGGACCATCTTGGTGCAAGAGCTGGGGTTGCGGAAGGTGTGTGCCAAGATGGTGCCCAAGCTTTTATCGGTCGACAAGAAGGAGCACCGGGTCAATGTTTGTCGAGACTTGCTAGAGAAGATCGGAGAAGATCCAGAGTTCGTTGGCCGAGTCATCACAGGAGACCAGACTTGGGTCTTCCAGTATGACCCTGAAAGCAAGAGACAGAGCCTGGGACTTCCGGTGATGCGGTGAGCCCGAGCAGTCGCACGCTGCTCGAGCTCTGGGCCCCCTTGCTCCTCCGGCGCTGCTACATGCCCTAACGAGCTCGACTTCGGGGCTCCCGCGCCCCCCCCCCCCCCCCCAGGCACCTTTGACTGAAGCGGATCGCTGCCCGGTGGGACGATTTAGTGCCTTTTCTTCCCCCACCTGAAGATTCACGGAGGCGGCCTAGTTCTGTGCTGCGGGCGCTGTGGACACCGCACTGGGGTGCAAGCCGCGTGGTGGGGTGAGTAGGCCGGGAGGCACAGCCTTACCTTTTCCCGGGATCGCAGTGGGGCCCCCGCGGAAGCTGCAGCTCACCGGCTGGTGTTCAGCGCCCCTGTTTGCCTTCAGCGCGCCTCCACTTTGTGCCTCGCGTGGATGTCTGCCGGGGGGGGGGGGGGAGGGGAAGAGGACAGAAAACTCAAGAGGGGCTGAGATCCTTCCCTGGGCCCAGCTGTGAACTGCCCCCCCTTGTCCAGCCTGCTTTCTTTCTTCCACTGGGGGACTTGCATGACACTTCACGGACCTGGCTGATGTCCTCCTCTCCCCAGCCCAGGCGATAGAGACTTGTACTCCATCCTCCCAGCTGGAAGCGTGTGACTGGTGTTTTTCCGGTGGGCCATCCACGAGTGCGCCTGGCCCCCTGCCTCCAGCACTTTGAGGTCTCTGGCCGGCGCCCTGCCCCCCCCCACCCTGAAGAGCCGGTGCTATAGGCCCTGCGCCCAGCCTCGGGTGCATAGGAGCCCGACATTGGGGCATTGCCCCCCCACCTGCGGGTAGGGGCCCGGGTCTGACATCTACCTTCTGGAGTACCATCCCCCCCCCCTTTTTGGCACTTAGGGGCCCAGGATCTGCACTTAATCCCAGCCGCACCGACACCCGGGACCCCAGCCTTCTTACCAGTGCTTAGCCAGCCGAGACACCTGCCTTCCCTCTAGCACCTCGGGGCCCCTGATCCATATTCTATTTCCTGTGTACTGTGGCCTAGGCGGCTCTGGTGACACTTGCCACTCGGATTTGGGACTGTGCTGCGCCCTGAGGTGGCCGACGACTGGAGCCCCGTCGCCTGGCGGTGTGAAGTGGGGACTCGAGATACGCCCTCCCCCTCCCTTGGAGCAGTCTACAGCAGAGGCCTGGGCGATGGCGGCAAAAGGAGGCCGCCGGGTGGAGAAGGAGAAAACCCCCCTGCCGCCCAGGGGGGGGAACAATCCTCACCGCTGAAAGGGGAGGCTAAGACCACGGCAGCGACGGTGGATGAAATCTCCATAGCCGTGGCGGGGGTGCTGTCCGCTCAGTTCGCGGATCTGCGGGGCCGCATGGACCTTGTCCAAGCCTCAGTGGAGGCCCTAGGCGGTCGACTACACGAGGCGGAGCACCGGATAGAGAGGTCGGAGGAGAATGTGCTGGAGCTCCAGCGGGAGATGGCCCAGGTGAAAAAATTGCTTCAGGGGCAGGAAGCCAAACTCGACGACCTTGAGAATCGGTCCCGCCGAAACAACCTGAGATTTCTCGGGATTCCTGACGCCGTCGAAGATCGGAACCTGCAATCTTACATAGAAGATCTGGTGAAACAACTCCTGGCGAGTGAGCCTGAAGGTACCTCAGTACAAATAGAGAGGGCACACCGGGTTGGGCCGCGGAGGACCAGTGATACCCGACCCAGGATGACGATAGCACGGTTCTTGAGATTCCCACAAAAAGAAGCGGTCCTGCGCGCAGCGCGCAAGAAAGGAACCATTCAGAAAGACAATGCCCGGATACGTATTGTCCAGGATTATTCAGCAGCCCTGGGACAGCGGCGACGAGACTATGGACCATTATGCCAGACCCTAATAGACAATAACATTAAATTTATAGTGCAATATCCCGCCCGATTGGTCTTCACCCATGACGGGATCCGCCGGACTTTTGACTCCGCGTCAGCAGCAACGCCCTACGTGGAGGAGATACGGCGGAGGGCCGCAGTGGCGGCCGAATCCTGAGGACTGGCGGAGAGGACTATCGTTTTGATGCGCAAGTTAGCGTATCCTATCCTGTCCTTGACATTAAAGTGATGGTGTTCGTAATTGGGGTGGGGGTGGAGGGTTGCATGGTTGTCTTTATTGCCCTTACATAGAGCTGTTGGTTGCCCTTTTTGGGGGTTGGGGATGGGCGGGAGGAGGCCCGGGGGGCGGGGGTGGGTCGGTGTGACCGGGGGGGGGGGGGTGCGGGTGGTGAAGTTGGGGCGCGGGGGGGGTGGGGGGGTCCCACACGCAGCCAGGAATTCATAGAGGAGGCGAGGAGGATGGAAGTAGAGTTAAGGGATTGGAGGGGGGAGGGGGGAGGGCGGGGGAGGGATAGTGGGGGGAAGGGCGTAGGTAAGGGGGGGGAGAGTGGGGGAGGGGGTGTAGGGGGGGAGGGCAGGGACGGAATGTTGTACTTTCAAGAACCAGTTGAGATAGGGACGGGTGGAGGAGTACGTTCGAGGGACGGGGGGGAGCACCTCAGGCTGGGGGGGTTTTTCCCTATATCCTATGTGGTACATCTTAGACACTTCTGAGCCCAGTTTAGTATTACATGCCACTTAAGATAATCTCTTGGAATGTTTGCGGTTTGGGTAGTCCGATCAAGCGGGCAAAAATTCTTCAGGCCCTGGCCAGGCAGGGAGCAGACATTGCTATGCTTCAGGAAACCCACCAGACTGCCGACGAACACCGTAAGCTTTGCCGGGATTGGGTGGGACAGGTCTGGGGGGCCCCAGCCCTTGGTAAGAAGGGAGGGGTGGTGCTTTTGATCCACAAACGCGTAAGGATGGAGGTGGAGAAAGACCTTGTAGATCCAACGGGTCGCTTTGTCCTGGTACAGGGAGCCCTTGAGGGGAAGCCAGTAGTTCTTGGTAGTGTGTACTGTCCCAATGTACT
Source organism: Ichthyophis bannanicus (assembly GCA_033557465.1). Lineage (NCBI taxonomy): Eukaryota > Metazoa > Chordata > Amphibia > Gymnophiona > Ichthyophiidae > Ichthyophis > Ichthyophis bannanicus. The sequence goes on from CM066031.1 coordinate 1,731,906,587, forward strand.
TGATCTATCCCTATATGCACGCATTGCCTCCCAACTTGAAACATTACCGGAGCTCCCTGTTATTTTGGGAGGGGACTTTAACGGGGTCATGGATGCTGACCTCGATACCTCTAAGGCGGGGGAGCAACGAGAAAGATTGGCGACGGTTCGGGCAATGCGACGTCTTTGCTCTCGACTGGGGCTGGTGGATCCCTGGCGATTACTACACCCGGTCGAGCGGGACTATACACACCAGTCCCGGGCCCATGGTACAAGCGCACGTATAGACTACCTGTTGGTGTCAGCTGGGCTGTTCGCCAAGGTGGGGGATGCCCAGATAGGGCCAGTGGAGATCTCTGCTCATGCATTTGTTTGGTTGGAGGTCTTCTGGAATGGGAGTACCTCACGGGCCTTCCAATGGCGTTTTCCTTTGGAACTCTATAGAGACGCCCAATTTCGCGCATTTATCCAGCGGCGGTGGCAGGAATTCGAAGCCGATCATAGGGGCCATCAGGATGACCCCGAGTTACTCTGGGAAACGGCAAAGGTCGTACTGAGGGGGGATATAATTGGGTTCCTCGCCAGAAAACGGAGATTAAGGGCCGAACGTATTATGGTTTTGGAGGGAGCGGTGACGAAACTGCGACGCCGCTGGGCCCATACCCCCACTGCGGGCCTTAAAAAGCAGCTGTGGGACACTCAAATGGAATTAAACGAACTCCTGCACCAGAGGGCTAAGAAGTCCGTACTGTACTACCGTTATCAACTATATCGCTATGGGGACAAGCCCGGGAGGTTATTGGCTCGGTGCCTTCGTGGACCCCGGGGCTCTAAATTGGTGCCCGCCCTGCGAGACGAGTTAGGGATCTTGCACAGGGAAAGCCCGGCAATAGTGCGGGTGTTTCGGTCCTTCTTTCAGAATCTTTATGCTGCGGAGGCGACCTCTCCGGCGCAGATGGCGGATTATGTGAGGGGACTGGACTTGCCTCGCCTTTCCACGGAGCAGAGAGCTCAGTTGGATCAACCGATTACGGTGGCTGAGTTGCAGGGGGCAATCTCAAAATCCAGTTGCTACAAATCCCCTGGATCCGACGGGCTAGGCGCCGAATTTTATAAAATCCTCAATGAGCAGATCTCCCCTACACTGGCCGCCGTACATAATAGGAGAGCCCAGCAGGGCTCCTTTCGGTGGGGGGCTAACCATGCGCATATTGTCCTTATCCCCAAACCGGCAAAAGACCCTCTCTCTGCGGCCTCGTATCGTCCTATTTCTTTACTGAACTTTGACCTTAAATTAATGGCTAAGATCATGGCAGATCGCTTAGCGGAGTTCTTGGGGTTGCTGGTTCACGAGTCCCAGGTTGGTTTTGTTAAGGGGCGATATGCGGTCCGTAACCTACGCAAGATCATCGCATCCTTAGAATGGGTCCAACATAGACACCTGTCTTCCCTCTTGATTAGCTTTGACGCAGAGAAGGCCTTTGACAGGGTGGATTGGCAATACCTGCGATTCATCCTCCCTCATTATGGCTTGGGGCCGTCGTTTTGTAACATGGTCGACAGTCTGTATGCCAACCCCACCGCAGCGATATTCTGTAACGGGGTTTTATCAGAGCCTTTTCCGCTGCAGAGGGGGACCCGTCAGGGATGCCCCCTCTCTCCTTTGCTCTTTGTTCTTTCTTTGGACCCCCTCTTGCGTCGTGTGGCGGGCCTGCCGACCATCCAGGGTGTAAGTATAGGACCTCAGGTATTTAAGATCTCGGCCTTTGCCGACGATCTGTTGGTACACCTGCTCTCCCCCGGCGACTCCCTGCCCCTTCTGTTGCGGGAGTTTCGTGCCTTTGGGCAGTTTGCTGGGTTTAGTATCAACCGGGATAAATCTGAGGCCCTTGATGTCTCTGGACAACTTCGGGGCAGCTGGGTGGGCGAGTTTCCCCTTCGCTGGGCTGAGCACCAGTTCATCTACCTGGGGATTATATTGCCCCGCCATCCAGCTCACCTATATAAGACCAACTTGCGACGGAAGCTGAGCAAGGTGCAAGCCCAGCTACAGGCGTGGCTGCCCCTCCCTCTCTCCCTCATGGGAAGAATTGCGGCGATTAAATTGGTCATTTTGCCGCGGATTTTATATTGGCTGCAGACCCTCCCTGTTTGGATCCTCCGTCGGGATCTTAGGCGCTTTGAGGCGGAGTTTCGGGGCTTTCTGTGGGGGGGATCGAGAGCTCGTATCTCTTATCGTAGACTAGTGGGGAGGCTCCGTGGGGGAGGCTGGGGGCTCCCAGACCTAGGCACTTATGCGCTGGCTTGTCAGGCCCGCCACTTAGGGGATTGGCTTGGGGATACCGATCTTTACACCCCTAGGGCTTTTGAGGAGGCATACGTGGTACCCCACTCCCTGAGAGCCCTTCTGCACTTAGAGGTCGGTAGATGGCCTACGCACTTGGCCGACAGTGTGTTGTTAGCCCCGGTGTATCGGACCTGGCGGAAACTGAATGCCTATTGGGGCCATCGGTGGCAGGTGTCGAGCTGGCTACCTATCCGAGGCAATGCCAATTTTATCCCGGGCACTGAAACTGCGGCGTTTCGTCTGTGGGGGGAGAGAGGAGTGCATACTCTGGGCCATGTGGTGGATCTGGTGGGCAAGCCTAAGCCTTTCTCCCTGCTATCTCGCGAATATGAACTAGGGCCCCTACACTTTTTTGCATACATGCAAGTCGCCCACTACGTGGCTTCTCTTTCCCGGTCGGACCTCTGTGGCGACCGCTCGGCCCAGATAATAGCGTTCTTTGGATTTGGCGAAGTCGAACGGCCATCTATTCGATCTTTTCATCTTCGGTTGGAACAATTTCAATCACGGCCAGATTACAGTGGCGTGGAACGGGCCTGGGGGGCGGAACTCGGCCGGGAGATTCCCCATGGCACCATTCTAGCAGCCCTTCGGAGAGTGGCGAGCCTCGTAGATGGTGCACGCTGGCGAGAAATCCAGATTAAGTGCCTAACTCGGGTCCACTTCTCTCCGAGGCGGGCACTGCGCTGCCATCTGACTGAGGATGGTAGCTGTCCACGTTGTGCGGAGCCCTTAGCTACATTGTATCATATGTGGTGGGGCTGCCGACGCATACGCCCCTACTGGCATAGAATTGCCCTATTTATGGCTGACCTTATTGGACAACCTGTTCACTGGGACGCGGCCCTCATCGTCCTGGATCTTCTGGGTCTCACCTCTCCAAAGGGGAAATGGAGTCGCTGGCTGGTGCGGAAGGCATGTCTGGTGGGCAAGGGCCCAGTCCTACGTGGGTGGAGGGACAGCCACCCTCCCTCTTTTTGGGAGTGGCGGAACTCCTTCCACCAACTCATGCTCCTGGAATGTAGGACTGCGCGGGGCCATGTGAAGCGATGGTCTGCTTTCTGGTTATTGTGGGAGCCCTACATTCAAACTTTGAGTCCTCGGGCTCGTAACGTACTTTTACAGTTAGGTTGTTAATAGCCTTATTTACATGCGGAGACCTACTGAGTTTTGGTAATGTTATATATGCTGGTTCGGCTGGGTAATGCCTTTGGGAGGAAGGGGGGGGGGAAGGTGGGTACTTGGGGGGGGGGTGGGGGAGGGGGGATGGGGGGGTACTTGCTTAAAACTGTGTGACCATCTATGTATCTTGCACCCTGGGGATCAGAGTCCACCCCAGGGAGCGACCGTTTTCTGTTGTATCTTTGCTGTTTTGTTTGATGGTTCAAAAATAAAATTTTGAAAAAAAAAAAAAAGAGACAGAGCCTGCAGTGGAAGACTCAACTGTCACCCAGACCCAAGAAGGCGCGTATGTCCAAATCACGGATTATTAAGGTCATTCTGATTGCATTCTTCAACCAGAAGAGAATGTCCATCATGAGTTTGTGCCTGAGGGTCAGACAGTCAACCAGCACTTCTACCAGCAGGTCCTCAATCGCTTCCATGACCGGGTTCGGCACATCAGGCGGGATCTCTGGAGAGACAAGTCATGGCTGCTCCACCACAACAGTGCGCCTGCACACACCGCGCTTAGTGTGAGGCAGTTCTTGGCCAACAAACAGATCACAGCTCTTGACCACCCTCCTTATTTCTAAGATCTCGCACCGTGTGACTTCTGGCTCTTCCCCAAGCTGAAGACTATACTCAAAGGAACTCATTTTACCTCTGTAGAAGAGATCAAGGCCACTGTGATGAGGGAGCTGAGGGGCCTCAAGGAGGAGGACTTTACTGAGTGCTTCCGTATGTGGCAGAAGCAAATGCAGAAGTGCATTAACTCTTGGGGGGGATTACTTTGAAGGGGACAATGCAGAATTTCTCTGTAGATTTTGTAATAAAACATTTATGGGATAGTATTGTTTCTTTTTTGTTACACCTCGTATTTCAGTAAGGATTTGGGGGTAATGGAAAGGAAAGCATCCTAACTAAATTGTCAGCATCAAACTTTCAATATGAGCTTAAACATACCCTCTATGACAGGGGTTCTCAACCCAGGTTTCAGGACTCACTTAGCCAATCAGGTTTTCAGGATAACCACAATGAATATGCATGAGAGAGATTTGCATGCACTGCCTCCATTGTATGTAAATCTTTCTCATGCATATTCATTGCAGTTACCCTGAAAACCTGACTAGCTAGGTGTTTTCCGAAGCCATGGTTAGATAAGTACAATGCATTTTGTTTTCTGCTAGATTAGCTAGTTGAGATGGATCCTTTTCCTTTCCGAGCACATTGTGCACTATTGATTTTAGCAGCTGTATACTATTTTGCATCAGACAAATCTGATTGATTTCTTTGACTGGGTGACCAGGGAGTTGAACCGAGGGAGAGCCCTAGATGTGGTGTATTTAGATTTCAGTAAAGCCTTTGACACCGTTCCTCACAGGCGACTTATAAACAAACTGAGCACCCTAGGGATGGATCCAAAAGTTACTATTTGGGTTAGAAATTGGTTGAGTGGGAGGCGACAAAGGATACAGGTAAATGGAGCTCACTCTGAGGAGAAGGAAGTTACCAGTGGTGTGCCCCAGGGATCTGTCCTTGGTATGATTCTTTTTAACACCTTTGTTAGTGATATAACGGAAGGGCTGTCAGGTAAGGTTTAGAAACATAGAAACATAGAAACATGATGACAGAAAAAGACCACATAGCCTATCTAGTCTGTCCTTCCATAACAACAACTACAACAGTCCACTTTTTACCTTTAGAGATCCTCTGTGTTGGTCCCATGCTTTTTTGAATTCAGTTACTGTCCTCATCTCTACCACCTCCACTGGGAGACTATTCCATGGATCCACTACTCTTTCTGTAAAGAAATATTTCCGCATATCACTCCTGAATCTATCTCCCTTCACCCTCATCCCATGTGCCCTCGTAGCAGAACTTGCTTTCAATTGAAAGAGGCTCTCTCCCTGAACATTTATGCCACGGAGGTATTTAAACATCTCAATCATATCACCTCTATCCCTCCTTTCCTCTAAGGTGTACATATTAAGATCCTTAAGTCTGTCCTCATATGCTTTATAATGAAGCCCATTAATCATTTTAGTAGCCACCCTCTGCACCGACTCCATCCTGTTCACATCCTTTTGAAGGAGCGGTCTCCAGAATTGCACACCATACTCCAAATGAGGTCACACCAAAGACTTATAGAGAGGCATTATCACCTCCTTTTTTCTGCTAGCCATTCCTCTCCGTATGCACCCAAGCATCCTTCTAGCTTTTGCCGTCGCCTTTTCTACCTGTTTAGCTACTTTAAGATCATCAGACACAACCACGCCTAGGTCCCGCTCTTCTTTAGTGGACAAAAGTACTTCACCTCCTATACTGTATTGCTCCCTTGGATTGCTGCAGCCCAAATTCATGACCTTACATTTTTTTAACATTAAATCCCAGCTGCCAAATTCTAGACCATTCTTCAAGCTTAGCTAGATCCCTCCTCATGTTATCTATACCTTCCTGGGTGTCTACTCTATTGCAGATTTTGGTATCATCTGCAAAGAGGCAAACCTTACCCGACAGCCCTTCCGCTATATCACTAACAAAGATGGAGGGAGGAGTAGCCTAGTGGTTGGGGCAAGGTACTTCAGGCCGGAAGGTCAGGGGTTCAAATCCCACTAGAGGACAGCAACCTTGGGCCGGAAGGACTGGGGTTTCTAGTCCCACAGATGCTCCTTGTGGTCTTGGGCAAGCCACTTAACCCTCCATTGCCCATGTTCCCTGTAAGTATTAGTGTATGTGTCTCATATCCCCATGTGTTAAATGTATCCCCCAATTGTGTTGTGACCGCTTTGATTGAAGGATAAGGCGGTATACAAAACTGTCTAAATAAATAAATAAATAAAATAAAAGATGTTAAAAAGAATCGGACCAAGGACAGATCCCTGGGGCACACCACTGGTAACATCCTTCTCCTCAGAGTGAGCTCCATTTACTTGTACTCTTTGTCGCCTCCCACCCAACCAATTTCTAACCCAAGCAGTAACTTTAGGGTCCATCCCTAGGGTGCTCAGTTTGTTTATAAGTCGCCTGTGAGGAACAGTGTCAAAGGCTTTACTGAACTCTAAATACACCACATCTAGAGCTCTCCCTCGGTCCAACTCCCTGGTCACCCAGTCAAAGAAATCAATCAGATTTGTCTGACAAGACCTGCCTCTGGTGAATCCGTCTGCCTCAGATCCTGTAATCCGCTGGACTCCTGAAACCTCACTATTTTCTCTTTCAGCAGCGTTTCCAATAATTTACTCACCACCGAAGTTAAACTAACCGGCCTGTAGTTTTCAACCACATCCTTACTTCCGCTTTTGTGTAAAGGCACCACATGAGCCTCTCTCCAGTCCTTTGGCACCACTCCTGACTCCAACGAGGCATTGAAAAGGTCAGTCAGTGGAGTTGCTAGAACGTCCCCAAGTTCCCTCAGTATTCTAGGGTGTATCCCATCCGGTCCCATCGCTTTGTCTACTTTAAGTTGAGCTAGTTTCTCATGAACACAGTCTTCTGAAAATTGTTCAAGATGTCCCTCGCTTCTGTTCCTATTTGTGGGTGTTTTCTGAGGTCCTGCACCTGGTTCTTCATCTGTGAACACAGAACAAAAATATTTGTTAAGCAATTCCGCTTTATCCTTATCAGCTTCTACATATTCCCCCCCTGCACCCTTGAGTCTGACAATACCACTTTTGCCCTTCCTCTTCTCACTAATATATCTGAAAAATGTTTTATCCCCCCATTTTATTGCATTGGCTATTTCCTCCTCCTTTTGAATCTTTGCCTTCTTGACTACTTTGCTAGCTTCTCTAAGTTTTTCCAAATACAGATGCCTGTCTTCCTCTCTCTGTGATCTCTTGTATTTCATGAAGGCCTCCCTCTTTTTCTTCACTTTTTCAGCTACTTCCTTCGAAAACCATTGCGGTCTCCTGTTCCTTTTGCCTTTATTTACCATTTTAACAAAAAGGTTGGTTGCCCTTAAAATACCCCTTTCAGTTTTGCCCACTGTTTTTCTACATCCCCCAGCTGTTCCCATCCCACTAACGACTCCCTGAGGTATTGGCCCATCTTCGCAAAGTTAGTCTTCCTAAAGTCTAAGAGCCTCACCTTGGAATGGATTCTAACAGCCCTAGTCCTAATACTGAACCACACCATCTGGTGATCACTGGATGCAAAATGATCTCCCACTACAACATCAGAAACACTTTCACCATTGGTAAGCACCAAGTCCAGTATGGCCCCTTCACGTGTGGGCTCTGTTACCAATTGCCTGAATAGTTCTCTCTGTAGAGAATCCAGGATCTCCTTACTTCTAGATGATACTGCAGCAGGAATGTGCCAATCAACATCTGGCATATTGAAATCTCCTATCAGTAGCACTTCCCCTTTGCCTCTTTGTGGATGATACCAAAATCGGCAATAGAGTAGACACCCAGGAAGGTGTATATAACAACAGAAGGGATCTAGCTAAGCTTGAAGAATGGTCTAGAATTTGGCAGCTGGGATTTAATGTTAAAAAATGCAAGGTCATGCATTTGGGCTGCAGCAATCCAAGGGAGCAATATAGTATAGGAGATGAAGTACTTTTGTCCACTAAAGAAGAGCGGGACCTAGGCGTGGTTGTGTCTGAAGATCTTAAAGTGGCTAAACAGGTAGAAAAGGCGACAGCAAAAGCTAGAAGGATGCTTGGGTGCATACGGAGAGGAATGGCTAGCAGAAAAAAGGAGGTGATAGTGCCTCTGTATAAGTCCTTGGTGCGGCCTCATTTGGAGTATTGTGTGCAATTCTGGAGACCACAACTTCAAAAGGATATAAACAGGATGGGGTCAGTACAGAGGGTGGCTACTAAAATGGTTGGTGTCTTCATTATAAAGCATATGTGGACAGACTTAAGGATCTTAATATGTACACATTAGAGGAAAGGCGGGATAGAGGTGATATGATTGAGACGTTTAAATACCTCCATGGCATAAATGCACAGGGGGAGAGCTCCTTTCAATTGAAGGCAAGTACTGCTACGAGGGGACATGGGATGAGGGTGAAAGGGGATAGATTCAGGAGTGATACGCGGAAATATTTCTTTACAGAAAGAGTGGTGGATCCATGGAATAGTCTCCCATTGGAGGTGGTAGAGATGAGGACAGTATCTGAATTCACAAAAGCATGGAACAAACACAGAGGATCGCTAAAGGGGAAAAGTGGACTGTTGTAATTGTTTCTTTGGTAGGACAGACTAGATAGGCCAAGTGGTCTTTTTCTGTCATCATTTTTCTATGTTTCTATGTCATTTTCTCCCTATTTTCACATCCTCATGAGAAAATATATAAAGGTAGGCTTGCATATGGTCTTGTTGACAGCACTGCGTGCCAAGAGAAAGAAATCACTGAACCCAAGTAAGAAGGACTGGTTTTGGAAGAAAGAGAAAAAGATATAGGGATTTTTTTTAGAAGCCTTATTCACAATTTCAATGTATAAAATCAGGTTTTAACATGTAAGTGGCAATTAGTGACCACAAGTAAATGAAGAGTAGTGGTGGTGGCTGACTCTTTTCTGAAGGGTACGGAGGCATCCATCTGATGACCAGACTTGATGTTCCGAGAGGTGTGCTGTCTGCCAGGTGCCAAAATTCGAGATGTTACAGAGAGTTTGCCAAGATTCATCGGGCCCGATATTGAGTTGGGCAGGCTATGCACCTCTATGGCGAATAGCCTGGTCCGTCGACCCTCATCCCTGGATATTTAATTCCGGGGTCATATGCGGCCCTGGCATTGAATATCCAGGGCTCGCTGCACACACTGGAAACCACAGTAGCTAACTGGGCAGCAGTGATACTGCATGCTGACCAGTTAGCTCCTGCACCTTAAAGATAGGCAAAGGATTTTCTCGCCTATCTTTAAGGCGCAGGTTGCTAACTGGGCAGCATGCAATATCACTGCTGCCTGGTTAGCAACAGCTTCTGCCCCAGAATGGCCCTAACACAACCCGATGCTAATCGCATAGCATTGGGGCATGTAGTGGGGTTAGAAGGGGATATTCAATGGCACTAACCATGTAATTGGTTTACTGGGCTGTAAACCATGTAAATGCCTTTCGAATATCGGGCCCATCAAACTTAATGACTATTATCCAATGCTGCTCATCCATGTTGGCATAAATGATGCTGTTAAGTATCCCTCTGAGCATATCAAAAGTGATTGCATGACTCTGGACAGAGGATGAAGCAGATAGATGTGCAGGTGGTATTCTCCTTAATCTTCCCTGTTGAAGGTTAAGGCATCCTGGGGATGGCTGCATGGATGGTGTTATCAAGAACATTTTGGTTTCTTGGATCATGGGATGATTTTTCAAGGGCTGCTGAGAAAGATTATGCCCACCTATCCAAGAAGCGTTAAGTGTCTTCCGCAGCAGACTGGGTAAGCTACTGAAAAGGACTTTAAACTAGATTCATTAGGGATGGGTACAGAAAGGCTGCAGACAAGTAAAAGTTCTTAGGTAAGTAAAACATTAAATACCTCTGTAGAAATGGGCAATGGGTACAGAAAGGCTGCAGACAAGTAAAAGCTCTTAGGTAAGTAAAACATTAAATACCTCTGTAGAAATGGGCAAAATGGGACAACATCTGGAAAGTGGTATGTATTAATGCATGTAGAATGGGAAGCAAGATAATGGCTGTTGAGGGTTTAATGAAAGAAGTTGACTTCACTTTAGTGACAGTTACCGAGACATGGTTCATGGAAAACCATGACTGGGATGTAATTATACCAGGCTATACTTTTTCAGGAAGGAAAAGGTAGCAAGAACGTGGGAGAGGAGGAGTGACACTAAATAAATTGCAGGGTTTAAAAGGGAAGGAAGAGGCAGTGTGGATTAGAGTAGAATGAGGGAATGGAGAATCCATTTGCATTGATGTGATATACAGAGATTTATTTGGAGACATTCACATTATTGTCATGAAAGGAGAAGTGCTACTGATAGGTAATTTCAATATGCAGGATGTTGATTAGAGTAACCCTGCTATGCTAAAGGAGATCCCAGATTCTTTATAGGGAAAACTATTCCAGCAACTGATAATGGAACCCACATATGAGGGGGCCATACTGGACCTGGCACTTTCAAATGGGGAGACTGTGTCTTTTGGGGAAACTGCTAGGTACGTATGACCTAAATTGGCCACTGTTGGAAACAGGATACTGGGCTTGATGGACCTTGGTCTGACCCAGTATGGCATATCTTATATTCTTATGTTCTTATGAGAGTGTTTCAGATGCTTGAAGTGCATGATCATCACACATCCAGTGATCAGAAGATGTGCTTCACTATCAGGAAAAGGGCTGAGATAGTTTTCCTAAAGTTTAGGAATGGATTAACTTGTCAAGATGGGACAATACCTCAGGGAGTCGTTAGCAGGATGGGAACAGCTGGAGGGTATAGTAAAGCAGTGAGAAAAACAGAAAGGGGATATTTTAAGGACAATAATTCTTTTTGTTAGGAAAGCAAATAAATGAAAAAGGAAAAGGAGGCCACAATAGCTCCTGAAAGAAGTGCCGCATCGGACATATTATACATTCAAGTGTGCGTATGCCTCCATGGAAGCCATATCTGCTGACCTATGCCAATACTCACAAGATAATACATTCCCTGCGCCATCCCTTGTGGCCTGAGGAAATAGTGCTGTTTGAGAGGGAGATTATGTATAGCTGGATCACTCAGACAGTTATTCACTTACAGGTAGCTGAATATGATAGAGGGCTGTTATAGCAGGAGTCCATATACTTTGTAGTGGAGATGTCTTTGGCTAGGTATAAATGTGTTGACATGTTGATGCTGGAGCGCCTATGAAAAGCTAGGGCTGTTGGTAATGTTTCCATCTACTCACAAAGATTGCAGGACTCCCTCCCCCTAAAGGTGCCTTGAAGCCACATGGCCACCAGAGGAATGTGTGGAGTGTCCCCAGAGATGTAATCCACAGATCCCAATTGGAGTCATATTGGTTTGTGTGGATAAAGAATTTTGTCCCATGTTTAGGAAGAGGTATGGCTATTGTTTGCAAGCCTCTCCCACAAAGCAATTAAACATTCCATGAAAGCCCACATAACGTATTCATAGCTGCTGAGATGCTCCTGATCAGGGCCCCAAAGTATAAGGGGTAGGCATCAGATACAGGGCAACTGAAATTTTAGAATGCAAAAGGGGTAGGAATCACCACACACTGGAGATCAGAAAGCACTACAACATCACTGTACCAGAAACGCACTGGGATCATAACCCTAAGAGAATTATGGAGAATGTAGAAGTTATGATAACTTGGGACATTCCCATTCCAATGCACAAGACACTGGATGCGAGGAAATCTGACATGGTAAAGGAGAAAAACACCAAAATTCCAAGTGATTATTCTGTGAATCGCATGGAGGGAGAAGATCTCGAAGTACCAAGAAATGCAATCAGAAACCAAGAAAATGTGGCAGAAAGATACAGAAATATTTCTCATCATAGTCTCCCAGTGGAGGTGGTAGAGATGAGGGCAGTATCTGAATTCAGAAAAGCATGGGACAAACACAGAGGATCTCTAAAGGTAAAAAGGGGACTGTTGTAGTTGTTGATATGGAAGGACAGACCAGATAGGCCATGTGGTCTTTTTCTGTCATCATTTTTCTATGTTTCTATGTTGGGAGCCACAGTCCTGATAAAGAAGAACTTCCAGTTGCATCTTGACAAACTACCCATACATGTTATCAGGGCCGGCCCATCCATTGAGCAAGAATGTTTTTTGCACAGGGCCCCGCGTTTCAGGGGGCCCCGCGCAAAGAACATTCTGCTTTTTTTTTAAATTACTTTAAAAAAAAAACTGGCTCTGGCTGCTGCCGCTGCCGCTACCACCGCGGCAGCGGCAGAATGGAGTGTCCCGCGGGGCCTCCTCTTCTCGTTCAGCCCCTCTGCAAAGGCTTTCAGATTCGCGAAGGGAGAAAGTCTCCCTCGCGTCTCTGTTAAGCCCGCAGGGGCTAATGGGAAATTTCCCATCTGCCCCTTTAGACGCGAGGGGCTGATGGGAAATTTCCCATTAGCCCCTGCGGGCTTAACAGAGACGCGAGGGAGACGTTCTCCCTTCGCGAATCTGAAAGCCTTTGCAGAGGGGCTCAACGAGAGAAGAGGAGGCCCCGCGGGACACTCCATTCTGCCGCTGCCGCGGTGGTAGCGGCAGCAGCCAGAGCCAGTTTTTTTTTTTAAAATTTTGCCATAAGCGGCGGGGGGGGGGAGTTTAAGACTGGCAATGGGCGGGGGGCGGGGGAGTTTAAGACTGGCAATGGGCTGGGGGGGGTGTTAAGACTGGCAATGGGCTGGGGGGGTGTTAAGACTGGCAAGGGGGGGGTTAAGACTGGCAAGGGGGGGATGGGGCGATGGGGGGGTTAGGACTGGTAATGGGCTGTGGGCTGTTGGGGGGGTTAGGACTGGTAATGGGCTATGGGGGGGTTAAGACTGGTAATGGGCTGTGGGCTGATGGGGGCTGTCAGGAAATGAGGTGATGGGGGGTTAGGACTGCTAATGGGCTATGGGGGGGTTAGGATTGATAATGGGCTATGGGGGCTAGGACAGGAAATGGGCTGATGGGGAGGGTTTAGGACAGGTAATGGGCTGTGGGCTGATGGGGGGTTTAGGACTGGCAATGAGCTATGGGGGGCTGACTGGAAATGGGCTGATGGGGTTAAGAATGGAAGTGGGCTGATGGGGGGTTAGGACTGGTAATGGGTTATAGGGGGGCTTAAACTGAAAATGGGGTGATGGGGGTTAGGACTGGAAGTGGGTGGATGGGGGGCTAGGACTGGTAATGGGTTGGGGGTTGCTATGACTGGAAATGGGCTGAGTGGAGGGGAGGCGTGAACTGCAATTTGCTGATGGGGAGAGAGCTTGGAATGGAAATGGGCTGTGAGGGAAGGGAGCTAGGACTGAAAATGGGCTGATGGAGCAGCTAGGATAGGACGGGAAATGGGCTGTTGGGGGCAACGAAGAGTGGATATGGGCTGTGGTGGGGGCTGGACTTGACATGGACTCATGGAGGGGCTAGAACTGGAAGTAGGCTCATGGGGGGCTTGGACTGGAATTGGGCTGAGTGGAGGGGAGCTAGGATTTGACATGGGCTGATGGTGGGGCTAGGAAATGACTAGAAATGGGCTGATGGGGCTAGGATTGGAAATGAGCTGATGAAGGGACTCAGACTGAAAATGGATGGGGGAGCTAGGACTGGAAATGGGCTGATGGGGGGCTAGGACTGGAAATGGGCTGATGCAGGGTCTAGAAGGGAATGGATGCTGGATGAGACTGGAACTAGAAGGGAGCTGATGTTGAGGAAGGATTAGAATGGGATGGGGCTGGGAGAGTAAAATGGAGAGGGGAAAAATATATTTTGTGTGGGAGGGATGAAAAATCTACAATTGGCCGGGTATTGGGAGAGTAAGTGGGGATTGAGGATGGAAGGGTAAAATTTGTGTGGATGAAATAGGAATGAGGAAAGAGCAAAAGGAGAAAGATTAGTATGTTAAAGCAGATGTAGAGAGAGAGAATGGAAAAAAAAACTAGAAGAGAGAAGAAAGAACAAATGGACAGCAGACGATGGACAGTTAGCAGAAAATATGAAGAAACCAGAAGAAAGTGGCTGGAGCAATTGCAACTGAAAAAAATGCACAAAAGGTAGAAAGATATCTCTTTATTTTGAATTTATTAACTGGAATATGAAAGCTCTGGGAAATGTGCATCATTAACGTCTGCGCTTTGTTTGGTACAAGAGGAAATTAATTTATAGTTTTATTTCTACAGTGGTGTTGTACATTCCAAGTTTGGCTTTTGGGGTTCCCAGTTTAATTATTGCCTTCCTGTTTCTAAATTGTGATTCCTTGTTTGGTGATGGTCTATGTTCTGCATGTGTAACTGAGCTGAGGTATTCTATTTATGTAATTCCTATTTGACATTGCCACTTGTTCTCTTTCCCCAGTATTCTCTGAAATGTATTGGTTTAATATTTGCAGTGTTGCCTTTTGATAGGTAGGGTATGGTGCTTTGTGAGTCCTGGTAATGCTGTCAGGGTACGGCGGGTTTGCTATGGGTTCTAAATGGGCAGCGTTTGTAGTAGTTCCTAATGTGCCTGGCGGTTGGCACTGCATTATAGTAATGTAGAAATCTTTTAGTCTTTCTTTATCCATACACTCATTAAGAGACATGTTTACTAAAAGTTAGTGTATGGTAACATTATGCAAATATGTATGCAAATAAGGCCACTTATGCAAATGAGGCCCCGCACCGAGTCTCCGCACATGGCCCCGCACCCCCCTTGGGCCGCCCCTGCATGTTATGTCTTATGAACTCCAGAAGGAAGCTCTCTTTGGCACAATGCAAGTACTATGACAAACATTAGCAGTAAATTTGAGAGACTGAGATCATACTATACATACCCTGACTTGGGAATGCAGTTTATGACTGTCATGGTATGTGCAAAACTTAACCCAGCTGACGAGATTAGGTATACCAAAACAGATGATTTTTTATTTATTGCAACCACCAGGGCCACAAGTATTTCTGAAGCAATTGGTATAGACCTCTCCATGTGACATTCAAACCCCCCAACATGTCTAATACAGAAGTTAACGATTATTCCTCCTCCCTCCCTCTCTGGATCAGCCAGAGCAGAGATACGTGCCTGCAGCTGATTTTTGGCGCAAACCTTTTATTGCAGTCCCTCCAGATGGTTCACCATGAGGTCTAAGGAATTTGAAACTTGCTTGTTGTACCTCCCCTTGCAAGGATATCAGGTGCAGAAAGACCTTGTGGCCCTCACCTTTCCTGGGGATCTCATATGGATCCATTTGGTCCAGCAAGAAGGCAGATTGGACAGGATGGGTGATCAGAACCTTTATCTGATTCCAAGCCTGCCCAGCTGCTTCCTTTTCTCCCTGCTCCTTCCCCTTCCCCTCATTCTCACCCCTCCTCAGCATGGATGTCTTCTCTGAAAGGCCACATCTTCTCCTG
Organism: Ichthyophis bannanicus; assembly: GCA_033557465.1. Classification (NCBI taxonomy): domain Eukaryota; kingdom Metazoa; phylum Chordata; class Amphibia; order Gymnophiona; family Ichthyophiidae; genus Ichthyophis; species Ichthyophis bannanicus. Next base: position 1,731,922,071 of record CM066031.1, read on the forward strand.
TCATGCCTATAGTCCATACCAATGGGGGTCTTCTGGGTGGCCCAATGTCCCTGCTGCATCCCCTCTGGCTGGGAGGGAAGGTACATCAGCTTCTATTCCTTTCCCTCCTCTTCAAGAGTTCAGCACTTCAGGGATCATCATCCTCCAACACTTCAGGGATCATCCTCGTCAGTAGTGCTAACCTCCAAACTGTTTTACTCTAGGGCAATATCTCCAAAAGGGTTAATTTTTCACATACCATGACAGTCATGAACCTTACTTCTAAGCCAGGGTATGTGGAGTGTGATCTCAGGCTCTCAAAGCTACTGCAAATGTTCAGTGCAGTACTTGCATCGTGCCAAAGAAAACCTCCTTCTAGAGTTCACAAGACGTAACATCTATGGGTAATTTATCAAAGTGTGCTTCAAAATTCTTCTTAATCAAGCCTGTGGCACCCAACACAACGGTAAATAACTCGGTATCTTTCTGCAAAATTTTCTTAGTCTCTGACTGCATTTCTTGGTACTTGAAGATCTTCTGCCTCTCAATGTGGTTCACCGAATAGTTGCTTAGAACTGACACCTCTATAATCAATGCTGTTCTCGTGTTCTTGCCATTTACCACTATGTCCGGCTTCCTTGCATTCAGCTTTTTATCAATCCAAATGGGAGTATCCCAGGTGATCATAATCTCTTCATTCTCTGAGGAGCCACTGCTGCTGCTGCTGCTTCTCTCTTCCATGGTGAGGCTTTCTCCTCAGGATATTAGGCCAGGGTAGGGCTGAAGCTGGTGGAGGTGGTGATAACAGTGGAAGTGCTGCTGCTGCTGCTGTTGCAAGACAGATAGGCCTTGATTAGAGATATGATGCAATGGCCTTTCTAGACAACCTTGCATGTTTATTTATTTATATGTTGAAATAGTTACACAATATTTATGCCATCTTAGTGACAACTGTCATTCCAAATGGTTTTAAAGTTAAATAAACCAATAACCAATTGAAAAAAAAGTACAAGAAAGTTCAGAGTCAACTAAATCTACAGAAACACCCTCTCCTTCAAAACTCAGGAATCAATAAAGTAGATCTTACACTGTAACTCAAACCCCAATATAGACATCTGTGGCTTGCTGATCAGTAACCCGGGGACTAGTAAGATAGCAACATAGTAACATAGTAAATGATGGCAGATAAAGACCAGTATGGTCCATCTAGTCTGCCCAGAAAGATGGCCGGAGTAAGATGGCAGGAGTAGGTGCCACTCTGTGCAGACCACCGCTCAGGCCACCCCTCCCCATGTCTTTGTTTAGGGGTGAACCCACCGCTCCATGCAGGACACCCCTATTTGTTGAGAAGTTAGATGGTTCAGTTTATTTTTATTTTATTCTGTTGCTATAAATGGGTCCATTGTGTCTGTCCCATGCCATTTTGAATTCTGTCACTGTATTTGCCCCCACCACCTCCATCGGGAGGGCATTCCAAGCATCCACCACCCTCTCAGTGAAAAAGTATTTCCTGACATTGCCTTTCAATTTTCCACCTTGCAGCTTCATGTTATGCCCTCTTGTTTTACAGCTTTCCTGTCTTTGGAAGAGGTTTGTTTGTTCATTATTTCTCCTTAAGTATTTAAAGGTCTGAATCATATCTCCCCTATCCCTCCTCTCCTCCAAAGTGTAAATATTTAGGTCTTCAAGTCTCTTCTCATAAGGCTTCTGACACAGGCTCCAAATCATTTTGGTCACCTTCCTCTGAACAGTTTCCAATCTTTTTACATCCTTTGCAAGATACGGTCTCCAAAACTGAACACAGTATTCCAAGTGAGGCCTCACCAGTGACTTATACAGTGGCATTATAACCTCTTTCTTTCTGCTGGTAATTCCTCTTTGTATGCAGCCCAACATCCTCCTGCCTTTTGCCACCGCCTTGTCGCACTGTTTTGCCACCTTGAGATCTACAGAAATAATCACACCAAGGTCTTTCTCCTGATCCGTGCACACCAACCTCTCGCCCCCTATCGCGTACATTTCCCTTGGGTTTCTGCTACCCAAGTTCATGACTCTGTACTTCTTTGCATTAAATCTTAATTGCCAAGTATTAGACCATTCTTCCAGCTTTTGTAGATCTTTTCTCATGTTAAGCACTCCCTCGGGGAAGTCCACTCTGTTGCAAAGTCTCGTGTCATCTGCAAAAAGACAGACCTTTCCATTCAGTATTTCAGCAATATCACTCACAAATACATTGAAAAGTGCCGGGCCCAGGACCGAACCCTGGGGCACCCCGCTAATCACCTTCCTTTCCTCTGAGTGAGCTCCATTTACCATCACCTTCTGTTGTCTATCAGTCAACCAATTTCTGATCTAGTTTACCACCTTGGGACCCATCCCCAAACTACTGAGTTTATTGATAAGTCTCCTAAGAGGAACAATATCAAAGGCTTTGCTGAAATCCAGGTAGATGACATCCATTGCATGCCCCTGATCTAGTTCTCTGGTCACCCAGTCAAAGAACTCAATCAGGTTTGTTTGGCAAGATCGTCCTTCGGTAAAACCATGTTGCCTTGGATCTTGCAACCTGTTGGTTTTGAGAAAGTTCACTATTCACTCCTTCAGAATCGCCTCCATCACTTTTCCCACCACCGAGGTAAGGCTCACGGGCCTGTAGTTTGACACTTCTTCCCTGTCACCACTTTTGTGTAGAGGTACAGCATCAGCCATTCTCCAGTCCTGAGGAACCTCTCCGTTTCCAAGGAACTGTTGAAAACATCCTTTAACGGCCCTGTACGAACCTCTCTGAGCTCTTTCAGTATCCTGGGAAGTATCCCATCCGGTCCCATGGCCTTGTCCACTTTCAGTTTCGTACGTTGTTCTAACACATCATCTTCTGTGAATGGTGTGGTATCTACTTCATTCCCATTTTTATATTTGGGAGTCACAGATAGTCCTTCTCCAGGATTTTCTTTAGTCAAAACAGAGCAGAAGTATTTGTTTAGCAATTCCGCTTTTTCAATGTCCTTTTCCACGAGTCCATTCCCAGCACTTCTGAGTCCTGCGATTCCACCTCTGATCTTCTTCCTTTCCCGAATATTGTCAGACGGCTGCCTAGGGTGAGAACTTACACAATCTTGACGATGCATATATTCATATGATTCTTGCAAGGTGGGTAATGTAGTTCATTCACTCCCAAACACAGCTGAAGACAATAATTGAGTTGTGTAACCAGTGGTAAAGCCAATAAAATACTTCTTTTATTGATGGGGTTTAATTCACCCAGCACAAGTATGCTTGTTAGCAATATAAATGAGGATATTTGCTTGCAGTGTTTAAATGGATAACATAAAGTCACAAAGCAAATCAGAAAACAACCTTCAGCTTGTCAGGCAATTAGCTAATGTTTTCTTAGCAAATAATTACCAAAAAGGCACAAAGAAATGAATAAACTTTGCTGGTTAGGTTAACTTCTGCTTAATTTCCACACAGATCCTGCAGTGATTCTCTCTTGCTCACACACACAATCAGGTGCAGCTTTAATTACTATCAATTGACCAGCTGAAACCCTTTAGCTGGCTGGCTGCTACTGTGTGAACCCAAATCCTGCTTTAAGAGCTGTTTGCAGTGGAATAAAGAACGAAGTTAGGTTTCTTTGTGATGGCTGATATGTTTGCTCACAGAAAGCTAGCAATAGCATTGGGATAGAGAACAGCCCATGTAATTAATAGTCTCATCTGCTGTAATTCCCCCTTCATCAATCAGCATAGGGTCACTATCATACATTGGCACAGACGAGTCTTTCAATAAGGCACTATCATGAGAATGCTTATTCCCTTGCTGCCATTCACTATTATAGATAGGGTCTGGATCAGTGTTCATACCTGAGCCTCTCCTGCTATCATAATTCCTCTCTGTATAGCCTGGCCAGTATGTAATCCAGTTCTGATGTCCAGCCTTCCAATCTTGATCCCTGGACACTGGATCCTCTCTCACATACCTTCTGGCATAGGTCTGAAAGTCCTTTCCACGTGCAGTCTTCTCTCTTCCAGGTAGCCACTGGTGATTCCTATCTCTGTCATTCCATTCCTCTGGCTGACTCCAGTCCAATGGACTCTGCTGGCACTTGGAATACCTCCCAGTATGGGTACTGCCTTGGACTCTCCCAAACCTGCCAATGGCCTTTCTTCTCTTCCTTCCAGAGAGTTTCCTTCTCTCTCTATCCGCTTGGCTTGGCTTCTGCTTCTCCAGGTGATGCTGGTGCTTGTAGCCGTTGCTGTAGCTGTCTCCCTTCCTGAAGCTCTTTCTGAAGAATAAGCTCTATTCCTATTCTGTCCTAATGTGTGCTCCTCCCTAACACAGCGCAGCTGTGTTGAATCAGGCCCTGCCCTTTGAGATGAGTGCTTAGGGATTACCTCATAGCTCTCTTGATTGCACACACGTTTTCTCACTTCAGCCCCTCTCATGGCTGCTGGAAACCTGGTGCATTCTGGGACTGGTAGTCTTTTATGTGAAAACTCTGTTTTCTTACTTCTACCAAAACTGACAGGTTGCTTGTTCAGAGTCACATCATCTTTTCTATAGCTCCTACCTGAGCTATGATAAGCTTCCTTATCACAATATACCTGAAGAAAGTTTTGTCGCCAAACTTAACATCTTTAGCCATCTTTTCCTCTGCCTTTGATTTTGCTATCCGTATTTCTCTTTTTGTCTCTTTGAGTTTGATCCTATATTCATTCCTGTGTTCCTCTGTTTGCAAGCTTTTGAATTTTGCGAAAGCTGTGGTTTTTTGCCTTTATTTGAGCAGCCACTTCTTTGGAAAACCAAATAGGTTTCCTTCTCCTTTTGTGGTGCTAAAGTTCTGCAAACTCAATAGGAGGGTAAGATATAGCATTAGGGCAACACTGTCAATGCATGCTTGAAGTTATTCAGGTATTCCCTATGTGTATTGATATGTGCTCTGTAGCACAGCTCCATCTATAACTGTGCGGTACAGTACTGTTCTATGGTGCATGATGCCTGCATTTCCTGCAACTGTTCAGACTTTGTGCTGCCCCACTGGACTTTCTACAAGTGAAATTCATCATCATGACCTAATGTTACATGTGCCTGTGGAATGGTGGCCACTGACATCAGTCATCTGCTACATGTGCGTCTTTGTATGTGGTGCATGATGTCCCCAGTGTTGGAGTGGGCACCTGCTATCAGAGGCTTAAAGAGTATGGGGGCCTAGACATGTGGCCAGTGACGGACATTAGCATATATGTTATCATCCTATATTTCCACATGTGGTACCCTCACCATCTAACCCATGTTTGTACCCAGCCTTGTGGATTCTCCCTCAAACCCCTTTTCCCTTTCACTGTGGCCCATCCCAGTGTACCTCTTCCTGGTCTCTAGACCTCACTCTCCTTGCTGCCATGACCTGCATACTGCACTGCTTTGTTACGTTTTTGATGTGTATAGGTTTCTTTTATACTTCAACCTGGAAAACAGATGGGTGAGGGGAGCTATGATAGAGGTCTACAAATTAATGAATGGAGTGGAACGGGTAAAAGTAGATTGATTGTACTTTACACCATCAAAAAGTAGAAAGACTAGGGAATATGCAAAGTAGTTACAATGTAGTACACTTAAGACTAATCAGAAACAAATATTTCTTCACTCAACACCTAATCAAACTCTCAAATTCGTTACCGGAGGATGTAGTAAAAGCTGTTAGTGTAGATGGGTTTTAAAAAGGGATGGACAAGTTTCTGGAGGAAAGGTCCATAAAGCATTATTAAAGAGGGCCTGGGAAATTCACTGCTTGCCCCAGTACAAGAACTGTGGAACCTGTGTTTCTTTTTAGGAAACAGCCAGGTACTTGTGACTTGAATTGGCCACTCTTGGAAACAGGATACTGGGCTTGATGGACCTTGGTCTGAGCCAGTATGGCATTTCTTATATTCTTATGTTCTTATTCATGACAATCTGCTAAGTGCAGCCATTCCAGCCTATCCCCTTGTCTGGAGTGCTAGTGATACTGGAGCTGGCTATTTGGCACTCCATGCTGTGGGTTCATGGAAGAAATGCTACAAGAACTTAGAAGACATTATAAACTTGGAACCAAGAATAACCACAAAACTTCAGTGAGGACAAAAGACTCAACATAAACAAATCATGGCAACTTCCAAAATCTGAGATTGTCACACAAATCTCCTGCTAAAATTCAAAGTTCCCTGCTTCCAGAGTTCTAACTTTTATTTTTCTTGCCTTTTCTCCAATAACCTTTTCCTCTAAAATTCAAATTTCATGCCTCAATCCCACCAATCCAGTTTGAGAACCACTATATAAAAGCATAGACATCCACTATATAACCACTTTATCCTAATGACTGAAACATTGGTTCTGCTTACTAAGATAAGGCATGACTATATTGAGTATTGTATGGCTATAATGATTAATGTATTAACCGAGAAGACCCAGCCTTAACCATTCAGTTTGGGCCTAACATCTAACTTGTAAATAGTTACTCAGCCACTGCTTTGATGGTTGAATATATAAATAGTTCACCCTGTTACAGCTCCAAGTTACTGATCCTGTTCTATGTAAGCACTAGGCAGCTCTCACTGGCCTAGTGCAAGAATTGTTAATTGTAAACTGCACTGATATTAAAGAGCGCGGTATATAAAGGTTGTTAAATAAATAAATAAATGACCTGGAAAACTAAATAAATCATGATACCCACAAGCTGATTATACCTAAATAGTTCATTGTAGTTCCAAAATTAAGTGAGTTCACCTTGTCATTCCATGTAAACCACTTTGACTACCCTGAAAGCGTTATAGAAAAAGTGTTAAATAAATAAAATGTCAGCGCAAGACAATGACAATGAAACAGACCTCTCCATAAAAAACTCATAATAATCTGCCTCACATACAGGTCTCTGACTGCCCCAACCAATGACCTCTCAAACATACTAGATAAAGTTCTAGAAAACACTAAAACAAAGACCTATTGTTATTAGGAGACTTCAACCTCCCTTCAGTTCCAATTAAATATGCAACACCCTTCTTGAAAGCTATGACCTCTATAGACTTCACTCAAATCGTAAAAGTACCTATACATGATAAGGGGAATATGCTTGACCTCATCTTCATCAACAAAAAAACACTCCACATTAAAGCTCCCCCCTCGACACAACTACTACTAGTACCATGGTCCGACCACAACCTTATAAACTTCCAGCTTCCACTCAACATAACAACAACCCACACGAATCAGCAAAGTTCAAATAGAAAATTAACAATTTGATTTAAAAAAACCTTCCTTGACAATGTGATCCCCTCACTGAACACAAATGCAGGCAACACTGACACCCACATATCCAAATGGAACCAAATCATTAGAGAAGCAGCAGCAACACCACCACCACAACAGAAAAGCAATAAATAACCAAAAACCCCATGGTACATAAGAACATAAGATATGCCATACTGGATCAGACCAAGGTCCATCAAGCCCAGTATCCTGTTTCCAACAGTGGCCAATCTAGGTCATACGTACCTAGCAGTTTCCCCAAAGACATAGGTTCCTCAATGCCCTGTATTGGGTCAAGCAGTGATATCCCGGGTCCCTTTTAATATTGGTTTATGGACCTTTCCTCCCGGAACTTGTCCAAACCTTTTTTAAACCCAGCTGCACTAACAGATTTTACTGCATCCTCCAGTAACAAATTCCAGAGTTTGATTACATGTTGAGTGAAAAAATATTTTCTCTTATTAGTCTTAAATAGGTTATCCTGTAGCTTCATTGCATGTCCCCTAGTCTTTCTATATTCTGATGACGCAAACAATTGATCTACGTTTACCCATTCCACTCCATTCATTAATTTATAGACCTCTATCATATCTCTCCTCAGCCATCTATTTCCCAAGTTGAAGAGCCCTAACCTTTTCAGCCTCTCTTCATAGGGGTATCCTTCCATCCCTTTTACCATTTTGGTGGCTCTTCTCTGTACCTTTTCTAATAACGCTATATCCTTTTTAAGATACGGCGACCAGAATTGCACACAATATTCAAGGTGCGGTCGCACCATGGAACGGTACAGAGGCATTATAATATCCTTTGTTTTATTTTCCATTCCTTTCCTTATGATACCTAGCATTCTATTTGCTCTCTTGGCTGCCGCTGCACACTGGGCCGAGGGTTTTAACATGTTATCCACGATGACGCCTAAATCTTTTTCCTAGGTGGTGATTCCTAATGTAGAACCTTGCATCGTGTAACCATAGTTTGGGTTGTTCTTTCCTAGGTGCATAACTTTGCACTTGTCCAGATTAAATTTAATCTGCCATTTGGATGCCCAGTCTTCCAATTTATCAAGATCCACTTGCAATTTTCCACAATCCTCATGGGTTTTAACAACTTTAAATAGGTTTGTGTCATCTGCAAATTTGATATCCACCCTCATTATTCCCTTTTTCAGGTCATTTATGAGATCTCAAAAAACTCCAAAAACTAGAGAGTAAATGGTGACAATCCAAACGCACAGCTGACTGAACAACTATATGTCTCTACTAACAGAAAACTGCACCACAACCAACAAATGCAAATGTGCATACCATGCCAAATTAATTAGCAGTTCACCCAACTGGCCAAGGGAATTATTCGACATAGTAAAATATCTAAGTAAAGCTCTTGTGGTGTAGGTTTTTTATAAAGCTCTGGTAAAGTGTTTAAAATTTGACTGAATGTTCAATGCCAGAATCCAGATATCGGCCAATGCTGAATATTCAGTTTCACCACTGAATTCCAGTGATATTCAACTGCTATTTGGATAGTCACCTGCATTAAATTAGTCCTGCCTTTTTTGTAGCCTAATTTTATGCAGGGTTGTTGTCTGGTTAGCAAAATCGATATTGCTGCTTATCACGTAACACCTCTGACCGCCCTCACCCTACCCATGGTACCTCGGTACTATCCAAACAGTGCCACAGCAGTCAGAGGAGATACAGTATTCAGCAGCACTGGGTTATTAGTATTTAGCTCACATCTTTCCAGTAGTAGTTGAAGGCAAGTTACAATCGACTTCTGTAGAGATGTCTCTGCCCCTGGAAGTTGGTACATGAAGCAATGGGGGGTTGCGCATCAGTGGGACCTGAATGGTGGTCTTTCTGGTCCCAGGTTAATGGTGTAAGCATTAGAGATCCTCCTCCACTCTAGCTGAGTATCCCTCTCACCAGTCGGTGCTGCTGACCAGGTAAGTGCCTTTGAATATCGAGTCCTAGTAAATACAGTATAAGGCGTAGTTCTTTAGGCTTGCCGAACCAAACAAATCTGGCTCGAGGTTTTGAAGTTCTAATTTTATAAGTGGTTCTTAATAGCTAAGGAACAAAGAAGCAAAGCAGAAACGATGTTGCAGCCTCATAATTAGAAACATGGATAGTCAAACTATCTAACAAAAACTAATCCTTGAAGCAAATCTGGAAGAAAATGAGAAAAATACTTGTTATGGTAGGCACCAACCTATGGCTCATACGTCTTTCAGCTCAATTAGAGATGACAGAGGGATTTTAATTATTTTTCCTTTTCTATGCACATCAAAAATATCCAGTAAAACACACAGCAAATATGTTGTAAACACAGCTAAGCCACAGAACTCATCAACACTGTTTCTAATTATGAACTCATTTGGGGATATGGGTTTTGTTTTTGTTTTGGGGTGGTTTTTTTTTTAAGAATTGTTTTGCTCTTAGACAGAAACCACATCATAGGCCATAAAATATAAATCTTGCATTGTATCTTCAAAAGGGAAAATGAAAATTTTACATCAAGGCGCCACTGATAAAAAAAATATTAGAATCCCAGAAGAGTAATCCGATCTTACATCTGTAAGATAACATTGTGTATGTCTCTGTTGTAGAAACCATGTTCTAATGTGGCGAGGCAGTGCAACACGAGGAACCATGTAAAACATGATTCCTAATACACAGCTACATGTGTAATAACATTTTCAGCAGGGAAAAAAAACAGAATACAACCGACTTCCTCAACATGCATCTTCTTCACAAACCATATGGGGACCTATTTAAACATCTGAACAGTATATCCTGGAGCAGAGGCCGGAATGGGGAGATGAAAGAGACGTTTAAATAACTCCAAGATATAAATGCACCGGATTCAGACCCTTGCAATGAGAATGAGACTCTCTATGAACGTGAAAGGAAGCAAACTCAAAAGTCATCTAAGGCAATATTTCTTTACAGAAGAGGCGATGGATGCATGGAAGAGCCTCCCTGTGGAGCTGGTGGAGATATCGGAAGGAGAGAAAGTATGGGACAAACCCCCAGGATCTCTGAGGAAGACGTAGGGCTGGTAGAAACTGGGCTGTTGGTTTGAATGGCAGACTGGACAGGACATGTGAAGACAGAGGCCGATATTCGAAGCGCTTGGTGCTGCTGAATATCCCCAGATGCTGCTACTGAATGCCCTGATGCTAGCCTGGCAGCAGGCATTTGTGGGGCGGAGTAGAGGTGGCACCCAAGGATAACTGTCCAGCGGCAATATTCAGTCGCAGCCGGTTATCCCATGGTGGCAAACGTCAGGCGCCTGAAGGGCTCACCTAACTTCTGCTACTGTAGCTAACCAGGCAGCGGATGAATATTCCTGATGCCAGGGTCATATCTGGGTTTACTTTTATTTATTTATTTAATTTCACGTTTTTCCTATTCCACTTTTCAAGTTATCAAAGCGGTTTACATGGAACTGAACAACTGGGGTTACATTGAACGATCGGGGAGGGGGGGTGGTCAAAAAACTAAATAAATATACCAAGCTAACTTATATACAGAGATGACTAACCACTGTCACTGAATATCCCCCTTTCCCCTCCCCCCCACCCACTCCCACCCCTCAGATTTTAGAAAGGACCTGGGAAGGGGAATTTAGATGTCCAGATCAGAATGTGAAAAATGCCCACAGTATTTTACAAGAGCTGCTGCCACACACAGAGCTTTTGTAGAGCACATGTAAAGACATGCAGAACTGCTTGGCAATGTCTCCCCACAACTGGCGGGAAAAGCAGTTTCACAGGAGGAAAAACATGCAACACCCCGCATATGCATACGAGCAGCTCTTTAAAATCATTGCTCCCAAATTTATATGCACACCCTCATCCTACAACAAAAAAGAGGAGGCTACTAAACCTCAGACCACTAACCATACAGACCTAAATGACAAATAAAGGTCGAGGCACTGAAACACTTCTACAGAGCCTGAAAAGGAGAATCCACCATATTCTATGTGGGTAATACAATCAGGGGCTAACAGTTGTACCCACCATGGGACGAGTCGCTGGAGTCCGCACATCAGTAAATCCCCTCAACACTTCATTCATCGGCTTCAATAGTGTGGTATTCACTTTTTATCATTTTTAAATGCATTCAAATAAATTGAAAACCTCCACCAACACTTAAAGCAAAATCCCATAAAGCGCCACAATCCTATACTGTGTTATCGACTCAAGTTTTGCCCACTCTTAATGGACTGCATCAGGATATGCCTTGAGGTAACAATAATGTAGATCTTGCAGGAAAAAGAAGGTTCCATAGAAGTGTTTCAGTGTCTCGACCCTTATTGGTTATTTAGGTCTGCAGGGTTAGTCTTCTAAGGTTTAGTAGCCTCCTACTCTGATCCTGCAGCATCAGTCTCCTCCCAATACACCTCCCTGAAACCAAATCCCTGATCAACCCACCCCTCAAAAAATCTTCTATCATCTCCAACGCCCTCCCCCATACAGTACCCAACCTCCTCACAAAGCACCTGATGGTCTCTGGGCAGACCACCCACTGCTCCCAATCCCACTACCCTGGCTCTTACCCAAGCTGCATGGCCCCTGATGCCTCATGAGAGCTGCAGCAATTCCCAGTCACTCCTGCTCCTTCTCCTCCAGGTTTCAAAATGGCACCCGTGACCCCTAAATGTAATATCATAGTACTACAGCAAGGGGTCAGGCTGCCTAATAAGGGAAAAATGTTCTTATTGGGAAGCTGACCCCTAGCTGTAGTACTGTGAGATTACCATTAGGGGCTATGGGCACCATTTTGGAATCCAAAACGAAAGAAACAGAAATAACTAGAGATCACTCTTGTTCCCACTAGACATCAGGAGCCATGCGACCCCTGATAAGAGCCAGGGTAAGGGGGTCAGGAGGGAGGGGATTCTGCCCAGGGGCCATCAAGAGAGTTGTTGAGGGGAGATCAGATGGGGGGGACAAGCTCTTTGTGAGGGGATTGGTTGATTTCTGGGGGTCAGGTGCAATATGATGCATTGGGGGATCAGATGTTAGTGGGGTGGGTGGGGGAGGGGTCTGACCTCAGCCTTTACATCTGCACCGTTAAGAAGGTGCTCATTTGTGCCTCGGGGCATGTGTAAATGCCAGCATCCTGACTTTTCCCCATCTACATGGATTTTCCTTATGAGATAGGAAGTCTATGTCTGTATTGTAAGCCTGCCCTAAGCTCTCACTCTCCACGCCCTTACCATGCCTTCCGGTAAGTTAAACATGGTATGCCAATCTACACATGTAAACACTGTTATTTACACATGAGGTTGCTTCCCAAATAACCACCATCATTTTCTTCATTCTGCACCTCAGCCATGGGTGAACTCAAAGGGCTGTGTGATAAGTACGCAGCATTAAATGACTCGCCCTTTCTTTTTAGTATCACAGTTCTACAGTGTGCTAAAACAAGTACTTGATGAAAAAGTAGAGTGAAATAAGCACATAGAACACATTGTAGATTTCCTAAATTCAGCATTGCAGAAGTTAGCAGGGTTGTGAAAGTAATTTTCTCTTGGAAGTTAGATTTTGTTTGATTTGATCAGGGGCAGAGGAATGCCCTACGTTCGTCCAACTCCACCCCTATCCCCCCCCTGGCCAGACAATCTGCATCGAGGTTGCAATCATGATCTTCCTCTCCTGTTCTGCCCATGGGGATCCAGTCTCCCGTGGACAGACAGGAGGGGTCTTTTCCATAATCACTGCAGAGAAATATTAGTAGGGTCAGTGCCCATGTGGCCCACCCTGTTCTGATGTCTATGGATTTGATGCTCACAGACATTCTCATGATTGCCTAGAAAGGTTTTTGCACAATCAAGGTTTACAAATATGTGCCACAATTCACAAAAAAAGATTCCAAAATTATGTGCACATCTGTCAAAAAAAAATAAAGTTCCTTCAACCTACTGTCACAGCAAAAAATGGAGAGATTTGTATAGTCTTGGATATCACTTGTTTTAAGAAAATGTTTCTAGTCAAAACTTTTTCTAAACAGCACGATGGACTCCTCCCTGCTGGGGTCATTTTTACTATAAGAGCATTTGGCTTATGAGAACATTTTTATCTGCTTTTCAAGATGTTTATAGAAGAAGAATTGAGAATATTGTTAAGGGAATTGCAGTGTACACATTCTCAAACAAGTTGAATTAAACAACTGGATTTAAAAAAAAGACTGATAGCCTTTCAAAACTTCATTTTCTCTGTGTAAAAGAAACAGCACACATGTTGGCGATTACCGAGCCCATGCATCAGTAAGTGTAGTGTGCTGAATCCTTGGGCTGTCTGGGAGGGACTGTGTATGCAGTGGGGTTCCAGAGATATTAAAGAGTCATTCTTTCTTACCCTTACACTTAATCCTGCACTTCACCTGGTACTGTAGCAAAAGATAAAGCAGCACAGTTAGAAATCTGGAAAGAAACCCAGTAGTAGGAGAGAAATCCCAGAGCACCAGCAGCTTGTAATTCATGCCGAATCGACAGACTGCAAACAAATCAGTATTATTTTCATTTTTAACATTGGGAATATATCTTCCATTAATTAGCCAGCAGCTCTGCATGAGCTGTCCACAAAGCATGCACTCACTATCAAACACTACTTTTTTCTGATGAACGTGTATTTTATTTCAGTGTTAGTGCCAATTGTTCTTTATTAGCAATCTGTAATATAAAAATGATCTAAAACGTTTTGGAACTCATTCACGGAACCAGGAAAGGTATTTAACGTGAGCTTTAATGCTGAACACAGAGCTGAAAAAGCAAGAAATGGGCAGCATGAGAACTCATTAACTGCTGAATTAAACACCTGGATGATAATTTTATAATGGACCCTGTTCCGCTTAGTTTCTGCCTCAGAACACGACTGCATGCAGGTTGCATAAGAGTATGTGTCTTCTCACCATGCGTGCTATTTACATGCAGAATTTCTGGGGGTAGTTTTATAGAAGTCCTTTCATACCCATGAACAATTCTTTATAAAAATCCCCCCCCCACTTACAGAAATTCACATTAGGAGGTGGGGAAGGGAGGAGTGTCCCTTGCAGCTAGCACGGTATTCTTAATGGGGCATGTTTTATTAAAGTGCACTACTAGGTAGCATAGGGTTCAGAGTTCACCAAGTGCATCACGGTAAAAAGTACCACACACTGAAAATGTGGCCATGATCAAAATCCTGTCCTACGTGAGTAGCGGGGGTTGGGATGGAGACTGGTCAGTTCTGGGGCAAAACGTTGACATCGCGGGTAGTGTGGGCATTGGTGCATGCGCCTCTGTGATGTAACAATCAGCACAGCTGCATCTGCTTCCATCTCAAAGGGTGGCGTTAAGTGTGCCATGCTAATTGCAGCAAAGGTAACAAGCGTGGGGGCGGAACAAGTGGGAGATGCCATGCCATGCCTCCGTATTTTGGCATGGGTTGAGCACCACTCCTACACTTGTTTTCAGACACGCCTCAGTAAATATGCCCCAATAATGACTATTGCCCCACGTTAGTGATACATCTGCCTTCCCCTTGATTTAATATGGATGGTTTGAACAACGGGGAAATTTTATAAGGGGCATGTACTTTGAGCATCAGGGAATTATTTTAGTCATTTAATGTGACTACATGCATGTGTTGTTGAGCTCATAAATTAGGGACCAATATAAAATGACAAGTGTTGCATAATGTCGTGTACTTTGTTGGTGGGCATGTGCATGGGTGAAGGTTGGCCAGAGCATGGACAGACCGCACATTTATGTACCTAGATAATAAAGTACTATAATATATGTGCATTCTTGAAAAATAGAGGAGTGGTCATTTAAACTAACTCTAGGACTGCTGTAAATGTTTGTGCATTAACTTAAGGCAATATTTCTGCCACTTATACTAATATTTTATAAAGACAAGTAGTAAGGGCCTACTTGCTTTTATAAAATAAATTTAACGTAGGTGCCTTAAAAGGCACTTCAACTAGGCATTCCCTTAGAAAATTAACCTCTGCGTGCCTTAACTTTAGCGGTCGATTTGTGTTAAGTGCAAAACCTTAATGCAGGTTAGTAAATGGGCTCTTTTAGTATTTACTTATGCTCAATTGGTTCTTGTAAATATGTAGAAAAAAACACAAAAACTTTGTTTTAATGCCTAAACACTTTGATCCCAGGGGATTTGACTTTATAGGACAAGAAGTGATGCCAAAGGGACAGAGTACAGCAAATATGAAATGCAATGAGAATTGTAGTTTAACATTTCCAGTTCTGAGTTGCTCTGAAAATGCTGTGAGACTATTCTCACAGTATTTCATCCATCCAGCCATCTAAATATGGTCTACTAATCTCTACTACAATGCTGTCTTTTGTTGCGAATGAATGCACGGTGCCAGCTGGCTTCTGTACAGACTGTCTGGGTCTGCCTCTAATAGTGCTATATAGGATTCTCACCATTTCAGAACAGTCATGATGGAGATTTTTTTTTTTTTTTTTTGCTGAGAAGCTTTCCATGCTGAGAGCGAGTAGGGTCCTATAAGGAATACAAGCAGGAAAAAGAGCGTACTGCAGAACTAGCAGTGAACAGAAGAGCAAAGAAAATAAATCATGTGTTTAAAGAAAACTGTTAGAGATGGGTTGTATATGTTTTTAATTGTAGTAACATTTTTAAGACATAATGGAGGTCATTCCATAACACAAATAGGCCATTTGGATGTGCACGGGAGACATTTCTCTTGCAAAAACGTCTGCGGATGTATGCTGAAACCTTGCACCCATGCACATCCATGGCGCTAGCACAGGGATCTCAGAATGTGCCTGGGAGGGGCAGAATGGGGGCATGGTCAGCTACAGAGACGTATAAAGCGTATTCAGGAAAGTCCTGTGTTCATTTTTTGTGTTCCCCCACAGACGTGCTCGCTATTCCTGCGGAAACATGGAATGAGGCCAGTACTTAGAAATATTTCTGCTGTGCTTGTATAGAGGTTGTGACAAGTATGCTTCAAACTGGTGTGATTGCAGTCTGTAGAACACAGCTAGATGCATGTATAATGAACAGAAATCAGGGGTGAGAGAATCTTGTAAGCTAAGGGGCATTAATAACTATCTCTAAAGACATTTGAAAACCAACAGTAGTGCATATGGTGGCTATACTGACAGTTGCTGTTTTTGCTACATGAGCTAATCGGGGGGATCCTGACAAGTCCTGTGTTCTGTAAAAAGGGACTGTTGATGTTAGAAGTGTGAGTGAGTCTGTCACAGGAGTTTATTTGAGTGAGAGATATATAGTCCTAGCACTCCATGCTTTTATGGTATACCAGCTTTTATCTATAGGTGCTGAGCATCTGTTTTCCAGAATTATAGAAAGACCATACAGCCTATCTAGTCTGTCCTTCCATATCAACAACTACAACAATCCCCTTTTTACCTTTAGAGATCCTCTGTGTTTGTCCCATGTTTTTTTGAATTCAGTTACTGTCCTCATCTCTACCACCTCCACTGGGAGACTATTCCACGGATCCACTACTCTTTCCGTAAAGAAATATGTCCCCTCGTAGCAGAACTTGCTTTCAATTGAAAGAGCCTCTCTCCCTGAACATTTATGCCACAGAGGTATTTAAACATCTCAATCATATCACCTCTATCCCGCCTTTCCTCTAAGGTGTACATATTAAGATCCTTCAGTCTGTCCTCATATGCTTTATAATGAAGACCACTAATCATTTTAGTAGCCACCCTCTGCACCGACTCCATCCTGTTCGCATCCCTTTGAAGGTGCGGTCTCCAGAATTGCACACTATACTCCAAATGCGGTCACACCAAAGACTTATACAGAGGCATTATCACCTCCTTTTTTCTGCTAGCCATTCCCCTCCGTATGCACCCAAGCATCCTTATAGCTTTTGCCGTTGCCTTTTCTACTTGTTTAGCTACTTTAAGATCATCAGACACAACCACGCCTAGGTCCCGCTCTTTTTTAGTGGACAAAAGTACTTCACCCCCTATACTATATTGCTCCCTTGGATTGCTGCAGCCCAAATACATGACCTTACATTTTTTAACATTAAATCCCAGCTGCCAAATTCGAGACCATTCTTCAAGCTTAGCTAGATCCCTCCTAATGTTATCTACACCTTCCTGGGTGTCTACTCTATTGCAGATTTTGGTATCATCCGCAAAGAGGCAAAGCTTACCCGACAGCACTTCCGCTATATCACTAACAAAGATGTTAAAAAGAATCGGACCAAGGACAGATCCCTGGGGCACACCACTGGTAACATCCTTCTCCTCAGAGTGAGCTCCATTTATCTGTACCCTTTGTCACCTCCCACTCAACCAATTTCTTACCAAAACAGTAACTTTAGGGTCCATCCCTAGGGTGCTCAATTTGTTTATAAGTCGCCTGTGAGGAACAGTGTCCAAGGCTTTACTGAAATGATTCGAGGGTTGCACAGGAGGATCTGGTGGGCTGATCTGCAAATCAGGGCGGAGAGCCAGGCACTGGGAGACATGACTGATGTAGTGCCAATAGTCCCCAGATTGTGCCATGCAGAATGTCATACTCAGGGTATATATTTGTGGCTCAGCAATTGTATGCATCCCTTGGGGAATAGTTATGTTTGTGTTGATTTTTGTGCACATGATAGGGTCTAGCCTGAGCATTTTAAAGGGTGTATGTAGGGCTGACCAATGCAGGCCTTACTGAAGCCTTTTTATGATGACAAGTACCATGTGATGCAAAGTATGTTCTGTGCTTTTTAATGATTTAAATTTATATGGATGAATTGTCACATTTACTCATTTTTTTTAAAAGGCAGTATAGAAAAATGGAAATGAAATTATCCCTCTGTAAGTAGAGCAAATATGTAGAAGTGCAGCATTTTGACACCACTCAACTAGTTCTAATTCAGTTTATCACTTTAGCGGGCCAATTTATTTACCCATATTGGCTATTAAGAGCAGTTTGGAGTATGCACTAAGAGTGGCACTGCACTAACTACAGCACAATTTGGTCCACTAAATGCTGTGTTAAACAGCTAACTTGGAAAATGTGCTGAAAATGGGTGGGGACCTGCCATTCAGTTAATTAATTGCTTGAGTTAATGACCTCTCTTTTAACTGAATGGCAGGTCCCCACCCATTTTCAGCACATTTTCCAAGTTAGCTGTTTAACACAGCATTTAGTGGACTAAGTAGCCTAGGGATAGATTCTAGGTGGACTAGTTAAGTTAGAAATTAATTCATGAAAAGGCAACAGAGAACAGTGAAAAATGTAGTTCAGTGGAGTGCCTCAGGATTCATCCTTAGTCCGTTATGTTTAATATATTCATAAGTGTTATTGCAGAGGACTTAGTAGGAAAGATGTGATGGGGGTTGAAAATCTGCATGAGTAGACACATCAGATGGAGTAGAAAAAAACTGCATCAGCTAAGAAAGCTTGAGCAATAATCAAGTTTAGCAGCTAAGATCTAATGCAGTTCGCCCATTGGGGTTATTGCAAGTCTTCCCACCATCTGTATTCTATCTGCATCTTGGATATTGTAGACTTTGTGCCTAGCCTATACAATTTGATTACATTAGATATTTGGATCTCTAATAATTGACCTTTAAAAAGTGACCAAAGACCTGGCAGTTCAATCAATCTTTCCTAAGGTAATATCTAGCTAGCAAGTTTCTCAAGAGGTGCTGTTTTTTAGATGGTCACCCAGATACTCTGGGATGTTTACATTTTCTTTTATGTTTTTTAGATTTTTTTTCCTTTGTAATATTTGCTGATTTTATACTGTATCTCGCTATAGACTATTCTTTCATAAGCATTTCAATCTGACATTAAAGGTAAAAAAAGATGTGAGAATCTAAGCGAATAGTACATGATACAAGATGAGGTATTTTGATACACCAAAAAGATTTCCTGCTGATCATATCAATCCAGCTCAGAGTTGCAGAACAATGTGGCAAGGTAGTGGCATGCTCAAAGGAATGCTAGACTGCAAAGGGAAAGGAGAGGTATGAACAATAGAAACATATGACAATTCATCTGCAATTCTGGAAGTTGTATCTCCTAAAGGGCATTGTTAAATACAAACCCCTTTAACACAGATTATAAAATATTCCCTGATTATAATTAATCAACTAAATTAAAGACCAGGTACACGGGTGGTATAGTCTGCTAAGGATTGGTATCATCCAGGTATAGTCTTTCAGCCAATAGACTCAGGAGCAAGGAAGCTGGTACACATGGGGTCCCTAACCTCTGAATCAATGGTCCTGACAAACTTATGTTTATGTTTATGTTTATTAGCTTGATATACCGCTATTCCAATTAGAACACAGCGGTTTACAAAAAAAAAAAAAAACTAATATACAGAAAAGGCCAATGGGCCGGAAAGGAAATGAAGTTACAATGTACGACAGGAAAGCACCCAAGACATTTAAATAGACATAGCTAAGGAGAGAGAGGAGAGAGAGAAACGGGGAAGGGGAAAAGTTATCACACAAGAGGGGAAGGGAGGTCAAAAGCAGTGGAGAAGAGATGTGTTTTTAGGTCTTTTTTAAAAGTGGGGTAATGCTGTTCTAGTCTGAGGGGAAGGGGTAGAGAGTTCCAATAAGCAGGGCCAACAAAAAAGAAGGCCGAGGAGCATGTGGATTGTAGGTAGGCACGTGATGGGGAGGGGAGGTGAAGGCGGTTAACATGTATTGAACGAAGTGAGCGAGCAGGAGTATGAAATTGGAGTAAGTCTGCCAAATATTGGGGAGTGTGGTTATACAGGATCTGGTGAACTAGTGTGAGGATTTTGTAGCGAATGCGAAATTGCAGGGGAAGCCAGTGTAAGTGAAGAAAGAGAGGGGTGACATGATCACGAAGAGAGGAGTGAAAAATAAGGCGTGCAGCAGTATTTTGAATGCGTTGGAGACGGTGAAGTTGTGAGAGAGGGAGCCCAGCAAAGACGGAATTGCAGAAATCGACACGCGACATCACCAGAGAGAGAAGGAGGGTAGTGAGGGCTTCAGGGGTGAGAAAGGGTCGAACGGATCCATGTTATCACCTTTCTGGGCTATTGTTTCATTATTGAATTTGAGTTAGCCTTCACGACATGGTAAAAAAAATCTATCCCTACCATACTTCATGAAAAGCAAATCCAAATCTCATGAGCATCCCTGGAATTTTACTAGAGCAGAAAGATTCATCATTCAACATAACAATGCAAACAATATGACATTCACAATTAACCTCAAAGATCATATGTGCTCAATAATAAAAAGTTTAGACTCAGTCTCTGCTAAGTCCAAAAGTCTATAGCAAAGTGCTAGATTCTAGGTAACAAAATTTTCAACTAACAACTTTACAATTTATCTGTATCCCACTTCCAGCTTAGCTTCCTCTAAAAAAGGTACAATGTAACCATCCTAATTTAATAAAGCAAAGAATTCTCCTTTAAGAAACTGGACAACTGTATCTTGCAACATCCTTTGAACTGATGTTGTCTTAGGAGTACCTAGTCACCTACCCCAATCAAAACATCCCCTGCTTACTAATCATAATATTTTTATCTAGATGACATTGTTCTTTCTGGAATTATGTGACCTTTAGAACATAGGTAAAGGAATGTCTGTGTGACTGGACTCACCTTTATTGGCAATTAATGGATAAGTTGCAGTCTGTGAATAATTTCTCGGGTTCTAGGATTTTTCTTTCTTATTCTGGGTTGGAGTTTTTGTTGGGAGATGCAGCCTTTTAGCGGAGGAGTTGTTTTGAATTAGGGGAAATAGAAGGAAGTTTTATGGGGGGAGTAAAAGGGATGGATCAATAGATAAAAAGTAATGTCAGTTTGGGTATTTTGGTATTTTTATTAGTCGCCATTTGATATAGCAAAATCTCCTGACCATCCCACCACTCAAGATTAAGACCACGCAACAGACAAACAACAGAGCATTCTCTTTGTATGGCCCCTCAGTTTGGAACTCCATGCCTGAAGCAATCAGAACTGCACAATCAACCAAAGACCTAAAAAAAACAACTGAAAACACACCTCTTCAAGGAACACTATGGACCAGATGACAATACCTAACTGTAGCCACTATATAATATCATGAACAGATGACCTTAGCCTCCCTCCTCATTTAGCCTCCTTTTCAAAATGTTCTTCCCCTACCCAATACGCTGTCCATCAATAAGCTATTCCAACCACTCTCTGTTGTTGTTGTTGTTGTTGTTAACCCCTGTTGTTCTCCAAGTTACTTCTGCCTGTTCATTGTAAAACAATTCCACCAAGATTGTTATATTGTTTGATCTAAACCGCTTTGGACAAAAGCGGTATAGAAAAATTCTTAAATAAACAGATCTCTCATCTGCTGTTTCACAAGCTTTTTTCTATTGGTAGCTGAACCCATTCACCTAGGTTTTTCATGTTCTTCTTCACTCAATGTTCTTGAACATAAATCCCAGGGCTACTGTGAAACTCTTTCAACCATGAAACGGAAGAATATCTGGTGCAATTGTGTATATTGCTATGGTAAGTCAGCACTAGTTCTGAGAAGTATTCAGTCCATTTTCTTTCTTCTCTGTTTATAATATTCATAACATATCAAGCCTGGTGTGATGAAAATATTTATTTGCATTATCCATCTCTTTCCCGGTGGTACGGAATAGGGCGGAGGGAAAAGTTATAGAGATGCTGCTGAAAGAAAGAATAGTGGTCTTTCTAGAATCCAATGGGCTGCAAGATCTGAGGAGACAAGAGAAGATTGTGGCAAATGAATCCGATTTGATTTCTTTGTCTAGGTGACAGACAACTACAGTAGATCGAGGGCATGCAAAGGATGTGATCTACTTAGATTTAATTCTGTTCCTCATACAGTAGAAGTCTTGTAATTAACTGAACAGCCTGGGGATGAGTCCCAAGATAGTAAACTGGTTCAGGAATTGGTTGACAGACAGATGACAGATGGTGGAGGTGAATAGAATTTACTTGGAAGAAAGGAAGGTGAGTAGTGGAATACCTCAGGAATCAAACATAAGAACTGGGACCAGTACTGTTCAAAATCTTTGTGGGTGATATTGCCAAAGTGTTAAAAGGAATGGTTTGCCTTTTTTCAGATGACACAAAGATTTGCAATAGATTGCACACCCCAGAGGGAGTAGACAGTATGAGAAAATATCTACAGAAATTAGAAGAATGGTCTAATTCTTGGCAGTTAAGACTTAATGCAAAGAAGTGCGGAGTGATTCGCTTGGGATGCAGAAATTCAAAGGATGCAATAGGATGCAAGAGGCTGGTATTTACGGAATAGGAGAGGGGCCTTGGGGTGATAGTATCTGTGGATCTCAAAGTAGTGAAACAATTTGACAAGGCAGTGGCCAAAGCGAGAAGGATGCTAGGCTCTATACAGAGAGGAATAACCAGCAGGACGAAGGAGGAATTAATGCCCCAGTACAAGTCCTTGGTGAGGCCTTACTAGAAGTATTGATTTCAGTTTTGGAGACCATACCTGGCAAAGGATATAAATATATTGTGAAGGTTAACTCAAATTTAATAATGAAAACAATAGCCCAGAAAGATGATAGCATGGAAGTTTGTCAGAACCATTGATTCATAGATTAGGGACACCATGTGTACCACTTCCTTGCTCCTATTGAAAAGGTGCAGAGAAAGGCAGCCAAAATGATTTGGGGCCTGCACCAGAAATCATATGAGAAGAGACTTGAACACCTAAATATATATACCCTAGTGGAGAGGAGGAATAGGATATATAGGAATAGAATGTTTTGACGCAGTTTCTGAATGGCTCCTATCCCAAAACCTCTGTATCCAACACAAGAAGACAGAGGTTCTATTCATTACAAGGGACAACAACTTCACCCCACCATCATATGTAAGAGTTAAAGAAGCAGAACTGCAAACAAAATCCACAATTCGTTATCTGGGGGTCACACTGGATCAACATCTTGATATGAAAGTGCACATAGAGAATGTAGTAAGAGCAGTTTATTTCAAGATTTGTTCTCTCAGGCATCTTCGCTCCTTACTTGATCCAGAAGACTACAGGACAATATACCAGGCGTTAATTCTACCACATTTCGACTTTGCTAACGCTATCCTACAAGGCCTTCCTCAATCCACTATTAACCCTCTACAACTTGCTATGAACACCGCAGCTAGGGTCCTTCAGGGAGTCGCCAGATTTGAGCACGTGACTCCTATATTAAAACAACTCCACTGGCTCCCCATACATGGTAGGCTCACTTACAAGACCATACTGCTGACCTTTAAGGCCATCCACGGACTTTCATCCTCCTCACTCTCAAATCTCATCCATGTAACTCCATCGACTAGATCCAGAAGACCGACGGCTATAAACACACTAACACTTCCTAAGGCTGTAACAAAATGCACCCAGATGACGGCAAGCAGATCTTTTATATTCTACGCCCCAAGATGCTGGAACGCCTTACCACCAAACATTCGTGCCATTACCGACAACCCAATTTAGGAAAGCACTTAAATATCACCTTTTCCTCATATACTACCCACCAAACATTACCCCCAGCAAAAGCCCCCCCAAATAAGAGACACACCTTATCTTCAAATAGCCTCTCCCACTTTCTCAGTAAGATTACTAGGACTTTTGTGTTGTCATGATACCTTTTATATAATCATGTTTGTAATAGTTTATATACCTGTTTGCTGTAAACACGGAATAGCCTGTTATTCTGTTGATGTTGTTGTATGTGAACCGCGCTGATACCAAATAGCGCGGTATATAAAAGATTGTAATAAATAAATAAATAAAATACAGACGTTGAAATACTTAAAGGGAATTAATGAACAAACAACCCTTTTTCAAAGTCAGGGAAGCTGTGGAACCAGAGAGCAGGAAATGAGGTTGCAAAGAGGTTAACTTAAAAGTAACACCAGGAAATACTTTTTCATGGAAAGGATGATGGATGCATGGGACACCCTCCCGATGGAAGTGATGGGGGCAAGAACAGTGACGGAATTAAAAAAGGCGTGAGACAGACAGAGGGGATCATTATATGGCAAGAGGATGGCATCAAAGCAAACTTAAATAGCTTCAAAAATAGAGAAGGGTAATTCCCACAGAGCGGCAAGAATAATCCTAAACAAAGGCAGAGCGTGAGGTACCCACCTTACTGGGTAGACTAGACGGATCATGCTGTTCTTTAGTTGCTGTCATTTACCATGTTACTGTCTATCATGCCATATACAGTCATTTGCATAATCCTTAATGGTAACAGGGCCAATATTCAAAAGCACTTACTGGTTGGCAGCACCTACTAACTGGATGCGCACCACTAAACCTAATATTAGGTGGCATTATCTAGATAGTACCGCTGAATATTATCTCTGACCACCACAGCACTATCTGGATAGTGCCATAGTGGCCTGGGGGAAGAGCTGGGTCAAAGCCAGAAATTTCCAGCACCACTATCTGGATAGGACAGCAAAAAAGCTGCACTCAGTGGTACGCAGACTCGCAATCCAATAGTGGCAATATTCAACTGTTATCTGCATACTGTTGGCACTGACCTCTGTATATCTGGAGATTGTCATTGAATATCTAGATTTTTATACCCATGGTGGCTGGTGTTTAAAGAAACCACTCAGCGCTGCAGATTTAATATTAACACCAAAGGGATTTCATTGGGTAAATAGTTGCTAAAATCCTGCTCTATAAATGTCCTTTCCTCTCCATGGGTAAAGCTACCTGTACCCAGTGCTTTTCAAACTTTTATCCCATATGGCCCCATATTAGCAGCTGAAAATCCACGTGATCCCAGATGAAGATGAAATCAAAAGAGCAGGTCTCCAGCCTTCTTCCCCTCCTTCTACTCATCTAAATCAGAAAGCAGTGGCAGTGAGCACAGGGTCCTTTGTGTCAGAGTGCAGTGTGTGCTTACAGACCCCAGTACTCGGCATGGTTTTTTCAGACTAACAGGAAGCTTACCCAGGAGGGGACAAGGGCCTATGAATGTTCACAGGCTCACAGTCCACATGCTGACTGGTAACTGCCACTACTTGAAATGGGTCACAGTGAAAGTCCAGAGAGAAGGAGAAATGGCTATGTTTCTATGACCCTCTTCATTGATGATGTACCCACATTTGGGTTCCTGACCCCACGTTTGGGAACCACCGTCATAACTTTTTTAGCCCCTAACCTCTTTATCCTTTCATCTCAGAAGAGTTGTTCCATCCCCTTTATCATTTTCGTTGCCCTTCACTGTACTTTTTCTAATACCTTTTAGATATACTCGAGGTGCAGTCACAACATGGAGCAATATAAAGACATATGATTTACACTTGTAAAAAATGTGGAGAAAAATCAGCAGCTAGGCACATTTTGAAAGGGAAGTTCTATGTAGTACCAGGCAACCATGGGCCTCAAAGCTGATAGTCCACTTAAATTAGCTCTCCCTATGGATTAAGGACATTAAAACATAGAAATGCTTTTTAGATGTATAACCTAACAAGCCATAAAGCAATCTATTTAGTGGAAAAGCTTGAAACAAAGAAATGATCAAAATGATGATCTATACATTGCAAATGTCCTTCAAAATCTTTCAGAGAAGTGAAACAGTCCATGAGCATCACTTGCAATGTTCATAAAAAAAAAGAAAGACAGAAGCATATTTTTCTGTTCTGATTTCTGAAAGTTAAATAATCAAGAAAAAGAAAATATGAAAAATCTACTTGGCACGGATTCCATGAGGCTTTGAAAACTGTCAGTTGCATGACACAGGCCAAATGACATCTTCCTGTTTTTAATATATTTTTTGCTTTCATGGCCTGATATAAGAACCAAAGATGACAATAGAAGGCCCGATATACAGTAAGCTGATCAGCAACAGCATATCTGGATAAACACAACTGCAGTAAAAGAATGGGAATTTTCAAAGACAAAACCAAATTCTGGAGAGTGGTTGAATTTAATCAGGTAGACGTTGCATGATATAGGCACATAAATGCCCATAGGCAGTGCTCTGAAAATTCACACTGGCTGGTGTGATAACCAGATAGGAGGGAATTTCAGATTGTCCAGATATCATAGCAAACCGGCCAGCACTGAATATTCTTTTGGAGTCTTATCTTTCAATATTCTCAGAGTGTAGTGCCACAGCCATGCTGGTAGTAATACACCTGGATGATGCCAGCCTTTGTCTAGATAGTTGTGAATATGCCCAGATATGCCAAGTTGCACAGGCTAGTAGGTTCCATAAACAACCGCTTCCTGTGACTGTAGTTATTATATAGCCAAGATAATACCTCTCTGTCAGCAGGTTCATTTCTCACCAACCATTGTGGTTGGTGCACCTGGTGGTGGTATGAGAGGGCCAATGTGGCCTTACCCACAAGGATTTGGACAGGAATTCAGGGGAAGCAGCAGTTAAGTACCAAACCTTGGGACACAAGTAGGGTTGGCTCAACCTTCAGGCAAACTAGGTGGTTGTCAAAGTCAGTAGCCTCTGGGAGTAGCAGCAAAGAGCAGCTACAGCCACAGCAAAGCAATGGGTTCTATTAGTCACACATACCCAGAGTTATCAGTGCATACCTTGTGAGTGACAGTTTGAAATCCATCACTTGATATATATATTAACAAAAGACATTATTATGTGTCAAGGTTAGAGGCATAAAATGCTCTCTGATAGGATTATTTTGGAAAGTATGGGACTAAGATGAGCACAATAGAGTTTAAGGGACCTACTCTGGTGGAGGGAGGATGTTAGGGGATGAAGAGCCAATTGCAAAATTGCATAATGCTGAAGAGTTTCTTAGATCAAAAATGCATAAAATTACCAAAATATATAAAACCCTTTCTATACTTATTTTTGTCGGAAGAAGCCGGAGGAGGAAGGAATTGCTATCCAACTACACCAGATGGCCTATTCCCTTTTAATCATTTAATTCAAACTTCAAAAACTTATCTGTGTATATATCCTTGTATCATTTAATTTCAATGAATCTTCGCGATAATCTCATCCAGCAGGCACGACGCGCACGTTTCTGGACTACTGTTTCAAGTGCCATCTTCCTTCAGCTAGTAAAAAACCGCTATCAGTGCTCAGCCCGCTCTCACTTGCCTGTTATAAAGGGCAATGCACGTTGATTGGCTAACATGATTTGTCATTCAACGAGGAACACCAATAGGACGACAGGGAAACCCCACTATGATCGGGGAGTCCCTTTACGTCAGAATGACCTCAAAGTAAGCTCGACCACTCGATTTCTTTATTTAGCCCCAATGGTTGAAATGTATCAAATTTGAAAATTAGCCTTTGTTCTCGCAATTGTAACATTGTTATACGATCCCCTCCCCTCGGTCTTGGGGGAACATGATCCAAAACTGACCAAGAAATATCCTCAAATTTGTGATTGTGGGCCAGACAATGTTCAACAATCGGAGCTGATGTGACTTGCTGTCTAATTCGGGAAGCATGCTCGCTCAATCTGGTCTTGATCTTGCGTGATGTTCTTCCTATATATACCAGTGGGCATGGGCATTGTAATGAGTAAACCACAAAAGTGGACTCACACATAGTTGACCAACGTCGTGTGAAGGGCTGTCCCGTGTTTGGATGAATCCAAGTAGTGCCAGTCAATGAAGTGGCACAAAACATACAAGAGGTACAGGTTGAATGACCTCGATCGGATGAATACAAGGAAATCGGTCGGTCAATCGAAACAGTAGACTGTACTAGTTTATCCTGTAACGCTATTCGTAAAGGTTTTTTAAAACATGGTTGCAAATCCAATATAGCCCAATGTTTTTTAAGTATACGCACTACCTGTGCACTATTAGTGGTATACGGAAGAACTCCCACAAAAAATTCAGACGGTGCTGTTTATTCCGCTACATCCAATGATTCTTCCATTAGCCACTCATAATGAATGAAAGTAGCCCGCCGGTAAGCTTGTTTAACAACCCCTTCTGGATACCCTCTCTGTCTTAACCGTGGATAAGGTCCTGATCTTGAACCTTAAAATCAGCTAAAGTGGAACATATGCGTCTTAAACGGAGGAATTGTCCAAACGGAAGCCCTCTTCATAATGGGCCAGGATGATAACTTTGATAATTCAATAAACTGTTGCGTTGAACACTCTTTCTAAATAAAGTGGTTTGAAAAGAGTCATTTTCCTTGATGGTCAACATATCCAGAAATTCAATTTGATGAAAATCAATGTGTGCTGAAAACGAAATATTAGGTTTTAATTCATTCAACCATTTCAGAAATTCTTGTAACTGAGAAAGAGTGCCAAACCACAGAAAAAATATATCATCTAAATACCTCTTCCAGAAGAGGACTTGGACAAAATAAGGAGATCCATACAAGAGTGACTCCTCAAAATCTGCCATATAGAGGGTTGGAATCGATGGTGCTACAGATGCCCCCATCAGTATCCCAAAAATCTGCTGGTAATATTTCCCCTCAGAGAGAAAGTAATTTTTTGTTAACACCAATTCCAACAATTCACATAGAAATGCACGAGGGAGACGGCTGGGAGCAAACGTAAACAAAGATGATGTCAATGCCAATGCCTCAGCTTGATTAATATTAGTATAAAGTGCGGCAACATCTAATGTCACTAAAAAGAAATCCCATGATGGAATCGACAGCTTAAACAATTGTTGTAGAAAATGAGTAGAGTCCCTGACAAATGATCTAACAAGAACTGCTTCTTTTTGTAAGAATACATCAGAAAATTGTGATAAAGGTTCAAGTAATGAGCCTCTACATGAGACAATTGGTCTCCCCGGAGGGGCTGTCAAAGATTTGTGAATCTTCGGTACCAGATATATTATCGGGATCACTGGATGCTCAGATTTCAAAAAAATTGTATTCTCTTTTTGTTAGCCAATTATGGGCTAAACCCTCATCCAATAAAGATTTAATTTGATTTTGAAGTGCAAACGTGGGATCACTCAACAATCTTTGATACACTTGTTCATCCATTAGATGGTTTCTAAGCTGTTCTAAATAAGCTGATGTGGACTGTACCACAATCACGCCCCCTTTATCTGCCCTTCTAATAGTGATATCTGGATCTTGTGACAATTGCCTCAACACAATTTTATGTTCCCGAGTCATATTAGACCATTTAAAATGTTTCTTTGATTCTAGTTGTTCCAGATCCTGGAGGACTAACTTCTGGAAGGTGAGTATAGAAGAATCTTGTTGTCCCGGTGGTGACCACTTAGATCGAGGAAACTTAACTGACTTATCTGAAACCAATGGTTTATCCGAAAAATAATGAGTAATATGTAATTTCCGGAACAGCTTATGAAGACTTAACCACATCTGAAATGGATCATATTGTACTGTCGGTATAAACGATAAACCCAAGTTTAGGAGAAAATCTTGTTCCGTAGTCAGTAGTTTATCCATCAGATTAACTACTATGGATTCTGCCATTTGGCACGTTGTTGAGTGACAGGCGGATCCCATTGTTCCGATTGGTAACCTCGTCGGGATCTCCCCCCTCTGGGCTGTCCTCGCCGAAATCCTGCAACCCCTTTGAATTAGGCAGGATGTCCGAAGAACCACTACTACTATCATCAGTGTCTTCTGCTGTATCGAATGTAACCCGTTTTCTTTGAATGTCCTCCTTAGATTTATACATCCAATAATAAACCTTATTGGCATCATAATCAGTTTTATCTCGAGAAACCTTTTTCAATTTATAACTTTTAAATACTCAAAGAACCCTTTCAATTGTCTATCCATATCCTCCAATTTGGTCTGGAATACATCAGTATCAAAAACCGTTTCTAAACTATGCTTTGTTTCTTCAATCTGTCTGGTCAATGTCTCCTTCTCTTAGAAACATAGAAACATAGAAATATGATGAGAGAAAAAGACCACATGGCCAGTCTGTCCTTCCATATCAACAATTACAACAGTCCCCTTTTTAACTTTAGAGATCCTCTTTGTTTGTCCCATGCTTTTTTGAATTCAGTTACTGTCCTCTTGTATGGTACGTTCCAATATAAGGGCTATCAAATTGAAACTACATTTAGCCAATCAACGTGCATTGCCCTTTATAACCGGCAAGTGAGAGCAGCCGAGCACTGATAGTGGTTTTTTACTAGCTGAAGGAAGATGGCACTTGAAACAGGGCAGTAGTCCCGAAACGTGCACGTCATGCCTGCTGGATGAGATTATCACAAAGATTCATTGAAATTAAATAAGGATAATACAAGGATATATTCACTGATAAGTTTTTGTAGTTTGAATTAAATGATTAAAAGGGAATAGGCCGTCTGGTGTGGTTGGATAGCAATTTCTTCCTCCTCCGGCTTCTTCCGACAAAAATAAGTATAGAAAGGGTTTTATATATTTTGGTAATTTTATGCATTTTTTATATATATTTTGTTACCGAAAACAAGGGACCGATTTAGGTGAAGAGTTTCTTAGGGCACCTGACACATCACTGCATACCCTGACACATCACTGCATACCTTGCACAGGTTGTTGTGATGGACAGAACCATGGAATTGGGATGTAGGCAGACCTCACAATCATGCATCCAGCAGACCTGGGTCCTAACAAAGTGTTGAGGTGGGGAGGGATGGTAACACCCTAAAATTGTCATGTAGAATGAGTGTGATACAAGATGTACCTGGCTCATAACCATGCAACCCAATGCATGGTTATCCTTGCTGTTTTATGTACTGCTCAATGTGTCTATGTCAGGTGGCCAGGTCATACCCTGGGTGCATGTAGAATGAGTATAGGAAGGTCCCAAAAGGTGGCAGGCCCCAAGCCGCAACGATATGTGGGACAGACCCTGTTGACCCCATGTTAAATAGGACCCCTCCCCCCTAAGAACTCCTGCACATGCATGGAAAGCTGGGGGGATCAGCTGATGGCGCAGAAAGCCCACATGTTGAAGGCAGATAGTTGTGGTCTATGTAGCTGTAGAGCTTGTTAATGGATTTTATGCAGTGCTGTTTGCAAAGGCAAGGGGATGACATCCGAATGGCATATGTAAGAGAAGATACAGTACATGGGATTATGAACTGCCAAGCCTAAAACAGGGGTGCAGGTGTCACATACCATGCTATATGTCTCAGAAAGAGTTTGGCATATATCAATAGGTAGAGGCCTTCAAAGCTAAATTCTGAACACTGCAGCACTGGAGGCCACAGCTGATATAGTACCTTAGAGAAGATGTAGCCGCCGAGAGAAGTAAGGGAAGGAAATGACTGTATCACCACCCAATTGTTCAAAGATGCCATCTGTGTATGCCAGTATGGTCCCTGAAAACAATACAGAGGAGTCACCTATGTGTAGATAGCAAACGTAGTCAGTCACATGTTCTAATAGTTTGTAATGCCATAGGAATATGTCTACTGTTGCCATATCATAACAGCAAATTACACACTT
The DNA here is from genome assembly GCA_033557465.1 of Ichthyophis bannanicus. NCBI lineage: Eukaryota > Metazoa > Chordata > Amphibia > Gymnophiona > Ichthyophiidae > Ichthyophis > Ichthyophis bannanicus. The sequence goes on from CM066031.1 coordinate 1,731,953,716, forward strand.
GGGGAGCAAATGCAGAGGCAATCACAATAAAGGTGCATCTTTTGCACAGTACAGAAGTGTGAAATGGAATATGCCAGGTACGCAGCCATGAGAGGGTGGGCCACAATGCTACAGGTTCTGACCCAGGAATTGCTGCCAAGCTATAAGAGCCTACACGCCCATATCTCTTGTGTATTAACACAGGAAGGCAGCTGACTGGGATGTGAAACAACATCAGAAGCGGCAGCATGCTACAGATAGCCCTGTCATACTGGAGCACAGAGGTCAGGGGGATAGCAGTGCCAAAGCTATGCAAACATTGCCCTCTGGCACTTACACTGCACCACCAGCTGCCACAATGCCATCCACAACACATGACAATGACATGGTCGTCACTTTTGGAATGTTGGACATCATACCCCAATCTCCATATCTATGTATCTTCCATTTGTATGTTTTTTAGAGATTTTGGTGTATTGTATCATATGTATGCAGATGATTTTTTGCTTTACATGCCGTTTCATATTTCTCCGGTTTTGCTTCATTTCCTCTTTTGGAATGTATGTGCTTGTAGTTTTAAAGTTTTCTCAACATGGGCTTCAGATTAACTGCAGAAAGACAGAAGTGTTGTTCATGTCCTTTGTGGCACCTACGGTCAATGGTAGCTGTTCGTAGTGAGGTGGTATTTCTCGATGTGACTCTGGATCATTGTCTAAATATGTGGCTCATGTAACAAAGCTTGTGCATCATTCTTTCTGTCAGATTAGAGTGTTGCAATGTCTTTGGCCATTGCTCTCTGTTTCAGATTTTTGTTAATTTTTTCAGGCCATTTTATTGCCTAATTTTGATTATGCTAACATTGTTTTGGTAGGTCTTCCCTTTTCGACTCTGTCTGCCTTGCAGATGGCGCAAAATGCCACAGCAAGAGTTCTTTTGGGTAGATAACAATATGATCACATTACACCTTGCTTACGGTTTTTTGTACTGATTGCCGATTCAACAAAGGGTTTTGTTTAAAATTCTTTGTTTCATGTTTAAGGCCAAAATGAGATTGTTTATTTATTTTCTCTTATATACTGTGCTATTCTGCATCAGTGCAGTTTACATTGAACAGGACATTATAACTTGGAGATAACTATTTTACAGGGAGCATAGGCTATGGAGGGTTAAGTGGCTTGCCCAAGACCACAAGGAGCACCTGTGGGACTAGAAACCCCAGTCCTTCTGGCCCAAGGTTGCTGTCCTCTAGTGGGATTTGAACCCCTGACCTTCTTGCCTGAAGTACCTTGCCCCAACCACTAGGCCACTCCTCCACTTGCTTGCTTCTTGTCTTCTTAGTTTACCGTGATGGCATTTTTCCTTATGTCCGGTTTGACTGGGTCTTCAGATTCTCTTATACTGCCACCTTGTATGTTAATAGCATGTTATTCGGTCTTGTGCATTTTCTTTTTATGCTCCATGTATGTGGAATCACTTGCTGGATTCTTTGCAGGGTTGTACTGATGTGTGGAACATGTGTAAAAAGCTGAAGACTTGTCTGTATTTATAGGCTTTCACGACCGTTCCCTCTTGATTTGGATTGCTGTGTATTATTTTTATGTTTTCCTGATGTTATTTTATTATGTATGTTTTTGTTCCACTTTGAATTGTAAGATTAAGTGGTATATAAATGTTATAAATAAATATCTTAGCTGCCCATACCATGGCCCACAGCTAGCCAGGAAAATTGAGTGTGGTAGCAGGTAAAGCACACATGCCCACACACATACATAGCATGTATCCATAAGCCTTCCTCCATAGCATAGGCACCCCTTACATCTCTGCCTTTGGTCCAGCAGAGGTCCAGGATGGCAGGCATATGCAGTGCTGTGAGTAACACAATATTCAGCAGTCATGTGCACCCAGTATATAACTACAGAGCAACATCATCTACTGCACTTATGTTTCTTCCACCTATGCAGTACCTATATATCCTGTATTACTCCCCATGTTACCCTCCACTTGTGATCTGTTGTCTTCTGTTTATTCATTCCTCCAGATGTTGTCACCTAAGGGGAGCTTCGCCCCAGCCACAGCACCTAGGGCCACAGGAGGTAAGACGAGGACATCATCATCCATACTTTCCTCCTCCTCACAGCCCGTTAGTAGAGGAGGAGGCACAGGGCAAGAAAATGTCAGTGAAGGCAGCAGAGCAGGACATGCATGAAGGGTGGGTCCATGAACCCATGGTGGAAGTGGAAGAGGAGGGGGAGGTCACTGGGAGCTAGCAGCATCAGCTCACAGTTGTGGCAGTCAGTCAGGCTATTGCCCCACAGGAGGCACCCCAGCAGCAGCAATTGGGGCTGTCTGTTGGGACCCAGGCCATCTGAATGGCACCTATATTTTGTAGGTATGCATTCCTTCAGAACCTGCCCTTCATCCTTGAGGAAGTGCTCCTAGAGATGCAGGTCCTGAGGAAAACCAACTGATGAGTGGTCATGGCGACTGAGGCCATACAGGTCAATATGTGAGCCCTTACAGATATCATACATCAGCATAGGGCCCACAAATTGGGTTCATAGGTCACATTGGCATGTAACCTTTTCTGGAGGGAACTGAATGTACAAAGTTTCATTTTATGTTTTCCTTACCCCTCCTTATTTATGTTTTTATGATCTTCCTATAGGTTTTTTTTTTTACTCTATATAGAACATATGATGATAAAAGGAACAAAGATAAAGAACATAAAGCACAGATCATGGAATTGTACAGTGGTCATTTCCCCTGTGCAACCTGTGAGGGCAGTGTGTCAGCAATCCAGCCTTGAAGCATCATCATGTCCAACTAGATGTGGCCTCTCCATGGGCAATTTTGGCATACACACAGATAGGTCAGCAGAAAATATACAGCTGTGAAGTATGACAGACATCCTACAGTAGGGAGATAGTAGGACAGTGAGGATGTGAAATATACCATTTGCACACAGCAGTGACAGTACAGCACTTCCACCAAATCAAACCCTTAAATCTGGGGTCATGCATGCATTTGTCAGGGCATGCATGACGTATAAGCAAAGCAATCAATGCTGACAAACGACAGATGTGCTGGGCATTTAATTCTGGTCAACATTATTGGCATCCTTGCATTTAAGTAAGTTGTGTACAATATCTTGAGAAATAATTTGAAATATTCCAACTGTATGCCATCATAATATTTTAATAGTATGTTCAAAAGTATGCAACAAAACAAGATGTTTGTGTGAGAAAAAAAACAAATATGACCTGGACCAGGGGCGGCTCAAGGCAATCTGCTGCCTGAGGCGAAGGATGAGATGGCGCCCCATCCCCCCCCCCCCCCCCACATAGAGTGGGGAAGGCGCCTTCTCAATACTCAGTCAGGGACTGAACCAAACCAAAAAGCTAATTAGATAATATGGAGGAAATGCAAGATGTTTGCACACCAAGGAACTAAAAGAATGAGCGAGAACCACAACATACTTTATAAAACTAAATTATAACTCATTTTTATTTTGTTATAAACTGCATTATGGTTCTTGCTTTTTCTTTTTGAACATATATTTTGCACCCACAGAATCCCTTCTCTCAACAGTGGGTGCAGAGCAGAACTAGAATATTCACTCACAGAACTCAATATCTTTAAAAAAAATTTTGATTCTGGTCATCTCACTAACAAAAGTTCTCCAGTACCAGGAATATTGGAAACTAATATAAAACCCTACAAAAGCCACCGAAGATCTACAAGGCCAAATCTACCATACCATTACCAGCATAAACCTCCAAAACTCATACAAAAAAAGCAGCACTATAAATACTGCAGCAGGCCCTAAAACATCTAACACCTATTTGAAAAGCTGAACAAGGCAAATTGTTACAGTACAGATCCCTGCGTACAGATTTCATGTTAACCTTGGTCACACACTAGGAACGCAGATTCTCACCAAGTACAAAATAAATTATCACAACCTAAAGTAAAAATAAAATATTTGGAGAAAAATTAAACTGAAACCCCAAGAAGCCAGACTCTGCATGTAGTGCAAAACCAGATAAGAGATGTAGTATCCCATAGTGTGTAAATTATAAAATAGCACAAAGTCCAATCACTAAATTGAAAATAAAATTATTTTTTTCTACCTTTGTTGTCTGACCATTTTATTCTCTGGTCTTGCTGGTCCTGATCTGAGGCTTCTGCTTTCCTGTCTTCTCTTAGCACTCTGTCTGCCATTTCTTGTCTTTTCTTTTGTTTTCTTCACTTCCTTCCATCAGCCTATTTCCAGTCCCAATGACCCTCCCCACGTGTCAGCTCCCTTGCAGTCCCTTTGCCCCTTCCCTGCCAGCCTCTTCCCTATTACCCAGCCACCTACCAGACCCATCTCCAAATGTCAGCTCCCTCCAGTCCCACCCCCAGGTGTCAGCTCCCTTCCATACCCCTCTTTCCTCCATGTCAGTTCACTTCCAGCCCCCAACTTCCCATGTCTGTTCCCTTCCAGCCATCTCCTTCCCCTCTCTCAGTTCCCTCTCAGCCATCTCCTTCCCCTCTCTCAGTCCCACTCATCCATCTCTTTCCCCTCTCTCAGTTTCCTTTCAGCCATCTCCTTCCCCTTTCTCAGTTCCCTCTCAGCCATCTCCTTCCCCTCTCTCAGTTCCCTTTCAGCCATCTCTTTCCCCTCTCTCACTTCCCTTTCAGCCATCTCCTTCCACTCTCTCAGTTCCCTTTCAGCCATCTCTTTCCCCTCTCTCAGTTCCCTTTCAGCCATCTCCTTCCCCTCTCTCAGTTCCCTTTCAGCCATCTCTTTCCTCCCCGTCAGCTCTCTTCCAACCCTCTTTTCCCCCTGTGTTAGCTTTCTTCCAGCCTCATCAGCTCCCTCTCATCCCCGCCCTGTGCAGCTTGTTCCTCTTCTCTCCTTCTCCACCCCATGCAGCTCATTCCTTTTCTCTCCTTCCTCCCCCCCCCCTTGCAGCTTATTCCTCTTCTCTCCCCCATCCCCCCGTATTTCATTCTGCTCTGCGTTTGAAATGAAAGGAAACAGGTGTGGAACCTCCCGGTGGTAAGAAACCTCTGCTGTTGCCACGTCCCACTCTAGCATCACTTCCTTTTGGAGGAGGGATGCGGCAGCAGCAGAGGTTCTTTACCACCAGGAGGCTCCACACCTATTTCCTATCATTTTTAAAGGTATCGCGGCCGCAGCAGTTTGCGTTTTCTTTTTAACTGAAGGCGTAGTGATGTGGCTCTTTTGGGGGCATTTCTGCTGCCCCCAAAAGTTTGCCGCCTGAGGCCACCGCCTCACTCCACCTAATTATAGAGCCGCCTCTGACCTGGACAGGATTAATGGCATCCTTCATTAATATTTGGTTGCTCTACCCTTGTCAGTGATAACAGCCTCCAAACATTACTTGTAGCCATCTATAAGTTTCATACATGTGTTATCTGGTAGCTTCTCCCACTCTTCAACTGCGATTTGTTCCAGCTCATGAATGCTTCCAGGATTCCTTTTACCAATGGCAGATTTCAGCTCATTCCAAAGGTTCTCAGTTGGATTAAGATCAGGACTCATTGCTGGCCAGCATAGAACAGTCCATTTGAATTTTTTTAACCATTCTTTTGTACTTTTGGATTATGTTTTGGGTCATTGTCATGCTGGAGGACCTATGACCTTCAACTCAGACCTAGCTTTCTGACACTAGGTAGCACATTTCACTCCAAAATATCTTGGTAGTCCTCTATTCCAGGCCTCCAGTTCCTGAGGCAGCAAAACAGCCCCACAACATTATGGAACCTCCACCATTTTTAACTGTAGGAAGGATGGCTTTTTCCCTATAAGCTTCATTTCTTCACCTGTAAATTTATCCCTGGTCTGCATTGCCAAAGAGCTCAAGTTTGGTTTCATCTGTCCACAGAACATTTTCCCAGAAAGATTGTGGTTTTTCAAGATGGATCTGGGCAAAGATCAGGCATTCCTTTTTAGGTCTGTCTTTGAGCAGTGAGGTTCTCCTTGGCCTTCGCTCATGAAGTCCTTCTTTGTTTAGTGCACAGTGTATGGTGTGTGTTGAAACCACCACTTCAGATTGCTCCACGTCACCCTTAAGCTCTGGATATTGAACGTGGTGTCTTTCCAGAAGTTCGCACTAACCTTTAAAGACTTCTTGGATTCATTTTCCTCTTTCCACCATGTCCTGGGAGGTTCTTGACAGTTCCATGAGCAGAAAACATCTTAATAACATTACAAACTGTAGACACAGGAATCCCAAGGCCTTTGGAGATGGCCTTGTATCCCTTTGAAATTTGATGTTTGGTGATAATGGCTTTTCTGATTGTCTCAGGCAGCTCTCTTGTCTTCACCAATGTGAAAATGGAACAGGGAGTGAATGTGGACATTTTAAACACTGGAGCCATCATTTATTGGTTGATTTAAGTCATGGAAGACTGACAATTGATCACAGGTGCATCTAATTTTACTGTAGTGGGAATTTGGTTCTTCTGTTCCAACTGATTTGAATTGTTTATAAGGATGCCAAACTCCATGTCCTTATACTAATCCTAACTGCAATTTTATCCCACTCAATACCTATATATCAATAAGAGATAAACTCAATACATTCACACAGCCCTGTTAATTCTATATTTAGTGTATGAAATTTTTTTGTCGGATCGTTTGCCGTAAAAGCGAACCTTCCCTCTCTCGTAGCAAACCCTCCTTTTATTCTTTTGTTAAAAGAGTGTACTCACCCTTTCCATACCGCTGAGGCCAAATTACAAAATAATCCTCAGTAAACTCAATGATAAGATCACAGTTATAAGCATGATATTGTGAGCAGATTGATGACCAACTTAACTCAAAGATCCTGGGATCCCAATTGCAGCTCACCCACGTTTCTTCCAAATTAAGCAGCAGTCCTGTGTCTCCACCATCGGGCTGACATAAATCAGTGCTGACTTAGTGCTACGGATTACCGTGGTTGTTAGATCCAAGGAATCCTCTGAGTCTTCTGCTTAACCCTTCCCAAATCATTCTCAATGTGTGCAGTTATCCAAGAAGAAGTATACTCAGTTGTACACAACGTCGTGTTTCAAATCATAAAACTCCGACGTCGGTGCATGAAGAAGGACCAGGTGTTTCATGGTTTCATGGTAATCCGTAGCACTAAATCAGCACTGATTTGTGTAATTTGGCCTCAGCGGTATGGAAAGGGTGAGTGCACTCTTTTAACAAAAGAATAAAAGGAGGGTTTGCTACGAGAGAGGGAAGGTTCCCTTTCACGGCAAACGATCCGACAAAAAAATTTCATACACTAAATATAGAATTAACAGGGCTGTGTGAATGTATTGAGTTTAAACTTCATGTCCCGGCAATGTCCCAGTTTTTAAACTATTTCCTTTTTTAATTGGTCTTGTTTTATTAGAGTTTTTTATGTATCAAATATGTGTGCATATATAGTCCACAGTCATTTCACTAGACACATTTTTTAGGAGATATTGGGCATTAAGGGGTTGAACTGCAAGGGTGCCAATAATGTTGGCCAGAACTGTAAATGTATGTCTCCTACATGGTAGACAGAGCACTGCCACTGTGCTATCAGGCCAGCCTCTTTCAAGAAATCTAATGACAGAAACCTAAGAACATCAATGGCAAATGACTAACATGATTAACTGGTAGAATGATACACTTGTACCTTTTTTCACTGCTTAGCTTATATTTGAACTATATGATTTTTTTCATAGCAAAAAAAAAAAGAAGAAAATATCTCAGATTACCCCCAAAAAATGTAAGCATGTCCATTTGGTTAGTGTCTAAAATACCTGACAATCTTGATAACATTAAAAGGAATGAATACTCTCTTTTAGGCTTCATTATAGAGTCAGATTGATATCACATTTTTTTTTAATTTTCCAGAAGTTGAATAGAACCTTTTCTAACATCAGTAAATATTACATAGATGCTGCCCACTAAGCAGAAGTGCCTTTGGGCAGATTCTTTGGCATCAAATCATAGTCAAATAAATACACACTATTTTTAGTTTTGAATGAAATGCTTTAAAAAATGTCTAGGTGAATATGACAAATCTTGGCCTTATAAGAAAAATAAACTGTAATTTCTTAGTGGTATGCAATTATGGTCAACACTGTAAAATCCTTCTTTGACTATGTATTCCATAGTTTTTGCTTCTTTTAAAGCACTTGCAAATAGATGGTAAATATGGTTCACTGTATATTTTTAGCTACTCTATAAAGAGACATTTGCAAATGTATTGCTGTAATTCCTTGCCCTTGATGTTTTTCATGGGAATTTCTCCTGAGATAATGCAGATCAGTCTCTAGACATGGTCAATCAGCAGTCATAGCTAGAATTTCTACATAACTTGGTTGCTAGCAATGTGCATTCATTAGCACACATTCAGAGGGCTAGTTACAAAGGTGTGCTAATGTTAACGTGTTATTAGCAACTTGGTCCCATTGAATAACACGAGACGTGCTAAAATAATGCGCAACAATGAACTAACATGCAGTAATGTTAGCACACCTTCGTAACTAGCCCCTCAATTTGTTAGCATGCTTTAAAAAATGTACTACATGCAAAATCGATTTAACATGAGCCAACCAATGAATTAACATTCTTCAAAAAAGGTGTGCGGCATGGGCATACAACTAAAGGAGCAGATCTTCCCCTTCGGTGCCATTCTGGTACATAGTAACATAGTATATGACAGCAGATAAAGACCATTATGTTCCATCTAGTCTGCCCAGCAAAGTGTTAAGAGTAGGCGCACCTGCCGCTTCGTGCAGGTCACCTCTCCCCATTCCTTTGTTTAGGGGTGTACCCACCGCTCCGTGCAGGTCATCCCTATTTGCTGAGAAATAAAAGATAGTTAAGTTTCTTTGATTTTATCCTGTTATAAAGGGATCCACTGTGTCTGTCCCATGCCATTTTGAATTCTGTCACTGTATTTGCCCCCACCACTTCCATCGGGAGGGCATTCCAGCATCCACCACCCTTTCAGTGAAAAAGTATTTCCTGATATTGCCTTTCAGTTTACCCCCTTGCAGCTTCATGTTATGCCCCCTAGTTTTATAGCTTCCTCATCTTTGAAAAAGGTTTGTTTATTCATTAATACCCTTTATGTATTTAAAGGTCTGTATTATATCTCCCCCATCCCTCTTCTCCTCTAGCGCATACATATTTAGTACTTCAAGTCTCCTCAATATGTCTTCTGCAACAGGCTTCAAATCATTTTTGTTGACTTCCTCTGAACTGTTTCAAGTCTTTTTATATCATTTGTGAGATATAGGGGCATGTTTACTAAACTGCGGTAATCGTGAATAACGCGCATTATGTATCGTTAACGATTGTTAGCGCGTCATAACACGTGCTATGATGCGCTAACAATCGTTACTGCATCATAGCACGCGTTATGACGCGCTAACGATCATAATGCCCCGCGGCGTGTTAAAACACCGCAGAAGGTGGAGAGAGGGCGGATAAAAGGGGTCAATGGGCAGAGAGTGGGCGGGGAGAGGCTCCCTTCACACTAACGTGCTGATTTTCAGAGCTGAATTCCAACGCAAATGAAAACCTGCCCTTAAAGGCATATTAAAGGGGAGAGAAACCATTTAAATGTCAGCAAAGTACAGCCCAGACAGGGAAACCAAAAAAAAGTGATAAGTGTGATACATGTGCACAGAACAAAAGGGCACAGAAACACTGAAAATGACCCCAACAAACTGGAAAAAAACAATAACCAAGCTGGCAAATAGTGGTATCAATGAGAAACATCAACCCCTCCCCCCCCCCCGAGTAAGCACTATAGAACAGATATAAATCGTGGAAGGGTCTATACTCCGTCCCCTTACAAAGTGAATGGGCCCACAGTGAAATAGCGCTGCTCAAGGTTTTCTCCACCATCAGACAGGGTTCCTATGGCATGCACATGGCCCGCAGCAGCAGGGCGGGCATGTCAGAACGGAAACTGGACAGATGCCGGAGAAGGGGGATACAGAGGGCCACAGGCGGCACATGCTGTGGTGGAGCTGGGCCACAGTGCGGACTAGGGTGATGCCTAGGTGGCCCATATGAATGCTGAAACAGCGGAGCAGCCAGACAGCAACAGCTGAAGGCCCAACATGGGCATGAGTGGGTTTCCCAATGTGTCACAGGAGATAGTACCCAACAGCTACCCCCAAGGGCATGGAACATTTGCAGGCGTGGCTGGGGGGGGGGGGAGCGTGGACGTCTATGCAGGCACCCCTGCCCCAGAACACGCACCATAGGCAGCCACCTACCTGCACACTGGATGGCCTGAGACTGCGCACCACCAGCTCCACCAGCAGAAGGGCATGTCAGCATGGTGGCTGAGGGATACTGGTGGTGGAGGGGCAGTGGAAGATGCCCAGAGCAGACCGTGGCCTAGCCCTGTGTAGGTGGGTGCCATGCACTGCAACAGACAGGCCCTGTCTGACCAACAGTCATGGTATCACCAGGGAATGCACCATCTCTGTGATAACATGGTGGTGCAGTGCACAAAACCAGTGTATTCAGAAGCAGAAGGTCACAAGTTCAAGTCCCAGCTGTGGTTTCTGCCAACCCAGTCCTCATATTTTACCCACTACTATAAAGTGCTAATACAGACAGAACCTTTATTGAAGATGACGTGAACATGCCCAAAACAACTACATTTTACCCTACAGAGCACAGACACCATAAACATGCACATTACCTAGAGCAGAGCCTCCCAAATGCAGTCCTGGAGGGCCAAACACCATTCAGGTTCCATGCTGCCTCTGATAAAGATGCCTGTGCTGCATTTCTATGTGCCACCCCCATGGTAGGCAGATGTATCTCATGCATATTCATGAGGGACAGCATGAAAAACCGAACAGTGTTTGGCACCGCAGGACTGGAGTTGGGAACCTCTGCTGTAAAGCAGCAGCCAACAGAGGCAGACACACCCGCACCCACAGGCCCCATTATCCAAAACCTCCTGGAGAGGCAGGACTTTGGGCTCTGCATGCATCTCCCAATACTAGCACTTGCATACCTTAGTAATGCCACCCTAAACCTGGGAATATGGTACACAGCTATCAAAAGGTTGCTATGAGTACTGGCAGATAGCAATTCCTAGGTTAAGTACAATTTTTGGAGTGAGCTGCATCATAGCAACCTTTCTGATGTCTGTGGAGTGTGCTACAGGTCTTGTGTCTGACAGTGTTTACCAATCTGGGGAGTGACTCCTACAGTATTGCGTACCATAGCCATGCCTGCACTGTGCCCAGGACTGGTGTGGTGGCCTCGGCTGCCCAACACCTCTATAGTTGCACAATGTGGGGAGTGTGTATCTGTCTATCCAGTGTGTGGTGGCTGCCAACACCCTCCACAGCCCACACTGCTAGCACTGTTGCCAGTATTGGCCTGCCAATGTGCATAATGAGGAGCAAGGTACTGTGGGAATAGCCTGGATAGGGTGGCCTGGCCTGTCCACATCTGCACAGGGCATAGGGCAATGGCCGGACATTGTAGTGCCCAGTACCACCTGCACGGACAGGGTGGCCATAGCATGTCCTGCTGGGAGGTCACTCTCACCCTGACTGAGCAGTGACCATGGCATGGCTAGGTTCCCCCATAGTGCTGTCTAGCATTTTTTTAATGTGACATTTATGGGTTTCCTTTTGGGGCCCAATCACTGACTTATCTGCTTGGTGTGTATGCTGGTATCCCCATTCTGGGTACATGCATCTCCTCCAGGACCATGTACTATGGACTAGCTGGCGGACTGTTTGCAGCTAGTATGTGTCTTGCTGGAACACCGTGCAGCGGCTGGAGGCTTGCTGCTGGAGAATGTCAGATAATGGTGGGGGGCAGCTGAGCATTTCCAGACCTGCCGTCTGTCTGCTATTGCGTTATGGATGTGTACTGCTCTGCCTGCCCTGTAGAGTGTTTGATCCCTAGCAGGACTGGGGTGATGGTCCCCTCTACTGTCACCATTGCAGGGGGTTGAAAGTGGATCTGTTGGCGAGAGATTTCGTCCCCCACCATGAGCCCTAGAGGGTGTGTTGGGTGGTGGTATGTAATCTCCCTGGTAACCACAGCAAAATGTGGGTATGGTGCCGTGCAGTCCTCCTGTAGACAGCCAGGTGTTTATTAGCAGCTTTAGCCCACTGGTTACTTCACTGCCCATGGAGCCAGAGGTCATAGGTTCACAACCCACAGTGGGGTTCATCAATAGGGCTGTCTTAGGCATTGTCTATTTTTATTGTATATTAGTGCTGCCAGCAGAACCACCCTCAGGGTACTGTCACCTTAGGGTGGCTCATAAGGCGCCCTATAGGGCGCCTTATACGTCGCCCTATAAGGCACGCCTTACACTTCGCCCTATAGGGCGTGCCTAAATATTCCTATCAAATGGTATATAATACATGACCATGTCAGAGGGAACGTCACTATTGGAACATATTGCATAAGACGGGTACAATTTTCCTGACATATATAAACTTTAACCCGGCTGCAGACTGTGGATTAAAATATTATAGTTGGCTTTCAAAGGGTTACACATGATGCCTCAGCCAGCCTTATTCATTAGGCACATTGGGGAATCAAACCCATGACCTTTGTACCATCAGTCTGTGTAGTAACCATTGTGCTATAGCTCTGTTTCTGTATTTTGGTGTCTGCGCGCCATCTTGTGCTTAACGCGCAGTAACGCGCCCTGTAACGATCGTTGCTGCACGGCGCGTTATAGCACGCGTTATCACTAACGATGTACCGCCCATGTCCTTTTTTGGCATTTCTTCCATTAACGCGGCTCCTAACGCGAATCACACTAACGCAGTTTAGTAAATATACCCCATAGTCTCCAAAACTGAACACAATACTCCAAGTGAGGCCTCACCAGCGACTTGTACAGTGGCATTAATACCTCTTCCTTTCTGCTAGTAATTCCTCTCTGTATGCAATCCAGCATCCTTCTGGCTTTGGCCGCTGCTTTATTCCATTGTTTCCCCACCTTGAGATCCTCAGAAACAATCACTCCGAGGTCCTTCTCCTGGTCCATGCACACCTATTTGCTGCTGATTTTGTGAGGGACTATTAGGAAATAGGAAGAACAAGATTAAGTTGAAGTAGCAAGTAGTTAATGTTACTTTTGGCCCTATGGATAAGCAAATTGGTATAGCTACAAGCAAAATGGAATCTACCACTGTGCAGGAGAAAATAACCAACTTCCCTACAGCATTTGGTGTTTCTTTGAACTCTACCGATAGAACTCCTCCATATTCCCTACCCACTAGTCACTTGGGTTGCATAGTGGTTCTACTTTGGCTAATGAGCCCAGTTCAGTGGTAACCAATGCAGTCAAATACACCATACCAATGGAGAGGGGTCAATAATCAGTACAGAGCTCATAGGTCATAAAAACCTCTTCATTATAACTTATTTTATTTTATTTTATTCAAAAAATATATATAGTCAATATATCAAAAGTCTGAAAACTTATCTTCCCAGCTGAAGCTAGTATTGGTACTCTCAACGTGGCCATGCTTCGCAAGGAAGCAGCTTCAGGAGTGTAGCTGTCTTCGAAATTCAGCCAGCTCAACAATTATAGACATTTGAGAGGAAATTCGGTGGAGAAATGAATGCCTACTCTCAATGCATTCCTGTTTCTGCAGCTACCCAAGAAGGTAGTGATGAGATCTCAAATTCTCAAAAGGTTTGCAGGCCAATTTCCCCAGTGTTGAACGATCCTCACTGGCTGTGAGAAAACACAGCCAGTGCCAGCCAGAGCCGGTGTCTTACTCCAGATGGGGATTGGATAAGTAGTGGAAATAGCTGCAGGAATAAAAGCAGGCATTCATTTCTCCGCCGAAGTTCCTCTCAGACACCAAGGGATATGCTTACTAAAGGGCGGTAAGAGAGCAAGTGTGCTGTTAAACATGTTATAAGCGCCTGTGAGCAGTTAACACTGCGGAAAGGGCCGATAATGCTGCATTAATGAGTGTTAGAGGGGCCTGCAGCATTAAGGGAAAAGGAGGTGGAGAGTGGGCATTAATGGGGCGGAGAGTGGGTGCTGACAGCATGTGCTCCCATACCACTGGGTTGCACAATTGTGTGTTAGAGGTCTCAGCGCTAGGAACCCTAATGCCATCTGAAACCTTGCAGAAAGGGGTATAGAGAGGAGAGAGCCTATTTCAATGTCTGCAATGTGCGCCACACACAGGTGATCCCATGAAAGTGATAGTAGTGCTCCATTAGCTTCAACAGCATAGTGCTCTATTACAAAAGGGCACTATGTTGATGTTGCAAATTTGGCAAAGAAGGTATGCATGGCCACCCTGGGAGCCTGGATGGTCTGCAATGGACCGCATGGGCAGTAATGTAGTTTGCGTTCAGTGTTAGTGCAGGTGTACCTATCTTGCCGTGTGCAGCAGGTCATAGGAGACTGCATGCCCTGCACATGTGCTGCCCCTGGGGTTAATGCCGCAATGCAGCACAGCGGACCCATGCGTGTGAGTGTTGTTTGCCATTGGGGATACAGTGGAGGCACAGGCATCTTGACATCACATGTGCCTTGGCCTTTGGACAAGAAATGTATCCTACAGCAGTAGTACTGCATTTCCTGTGCATTATGTACTGCATGGGTGCTGCTGTAGGCAAGCCTAGGTGTAGTGTACCAGGGTCTCTACTAGCCCTACTACTGAGTATTTCTATAGCACTACAAGACGTACGCAGTGTTGCCCAGACATGTAAGAGACAGTCCCTGCTCATCAGAACTTACAGTCTAGTCAAGACAGACACACAGTAACTGTAGACATGGGAAACAGATAGGGGGAATGGTAAGGAAACACAAAGGAGATCAGGTAAGTCAAGATCCGAAAGCGGCAGCGAAGAGTTGAGTTTTCAGCCTGGTTTTGAAAAGGGTCAGAGAAGGCGCCTGACATACAGACTCAAGTAGTTTATTCCAGGCATAAGGAGCATCAAGGTGAAAGGAGCGAAGTCTGGAGTTAGCAAAGGAAGAGAAGGGCACAGATAGAAGCAATTTGTCAGAAGAGCGGAGTTTCCGAGCAGGGGTATAGGGAGAGATAAGAGAGGAAAGGTAGTGAGGAACTGCAGAGTGAGTGCACTTATACGTCAGCAGGAGTAGTTTGAATTGTATGCAGAAACGGATAGGGAGTCAATGAAGTGACTTGAGAAGAGGGGTAATATGGGCATGATGAGGCAAGTCACTTAGCCCTCTATTGCCTCAGAATAATCCAGGTTATCAATGTCCCTGTTTTTAATGTACATTACCAGATTTAGGGGTATGTTTACTAAACCGTCTTAACGTGCGCTCTGTAACGTTATCGCGCAATAAGGTACCTTATCGCGCAATAATGGTGCTTTACAAGGCGCACAGGTACCTTATCGCTCAATAACGCGTGCTGCGGCGCAAACGAGCGCTGAAGGCAGGGAAAGGCTCCCGGAGGGCAGAGGAAGGCTCCCCAGGGGCAGAGAGAAGGGATCAATGGGTGGAGAGTGGGAGGGGAGAGGCTCCCTGCACACTAACGCTGTGAAATCCGAGGCTCAAAACTAACGCCAGTGAAACCCTGGCGTTAGAGCAGATTTCCGTCAGCAATGTACAGCAAAACCAGGGAAACCTACAAAAAAGTGATAAGTGCGATACATGTGCACGGAACAAAAGGGCAAATAAACAGTGAAAATGTACAGAAGAAAATGTAAAAATAAAATAACCAAGCTGGCCAATAGTGATATCAATGGGAAACATCAAAAAACACTCCCAAGAAAGCTCCATGGAAAAGATATAAATTTTGGAAGGGTCTATGCTCCGTCCGCATACAAGGTGAATGAGCCCACAGTGTAATTGCGCTGAGCAGGTTTTCCGACTCCATCGGCCACGTTTCCTATGGCGTGCACATGTTCCACAACAGCAGGGCGGGCATGTCGGAACAGGCAACTGGACAGATGCTGGAAAAGGGGACACAGAGGGCTGCAGGCGGCACATGCTGCAGTGCAGCTGGCCCACAGTGCGCACTAGGGTGATGCCTAGCTGGCCCATAGGAATGCTGAAACAGTAGAGCAGCCAGACAGCAACTTCTGAGGGCCCAACATGGGCACGAGTGTGCTTCCCACAGTATCACAGGGGATAGTACCCAGGAGGTACCCCGAAGGGCACGGAACATTAGCATGTGGTGCTGGGGGGAAGCGTGGACAGCTATGCAGGCACCCCTACCCCAGAACCCGCACAATAGGCAGCCGACTACCCGCACACTGGATGGCCTGAGACTATGCTCCACCAGCACCACCAGCAGAAGGGCATGTCAGCATGGTGGCAGAGGGATACTGGTGGTGGAGGGGGCAGTGGCAGCTGCCCAGAGCAGACCGTGGCCTAGCCCTGTGTAGGTGGGTGCCATGCACTGCAACAGACAGGCCCTGTCTGATGAACAGTCATGGCATCACCAGGGAATGCACTGTCTCTGTGGCAACACAGTGGTGCAGTGCACACAGCCAATGTGTTCAGAAGCAGAAGATCACAGGTTCAAGTCCCAGCTGTGGTTCCTGCCAACCCATTCCCCATGTTTTACCCACTACTAAAACATGCTAATACAGACAGAACCTTTATTGCAGATGATGTAAACATGCCCAAAACACCTACATTTTACCCTACAGAGCACAGACACCATAAACATGCGAATACCCTAGAGCAGAGTCCCCCAAATGCAGTCCTGAAGGGCAAAACACCATTCAGGTTCCATGCTGCCTCTGATAAAGATGCCTGTGCTGCATTTCTATGCGCCGCTCCCATGGTATGCAGATGTATCTCATGCATATTCATGAGGGACAGCATGAAAACCCAAACAGTGTTTGGCACACCAGGACTGGAGTTGGGAACCTCTGCCGTAAAGCAGCAGACAACAAGGGCAGACACACCCGCACCCACGAGCTCCATTATCCAATGCCTCCTGGAGAGGCAGGACATTGGGCCCTGCGTGCATCTCCCAAGACTAGCACTTGCATACCTTAGCAATGCCACCCTAAACCTGGGAATACGGTACACAGCTATCAAAAGGTTGCTATGATTACTGGCAGATAGCAATTCTAAAGTTAATTACAATTTTCTGATTGAGCTGCATCATGGCAACCTTTCTGATGTCTGTGGAGTGTGCTACAGGTCTTGTGTCTGACAGTGTTTCCCACCCTGGGGAGTGACCCCAACAGTATTGCGTATCATAACCATGCCTGCACTGTGCCCAGGACTGGAGTGGTGGCCAGGGCTGCCAAACACCTCTATAGTTGTACAATGCTGGCATAGGTGTGGGAGTGTGTGTCTGTCTATCCAGTGTGTGGTGGCTGCAAACACCCTCCACAGCCCACACTGCCAGCACTGTTGCCAGTATTGGCCTGCCAATGTGCATAATGAGGAGCAAGGTACCATGGGTATAGCCCAGACAGGGTGGCCTGGCCAGGATGCATCTGTACAGGGCATAGGGCAATGGCTGGAACATTGTAGTGCTTGGCCACCACCTGCACAGACAGGGTGGCCACAGCATGTCCTGCTGGGAGATCACTCTCACCCTGACTGTGCAGTGACCACGGCATGGCTAGGTTCCCCCATAGTGCTATATAGTATTTCTCTCATGTGATATTTCTGGGTTCCCTTTTGGGGCCCAATCACTGATTTATCTGTTTAGTTTGTATGCTGATTTCCCAGTTCTGGGTACATGCATCTTCTCCAGGGACATGCACTATGGACTAGCTAGCAGACTGTCTGCCGTTAGTATGTGTTTTGCTGGAGCACCTTGCAGGGTGCAGTGGCTGGTGGCTTGCTGCAGGAGAATATCAGAGTGTGGTGGGGTGCAGCTGGGCATTTTCAGGCCTAATGTCTGTCTGCTATTACTTTATGGATGTGTACAGAGCTGCATTGACTGCCCTGTAGGGTGTCTGTTCCCCAGCAGGACTGGGGTTGATGGTCCCCTCCACTTCCACCATTGCAGAGAGGTAGAATGTGGATATGTTGATGGGAGACCCTGTTTCCCACCCTCAGCCCCAGAGAGTAGGGTTGGGTGGTAGTACATAATCTGCCTATGGGTCCATAAGGGCTAAACCTGACTGAGAAATACAGATGTATCCAAGGTGTGTCTGCAGGAACTACCTATCTCACACACTAGCACTGCTGGCGACCTGCAGCATGGCCTATTTCTGCCATGGAAGGTGCTGTGGACCTGGTGCTGGGCGCCCCACCTCACCCTCAGGGTGAGCACAATACCCGCACAATGTGACGGTGTGTAGCTACTCTGTGCCAGTAACACACACGGTCAGTTCCCCCTACCCGGCCGAGGTGCTGTGGGGGTGCATACCCCATCTTGTGATCATCCGTAGACTGCTGATTTGCATGTGCAGTGCATCATGGGCATGGGTGGGTTAACCCTATCCTGGTGATCACAGCAAACTGTCTGTGTGGTGCCGTGCAGTCCTTCTGCAGCCAGCCAGGGGTTTGTTAGCATCTCTACAGCTGTAGCCCACTGGTTACTTCACTGTCTGTGGAGCCAGAGATCATGGGTTCAAACCCACAGTGGGGTTGTGTGATAGGGCTGTCCAAAGCATCGTCTATTTTTAATGTACATTAGTGCTACCAGCAGAAACACCCTCAGAGTACTGTAACCATAAGGTGCCTCAGAAGGCGCTTTATAGGGCACCCTATAGGGTGCTCTATAAAGCTCCTTCTGGGGCACCTTATGGTTACAGTCCATATAAAGTGCCTTCTAAGGTGTCCTATAGGGGACATTATAGGGTGCCATGGCAGACAGTGCACTTTATAATGTGCCTTATGGAGTGCCTTATAGGGTGCCTTATGCGGCACCTTAGGTTACGGCATGTGAGGGTGTGTTTTCTGGCAGCAATAATTAAATTACAAATTAAAATGCCTCAAGAAACAATACTTATATGTTAAAGCTGATGCCTCAGCCAGCCTTATGCATTAGGCGCACTGGGGGATCAAACTCATGACCGCTGTATCAGCAGTCAGTGTATTACCCATTGTGCTACACCTGTTTCTGTGTTTGCAAGTCTGGGCGCCTACTTAGGAGTACTGCGCGTTAATGCGCTTAGCGGCGCTTCACCCGATAATGTGCGCAGCAGTGCACGTTATCGCGCGATAATCACATTTTGCTACTTTAAGACTGTAACGCCCACTCCTTTTATGGCAGCCTGCACACTATTGCCGGGCGCACATTAAGACGGTTTAGTAAACATACCCCTTAGGCTACAATGTGACCCGCTTTGACAGAAATGATAAAGCAGTATTAAAAAAAACAATTAAAAGCATTCATATATAGAATATATAACTAACATGATTTGACTATTTCATCATCACTGTAACTGAACAGCTTTGGTTCTATCACATCTATGCATTACATGCAGCCATATCCTACCTCTGGGACTGCCACCTGCAGGGATCCTCACACTTCCTTACTTGCTCCATCTGGCCATTCTGAGCAACTCTTGTCCAGTTGTTGGATGTGCATTTGTCTGGAGAGTTGTATAGTGGTTGGGAGGCTGGGACAGCTGTGAGACCCACATAACTGATATTGGGGCTTCCCCCATGGCATAAGCATACTTTCTTCCCACACACTACAACTGCATTGGTGATGTCACATCAGGTACATCAGTGCTGCATGCCCATACAATACTCTCATCTACACCCATCCTTCATTCAGCCCATCCATCAGCCTCTGCCGGCTATGTGCAGTCATGTGTTCTCCTGCCACCTGCTACACCATGGCCCACACAGGAACCTTTTCCTCATTTCGATGTATCACTCACACCTCTCCTGAGACTGATCTGCACATCACCACTCCTGCTCCGTCATCCTTTTGATGCACACATTGTGGCGATTCTGGCTCCACAGGAAGACACCATCCTATGCCACACACTGACATTACAACATTTTACATGGGCACCCTTCACTGAATCTGTAAAGCTTCCTCCCGCATACTCATTCCACTTACTGACTGCACGTAGGATGCCCAAGGACCTGTCAGATCCATCAGCTCCCAGCTGTCCTTCCATCCATCACCTTTACATTGACTTTCACTGGGGCTCCCTTATTCTGCATTAAGGTGATAGCTATTTTTGAGTATTACAGTGCACACATGGCACCTTAATGCCCAGTGTCCTGTTTGTGCCTGATAAGTGGAGCACAGCATCCTTACTGCTGGAACACCTACTACCCGCCCTGTCTTTTATCGCACGCTTACATCCATAATGCTGCAGTTATTGCTCGATATCCAGTGCTCCCTTAATGTTCTTTAGCAAACATACCCCCAAGCAGTGGCGGACCTACATTTTTGGGGCCCTGAAGCTTGGACTGTTACGGGGGCCCCATCGCAAACAGCAATGAGGTCTGGGTAACCATTGTTATCTTCTTCAGTGTGGTTGTTCTACAACAGATCAGCACAGATTTTTTAAAAATTTAACACTACATCTCAGATTTTGATCAAAGTTGCTGTACTGGAGTATCTCACATGTGAAAGTCACTGGTGTGAATAAAAATTTCCTATGCCTTATAGTTTTCGAGTTATGGAGGGATGAAAATTAAGGAAATGTTATATAATTTTAATAAAAGTTTTAATTTCTGTCAGAAATGTTAATAGTGTTTTAAATTATTTATAATTATTTTATATTAAATATATTTAGAATGAAACATCCTTAATTTGAATGTTTTTTCGTTTACAGCTAGCCTACTTGATACTTTAATAACCTTTAATTTTTAACTATTATTTTATATTGAATTACACTATATTATTATAAAACACCTCCTCATACAGTAGACCCAAAAGTTATAAACAATGTGGACTGAAGTCGCTCCTGGGGCTCCTCCGGGATTAGGGACCCTGAAGCTTAAACCTCATTAGTTTCACAGTAGAGCCGCCCCTGCCCCCAAGTCTATAATTGTTGAGCTTGGCTGAATTAAGAAGGCGGTGTCAAATTGTTTCATCACGAGAAGCACAAATAAGCCTTTTGGCTACACTCTTGAAGCAGCTTCCTTGTGAAACACAGCCACGTCAAGTGTACCAATACTAGTTTCAGTTGGGAAGATAACTTTTATCAAACTTTTGATATATTGACTATGGGGGACATGCTGAACCACAAATAAGCTGCTTGGATATGCGAGATAGATGTTTTCCTCGTGAAAACATCTGGAACTGTATTTGGAACCTACGTAGCCCTTCACGTATATCACATTTAAACAGTGATCCCAGAACGAGGATGGGGCAGAACGGGGGCATGGCCAGCCATGGAGACATATAAAGCATATTCCGGAGAGACCCGTGTACATCTTCAGTATTCCCCGCAGATGTCCACGTTATACCTGCAGAAATGAGGAATAAGGGTAGGACTTAGAATGATCTCTGCCCTGCACTGCAATATAGTCCATATTGGTGAATGGATGTGAAATCTATGCTGTGCACTGGTGTGTCTGCAGTATGAAAAACCACAACATGCAGTGTTATCGAACAGCAAGCAGAGGAGAGGGAGGATGTAAGTTAAAGTAACATAAATAACCACCCCCACAAATGTATGCAGAGCACTGGTGCACATTCCAGTTATGCTGGCATTTGCTGTGTGTGCTAAAGGGGCAAAGCTAGGATTCCCTAACAATGCCCACGTCCTGGAAATGATACTGGTGATGGAGTCCTAGGACCCCTCTTTGATAATTTTATTCCAGTTATCGGTGCTCTGTGCAGCACCCAGCTAGCTGGATATTGCTCTCCATGCACTGGATGTTTACAATATGCTCTGTGCAATGTGTACCTTCCCCTAATGCATGTAAGTTCATATGCAATCCCTATCGGGAATCAGTATTGGGGGTGTATTATGCCAGTGGCTATATGGCAAATATTTTGTGCAAGGTCACTGCTGCGGTTGGGTGGATATTGGGGCCTACGCTGTGCAATGTCCATACAAGGTTTGGCCCTTGAGGCTGATATACTGAAAGGGCTGTTTGGGCCTAATGCAGCTTTGTATTTGTTTTCATTCCACTTTCATTGTTACCATGTATGTATGTATACATTCAGAAATGTAGTAATCAGGTATGATGCTGTGTTGGCAGTCCTGATTTCTATGGTTTCCTTTGGTGCATGGCATCCTTTTGGCAGATGTCTGTTTCTGTGGGACTGCATGTAAGAGTGTATGTGTGCATGTGTGGTTGGAGGGCTGCATGGGGGGATCTAGATTGCTCATCCACAGTGGGGACAGGAATAGCTGGTAGGTACATGGACCATAGAGATGACTGCAGCATCACCGGGTGCCAGTGAGAACAGGCCGAACAGGTCCGCAATAGCTATCTGTCCAAACATTTCTCTGTCACTAATGAGGGGACCTCAGAAGGAGGGCATGCAACAGTGCAAAACACAGTACGACATGCCCAGGTGCACCATCATTGGTCTCCACAAATATGCACAGTTGTGGAGAGAGATGATGGTGTCTCTGGGCATCTGTGTGGTGCTTGTATTGCTAAACTACTGTTGTTCCGAAAGTCCCTTATTGGTGAAAGGGAAATGTCTGGACAGTTCGCTATGGGGACCTGTTCTGCTGTGTTCATGTCCTTACCTAGCATTGTACAGACATGCTCCTGTAATGTACACAATATGCATACCTAGGGAGGTCTTCTACTGCCAAGTCTGTAGTGCTGCACTGCTTCTTGTGCCAGACGGATCACTCTCTACCTGTGTTTCTACTACATTTCAGTGCACTGTGCTTGCTTTGTAGTGCTCAGGGCATGCCACAGACTAGTTTCTATTGCCTCACTTGCATCCACTTATATGTATCTTCAGCTTTTATTGTGATTCTGCCTCAAAATAGCACTGTCCATGGACACAGCAGCTTAGGAGCTGCATGTTTTAAAGGGTATGTCACGGAGCCAGGCAGGATAACATACCTACATCTTTTTGGAATATGGTGAGCGTGGGGACATATACAGCCATAGTTAGCATATACCCATCTCCGTATACTGCAGTGCTCTGTGCGGGCCATGCTGCGTACGTTTATGTACACGATTCTGTACCTGCGGATGCGTCTATCCCCGCCATTACGGGATTGGGTTTCATTCGTGCAGGTTTTCAATTTGGGCATGCCTGCAGGCCGGACGTGCACATTCTGAAGCCAGCCTCCACATATTTTTTTTCAATAAAATAAAATTAAATAAGTTATAATGAAGAGATTTGTATGACCTACTGTATAAGGATGAGTGCCCTAGACCCAAATGAAGGGTCCAAATTTTGATTTAAGGGACAAAACTGAGGTGTTTCCCCTTCTTTTTAAATAGTTTTTCAATCTCTTTTTGCAATTGTATTTGGTATCATCATTGGGACGAAAAAATAATTAGGATAAAATTATCCATATAGGGCCACCGAAAACCTACAGATGGGGCATTTATCCAGATAATCCACTGAATATTTGCCCCAACAATTTTTAACTGTTGATGACCTTTGGAATTCCATACTCAGTAGGAAAACATTTTCAGTTCATTTTTTGATTGTAGTCTTCTTTCTTGATTTTTGAACCGCTTTCTCAGGTTGCGTCACACATTCATGTTAATAAACATTTTTTTTTTTTTAATTTTTTATTTATTAAATTTTGAAAATACATTCAATTCCAAAATTGAATAAAGGAAACATGGTAACAGAACATACAAATCCAAATATCATAGAATCATACCATTTATACATTACCATAATAAGCCCACAACATTACTCGGGGGAGGCACCAGGAAATCTTTTTTTTTTTTTTTTTTTTTTTTTCACAAGAAAGGAAAAATAGCAAGGCAGAGCAAGACTTACACATCAGCCGTACGAGATGTTACAATCACAATACTATCCTCCCGTTAATAAACATTTTTAACACGTTAGCTATTTGTAATCTGTGCAAAATTATTTTATGTGTATTAATTCCTAGACAAGCATACATTAAATCTATTTTATGTATACTTTAAGGCTTTCTAATGAACCCAATTTGTATTAACAAATGCACAACCCTAACAGTTAAGCTACTTTATATTTTGAGCCCCCAAGCTGGCAGCTTAATCTTCACATTTAGGTAGGATTCAGGATTCCTGAAGCTTCTACATTATTAGGATTTAGGTTTTAAGTAATTAACATTCATTCACTTTTCAGCTGCATCAAGAGTTTCTTCAATTTGGCCTTTGCTTACTTGCTTTATAAACTGTTGAACAGCAACTTAGAAATGTTTATTACAAGATGATTGTACATCCAGATAGACATAAAACTGACTGCCAACTTCTTTAAAGCCAGTGACACTGAAATATCAGCTGCTATTAAGCAGGGCTCAACCAAGGGCTGTGCAAGCGGTGCGGCCACACAGGGTGCAAGTACAGAAGGGGGGAACTGATATCATAACTGGGCTTCCAGGAAGCTAAAAAAGAGTGAGCTACTGCATGTGGCTGAGGTGGGGGGGAGGGGACCAGGTTTGTTAGTCGTTAAGGGCACATTTCTAGCTTGGTACAGTCCTGCTGTCAGGAGACTAATTAGGACGTTTTTACTCTTTCGGCATTTGGTCATACTATCATTATAATTGAATTGCAGATGTCCACCTTGAATATTGTGTACAATTCTGGTCACCATATCTTTAAAAGGATATAGCAGAATTAGGAAAGGTACAGAGAAGAGTCACCAAAATGGTAAAGAGGATGACAGTATATCTCTATTTGGAAAGGCTTGAAAGGTTAGGGGTTTTCAACTTGGAAAAGGAATGGTTGAGGGGAGATGTGATAAACGTCTATAAAATAATGAATGGAGTGGAAAGGGCAAACATAGATAAGTTGTTTACTCCTTCAACAAGTAGAAAGACTAGGGGGCATGCAATAAAGCTACAATATAACCCATTTAAAACTAATAAGAGAAGATATTTTTTCACTCAACATGTAATCAAACTTTGGAATTCATTACCAGAGGATGTAGCAAAAGCTGTTAGTGTAGTGGGTTTGAAAAAGGTTTGGACAAGTTCCTGGAAGAAAGGTCCATAAACCATTATTAAAGAGGCTTGGGAAATCCACTGCTTACTGCAGGACAAGCATTATGGAACCCACGTATCTTTTTGAGAGCCTGACAGGTACTTCTGACCTGGATTGGCCATTATTGGAAGCAGGATACTGGGCTTGATGGACCTTGGTCTGACCCAGAATAGTATTTCTTAAGTTCCCATGTTCTTTTGGCTTCAGCATAGTTTGAATTTGATAGGGAATGGCCCATGTAAGATATCTAATTTATACCAGATATTATGCTTTGAGCTCCAGAAATGGACAGAAGCTGGGAATAGAGGTCTGGGGTTATATGTGATGGATGAGTTGTTGCAAGCATGACTTCAGGTGATTTCCACCCTTATATATAATATAGACTTACAGGAACAACGATACAAATTTGTATTGAAGGCTTGTATCTCCCCTAAGCAACCCTTGAGGTTTATCATACTGTATGATGGTCATTGCATAAAGTGCTAGGAACCCAATACGATTTTAGGTAACTTATATTTGTAATGTGAGACTATTCATATTTGGCAGCAGCTGACCCATTACTTGACTGGAATGTTGGAAGTGGATGTGAAAGTCTTACTTTTTGATGATGATGCTGAATGCATGGGTATGACATGTCACAGTAAATCCCTCTTTCACAAAGAACTTATGTTAGCCCAGAAGCGTATGCTGATTAATTGGAGGTATCTCCCTTTCTGGTCCACTTGATGGTGATAGAACGTTTGGCAGGGGGGAAAAGGGATCTGGGTCAGTGGAAACATTTCTTGACTACCTGGGAGTGTTATGGACTTCTTTATCACATTGTGTTCACAGTTGCTTTTTGAATTATTAAAACTGCTGTAATTGGAGATATTTGACATTCGGTTAACAAACCTGATGGGATGGGGGAAGGGTGCTATTGAAGTCATGTGGTTCATTGAATCCTGTACTGTACCTACTAGTTAAGGATGGAAAGTTGGTTGGCAGGAAGGTTAGAGTGGAGGGGATATGAGGAGGCTTGGAACTATTATAAAAGTGGAACACTCTTTGGAATTGATCTGTTTTTGTTGAAAGCCTTTATTTATGAATGGCGTATTGAATTGCTTGTAAGGTACCTTGTAAGGTGCATTATAAGGTGCCTTGTTAGGTGCCTTATAAGGTGCCTTGTTAGGTGCCTTATAAGGTGCCTTGTAAGGTGCCTCATAAGGCACCTTGTAAGGCGCCCTATAGGGCTCCTTAGGCTAAGTGCTGTATTAGGCACCCCTGGACAAGGCACCGTAGAAGGCACCCTGGGCTATGGAACCATAGGTTAAGGTGGCCTAGCAAGGTTACGGTCCCCTAGGTTAGTGTTCCCTAAAGGCTGCAAGGTGCTTCAGGATGACATGCATGACCTGTGAGGCACAAAGACAGATGTAGCCCTAACAATAGATAGAGCACTGAGGAAAGGCAATGAACAGGTGAGTGAAGGAGGGAGAGCTGGGAGCCACTGGACCTGCCATATCTGCGGGCATCCCATGTGGCTGCCAGTACTGTTGACAAACTTGGTGGAGGCAACTGTACCACAGCACAGGGTGTTGGCAATGTAAAGTACTGGAAAGACAGTTGGTGGCAGACGATGGGAATACGTGTCCCCCAGTGGAGGCGAGGTGGCAGGATAGTTACAATGATGAGTGGACAGAGTGGTGGTGCCATGCAGATCAGGCACAGGTGAGGCAAGCATGATGAGGCGCAATGTAGGAAAGGGTAGCAGTGCAGGACATGGGGTGGCAGCCTGCACAGGCAGTCAGGACTCTACACAGCTGACAGACGCAGATAGATGGACCGAAGGAATTTTGGCAATTGTGGCGAGGGTATTATGGGCTGACAGCACAGATCTGCAAAAATATGATTATTACAGGCATGCAAACTATTTGAGTAGGACAGGCATGAAAGGAGGGAACAATGAGGAATTGAACTCAGGAACACTGCTGTGAATGGCATTGTACTAACCAGTAAGCTATACCTCTGTGGTGTATCTCTCTCTCAATGGCTGGGTGCAGAAGGACTGCAGGTCACCGCACAAACTGTCTGCTCTGAGTGCCAGGATAGGGTAACCCCACCAGTACCCATGATGCAATGTACATGCTGAATAGTTGTCTACAGCTGATCACCAAATGGGGTCTGCACCTCTCCGGTACCTCAGCTTGGAAAGACGAACTGACAGTGCATGATACTAGCACAGAGTAGCTACAGACCATGCCAGTGTGCAGGTTCTGTGTTCACCCCGAGGGATAGGATGGGTGCCCAGCACTAGGTCCGCAGTACATGTGATGCTTGAGATAGGTCCTGCTGTATGTCCCCATCACTGCCAGTGTGTGACAGGTGTTCCTTGCAGTGCATCTGAAGGTAATTTGGTGTCCATCTGTATCCTGCAATCACATGTAACCCTCTGGGACAGGACACCACCAAGACTAGTGCGTACCCTGTGTTAGGGTCTGGCTGACATGGGCACCTGTTATCAGGGCAGAAGGGTTTCTAGACTTGCATGAGGTTTCTATAGCAGTGCATTTGCAGGTCAAAGTGGTTATATTCTATATAGCCCGAAGGGCCCACAATCACCCTTTTATAGGTAAAGAACAGGTGCCTGAGCCCCAGTGAAGCAATCTCCATCCAGCTGGTATAAGACAGCTCTCTAGGGTTGGTGGGTCAGAGCCATACCTGGGACTGGGGCAGACCAGCACTAATGCTGGGGTTAGGGCTGGAAAACCCTAACTTCCTCACACCACTGTCTGTCAATCACCAGCAGACAGACTGCACCTGTTCCAACCATGCACAGTCTAACTGCAGATAGTCCACTAGCTAATCCATAGTGCATGATCACAGAGAAGCTATGTGCACCAAGCAGGTAGCTCAGTGATTAGAACCCCAGAATGAAAAACACAAAAGTATCACTGGAAACAGATAGCGTAGAGCGCTATGTGGGAACCTAGACATGCCATGGTCACTGCTCGGTCAGAGTGAGTGCCCTCCCAGCATGCCATGCTGTGACCACCCTGTCCATGCAGGCGGTGGTCGAGCACTACAGTGTCCCAGCCATTGCCCCACACCCTGTGAAGATGCATCCTGGCCAATCCGCCCTATCCGGGCCATACCCACAATACCTTGCTCCTCATTATGTACATATTCAGGCTAATGCTGGCAACAGTGGGACATTGTGGGCCCAGTGAGGTGTGGGCAGCCACAGAACAATGGATAGACATACACACACACACACACTCCTATGGCAGCATTGTGCAAAGATAGGGGTGGTTGGCAACCCTGCCTGCCACATTGGTCCTGATCACAATGCCGACATTGATAAACTGTGCAGGAGGTAGTAGTAGTGCTCAGGTGATAACTGCAGCTCAGTGCTGGGGCTAACAGCCTGACTCTCCATGCAGCTTTGGATTGTGGAGCCTGTGTGAGTGGGTGTTTGTACCCCTGTTTGCTGCTGCTTTGGGCTTTGCACATGCTGCTGTTGTATCTGCATTGTAGGGTAAAATGTAGGGACATGCTCTGCAGGAACCACAGCTGGGACTTGAACCTGTGACCCTCTGCTTCTGGACACACTGGCTGGGTATACTGTACCACACCGTTACCGCAGATGCATGGGAGTCCCTGGAGCTACCTGTACTTTTCCTCAGCCAGACCTTTTATGTTGCACTGCACACCACGTACTGGTACAGGGCATGGCCTAGGTCCACTGCAGGCAGGTGCCACTGCCCCCTCCAGCACGAGCACACACCCCTCTGCCATGCTGACATAACCATATGCTGTCGGTGCCGGCAGTACGCAGTCCTAGGCCAATCACTGTGTGGGTAGGCGGTGGCCTAGGGAGCGGGGTCCGGGGCGGGGGGCTTACATGAGCATCCTCACATCCCCCCCATCACCGCCTATCAATAGTATGTCCCTTCCGCTTGGGGGAGGGTTGGCTGGGGGGATGTCAGGTCAGTGCCCTGGCAACCGTTGGCTCGAGTGGACCAGGTAGATGTAGGTGGATTGGCCTTTGTCAGCTGCTGTCTTGTTGATTTCCGCCTAGTCCACCCTGTACCCCAGATGCCCCCGCTACATGTCCCACCTGCAGCCCCCTGTGCCCATTTGCACCATCGCCATAGTGGCCTTTCATATTTGGGCACTATGCTGTTGCTGCAAATGGAGCACTACTATCACTTTTCTTGGGCTCCCTGCCTATGCTGTACATTGCCAACACTGAAATGGTTTCTCTCTCCTGCAAATGTGCATCTAACGACAGGTTTTCATTCGCGGTACTTTTCAGCCCTTCAGTTCCCCGCGTTAGTGTAAAAGGAGCCTCTCCCCACCCACTCCCCACCCATTGACCCCTTCTCTCCGCCCTCACTCCACCCTCTGCGGTGTTTACCACGGCTGGGAATGTTAACGCTCGTTAGGTAACGTTAACGTGCGTTAACGTTACATAGCACACATTAACGTTACCTAACGAGTGTTAACGTAGCCGCTGCTACGTTACCACAGTTTAGTAAACATACCCCTTAGATGCAATGAAAATAACAAGTTAACCCTTTTTTCTTCTCCTTTCTTCTCCTGCTGATAGTGGTAAAAAATGATCGGGAAATATTTCAGCTGTTTCAAATGAGTTGAAGCTATCTGGTAGCCAAATTTTCTCTGTCATTTTGCATTCTTTCTTGCACTGAATCACCTTCCTCTCATTTTCAATATTTTTCTATCAAACTCTTCATTTCCCCTCTGTCATTTTGATTGATTGATTTAAAATATTTATATCTGGTCTATCCAAAATTCTAGGTGAGTTATAATTATTCATTCATAATTACATAATTAAACAAAATAAAAGACAAACTACAACATAAAACACACTAAAAAAAATTAAAAATAAGACTAACAAAATGGCTGTTGAAAGAAAAATGCTTTCAGAACGCATTGATGCAAGCCATCAGTCGAAGTGAAACAGAGAGCTTATTCCTATTTTTGGGATTCTCACCACTACCAAAAAGTTGTCTAATAGATAACATTTTGGTGGTGGTGAGAAGCGAGGAGGAATGTGACAAAGTCTATCTACCCTTTTGATGTCTAGGACATCTGTACCTTGCGCACTCACAATCTTAAATGACAGAGGTGTAAGGCAGGGGTCTCCCAATCCAGTACTGGGGGGCCACAAACCAGTCAGGTTGGGAGGATATCTCTAATGCATATATATCTCATGCATATTCATTAGGACTATCCCAAAAACCTGCCAGGATTGCGGACCTCCAGAACAGGTTTGGGGACCCCTGACCTGCACGGACAGAGTGGCCACAGCATGGCATGCTGGGAGGTCACTCTCACCTTGACTGAAAAGTGACCATAGCATGGTTGGGTTCCCCCATAGTGCTATACAGCATTTCTTTCAAGTGATGTCTATGAGTTTGCTTTTCTGGGGTCCAATCACTGACATACTTGTTTGGTGTATGTGCTCACTTTCTGTTTTTGGGTGCACACAGTTTCTCCAGGAACATGCACTATGTACTAGGTAGCAGACTGTCTGCGGTTAGCATGTGTATGGTTGGAACACCTTGCAGGGTACAGCAGGTAGAGACTGACTGTGCCCTCTGCTGGTGAATATCAGATAGTGGTGGGGGGCAGCTGAGCTTTTCCAGGCCTATTGTCTGTCTGCCAGTGCCCTATGTGCATTGACTGCCCTGTAGCGTGCCTATTCCCCACC